>CM067336.1:76352500-76952500 GCA_034376525.1 Nicotiana benthamiana
TGGTCCTTGTCCACTTTTGAATCCTTTATGAGTTGATTTTGACTTCTTTGACTCGTCCTAATATTCCTACATGAGAGCACATTTTATTAGTTCTCGGGAATACCTTTAAGAATTATTGAGCTAAAACTCAAGTAAAAGAGAGCAAATAAGCAGTTAAATTCCTTACTTATCACACATTCATAAGGTGTGGGTTACAACACACGAATATCTGAGAATCAGGAGAAATTCCAGTTTATGGCCCTAAAATGCCAAACAAATGAGTAACGGACAAAGCGAGGCAGCGAATATTGTTCCTTAGACTTTTTGGATGGACCAACAAAATTTTTGGTGATATAGGCCTGGTGGCCCATGCCCTAGTGGAAGGCGTGGGATAAAGCATATGAACAATCTGAGAATCGAGCAAAATGCCAGTTTTATGGCTCTAAATCGCCAAACAACTAGTAATGTCAAGGTGAGATGGTGAATATTGTCCTTAAGGTTGTTTTGTATTGGCCGGCAAAAGTTTAGGCAATCCGGGTCCGGTGGCTTGGGCCCATACCAAAGGCAGCACACGAAAATCTATGAGTCAGGCCAAATTCCAGTTTTATGGCCCTAAAATGCAAAAAACAAATAAGTAAAAGTCATGGCGAGGTGGTGAATTTTGTTTCCTTAGGAAGTTTTTGATGGGCCAACAATATTTTAGGTGAATCGGGTCGGGCGGCCTGGGCCCATGCCAAAGGCGTGGGCTTATAGTGCACAAAAATCTAAGAATCAGGCAGAATTCTAGTCTTATCGCCTTAATATACCAAATAATGAGTAACGATCATGGCGAGATAATGACTATTATTACTTAGGAAAATTTTGACGGGCCCGTAAAATTATAGGCAATTCAAATTTGGTTGGTGGGAAATATAGCACCCAAAAATCTAGGAAAAAATGCCAGTTATAAGGTCCTAAAACAACAAAAAAACGAGTAACGATAATGGCGAGGGGGTGATTATTGTTCCTTATGTCATTTTTGTTGGGCCAACAAAATTTTAGGCTATAAGGGTCCTGTAGACCGGGGCCCATGCAGCAGGCATGGGCAATAAGCACACGAAAATATGAAAATCGCGTGGAATTATAGTTTTATGGCCCCAAATTCCAATAAAATGAGTAACGTTCATGGAAAGGCGGTAACTATTGTCCCTTAGAATGATTTTGGTGGGGCGACAAAATTTTTGTCAATCTAAGTCCCGTGGCACGGGCCCATATTGAAGGCATGGGCTATAGTACATGAAAATTTAGGATTCGGGTGGAATTCTAGTTTTATGGACCTAAAACGCCAAAATATGAGTAATATTCATGGCAAGGTAGTGAATATTATTTATTTGGACTTTTTTTGGGTCAGAGAAATTTTAGGCGATCTGGATATGGTGGCACATGCTCATGCAGAAGGTGTTGGCTATGGCACACGAAAAATCTGGAATTCGGGCAAAATTCTATTTTTATGGCCATAAAATGGTAAAAACATATGCAATGCTCATGGAGAGGCGGTGCCTATTATTCCTTAAGTCATTTTTATTGGATAAAAAATTTTTTAGGCAATCCAGATCTTGTGACCCGGTCCATGTAGAAGGTATGGGCTATAGCAAATAAAAATCTTGAAATCGGATGTAATTTCAATTTTATGGCCCTAAAACACCAAAAATTGAGTAACAATTATGGTGAAGGGGTGACTATTGTTCCATAGGTTATTTTTGATGGCCGACAAAATTGTAGGCGATCCGGGTCCGGCGGCCTGGGCCTATGCAGAAGGCGTGGGCTAAAGACCCACGAAATTTTGAGAACCGGGCGGAATTCCAGTTTTATGGCCCTAAAATGCCAAAACATTAGTAATGATCATGGCGAGGTGGTGACTATTATTCCTTGGGTTGTTTTTGTGGGCCTACAAAATATTAGGCGATTCGGGTCTGTGGTCTAGGCCCATGAAGAAGGCGTGGGATATAGCATACGAAAATCTGGGAACCAGGTGGAATTCCAGTTTTATGGCCATAAAACGCCAAAAAATGAGTAACGTCATGGCGATGTGGAGACTATTGTTCCTGAGATCGATTTTTTAAGTCGAAAATTTTTTAGGCGATCGGAATCTGATGGCTTGGGCCATACAGAAGGCATGGGCTATAACACACGAAAATCTGGGAATCGGGTATAATTCTTGTTTAATGGCCCTAAAATGCCAAAAGTCGAGTAACGGTCATGGAGAGGTTGTGACTTTTGTTCCTTGGGTCATTTTTTATAGATTGGCAAAACTTTAGGCGATTCGTGTCCAAGGGCCCAAGCCCATGCAGAAGTCGTGGGCTGTAGCACACAAATATCTAGGAATCAGGCAGAATCCTAGTTTTATGACCTTAGGAAATCTTTTATAGGTTAATAAAATTTTAGGCAATCTAGATGCGATGGACCGGCCCCATGCAGAAGGCGTAGGCTATAACAAATGAAAATCTTGGAATCGCACAAAATTCCAGTTTATGTCCCTAAAACGCCACAAAACGAATAATGTTCATGGTGAGGCGGTGACAATTATTCCTTAGGACGTTATTGAAGGGCCGACAAATTTA
Organism: Nicotiana benthamiana; assembly: GCA_034376525.1. Taxonomy (NCBI): domain Eukaryota; kingdom Viridiplantae; phylum Streptophyta; class Magnoliopsida; order Solanales; family Solanaceae; genus Nicotiana; species Nicotiana benthamiana. The sequence goes on from CM067336.1 coordinate 76,355,080, forward strand.
AGGCGATATGGATCTGGTGGTCCGGTCCCATGTAGAAGGTGTGGGCTATAATGGACGAAAATTTGGGAATCAGGCAGAATTGTAGTTTTATGGCCCTAAAATGCCAGAAAAAGAGAAATGGTCATGACAAGGCGGTGACTATTATTTCTTAGGATATTTTTTATGGGGCGGAAAATTATTAGGTGATCCGCTGTCCAGGCCCATGTGGAAGGCGTGGGTAGCACACGAAAATCTAGAAATCGTGTAAAATTCTTGTTTTACGACCCTAAAATGCCAAAACAACGAGTACCAATAATGGCAGGTCATTGTTTATTGTTCCTTAGGATGTTATTGATAGGCCGAACAAAATTTAGGCAATCTAGATCTGGTGGCTCGGGCCCATACAGAAGGCGAGGAATATAACATATAAAGATCCTGGAATCAAGCGGAATTTCAATTTTATGGTCCTAAAACGCTAAAACCTGAGTAACAGTCATGGCGAGGCAGTGACAATTGTTCGTTAGGTCATTTTTGATGGGCCAGCACAATTTTAGGCGATTCAGGCCCGGTAGCCCAGACCCAAGCAAAAGGCGTGGGACATAGCCCAAGAAAATCTGAGAATTGGGAGGAATTTCAGTTTTATAATCCTAAAATGCCAAAAATGAGTAACAGTCATGGCGAAGCGGTGACTATAGTTCCTTTGCTTATTTTTTATGGGCCGGAAAAATTTTAGGTGATCTGTATTCGGTGGCCTGGGTCCATACAGAAGGCGTAGGCAATAACACACGAAAATCTGGAAATCGGGCGAAATTCTAAATTTTATGGCCCTAAAACTCAAAAAAATAAGTAACGATCACGGTGAGGCAGTGACTATTGTTTCTTAGGTATTTTTTAATGGTCGGCAAAATTTTAGGTGATCCAGATCTGGTAACCTGGGACCATAAAGAAGGCGTGGTTTATAGTATACATAAATATGGGAATTAGGCAGAATTCTAGTTTTATGGTCCTAAAATGCCAAATAACGAGTAACGGTCAAGGATAGGTGGTGACTTTTGTTCAATTGGTCGTTTTTTGTAGGTTGTCAACATTTTAGGTGATCCAGGTCAGGTGTACCGAGCTCATGTCGAAGGTGTGGGCTATAAGCACGTGAAAATCTAGGAATCAGACGAAATTCCAGTTGTATTAACCTAAAATAGAAAAAAATGAGCAACGGTCATGGCAAAGCAGTGACTATTATTCTTTAAGACGCTTTTTATTGGCCAACAAAATTTTAGGTGACCCGTGTTCGGTAACCTGGGCCCATGTAGAAGGCGTGGACTATAGCACACGAAAATCTAGGAATCGGGTGAAATTCCATTTTTATTATCCTAAAACGCTAAAAAAAGAGTAACGGTCATGGCGAGGTGGTGGCTATTATTCTTTAGGCTATTTTTATGGGCCGGCAAAATTATAGGTGATCTGAGTTTGGTGGCCGGGGCCCGTGCAGAAGGCGTGGGCTATAGACACAAAATTTTGGGAATCGAGCGACATTCTACTTTTATGGCCCTAATATGCCAAAAAATGAGTAACAGTCATGGAGATGCGTGACTGTTGTTCTTTAAGTCATTTTTGATGAGTCGGCAAAATTTTAGGCAATCGGGGTCGGTCGCGCGGGCCCATTCAGATAGCATAGTTTATAAAACACAAAAATTTGGAAACTGTATTGAATTCCCGTTTATGGCCCTAAAATGCCAAAAAACAAGAAAAGGTCATAGCGAGGCGATGCATATTGTTCCTTAGTTCATTTTTGATGGGCCGACAAAATTTTAGGGAATCCAAGTCCAATCGCCTGAGCCCATGCAGATAGCATGGCTATGACACATGATAATCTGGGAATCGGGCACAATTCATGTTTTATGACTCTAAAACGCCAAAGAAGAGGAACAATCATGGCGTGGCGCTGAACATTTTTCCTTAGGTTGTTCGATGGCCTACAATTTTTTACGCGATCCGATTCTGGTCGCCTTGGCCCATGCAGATGTTGTTGGCTATAAGACACAAAAATCTGAGAATCGAGCAGATTTCAAGTTTTATGGCACTAAAATGCTGCAAAATGAGGAACGAATATGGACAAGCGATGACTATTTTTCTTAGGCTGCTTCTTTTGGCTGGTAAAATTTAAGAAGATTCAGGTATGGTCACCCGGATGCATGCAGATGGCGTGAGCTAGCACACGAGAATCTTCAAATCGAGCCGAATTCTAATTTTACTGCCCGAATATGCATAAAATTAAGAAACAGTCATGGCCAAGCAGTGACTATTATCCTTAGGAAGTTTTGGATGCGCCAGAAAAACTGAAAGCGATTGGGGTCTGGTGGCCTATGCCCATACTGAAGGCATGTGCTATAGCATACGAAAATCTAGGAACTGAATTACAAATTTATGGCCCTAAAATGCCAAAAAATGAGTAACGGTCATGGCGACATGATGACTATTATTACTTAGGATAATTTTTATGGGATGGAAAAAGTTTAGGAGATTCGTGTCCCGTGGTCGAGCCCATGTAGAAGGCATGAGCTATAGCACACGAAAATATAAAAATCGAGCAAAATTCCAATTTTATGGCTCTAAAATGCCAACAAATGAGTAACGATCATGGCAAGGCGGTGATTATTATTCCTTATTTTTGATGGTCCGACTAAATTTTTGTCAATTCAGGTCCAGGTCGCCTAGATGCATGTATATGGCTTAGGCTATAACACACGAAAATATGGGAATCGGGCTGAATTCCAATTTTATGGCCCTAAAAAGCCAAAAAATGAGGAACGATCATGGCTAGGCGATGGATATTATTCCTTAGATCGTTTTTGATGGGCCGATAAAATTTTGAGGAATTCGGGTATGGTCGTCGGGCCCACGCATATATCATGGCTATAACACACAGATAATCTGGAAATCAGGCACAATTTTAATTTTATGGACCTAAAATGCCAAAAAAGAGGAACAATCATGGCGAGGCACTGACCATTGTTCATTAGGTCAATTTTGATGGGACTGCAAAATATTAGGCGATCCGCGTCGGTCACCTAGGCCCATACAGATGTCGTTGGCCATAACACACAAAAATTGAGGAATCGGAAAAATTCTAGTTTTATATCCCTAAAACGTCAAAAACGAGGAACGACTATGATGAGGCGATGACTATTATTCCTTAGGTCGCTTTTTATATGCCAGTAAAATTTTAAACAATTAGGGTATACTAGCTCGGATACATGCAAAGGCGTGAGTTATAACACACGAGAATCTTTGAATTAGACGGAATTCCAATTTTATTGGCAAAAATGCATAAAAATTAAAAAACGGTCATGATGAAGTGGCTAGGATATTTTTTATGAGCTCGAAAAAGTTTAGGCGATCCGGGCCCATACAAAAGGCGTGAGCTATAGCACACAAAAATTTAGGAATCGGGTGGAATTATAGATTTATGGCCCTAAAACACCAAAAAAAAGGTAACGGCCATGGCAAGACAGTGACTATTTTTCATTAGGACAATTTTGATGGGCCGATAAAGTTTTAGGCGATCCGCAATCGGTGGGCGGGCCTATGCAAAAGGCATGACTATAGCACATGAAAATATAAAAATTGGACAGAATTCAGTTTTGTGGCCCTAAAATGTCAAAAATGAGCTACGATCATGGCAAGTTTCTTAGGTCATTTTTTATGGGATGAAATTTTTTTAGATGCATGCATATGGCGAAATCTGGAATTCAGACGGAATTCAAGTTTTATGGACCTAAAATGCCAAGAAACGAACTGTCATGGCAAAGCGATGACAATTATTCCTTAGGTCGTTTTTTATAGGTCGATAAAATTTAGGAAATTCAGGTCCTGTCGCCTGGATGCATATAGATGGCGTAGGCTATGGCACACGAAAATTTGAGAATCACGCAGAATTCTAATTTTATGGCCCTAAAACGCCAAAAAATAAGGAACAGTCATGGCAAATCGATAATTATTGTTCATTAGGTCGTTTTTGATGGGCCAACAAAATTTCAGGCGATTTAAGTGTAGTTGTTCGGATACATGCAGATGGCGTGGGTTATACCACGAAAATCATGGCAGGCTGAATTCCAGTTTTATTTCCCTAAAATGCCAAAAAAAGATGACTAGTCATAGCAAAGTAATTACTATTGTTGTTTAGGTAATTTTTATAGGCTGATAATACTTTAGGTGATTCGGGCTTGGTCGCCCGGAAGTATGCAGATGGCATTGGCTATATAGAACATGAAAATCTCGAAATCGAGCATAATTTTATTTATATGACCCTAATATTCCAAAAACGAGAAACGGTCTTGGCTAAACAATGACTATTGTTCCTTAATGAAAAACAATTCAACTTTAAACTTTTTATATGACTCTAATTTAGTGATTTTTTGTACTCTATTTGTTTCAATTTAAATGACATATTTTTCTTATTAGTCCATTACAAAAAGACTTACATATTTTTATATTTGAAAACAATTCAACTTTAAACTTTTTATTTTACCCATTTTGCCCTTGATGAAAAATTTTTGTACCCACACAACTTTTATAGTCCCACAAAGCTTTTACCTCTCAAGCTTTTGGGACCACATCTTTTAAAAGTTTTTTTTGTTTAAACTTTGTGACAAGTCAAATTAGCTCATCTACGTTAAAACGGAAGCAGTAATTAAGCTAAATCAAGTGAGTTTTATGTTACAAAAATAGTTTAAGTATTTTAGTTCAATAAAATAAAGGGAAAGTTAGAATGATAATATGTGAAATCAAGGCAAACGACCAAGCAACAATAACATATTCACTATTTTCTCATGGGTGGAAAATTTGTGGAAGAAAGTGTCTATATAGATTTTACTACAGCTTATGAAAGTAGATAAACATAATCGATCGAACATAACAATTAATACCGCTAGCTGATATAAAATACCACTAGCTAATATTCCCTCTAATTCATAATTAGTGACTAATTTATTTTTAGCGTGCCTATTAAAAAAATATTATTCCCTTCGTTTCAATTTATGTGAATCCATTTGACTGGGCACGGAGTTTAAGAAAAGATAGAATACTTTTGAACTTGTGGCGTAAAATGAAGCACATATATTTTGTATGGCTATAAATCAATGCATAAAGGTAAAATATTTCTAAATAGGGAAGGAGATCATTCTTCTTGGTACGGACTAAAAAGGAAATATGTTCACATAAATTGAAATGGAGGGAGTAAATTTAAAAATATCTACTATGATTAAACTAACCCTAATTAAACATTTAATGTGAGAGTAAGAAAACTTTTTAAGGATATATACATAGGGGTTATTTTATAAATATAAATTAAATTCTTTCTGTTATGAAATAATATAAAGACAAGAACAATAATGCAAGAATAAGAACAATATAGAGAGAGAATAGGGAGAGAGAGAAGTATTCTTATTAATACTTGGGGTGATTTACAATGGGGTAAGACCCCTCTATTTATAGGAAGAGGAATGACTTAGCTTCAAGCTAAAACTCTTAGACATTCACTCTAAATAGACTTCTATTTTATAACACTCCCCCTTGAATGTCTATTCAATAATGTGCCTCATAAAACCTTAAAACCAAAACCCATTGGGAAAAATTAAAGAAAGGAAAAAGAGTACACATGTTTGAATATGCGCCTATTGGTTGCCTCGTTAAAAACCTTGCAAGGAAAACCCAGTGGGACAAAATCTTGTAAGGGAAAAAGAGTGCAACGCGCATTAACTCCCCCTAATGAGTACATCAATTTATATCCTTGAGCATTTGCATTCCAATCTTGTGCATCATCTTCAAAACGATCTTTGGTAGACGTTTGACAAATCAACCATATTGACTTGAATAAATATTCCGCACCTTGAAATCTCATTCTTGATAGATATGAACATCTTCATATAATGTCATGGAATAACTTTTCAATATCTCCATAGATGCATTCTCAATGCCATCATGCTTATAGTTATAGCAAGATACATATGTACACAAATTGTACTTAGGATGTGGTACTTCAGGACCAAGAATTGCATATGCTTCAAGCAACTTAAATCTTTCAAGTTAAGTCATATAAGCCATATAGTAGACTTTAGATGCATATCAAATTTTTCATGTCATGCTAGACAAATAAGATATCGAAAACTGACTATACATACCTTTGACTTTTATACTTTCAAGCATTTGAACTATAGGTTCAAAACTACATGTCTTTCATATGGAATCAATTCTTCTTGAATTGTATCTCTTCCATTTAGTTACTTTCTTTGGGTCAGTAAATGCGTATAGCATGCTTTGCAATATGTTGCAATTGAATTATCCCTTTTATGAACTTCAGGTTCATATCATGATATTCGGGGATATACATATACACATGATAATTCATCCCATGTAACCTTTTCTCAAGTGTTTATCATGTCTCCCCCTCATGTTAGAAAAGCTAACTTGTTTCCTCAACTTTGGGAAATCATCTTTGTGCATTATCATGTCAATATACACGGCACATTAATAATAAGATGAAATTATTTGGTTCCTGACCTTGAACCACTTGTGAGGGGAGAATATAATATACTCTCGCATACAACGTATATCAAACTGATATATATAACTTTGTTATCATAAGAAACAGTTTAGCTATTAAGTGGAAGCACTCAATAATTATCTTGCTAAACCAACTTTGATATAAACCAACTTATCAAGATGAACTATCTTGAGTAGAGAATCTGGAAATTATGCTCGAAGTTAGATTACTGAGCAATTTACCTCGCAAGCACCGGCCAGGCTGCGGGTTAATAACAATTGCGCATGTAACCATATCATAGATGCATCATATGTGGTATACATGGCAGGTGAATGGGCCCATATTCACCTTTGATATTTCCAGAATTTATGGGCTTCAACCCGAACTCTTTAGTTGGTCAGTTCATTAATGAGAACAAGTGATACAAGAGAATTCGTAAAGAACTTTCTAGTTCTTTGATATTCACCTATGTGAATTTGCACATCATACTTAAAATGAGATGGCTAACACGAATGCCAACTGAATAAATTAAATTATCAAAATTGGTAAACTTCAAATTTACACCATGACATGTGCACTTATCAATAAACTTCAGGTTTATTATGACATGGGTTTTATACCAATAGATATCCACTTTATTGTGGCATTTTTTTTCGTTTGTGTAGTACAAACTGGAGAACAAAGCGGGTAGCTTTTCATATGCAAATTAACCCGCTACAAGTTGTAGTAATAGGAGATATCAAAGCCTTCCTTTATTTATAGTCTCAATATAATCAATCGCTTTCGCGTGTACTTTGAAAACTGAATAAGTTTCTTTGAGACTTACTACAGCACAATACTCAATTGTGTTTCTCCAACATAGTAATAATTGGCTCTTCTAGAGCTCTCAATTAATTTTGTACTACCACAGATTCATCAACATCCATGTGGTGAATATCTTTCTTAAAGAGAAAGTTATACCATTATGGTCATGTCAAACTTATATGCAACATATGTTTCTTGCATTATCGTTGTCCTTTAATAGTCATATTTCCAAAATACTTTGGCGTACAATAGGTACGTGACCAACGATCATTCATGCCATATATCATCTCAAACCTCCTTCTAGGGGTGAGTGTGGTATCATCTTAAACCTCCATCTAGGGGTGAGTGTGGTATATTTAATACCAATTTCATCTTCATATTCTTCCAATAATGAATATGTATTCGTGAATCAGATGTTGTCACATTCACTTCGAGGATATGTGATTTTGTTATCCTTTTCAAATCTATAAATGCGTCAGGCATTTGATTTGCTATTCTTTGCAAATGGATAATCTTTTGTGCCTCTTTCTCACAAATAGAGGTATGTGGATCAAGATGAGATAATGATGCATTTTCCACAAAATTTCCCGTTTGGTTTCACCAACTTCTCCCCCTAATTTTGGGAAAAGTGTCTCATCAAATTGACAGTCTGCAAATCGTGCAGTGAACAAATCTCCTGTCAATGTTTTGAGGTAGCGAATAATGGAGGGCGATTCAACCTCAACATATATTCCTAACCTTCTTTGCAGACCCATTTTGGTGCGGGATGGCGGTGCTAAAGGCACATATACTGCGCATCCAAAAATTCTTAATTGGGATATATTGGGTCCATGACCCAAAATCAATTGCAACGGGGAATATTTGTGTCAATTCGTCGGTCAGAGACGAACTAGCATTGCTGTATGTAAAATGGCGTGTCCCCAAACCGAAGTGGGCAGCCGACAAACTAAAATGCTGCATGCAAAATGGCATGAACCCAAACCAAAGTGGGCAGCCGACGAACTAGCATTGCTGCATGCAAAATGGCGTGAACCCAAACCGAAATGGGCAGCCTCGTTTTCATGAAGAATTCAAGATTATTCTCATCTATTGTCTCAATATGATATCCATTTTGAATGATATCTTTAAAACTCAACAAGTTCTTCTTAGACTTGGAGGAGAATATTGCATTCTCTAAGATAAACGTCATGCCTTTGGGCAGAGTTACAGTTGCTCTTCCGGAGCCTTCAATCAATTTAATTCCCATGGTTTGATATACAAAAGAAATACACGAACATAAGAATAAACAAGTTCAATTCGTTTGTGTCACATAATATTTTCAAAATCTGCTGATGTCAGTTGACTAAAATAAATCAGATAGTCGATTATATGTTTTCCATAATCGATTACGATGCAGTTTGAAAATTTTAGTTTAAGCATTTTCATAAAACAATCGATTGTTGAGTATTGACAATCGATTGTTAAACATAGACAATCGATTGTTGACAATTTTTGAAAAATTTCCAATCACACTGTTTTAAGACAACCGATTGTTAAACATAGACAATCGATTGTTGGTTGTTTTGAAAAATTCCAGAGCACACTGTTTTAACACAATCGATTGTTTAGCATTGACAATCGATTGTTGATTAATTTTGAAAAATTCCGGATCACTGTCTAACGACAATCGATTGTTAGACATAGACAATCGATTGTGGATGATTTTTGAAAAATTCCAGATTACTGTCTAACGACAATCGATTGTTAGACATAGACAATCGATTGTGGATGATTTTTGAAAAATCCAGATCTGTCTAACGACAATCGATTGTTAAACATTGACAATCGATTGTTGACTGTTTTTGAAAAATTCCAGAACACACTGTTTTAAAGACAATCGATTGTTAATCATAGACAATCGATTGTTGACTGTTTTTGTAAAATTCCAGATCACACTGTTTAAAAGACAATCGATTGTTGATCATTGACAATCGATTGTTTTGCAGTTTTTATGCGAAATATGAGATAACCGACTAGTTTTTCAGGTTAGTCGATTACCTCTACTGGAAAGTAAAAATATTATTTATATTTGAGCATATTGATACATTCTAAAGAACTAATACTAACATTATGTCATGAACTAACTAATACGAGCTAATACTGATGGCTATTAGTTTATTCATTCACTAATACAAACAAGTAAAATAAAATCAAATAGCTCCATCTTCTTTCATCACGGATCCATCACCGATTAGGTGGTCTATCTACCCCTCGGGTTGCTCAAAGAAGTCTGCCACATCCAAGTGGGTGATGTCAAAGTTGTCGTCAGAGACAAAATTCGTTTCAGGGCGTTTACTCTTTCGAGATGCTTGATAAAGGTCAACCAAATGTCATGGTATACGGCAAGCCTTTGACCAGTGCCCGTTTCCACCGCAACGATAATATATAGTTTATAAACTATTTGCTTTTGGTTTCTTATCGTATCGTGCTTGTGGCAGAGTGCCCAACTTCAGGTTGTCATATCTCTTCTTTAAGCCATTCCACAAGATAGGTGGATCTTTGACGGTGAGATATTCAATCTTCAAACCTTCATCAAGGTGATGGCGCAAGAAAATCAAGGCCTTAGCATAGTTTCAAACCTTCATCAAGGTGATGGCGCAAGAAAATCAAGGCCTTAGCATAGTTTTGGGTGGATGCATTATTTCTGTCTTTAATGGCGTCTCCAAGACCCATAGCATCCAAAATGGATTTAAGTATCCAACACCCATATCATATAGTTCTTGCCCGAAATTTCAAGGGCAACGAACTTTCTTTTCATAATGTCAGACATAAACCAAAATTACATCAAGAGCGTGTTCATACTTACGGGCTCTATTACAATTTCAGGGAATGGATCAAAATCATGTGCTTTACACAATCTCATGTCAAATATTACTTTCATAAAGTGAAAGATTATTTTGAGAATCCTTATTGTTCTCATTACCACAATAATGACGATTATAACTTCGTCTATTGCCATGTCCACATCCATTGATACCTTTACGGTAATTAGTCTTCTTTCAGACTTATCACATACTGCTACCACATTCTCTAAAGGGAATGGAGCAAATTCAATTGGACGGAATTCTTTGCCACGTCCACATTCATTGATACCTTCATGGTAATATTTTAGTCTTCTTTCAGACTTATCATATACTGCTTCCACATTCTCTAAAGGGAATGGAGCAAATTCAATGGGACGGATTTTCAATTATTTGCCCACAATCATACATGAATTTAATCATGGCAGGACATAGAGATTTTACCACTTCATGTGGTTATAATTTCTTACAAACTCCATTAGAGTTATAATCAAACTTTGTTTGTATATTAAATCAAATCGTAGAATTTCAAGAATTTGAAAGGGAAAAGTAAATTACTTACCTTTAAGGTATACCAATTATATTTTCAATGTTTTCTTCCTTTTCTCCACTGATGCAGACGACGGCGGCTCCGATGCGGAGAAATTGACGGCGGCTTAATCTTCTTAAAGAGCTTCTTGAGACAGTAGAGTCTCGTGCTGATAACGTGTTATGAAATAATATAAAGACAAGAACAATAATGCAAGAATAAGAACAATATAGAGAGAGAATAGGGAGAGAGAGAAAGTATTCTTATTAATACTTGGGGTGATTTACAATGGGGTAAGACCCCTCTATTTATAGGAAGAGGAATGACTTAGCTTCAAGCTAAAACTCTTAGACATTCACTCTAAATAGACTTCTATTTTATAACACTTTCTTGATTATATAATCGATAATTTATTTTGAACCAAAATAAAAAAGTAAATTGATCACTTATTATAAATCAGAAAAATATAACATATATATAGATCTTAGTCGTAGCTTATGAAGATAGAGAAACTTAAGAGACTGAACATAACAAGTGATACAATTATTTATTTATTAATTGTACTTTCTAGAGTTTAGTGTATATCTTATCCACCTACCACAATCCTCTATATAATTGAACCATTATAAGTACAACAATCAAATTCTATCCATTTTATGATCAATCCTTGTTTCTTTTTCCTGCTTAGATGCTAGAAATGGTGGTCCGTTTTATCGAATTGATACAATTTTCTTGCTAGATAGAAGGAGAATTACAAACCCGACAAATAAGTTTTTGGTCTCGGGTTTCTTTTAATAAAGTTCTTCTTTCTTAAGAAGTGACACGTTCTTTCCGTTTTTGGAAAGTGACATATTTGTCAGGCTTGTGATTCTCCTTCATGACATAGAAAATGGTACCAATCGGTAACTGGATCGCCATGCGTCTGAGTCGGATGAAGAAACGAGTATTTGATCGGCCACTTTTCCGGCGGTGGCGATCTTTCGCTGGGTTTTCATGATTTCCGGTGATGCTTTTAAAAAAGTTGTGCTTTTTATTCAAAACCCTAAATCGATTATCCCTTCGAATTAAACCTTGTTGATTTCTTGTGAGTATGTTTCAGCTTTTTAAAACCCTAAATTGCTGTAACTAATAGACCATTAAGAGCATGTTGCTAAGTCTGTTCTTAATTGATTGGACTAATTTTTCTCTTTAAGAAAAACTAAATTTGCTGATAGTTTTTTTCCTTCAAAAATTTGTTTTTTCCTGTGTGCCGTTGAGTTTAACAAGCATTTCTGATTTTAATAATAGAGTAAATAACTTTGAGCAAATGAGAAGCATTTAACTAGGGCTTCTTTAGTGTTCACTTTTAGTTAAGTTTTCACATTTATACTTCTTTTCTGCTATAGCTTGTTGGTGCTCTCTTCAATCCTGTAATAATTAGTTTCATCCATTTCCCAAAGTTTTGAACTTTTTATTTTCAATTCCGTTATAATTCCAAAGGACAAGAGGGGTTGCTCTGATGGTAAGCAACCCCCACTTCCAACCGAGAGGTTGTGAGTTCAACTCTCCCCAAGAGCAAGGTGGGAAGTTCTTGGAGGGAAGGATGCCGGGGGTCTATTTGGAAACAGCCTCTCTACCCAAGGGTAGGGGTAAGGTCTGCATACACACTACCCTCCCCAGACCCCAACAACAAGAACAACAACAACTACCCAGTCTATTCCCACCAGGTGGGGTCTGGGGAGGGTAATATGTAGACGAACATTACCCCTACCCGAAAGGGCAGAGAGGCTGTTTCCAGTCGACCCTCGGCGCATAGGATAAAATGGAAAGCAGCATTAAAACAAAAACAAAGACAAAATTAGAAACAAAAACAAAACAAGTCAAAACAATAAAGCATTAGTAAATCCCGCAGAAATAACGTAAATAATTATGTAAACATAAGAAACATAAATACAATCGCATGCAATAATAACAAACAGTAATTACCATACTAACAACCATAAGGGGGACATAAGCTAAAACACAAATCATCAATGGATAATCCTGCTGTCCCACACCCAACCCCGAGAGAGGCGTACGAAGCACTCTATGAGCCCCTAACCTACAACACTGATTCTAGACCTCCAGACTCCCCTATCAAGGGTCATGTCCTCGGAAACCTGCATTCTAGTCATGTCCTGCCTAATCACCTCTCCCCAATGCTTCTTAGGCCTCCCTCTGCCTCGCCGACCGCCAACAATCTCCAGCCGCTCGCAGCTCCTCACCGGGGCATCGGGACCCCTCCTCCGTACTTGCCCGAACCACCTTAGCCTCGCTTCCCGCATCTTCTCATCCACCGGGGCCACCCCTACCTTCTGTCGAATACTTCATTCTTAATCTTATCTAGCCTGGTGTGCCCACACATCCACCTAAGCATCCTCATCTCCGCAACCTTCATTCTCTGAACCTGGGAGTTCTTCACGGGCCAGCACTCCGACCCATACAACATCGCAGGTCTAACCACGGCTCTGTAGAATTTCCCCTTGAGTTTGTGTGGAATTTTCTTGTCACACAGGACCCCTGAAGCAAGCCTCCACTTTGACCACCCCGCTCCTATTCGATGGGTGACGTCCCCGTCAATCTCTCCGTCCCCCTGAATCACAGACCCAAGATATCGGACACTGTCCCTCTTGGCGATGGCCTGAGAACCAATCATCACGTCCATGCCTACCTCGCTCGGCTCGTCGCCAAACTTGCACTCCAGGTATTCTGTCACTAAGTGGGATTATACTGGGTTGTTGTTGTTGTTGTTGTATGAAAGTGAAAGGTTATTAAAGTTTCATGATAGGATTTCGTAGTTGCTGATTACTTTTCATATTTGCTCTAATCGGCTTGTTTAATTACCTGTTATACCTGTGGTGCAGAATGTAGCGTCCTGCCGGGGAGAAGTATTGTGTGATTCTACCAGTTTATTTCTTGTCAATACTTTAAGGCGATAGTGTGCTCTGCTGTTTCAGAAACAGTAAAAGCTATAGTTGACGTGCCTTCTCTTAGTAGATATATGTTGAAAGTATGGATACTCTTATGTATAAGTAGACATTTAGAATGGAATAAACTTATCCTATATTCCTACTATAGAATTACTGTGAAAATAAGATGTGTCGATGAAAATGAGCACCAGAAATATGATTGCATCTACGTATGCATCAATTGCATATCAGAATTGCTACGATATTGCCTCACTAGATCTGATGTAATGTTTTACCTCTACCACCTTAACTTTCCGTGCCGGGGGGGGGGGGGGGGGAGGGGATTTGACTTGGGCCTTATTTTACTTACATGATAGCCTCTTTTCATATGTGTTGCAATTACCTCTTTTATTACATCTACGCACCGGGTATGTATGTTGTTGTTGTTGTTGTTGTTAGTGTTTATGCATCTAGAAAGCAAGCTGAAGAGCTAGATATAGAACCTTGGTGACATGTGGACTCAAGACTGAATGTCGTGCTCATACTGGAGCCAATTTGCACAACTACTAAGAAATCAAACTAGTGAACTCTCAAAGAAGTCACTCTATGCAACTTGGTATGTCAAGATAAAAAACAAGTATGTGGCAGTTATTCCTTGCATTGGTGAATAAAACTTGGGTAATGCCTAGGACTACTTGTGATCTTTTGAGGTGCTGGAACAATGTAGGTGGCTGGGGAAGGAAGAAGAGATTGTGGAAGGGTATACCAAACATGCATTTGGTGGAACGTCTGGAAGGAAAGAAATGATAGGTGTTTTCAAGATATGAGTTCTTTACTAAAAAGAAGCTCAACTGTATTTTGTCCTTTTATTTTTGGTGTAAAGAATTTTGCGTAGATGAAACTGAGACTTTATTAGAGTTGTTAGAGTCCCTGTAAGAAGAATCTTGGACAGATGTAAATAGGTCTCTTCCTTCTTCTTCTTCTTCTTCCTTTTTTTTTTTTTTTTTTTTTGTAATTGTGATTTCCAACACAAGCTTTGTGTTGATGAATAGACTGTTACCTTTATCCACCAAAAAAAAAAATAAAAATAAAATAAAGATGAAGATAAAACCAAGTATGTTACAAACTAGAAATAACAAGTAGCCAGAAGTTAGTGGAAAGTTATTAGGAGACCTTTTAAAGAACTTCAATACTCTGGTAATAATCAAAGTGCAAACTTAAAATCTTTAGGCGTGATCTGCTACTGCAATTTGATTAAGTCATGAAATTCTTGCAAGTGTTGCAACCGTAATGTGTCACGCGGACAAAATAGCTGCAAGCTTTTCAAGTAACATTGTTGTTGAGGGACTCGTTCCTAGAATGTTGTGGATAAGAGTTAATATGAACAGTAATAGTTGCGCAGTGCTTATGCTTTCCTCTCTCTCTCTCTCTATATATAGAGAGAGAGAGCGAGGGAGGGAGGGAGGGAGAGTTCACATAGTATGGCTTATGTTGACTACCCCATTGAGGGTGTATATGACATACGGCTATTATGGGACATTTATTCCTCTAGAGACATAATGCTGATAGTTCTGAGCTAATAGCCTCCTCTACAGGTAATTCCACCATTGTTTTTGGCTAAATTTATTGGCTGAAGATCCTCAGATTTCTTTGAGGTTTGAAGTCCTTTCTTTCCTTTTGGGTTAAACAATTGGATTGTCTTTAGTGTCTTCGTAGAATAGCAGTCAGCACGAAATAGCATTAGATGCCTGGGCAACGATTAAGTTGTTGGTTCAAATGAACCTTGATCCTAGCATAGGAATAACTTAATTTATGTTTTCCTAGAAGGAAAATTGAGTCAAACCAAACTGTTAAGTGTGAACACCTACTCTGAAGTTAATTAATTTTTCTAACTTAAAAGAGGTGCTAACCAATTACTGTAATCTCTACTTTTTTTGTATTTGTCTGCAATAACTATCTGTACCCTTTAGCCAAATAATTATTGTAATCTTCTCTTTGTTTATTTTCAGTTAATGTAATCTTCTATTATTCAAAAGTAGTAAAATGCATTTATTACTAAGTGAAAACACTTCATCATATCACACTTTCTGGTTGGTTATAAATGGTGAAAGATTCATATCCTAACACCTGTATTTAGTTTTTTTCAGATCGATCAATCTGGTTCCTTTTTCTTTCTTCGATGCTAGAAATGGTTGTCCGTCTTATCAAATGATAATCTTCCATGTTATATGTAAGGAGAATCACAAACCTGACAAATATGTGTGACCATCTCTAAAAGAAAGAATACAGTATTTCCTGGTGTTTAGACAAATTTTTGTCATTTCATTTATAAAAGAATGCCCTGTTTGTGAAAAAAATGTCATATCGCGTTCTTGAAAAAGACATTTGTCAAGCTTGTGATTTTCCTCTAATGGCATGGAAAATATTATCAACTGGTGAGTGGACCTCCATTCATCTGAGTTGGAAAATAGAACGGGTCATTGATCAGGTGCTTCTCTGGTGTTGGAGCTGGAGCACTTTCACCGATTTTCAAGATTTCCGTGATGTTTTTGAGTCGGTGAAATTGGTTTTTTCCGTAGAACCCTAGATTGAATAACCCTTTGAGCGATTCTTATCCTTTTCCATGATATTTCTTGTTTTTGTGTGTGGATGTGTGCAGATTTTGGAACCTTATTAACTGCTTCAATTTAATTACCAAATCTTGAATCCAAATTTGCTTTTAGAAGAAGCTAGGAAGATTTTGATAATGTAATTTCTGGAAATTGCTTTTTTATCGACTGTTATGATGTATGTATCTATAAATTCGAACTCTAGAAGATCAAGTTAGTTTACTAGTGAATCCACGAAACTGTAGATGAAACTAATTTGAAACATTTTACCAATTACGATTAGTAAGCTCTATTGCAGGGAATGGATATGTTTCTAAAACTCGACTATAGGATTGACTTGGTAAGTGATTTCATACTCATCTTTGATAAAATCGTCTTGTTACTGACCTGCTATTTTTGAGCTTCTGTGTCTTAACATGTTATGTCAGTATTATCCTACTCTGATTTTTGTTACTTGGCAGACTTTGGGTTTCCTTCAATACTTCCACATACGGATGGCTCATCTGAAGGAGTTTCTTCTGAAACGAGAACCCGTCCAAATGTAAAACCTGTCTGGATACGCGCTGCTATTCTAGATTCATAAATGTTTGAGAAGCAGCCACTTTGGAATTATCTTTGGTATATCTAAGTAATAGATTGCATGGTGATGATATATCTGAAGTCTGAACAAAGTGGAGAATGGAGACTCGTAATCCTGAAGTGTTATCAGGTTTTGGTGCACAAGGTAGCATACCGTCGAGGAGAAATTTTACGTACTTAATTTTACGATTTATATACATGTAGGCCATATGTTCTCCCATGTCTCATAAATAGTCAAAATCATAGCTGGCATCCCCTTTCTTATTAAATGTATGTAAAAGCTTTTGATTCTCCTATGTATAATTAAGTAGCTCTTTAGAACCGAACAAAGTTGACCTACTGTCGAATTCTCGAATTTTGAAAGATGTTTGGAGCAAAACTTTACTATACTTTAGAACATAGTTATGCTTGATCAAATTGGCAATGCGATTATAGATGAGAATGGTGAGTGAACATCACTATGATGTTTTCTGCTTTTTTACCTCTGCCAACTTCTTAGCTATATGCCGCTCCCCACCCACCCCACCCCCCAGGAAACCTGGAGGTCTGCTTGTGCATCTACCCCCCCCCCCCCCCCAACATTATCAAGACATAACCTAATGACGAGAACCTTTAGCTGATGAAGTTAGTGTCCCAACTTCATTAAGAACTTGAGGAACTATTTTTCTTTTGTTGGGTATGTAGAAGTCCAACTCCCCTGCTCTTTGTATTCTCATTATCTGGTTATTAATTTCTTAAATTGTGATGTATCTGACGTTTGGCTGTTAAGAAACATTTAATGCAGTTAATGCTGACGTTGTAGCTGCTTTCTACAGGCAATTCCACCTTTATTGCTAAAGCTATTGGCTGAAGCTTTTCGGACCACTTTGAGGTATGAAATCCCTTTGTTTATATATGTCGAATTCATGTTTCCCTCTGTCGTTCTCGTTTTAGACTCTAAATACTTTCTAACTGTCATGTTTGGTGCTAATAATCTTAACCTCAATCTTTTTCTTGTGTAATGCTGCTAGTCCTTGTCTCTGTCAACAATAAAGACATGCCGCCGCCTCATTAGGATAAAACACTTCATGAACCTTGTTGTTGCTCTTAGTATGGGAATAATCTAAGCTGCTACTTCATTATGATAAATCTCTCAAATGAGCCTTGTTCCAAGTATGGGAATTATTTAGGTTACTTTCAGTAATGTACACCTTATGGGACCTTATTTCACCTCCTTCTTAGACTCGTAATGAGTATGCATCTGGAAAGCTAGCTGAAGTGCTAGAAATAAATGTTCAGTGACACTTTTTCTACTCAAGAGTCAAGAGTGTAACTCCCAATCCTCAGAACTCGTATTGGAGCCACTTTGTAGAACAAACTACGGAGAATTGAAAATAAAAAATCTATCAAAGAAATCATTCCTATGCAACTTGGTATAATTAGTTGGAAAGTAAAAACAAGCGCCTGTGGGAGCAATAGTTACAACCCTTAAATAACTGTCAAAAAGTAGTAGAAGTTATCAGGAGAGCTTCACTTCAGTATCTTGGTAATGATTTAACTTAAAGTATGAACATGTGATGTACTATCAGAATTTGACTTGTTACGGCATGATATATTTGCGAGGGTTGCATCTGTATAATATGGTCACATAGAAGCGGGCATTTCGACTGAATTTAATTCATGCTGAGGAACTCGTTCGCCACATATTATGAATAAATATATAGTTGTGTTGTATTAACAGTTGTCGTGTCTCTCACTCTTCCTATTTATAAAGTAAATCCGCTTGTTCTCCACACTTTTGTTCCCATAGGTTGTTTTATTAGCCTTCAAAGGGCTAATCCAATTTGTAAACTTCTCAACACCAGCCTTGAACTATTAGTGCAGTTGTTATATTTCCATCATTCTGAAATCAAGCTGGTTTGTAATAGTAGAATGACGCCTTTATATCTTTTCCTTCCGTGGAAAGAATTATCTGCAATAGGAAAGGAGTTCAGTTTAGTGCTCATGTAATACTGCATGCCATTGGAAATTTTCTTGTTTCTACTTTCTTTGGTACTTTCAATGTTACAGGGATTGCTTCCTCCTGAGCCTGGTATATTCCATGTCTTCGACTTATCATTTCCCCCGAGGTATCCTTCTGTTTTTGTAGTTTTATGTAGTCTTATTGAAACGAATTGGCAGGATATCGAAAACCTCTGAGGGTAAAGTCAAGCTAATATATAGGATGACTGGCCGAATGGAGCTGTGGCGGTTTGTATGGTTTGTGGTTTGCTTTCATATTAGGTCGGCAAATTGATCAGGTCTCTGAGCTCAAGAGGCGACTAAAATCGACTATTTGAATCCTTATTTTAACCCCGTCTTACCATGATATTATGTTCAAGAATTTGTTGTAATGCTTAAATAATGAGTTGAAGATTGGATATTCAATGAAGTGAAGACTCCCCCCCCCCCCCCCCAAATCATTGGCATATTCTATGGAATTTTATGAGTAGTTCCTACTTTGGATGTCATGGGATCCATCAAAAGGACAATAAAGTGCCATTAGTGTCCCTATGCTTTGTCCTCAAATTTATTTTTAGTTGGAAAAGCTCAGATTATAGGCAACGGTTGTTGTCTCAAAAACCTTTGATGAAATTGTGCCAAAAAGGGTTAAAGTAGCTAAATTTGTAAGCAAAGAGAATAATTACTATAGGTGAACCAACGGTTGGATTCTACCAGACATAAAAGGAGTTTTCCTCATGAAGAGGTAACTTTATGGTAAAAGTTACACAATTATTCATAAGAGTTTAAAATATATATGCATAAAATAATTTATACCGGTGTCAGGTTATCCAAACAATATCTATAGGCAACAACAACAACTACTCAGTATACTCCCA
The DNA here is from genome assembly GCA_034376525.1 of Nicotiana benthamiana. NCBI lineage: Eukaryota > Viridiplantae > Streptophyta > Magnoliopsida > Solanales > Solanaceae > Nicotiana > Nicotiana benthamiana. The sequence continues at coordinate 76,374,743 of CM067336.1, forward strand.
CCAGGTGGGGGTCTGGGGAGGGTAATATGTAGATAAGCTTTACCCCTACCCGAAAGGGCAGAGAGGCTGTTTCCAATCGACCCCCGGCTCATAAGATAAAAGGAAAAACAGCAATAAAACAAAAACAAAGACAAAAACAGAAACAATAAAGCATTAGTAACTCCAGCAGAAATAGCATAAATAGCGTAAATAATTATCTAAACATACGAAACATAAATACAATTGCATGCAATAATATCATACAGTAACTACCATAACTAACAGCCATAGGGGGGACATAAGCTAAAACACAAATCATCTATGGGTAACCCTGCTGACCCACACCCAACCCCGGATGAGGCGTACGAAAAACTCTAGGAGCCCCTATCCTACAACCCTGATTCTTTAAAATATAGAATTCATAATTTTGAATGTAAGCCAGTTTAAATGCAAAAACAAGTAAAGATTAGAGGGAGATCTAGAGCCCGTTAGACTTAGCTGATTTAGAGCAGATGATGAGCATTAGGTGTTGAAAAGCACTCAAGTGTTGAAGTTAATTTAAAAAATAAGCAGTTACGTGTTTGCAAAAAAGTGCTGAAATTAATAATAAGCAGTTGAAGAATTGGGTATACGAAGAATTTTCTTTTAAAAATAAGTATTTTACGGATAGAATAGTAAATATTTTGGTCAAACTTAAAGTGCTTATAAGCTGAAATTTGATAAGTTGGGGGAAACCAACTTATGACTTTTGGCTTATTTTTGGCTTACAGGCACTTAACTTATAAGTAGTTTTAATTTTTTACCAAATGCGTAGATAAGCCAAAAATACGTATAAGTCAGTTAGACCTGCTTATAAGCTTAGCCAAACACCATCCTAGTCTTGTAGTACAAGGGTCATTTGAACTTGATATTTTTGATGCCAAGGATAAAATTTACTAATATATGAACTCTAAATTTCAAAAATATAATGGCTTTGATTCGGGTGAATGGCTCGGGCCCATGCAGAAGGTGTGGGGCATATCACATAAAAATTTGGGAGTCGGATGAAATTTTAATTTATGGCTCTAAAATACCAAAAGACGAATAACAGTCATGGTGAGGCAGTGACTATTGTTCCTTAGAATATTTTTTATGGCTGACAAAATTTAGGCAATCCAGGTCCAGTGGTCCAAGCGGTGCAAAGGTGTGGGCTATAGCACACGAAAAGCTGGAAATCGGGCGGTATTCTAGTGCTATGACCCGAAAATGCCAAGAAACGAGTAGCGGTCATGGTGAGGCAGTAATTACTGTTCCTTAGGTCGTTCTTGATGGGCCGATAAAATTTTAGGCAATCCGGGTCTGGTGACCTGGACCCATACCAAAAGGCGTGATCCCATACAGAAATTTGAGAATAGGGCAGAATTCCAATTTTGTGGCCTCAAAACGACCAAATAAGTAACGTTATGGTGAGACAGTGACTATTTTTCCTTAGAATTGTTTTTTATGTGCCGACAAACTTTTAGGAGATCAGGGTCCCGTGACCTGGGCCCATGTAGAAGGCTTGGGCTATATAGCACACGAAAATCTAGGAATTAGGGCGAAATTCTTGTTTTATGACCTTAAAACTAGGGGTGTGCATTCGATTTTGACCCTTATCGATAATTACTTATCGATTAACGATTTATACATATGCTTATCTTTATCGTTTCAATAATGTTTCGATTTTTTCAATTTTGATTTATCGATTTTGAGGGCTTATCGATTACACCAATAAGAAAATTTGTGGGATTCCACGGAAATTATACCGCTATAACGCGCCTAACTTATATGGACAAAAAGAAGCTAAAATATGACGAACACCATTTATAAAATAAAAATTGTGTCAACAAGCACATGCAACAAAACTAAAGCAAGGGATCAAATATATGCCATGAACACTCCAACGGTATAAAAAATAAAATACATCATCACGGCTAATTTTATTTTTCATTAATTTGAACTTCGTTCCCTTGATCTTTAAATATGATCATTCCTTCAATGTGGTAGAGGAAATAATAGGGTAAGAGACGTAGGGTAAAGGAAAGTGTATAGATTAGGGAAAATGATATTGTATAGCCGCTTTCAAAATAGTAGCGGAATATATATACATTCAATATTATATTAATCTACACAAATAGGTAATTACTCATTTTAGAAGTGTCTACAGTCTAGGGGTATGCATTCGATTTATCGATTCGATTTTGACCCTTATCGATAATTACTTATTGATTATCGATTTGTACATATGCTTATCGTTATCGTTTCAATAAGGTTTTGATTTTTGCGATTTTGATAACAAATAATCGATTCGATAAATCGATTCGAATGCATACCCCTACTTAAAACGTCAAAAAATGAATAACTGTCATGTCGACGCGGTGACTAACGTTACATAGGGCGTTTTTGATGGGGCGACAAAATTTTAACCGATCCGAGTCTAATGACCTGGGTCCAAGCAGAAGGCTTGGGCTATACAGTGCACGAAAATCTAGCAATCGGGCATAATTTCTATTTTATGATCCTAAAATGCCATAAAATAAGTAATGATCATGGAAAGGCGGTGAGTATTATTCCTTAGGTTATTTTTAGGGGCCAACAAAATTTAAGGCGATTCGGGTCCGATGACTGTGGCCCATGTAGAAGGTAGGAGTTATAGCACACAAAAGTCTGAGAATTAGGACAGAATTCTAATTTTATGACTCTAAAATACCAAATAATCAGTAACGGTTATGGCGAGGCGGTGACGACTGTTACTTTGGACATTTTCTATGGGCCAGCAAAATTTTAGGCCATCCGAGTCTGATGGCCCAGGCCCATGGGCTATAGCATACGAAAATCTAGAAATCGGGCAAAATTTCAATTTAATGGCCTTAAAACGGCAAAAACAAGTAACCATCATGTCGAGGCAGCGACTATTGTTACTTAGGACGTTTCAAATGGGCCAGCAAAATTTTAGGCTATCCGGCTCCTGTTGCTGGGGCCCATGCAAATGGGTGGGCTATAACATACAAATTTTTTTGAATCGGGAAGTATTCTAGTTCTTTGGCCCTAAAACACAAAAAAGGAGTAACGGTCATAGGGAGGTGGTGACTGTTGTTACATAGGAAGTTTTTGATGGGCCGGCAAAATTTTAGTCCGGGCCCATATAGAATGCACATGCTATAGCTCCCAAAAATGTGGGAATCATGTGGAATTCCAATTTTATGGCCCTAAAACGCCAAAAGACGAGTAATGGTCATGGAATGGCGATGACTATTATTACTTAGGTGGTTTTTGATGGGCCGGCAAAATTTTAAGCGATCAGGATTCGGTGGTCCGGCCCATGCAGAAGGCGTGAGCTATAACACACGAAAATCTGAAAACCGGACGGAATTCCAGTTTTATATCCCTAAAACGCCAAAAAATGAGTAATGGTCATGGAAAGACAGTGACTATTACTCCTTAGGTTATTTTTGATGTAGCGATAAAATTTTAGGCAATCCGGGTCTGGTGGCTTGGGCCCATAGCACACGAAAATCTGGACATCGGGCAAAATTTTAATTGTATATCTCTAAAACCACTGAAAAATGAGTAACGGTCATGGAGAGGCGGTGACTATAATTTTTTATGTCATTTTGATAGGCCGAAGAAATTTAAAGTGATCCGGGTCTGGTGTCCTGAGCCCATATAGAAGGTGGAGGCTATAACACACAAATAATTGAGAATTAGGACGGAAATTTATTTTTATAGCCCTAAAATATCACAAAAGAGTAATGGTCATGGAAATGTGTTGACTATTGTTACTTAGGATGTTTCTGATGGGCCGACAAAATTTTAGGTGATTTGGTGGCCCGGGCCCATGGAGAATGCATGAGCTATAGCACTTGAAAGTCTGTGAATCACAGCAGAATTCTTGTTTTATGGCCCTAAAACGCCAAAAAGAGTAACCGTCGTGTCAAGGCGATGAGTATTGTTACTTAGGACGTTTTTGATGGGCCAAAAAAAATTTAGGCGATTCGGGACACGTAGCCTAGACTTAAGCAGAAGGCGTGGGCTATTGCACATGAAAATCTAGACATCGGATGGGATTTCAGTCTTATGGACCAACAAAGCTGAAAAATGAGTAACGGTCATGGAGAGGCGGTGAGTATTTTCCTTAGGTAATATTTAAGGCCAGCAAATTTTAAGGCGATCTGAGTCTAGTAGCCTCAGTCCATGCATAAAATGGGGGCTATAACACACACGTAAATATAAGAATTAGGATGGAATTCCAGTTTTATAGCCCTAAAATGTCTTAATAGGAGTAACAGTCGTGGCGATGTGTTGACTATAGTTACATAGGATGTTTTTGATGGGCCGATCAAACTTTAGGCGATCTAAGTTCGATAGCCTGGGTCCATTGGGAAGGCGTGGGCTATAGCAGATGAAAATCTGGGAATCATGACAGAACTCTTGTTTTGTGGCCCTAGTCATGTCGAGGCGGTGACTATTGTACTTAGGACGTTTTGATGGGCCGAAAATATTTTAGGCGATTCGGGTGCGGTTGCCTAGGCTCAAGCAGAAGGCGTGAGCTATATCATACCAAATTTTGGAGATCGGGCTTAATTCAAGTTTTATGACCCTCAAACGCCATAAAAAGAGTAACGATCATAGATCGACATTGAGTATATTTCCTTAGGTCATTCTTAACAAGCCAGCAAAATGTAAGGCAATTTGGTTCTTGTAGCCTGGGCTCAGGCATAAGGTGGGGGCTATAACACACGTAAATTTGGGAATTAGGGCGGAATTCCAGTCTTATGGCCCTAAAATTTCAAAAAACGAGTAATGGCCATGGCGAGACGGTCTCAATGGTTACTTAGGACATTTTTATAGGCCGGTAAAATTTTAGGCGATCCGAGTTCGGTGGCGTGGGTCCATGGAAAAGGCGTGAGTTATAGCACATGAAACTTTGAGAATCGGACATAATTCCAATTTTACGGCCCTAAAACGCCAAAAACATGTAACCGTCATGGAAAGGCAATGACTATTATTACATAGGATATTTTTGATGAGCCAGCAAAATTTTAGTCCCGACCCATGTAGAAGGTGGGGGCTACTGCACATGAAAATTTGAGAATCAGGAGGAATTTCAATTTTATGGCCCAAAATGCTAAAAACAAAGTGTAACAGCCTTGACCTGGCGATGAATATTGTTCCTTAGGTCGTTAATTATAGGCCGAAATGTTTTTAGGTGATCTGGTTGGGTGGCGACGGAGAAGATGTGGGTTATAACACACAAAAATCTGGGAAACGGACGAAATTCCAATTTTACGTTCTTAAAACTCCAAGAAAAAATAATGGTCATGGCGAGGCGGTGACTATTGTTACTTAGGAAATTTGTGATAGGACAATAATATTTAGGTGATCCAGGTTCGATGCCCAGGCATGGGATATAGCATACGAAAAATCAGGGAATCTGGCGAATTCCTATTTTACGGCCTTATAACGACAAAGAAGAGTAACGGTCATGGAGTGGCGATGACTATTGTTCCTTGGGTCGATTTTGGTGGGTCGAAATAATTTTAGGTGTTCTAGGTTTGATGGCCCGGGCCGATGCAGAAGACGTGAGCAATAGCACCGGATAATATAGGAATCGCATGGAATTCCAGTTTTATGGCCATAAAAAGCCAAAAATAGAGGTACGGTATTGTTCCTTAGGTTGATTTTTATGGGCCAAAATTTTTTTAGACAATCCAGATATGCTTACCCGGGCCCATGCAGAAGGGCGTGGGCAATAGTATACGAAAATCTGGGAGTCAGGCGAAATTCTAGTTTTATGGCCCTAAAACATTAGAAAACAAGTAAAGGTCATAGCGAGAAGATGGCTATTTTTCTTTAGGATGTTTTGATGGGCCGAAAAAGTTTTAGGCAATCCATGTCTGGTGGCTCGGGCCCATACAAAAGGCGTGAGCTATAGCATAAAAATATAGAAATCAGGTGGAATTTCAATCTATGCCCAAAAATGACAAAAAATGAGTAACGGTCATGGTGAGGCTGTGACTTTTGTTACTTAGGTCATTTTTTATGGGCCAAATTTTTTTAGGGGTTCCTTGTCCGATGGCCCCGGACCATGCAGAAGACGTGGGCTATATTGCACAAAAAAACTAAAAACCTGGCGAAATTCTAGTTTTATGACCCTAAAACACGAAAAAATGAGTAATGGTTATGGCGAGGCTGTGACTATTGATCCTTAGGTCTTTTTTGATGGGCCGACAAAATATTAGATGATCCGGGTTTGATGGCTTGGGCCCATGCAAAAGGAGCGGGTAAAGTAGCACACAAAAATATGGGAACCAGCGAAATTCTAATTTTATGGCCCTAAAACGCTAAAAACTATGTAACGATTATGGCGAGGCGGCAACGATTTTTCCTTATGTCATCTTTGATGGGCTAGTAAAATTTTAGGTAATCCGGGCCCGATGGCTGGGCCCATGTAGAAGGCATGGGCTATAGCACACAAAAATTTAGAAATCGGGCAGAATTGTAGTTTTATGGCCTTAAAATGTCAAAAAAAGAGTAGCGGCTATGCGAGATGGTGACTATTGTTCAGTAGTACATTCTTGATGGTACAACAAAATGTTATGTGATCTGGGTCCGGTGGTCGGGCTCATGCAGAAGGCGTGGTCTATGGCATACGAAAATTTAGAAATTGGACAGAATTTCAGTTTTATGGCCTTCAAACACCAAAAAGGAGTATCATTTGTGGCGAGGCGGTGACTATTATTCCTTTGGTCATTTTGATGGGCCAAAAATTTTTTTAGGAGATCTGGGACTACTGGCTCCGGCCCATGCCGACGGCGTGGGCTATAACACAATAAAAATAAAGAATCTAGTGAAATTCCAGTTTTATGACCTTAAAATGCCAAAACACGAGTAACGGTCATGGCGAGGCAGTGACTGTTGTTTTTTAGGACGTTTTTGCTGCCCCCCCCCCCCCAAATTTTAGGTGATTCGAGTCTAGTGGCCAGGCCATGCATAAGACATGGGTTATAGGACACGAAAATCTAGCAGCCGGGCGGTATTCCAATTTTAAGGCTCTAAAATGCCAAAAAAGGAGTAACACTCATGGCGAGGCGGTGACTAGTGTTCCTTAGGAAGTTACTTATGGGCCTGTAAAATTTTAGGCGATCCAGGTCCGGTGGCCCGAGCTCATGCAAAAGGCGTGGGCTATAGCACATGAAAATTTGGGAACAAACAAAATTCTAGTTTTATGGTTCTAAAATGTCAAAAAACGAATAATGGTCATTGAGAGGCAGTGACTAGTGCTCTTTTGGTCATTTATGATGGGCCAGCAAAATTATAGGCGATCCAGGTATGATGGCTTGCGCTCATGCAGAAGGCGTGGGCTATAGCACCCAAAAATCTGGGAATCAGGCAAAATTCCTATTTAATGGCCATAAACACCAAAAAATGAGTAACGGTCATGGTGAGACGATGACTATTGTTACTAAGGTCATTTTTTATGGGTCAATAAAATTTTGGAGGATCCTTGTCCGGTAGCCCGAGACCATACAGACGGCATGGGCTATATAGCAGATGAAAATTTGGGAACCGATCAGAATTCTAGTTTTATAACCCTAAAAAATGAGTACTGGTAGTGGCAATGTGTCAATTATTTCTTAGGTTGTTTGTTATGTAGCGACAAAATCTTAGACGTTCTGGGTTCGATGGCTCGGGCCCATGTATAAGGCGCGGGCAACATTGCACATGAAAATTTGGGAACTGTACTTTTATGGCCCTAAAACTCCAAAAAATAAAAAATAATTATGGTGAGACGGTGAATATTTTTCCTCATAAGGCGTGAGCTATAACACATGAAAATCCGGAAATTGGGTTGGATTCCAACTGTTTTCCCTCAAATGCAAAAAATGAGTATCGGTTATGGCGAGACGGAAACTATTATTCCTTAGTCCATTTTAATGTGCCGGAAAATTTTTAGGCGATCCGGGTTCGGTGGCTTTGGCCCATACCGAAGGCGTGGGCTAACACGCTAAAAATAAGGAATATGGTGGAATTCTAATTTTATGGCCCTAAAATGCCAAAAAAAACAAGCAACGGCCATGAAAAAGCGGTGATTATTGTTCATTAGGATGTTTTTTATGCGACAGTAAAATTTTATGCGATCTGGATCCAGTGGCCTCGGCCCACGTAGAAGACTTGGGCTATAGCACACGAAAATTTAGCAATTGTTTTTATGGCTCTAAAATGCTAGAAAACGAGTAAAGGCCATTGCGGGAAGTGATATTATTCCTTGGTTCATTTTTGACAAACCGAAAAAATTATAGGCGGTCCGGTCTATTGGCCCTGGCCCATGCAGGAGGCGTGGGCTATAACACATGAAAATTTGGGAATGGGGTGAAATTTTAGTTTTAATTCCATAAAATACCAAAAATGAGTGACGATCATGGTGAGGTGTGACTGGTGTTACTTAGGGAATTTTTGAAGGGCTGGCAAAATTTTAGGCGATCCCGGTCTGCTAGTCCGAAACCATTCTAAAGGCGTGGGCTAGTACATGAAAATATGTGAGTCAGGCGGAATTCAAGTTTTAGGGCCCTAAAATACCAAAAGTCGAGTAACAGTCATAGCAAGGCATTGACTATGGTTTCTTATGTCATTTTTAATTGTTTGGCAATGATTAGGCAATCGGGGTCCATTGGCGCGGGCCCATGCAGAAGGCGTGGGCCATAACACATGTAAATCTGAGAATCGAGCGAAATTCAAGTTTTATGGCCCTAAAACGCCAAAAGCGAGTAACGGTAATGGCACTATGGTGACTATTGTTTCCTAGGATGTTATTTATGAGCCAGAAAAATTTTAGGTGATCCAGGTCCGGTGGCGCGGGCCCATGCAGAAGGCATGGGCAATAGCATATGTAAATCTGGGAATCGGGCAAAATTTTAATTTTATGGCCCTAAAACGCCAAAAGCGAGTAACGGTAATGGCGATGTGGTGACTATTATTTCCTAGGATGTTATTTATGAGATTATAAAATTTAAGGTGATCCAGGTCCGGTGGCGCATGCCCAAACAAAAGGCGTGGGCTATAGCACATGAAAAACGAGAATCAGACGGAATTCATGTTCCTAAAACCTAATAAAATAAGCAATAGTCATGGAAAAGTGGTGACAATTTTTCCTAAGGTAATTTTTGATGGGTCATCAAAAGTTTAGGCGATTCGGGTGCGGTGGCTTGGGCACATGCAGAAGGTGTGGGTTATAGCACACAAAAATCTAGTCATCGGTCGAAATTCCAGTTTTATGGTTTTAAAATGCAAAAAAGAGTAACGGTCATGACAAGGTTGTGACTAATATTCCTTAGGTTTTCTTTACAGGCAAACAATATTTTAGACGATCCAGGTTACTTGCCCGGGCCGTGCAGATAGCATGGGCTATAGCACACGAAAATATGGGAATCTGGCAGAATTCCAGTTTTCTAGCCCTAAAATACCAAAAAAATGAGTAATATTCATGGCTAGGTAGTGACTATTCCTCCTTAAGACCTTTTTTATGGTCCGACAAAGTTTTAGTGATGCGGGTTGGGCCTATTCAAAAGGTGTGGTCTATTGCACACGAAATTTGAAAATCGGACAAAATTTCGATTTTATGTCCCGAAATCTCTAAAGAACAAGTAAGGGTCATGGAAAAGGGGTGATTGTTGTTCCATAGGTCATTTTTATGGGCTGGCAAAACTTAGGTGATCCTGGTCCGGTGGCCTGGGCCCATGTAGAAGGCGTGGACTATAGCACACCAAAATCTGGGAATTGGATGGAATTCAAGTTTTATGACTCTTACATGCCAAAAAATGAGTAACGGTCATGGCGAGGTGGTAGCTATTGTTCTTTAGGTAGTTGTTTATGGGCCATCAAAATTTTAGACGATCCTTGGCTGGTATCCCAGGCCCATGCAAAAGGCGTAAGCTATAGCACATAAAAATTTGGGTATTGTACGAAGTTCTCATTCCAAGACCCTAAAACGCCAAAAATGAGTAACAATCATGGCAAGGTAGTCATTATTATTCAGTAGGAAGCTTAGATAGGCTGGAAAATCTTTAGGTAACCCGGTTCCTGTGGCCCGGGCCTATGAAGAAGGTGTGGGCTAGCACATAAAAAATTGGAAATCGGGCGGAATTCCAGTTTTATGGACCTTAAATGCCAAAAATGAGTAACAAATATGGAGAGGCAGTGACTATTGTTATTTAGGATATTTTTGTTAGGCCGGAAAAATTTTAGGTAATCAGGGTTTGGTGGCCTAAAATCATACAAAAGGCGTGGGATATAACAGACAAAAATATGAGGAATAGGGCGGAGTTCAAGTTTTATTGACCTAAAAAACAAACAATGAGTAACGGTTATGGCAAGGCGGTAACAGTTGTTCCTTCGGTTGTATTTATGTGCTTCCAAATAATTTTCCTATTCGGATCCAATGGCCCGAGCCCATGAAGAAAACATGGGCAATAGCAAAAACTAAGAAACCATCATGGCGAGGCGGTGACAATTGTTCCTATGGTAGTTCTGATATGGCGGCAAAATTTTAGGTGATCCATGTCTGGTGGACCGTGCCCATGCAGAAGGCATTGGCTACAACACACGAAATCAGGCAATCGGGCCGAATTTTAGTTTTACGGCTCTAAAATGCCAAAATGAGTAACGGTCATGGTGAGGAGGTGAATATTGTTCCTTAGGACATTTTTGATTGGCTGGTAAAATTTTAAAAATCTCCAGGCCCCGTTTTTTGGGCCCATGCGAAAGGCGTGGGCTATAGCACACGAAAATCTAGAAATTGGGCGGCATTCCAGTTTTATGGCCCTAAATTGCCAAAAAATGAGCAACGGTCATGGTGAGGCAGTGACTATCATTCCTTAGGACATTTTTAATGGGAAGAATTTTTTTTACTTTCCGGGTCCAGTGGCTCGGGCCCATGCAGAAGGCGTGTGCAATAGCATCCAAAAATCATGGAATCAGCCAGAATTCTAATTTTTATGGCCCTAAAATGCCAAAAAATAGTCATGGTGAAGTGGTGACTATTATTCCTTAGATCATTGCTGATAGGCAGAAAAAATTTAACGAGTCATGTCTGATGGAGTGGGCCCATGCAGAAGGCATGGGCTACAATACACGAAAATCTAACAATCGGGTAGATATCTAGTTTTATGGCCCTAAAACACCAAAACGTGTAACGATCGTGGCGAGGCGGTGAATATTTTTTCTTATGACCTTTTTGATGAGCCAATTAAATTTTAGGCGATCCAGGTCCAGTGTCCTGGGCCCATGCAATAGGTGTGGGCTATAATAGACGAAAATCTGGAAATTGGGCGGAATTTCAATTTTAGGGCCCTAAAACGCCCAAAATATGAGTAACGGTTATGGTGAAGCGGTGACTATCATTCCTTAGGATGTTTTTAATAGGACGGGGAAAAATTAGGCAATCCGGGTGTGGTGGCCCGGGCCCATGCAGAAGGCATGGCTATAGCACACAAAAATCTAAGAATCTAGCGGAATTCCAGTTTTATGGCCCTAAAATACCAAAAGACGAGTAATGGTCATAGAGAGACAACGACTATTACTCCTTAGGTCTTTTGTTATGGGTTGGAAACATTTTAGGTGATCCTGGTTTAATGGCTCGGGCCCATGCAGAAGGCTTGGCCTATAGCACATAAAAATCTGAAAATCGAGAAGGATTCCAGTTTAATGGCCCCAATATGCCAAAAAATAAGTAATGGACATGGAGAGGCGGTGATTACTTATCTTTTGATGCGCCAGAAAAATATGGTAGAATTCTAGTTTTATGGCCTTAATCCCCCATAGATCGCTTTTGATGCGCCAGAAAAATTTTACGCGATTCGGGTCCGGTGGTCTAGGGCCATGCAGATGGTATGGGCAATAGCACATGAAAATCTAAAAATTGGTCGGAATTCTAGTTTTATGACCCTAAAACCCCAAATACGAGTGATGGTCATGGCGAGGCAGTGCTATTATTGATTAGAATGTTTTGAAGTGCGATAAAAATTAGTGACTATTATTCATTAGAATGTTTGGAAGTGAAATCCTAATTTTAGTAATCCTGGTCTGGTGACCCGGGCCCATGTTGAAAGTGTGGGTTATAGCATAAGAAAATCTGGAAATAGGGTGAATTTTCAGTTTTATGGTCCTAAAAAACCATTAATGAGTAACGTTCAAGGTGAGTCGGTGACTATTGTTCCTTTTGGTCGTGTTTGAGGGGGCAGCAAAATTTTAGGTGATACGGGTCCATTGTCCCAAGCCCATACAAAAGATGTGGACTATACCACACGAAAATATGGTAATCGGTAGAATTCCAATTTTATGTCCCTAAAATGCCAAAATAAGTATCGATCGTGAGGCGCCGAATATTGTTTCGTAGGATATTATCAATGATTCGTAGAATTTTTAGACAATCCGAGTTCGTTGGCTCAGGCCCATGCAGAAAGCGTCAGATATAGCGCACGAAAATCTGAGAATCAGGCAGAATTCAAGTTTTATGGCCCTAGTATGCCAAAAAATAGTAACGATCATGGCGAGGCGGTGACTATTGTTCCTTAGGTAATTTTTGTTAGTTCAGCAAAATTTTAGGCGATCTAGTCCGGTGGACCAGGCCCATGCAGAAGGCGCACACAAATATCTTAGAATCGGGCAAAATTCCAATTTTATGGCCCTAAAACGCTAAAAACAAGTAACGGTCATGGCAAAGCAGTGATTATTGTTCGTTAGGATGTTTTTAATGGGTCGGCAAAGTGCTAGGAGATTCTGGTCTAATTGTCCGGGCTCATGCAGAAGTCGTGGGCTATATAGCACAATAAAATTTGGGAATCAGGAGAAATTCCAAATTTATGGCCCTAAAACTTTAAAAGAAGAGTAACGGTTTATATCGAGCCGGTGACTATTATTCATATGGACATTTTGATGGGTTGAAAATTTTTTTGGCATTCAGTGTTATGTGGTATGGGCATATGCGGAGGACTTGGGCTATAACACACGAATATCTTGGAATCAGGGAAAATTCTAAGTTTATGGCCCTAAATCAGCAAAAAACGAGTAACAATCATGGAGAGGCAGTGACTATTGTTTATTAGGTCATTTTTATGGGGCAAATTATTTTTATGAGATCGTCGTCCGATGGCTCGGGCCCTTGCAGAAGGCGTGTGCGATAGCACACGAAATCTGGCAGTCCGGCAAAATTCCAATTTTACTGCCCTAAAACGCCAAAAAATGAGTAATGATCATGGAAAGGTGGTGACTATATTTCCTTAGGATGTTTATTATGGGTCGGGAAAGTTTAAGGAGATACATGTGTGTTAGCCCGAGCCCATGCAGAGGCGTGGACTATAACACATGATAATTTGGAGGCGTGGACTATAACATATGATAATTTGGGACCCGGCATAATTTCAGTTTTATGGCCCTAACACTAGAAAAAATAGTAACGATCATCGCGAGACGATGACTGTTGTTCCATAGGTTATTTTTTATTGTTCGAGAAAATTTTAAGCGATCCGAGTGAAGTGGCCCGAGACCATGCAGGAGGCATGGGCTATAACACACGAGAATCTGTGAATTGGGTGAAATTCCAATTTATGGCCCTAAAATACCAAAAACGTGTAACGGCTATGGCGAGGCGGTGACTATTGTTCCCTAAGACCTTTTTGATCGGCCGAATGCTTTTTAGGTGATCTAGGATCAGTGGCCGGGCCCATTCAGAACGCATGGACTATAACATTAGATAATATGGAAATCGGGCGGAATTCCAGTTTCATTGCCCTAAAATACTAAAAAATCAGTAATAGTCATAGAGAGGCGTAGACTATTGATGGGCCGACAAAATTTTTGGTGATAAAGGGTGGGCTATATCATACTAAAATATGGGAATCGGACGCAATTCTATTTTATGGCCCTAAAACACAAAAAATGAGTAACATTCATGGCAAGGTGGAGGCTATTGCTCCTTAGGATACTTGTTATGGGCCGGATAAATTTTAGATGATGCAAGTCCGGTGGACTGGTCCCATGCAGAATGATAGACTATAGCACACGAAAATCTGGAGATCAGGCGAAATTCCAGTTTTGTGGCCCTAAAAAAACAAAAAGACTAATGGTTATGGCGAAGCTATAACTACTTTTCCTTAGCTAATTTTTCATGGGCCAACAAAATTTTAGGCAATCCAGGTCCGGTAGCCCCGGCGCATGCAGAAGGCATGGGATATTATTTTGACGACTCGGCCGATCATCTTTGGATTTTATGCCCCGTTGCCCCATTAAATGTTTCCCCTAAGTTCATTTATGCTATTTTGTCTTGCCGGGACGTTCGGTAATAGAATTCAGAGTGTTTTGGGACACTTAGTCCCTAAATGAGAGCCTAAGTTTTAGAAAATGGTCTGTAATCAGAACAGTGTGAAGACGACCACGAAATGAAAATTTGATGGTCTGTTAGCTCTGTTAGGTGATTCGGGGTTGGGAGCGTGTTCGGAATGTATTTTGGATGTCCGTAGCTCATTTAGGCTAGAAATGCTGAAAGTTAGAATTTTGAAGTTTCTGGTCTGATAGTGAATTTTTGATCCGAGGGTCGGAAAGGGATTCCGGAAGTTTCTGTAGCATCTTCATGTCATTTGGGATGTGCATGCAAAATTTCAGGTCAATCGGACGTGTTTTAGTTAGGTTTTTGATCGAAAGCGAGATTGGTTAAGTTTTGGAGTTTCTAAGTTCAAAGCATTGATTAATTCGTGTTTTCGGCGTTGTTTTAGGTAGTTTAAGGATTGGTACAAGTTTGAATGATGTTATGGGATATATCCGTAGATTTGGTTGAGGTCCCGAGGGCTTCGAGTGTATTTTAAAGGCTCAACGGAGCAATTTTGGAACTTAGAGTATAGCAGATTTTCTACTGTAGCTGTTACAGAACTTTCTTCTCTGCGATCACATGAAAACTCCCATGCGGTCGCGTAGTGCAAATTGTGGAGGGCCATTTTTCCTTCAATAAGATCGCAAGCCCTTGAATGCGATCACATAACTCTGCCCCTCCTTCTATGCGATCGCATACTTCCTTCCGCGTTACACAGAACAAAATCAAGCCGGTGACTTAGAGGTTCATTTCCTCTATGGATCGCAGGGATCCTTACGCAATCACATATATCTGCATTTTCCTACTCCGCGATCACAATCCTGTTCCTGCGTTCGCATATGCCTAAATTCTGGGCCTCATCACTTTACTCTACGCGATCGCATCAACACTCATGCGATCGCACTGAAGAAATATAAACATTTCAAAACGAACCCTTCTTCCATTTTTACAAAAACTCAAGCTAGAGAGCTCGGGTTTGGGAGATATTTCGAGGGCTTTTCAGAGGCAACTATTGGGTAATGATTTCTTACTCCTCTATGACTAAAACCCACTAATCTAATAGTGAATTCAACCTTTAATTTCAGATTTTTAAATGAAAATTGGGGTAAAGTTCTTAGACCTAATTGTGAGGATTTGAAGGGGCACTTGACCTCCAATTTGGGAAATTTTTATAAGGTTAGACTCGTGCGAGTATGAGGTTTCTGAAAATGTGAAAATTATTCAATTCCGAGGTGTTGGCTTGAGGGGTATTTTGGTTATTTTACCTATTTTCGCGCCTTAGCTTTAATTTTAATAGTGGAATTAGTTACTTGCGATGTTATTTACAATATGTAATTGGTTTGAATAGATTTGGGCCATTCAAAGTCGGATACTCGTGGCAAGGGCATTGCTTCTTAGCGATTTTTGTATCGGTTTGAGGTAGGCGGCTTGTCTAACTTTGTGTGGGAGACCTCTCCGCTTAGGATATCTTTATTGTTGTTTAAATGCCTTGTGCACGAGGTGACAAGCGTGTACTTGTGCTAGTTGTTGAAAAATCACTTTACCTGACTTATTTAGACTGTGTTTTTTTTCACGTATTTAACTGTTAAAAATGCAACTTCACTTGTTTTAGCTTAGGGAAAGCATGTTAGTAACTTATTTGCTCTAATTGACTAAATTGCAATATATGTCCTTTTGTGAGCATGCGAGGCTCTAGATCTTTACCTGTTGCTTGTACTTGGATTTTTTCTATTAAATATTGAATTGTTGTGATGTGTTTATAATTGGGACTACCGGTTCAGTTCCCGGGAGATCCTTTGTTATTGATATAATGGACTACAGATTTGATTTACGGAAGATCCTCTGTAATTGATATGCTGGACTACGGGTTTGATCCTGAGATATCCTCTGTTATTGGTATGATGGACTACGGGTTCAATTCCCGAGAGATCCTTTGTTAATACGATGGACTACAGGTTCAATTCCCGTGAGATCTTCTAATATTGGTATGATGGACTACTGGTTCGATTCACGAAAGATCCTCAGATATTGGTAAAAATGGACTGCGGGTTTAATTCCTGGAGCTCCATGTGGCATCCTGATATTGAGTAATTGTTCTTGTATTCGTAGATTGTATTTGTAGCATGTTCCGTTCTACTTATTATTTTTACTAGATACTTGAGATTTATTGTGTTCCTACTGTCTATTCATTTTATATTTATTCTTATGTTTATCTCAGTAGGGCCTCGACCTTCCTCGTCACTATCAAACCGAGGTTAGGCTTGGCACTTACTGAGTATCGCTGTGGTGTACTCATGCTACTCTTCTGCACACTTTTGTTGTGCAGATCTGGGTGCATCTTGCCAGGCGTATCATTAGTGAGTCCGGAGCTTGCTATCAGAGACTTGAGGTATATCTGCTGCGTCCACAGACCGGAGAGTCCCCGTCCATTCTATCCTGTAGTTAGCAGTATTGTTTCCTGTTTTTCTCTGTTGTATTAGACACTCCATATATTAGAGCTGTACTTATGTTCTCACAACCTGTGTTGCCCGTGGGATTCCGGGTTTTGGGATACTATTTCAGAAGTTGCGTATTTAGTGTATGTGCCAAGTGGCACCATTATACATCTTCTATTCTACTTAGTGTTTGGTTACTGCTTTTATTTCAAACTGTTAAATTCTGCAATATGTAGGCTTACCTGGTCGCGAAGACCGGGTGCCATGACAGGTTCATAATTGGTGAACTAGGGTCATGACAAGTTGGTAAGAGCTCTAGGTTCATAGGAGTCACGGGACACAAGCCGGTTTATTAGAGTCTCGCTGATCGGTAAGGAGACGTCTGTACTTATCTACGAGAGGCTATGTAACTGTTTAGGAAAAATCGTCACTTCATTGACTCTTTGTTGTGCTATGTTTTTTACATTGATTCTATACTTCTGTCTTCTATTCTCTCACAGATGGTGAGGACATGCACGACCCGGGATGATCAGGCCCCCACATCCCCTCCTGCAGGCGCTAAAGGCAGGGGTCGGGGCAGGGGTCGTGGATGCGCACGGGGTGCAGCCAGGGCACCTGCACGAGCGGTCATCGAGGTACCACCAGCGGATCCAGCCAGGACCCAGGCACCTGAGATGCCCACAGCCACCATTACTCCAGCTGTCTAGGAGGCATTGGCGCAGTTTTTGAGCATGTATACTATGTTGTCACAGGCAGGATTGCTTCCCCTTCCTGCAGCCACGTCTTAAGCCGGGGAAGGAGCCCAGACTCCCGCAGCCCACACTCCCGAGCAGAGGGTGCATATGGGACAGATTCTAGATGTTATCCCTGCCCAGCCTGCAGTACCGGTTCAGCCCGAGGATGAGGCACCTGCTTCAGAGGATGAGCAGTGTAGATTGGAGAGGGTCAAGAATTTTGACCCTCCTATTTTCAGCGGGCTAGCCACAAATGATGCTTTGGGGGTGTTTGGAGGATTGTCACCGCATCTTTCGCACCATGGGTATTATTGCCTCGATCGGGGTTTCTTTCACAGATTTCCAGCTTCGGGGAACCGCCTTTGACTGGTAGCGCACTTTTTAGCTAGATAGTATGGACAAGCTGCCTCCCTGACTTGGACTCAGTTTTCAGATATTTTTTAGAGGGAGTTTGTTCCCCAGAGCCTCCGAGATTCATGGCGCGCAGAGTTTGAGCATTTGCGCCAGGGCTCTATGACTGTCTCTTAGTATGCCATCTGTTATACTTGGTTGGCCAGGCATGCACCTGCTTTGGTGGCTACTCTTCGTGAGAGGGTTCGCCGGTTTATTGAGGGTCTTCTTCCTTCCATAAATTCCGGCATGGTGCGAGCGTTGGAGATGGATATACCTTATCAGCAGGTAGTGAGCATAGCCAGGATGATAGAGGGTATGCATGCCAGAGAGCGAGAGGAGAGATAGGCCAAGAGGTCTCGAGAGTCGGGTCATTTCTCTGGTACCCGTACTTCAGGAGCAGGAAGTCATGGTAGGGGCTATACGGGCCAGATTTTATGTTATTCCTGATCGTGCCACGGCTATCGCCTCTGATTCTGTTATCACAGATAATATTGGTTATTCATAGAGAGGCATCGGTTTTATTCGATCCAGGCTCTACTTATTTTTACGTGTCATCTTATTTTGCTTCGCATTTAGGTACAACCCGAGAGACGTTTAGATCTCCTGTTTATGTTTCTACTACCGTGGGAGATTCCCTTATTGTGGACCGCGTATATCGGTCATATTTGGTTACTATTCGTGGTTTCGAGACCAAGGCAGATCTTTTATTACTTGATATGGTTGATTTTGATATTATCTTAGGCATGGACTGGTTGTCGCCCCAGTATGATATTCTTGATTGTCACGCTAAGACCATGACGCTGGCTATGCTAGGTATTCCACGTATTGAGTGGAGTGGTACTTTTGATCACATTCCCAGCAGAGTTATATCTTTTCTTAAAGCTCAGGGTATGGTTGAGAAGGGGTGCGCCGCGTATTTAGCTTATGTGAGAGATGTCAGTGCCGATACCCCTTTTGTTTACTCTAACCCAGTAGTACGGGATTTCCCCGATGTGTTCCCAGCTGATCTTTTGGGCATGCTTCTCGATCGGGAATTTGATTTTGGTATTGATTTTTGGCCGAACACTCAGCCCATATCTATTCCTCCTTACCGTATGGCTCCTCCAAAGTTGAAGGAGTTGAAGGATCAGTTACAGGAATTACTTGATAAGGGTTTTATTCGACATAGTGTTTCACCGTTGGGTGCTCCTGTCTTGTTCGTAAAGAAAATGATGGTTCTATGTGCATGTATATCGATTATCGTCAGTTGAACAAAGATACAGTGAAGAACCGATATCCTTTGCCTCGTATTGATGATCTATTTGACCAGCTTTCGGGTGCACAGGTATTTTCTAAGATTGATTTGCCCTCGGGTTAAAAGAAGCTAAAGATTCAGGAACAGGATATCCCGAAGACTGCTTTCAGGACTATATGGTCATTACGAGTTCCTTATCATTTCATTTGGGCTGACCAAAGCCCCAGCAACTTTTATGCATTTGATGCACAGTGCTTCAGACCCTTAGAGAAGAGAAATTATACGCGAAGTTCTCAAAATGTGAGTTTTGGTTGAGTTATGTAGCATTCCTAGGACACGTGGTATCGAGTGAGGGCATTCAGGTAGATCCGAAGAAGGTGGAGGCAGTGCAGAGTTGGCCCAGGCCCTCCTCGGCTACAGAGATCAGTAGTTTCCTAGGCCTGGCGAGGTATTACCGTCGTGTTGTGGAGGGGTTTTCATCAATTGGAGCCCCTCAGACTAGATTGAACCAAAATGGTGCTCCATTTCAGTGGTCGGATGAGTGTGAGGCGAGCTTCCAAAAGCTCAAGGCGGGTTTGACTTCTGCCCCTATTCTGATTTTGCCTACTGGTTCGGGATCCCATACGGTTTATTGTGATGCCTCACGAGTTGGACTTGGAGCGGTGTTGATACAGGGCAATAGGGTGATTGCCTACACGTCCAGACAGTTGAAGGTACATGAAAAGAACTATCCTGTCCATGACCTCGAGTTAGCTGCTATTGTTCACGCCTTAAAGATCTGGCGTCATTATTTGTATGGTGCGCCTTGTGATATTTACACGGATCATCAGAGTTTGCGACACTTGTTCAAGCAAAAGGATCTGAACTTGCGCCAGTGGAGATGGTTGGAGCTACTGAAGAATTATGATATCACTATTCTTTATCACCCGAGCAAGGTCAATGTGGTATTCGATGCCTTGAGTCGCCGGGTGGAGAGTTTGGGGAGTTTGGCATATATACCAGCTTCAGATAGACCTATGGTGATGGATGTTCAGGCTTTAGCCAGTCAGTTCGTGAGATTGGACCTTTGAAAGACCAGTCGGGTTCTAGCCTGTGTGGTTTCTCGATCTTCATTGTTTGATCGTATCAGGGAGCGGCAGTATGATGACCCTCATTTGCTTGTCCTCAGAGACACATTTTAGCATGGCGATGCTAGGGATGCGACTATTGAAGATGACGGGGTATTGAGGATGCAGGTTCGGATCTGTGTACCCGATGTTGAGGATATTCGAGAGTTGATATTGACCGAGGCTCATAGCCCGTGGTACTCCATCCATCCGGGTGCAGCGAAGAAGTATCAGGATCTGAGGCAGCATTACTGGTGGAGGCGGATGAAGAAGGATATAGTTGAGTCTGTAGCTAGATGCCTTAATTGTCAGCAGGTAAAGGCTAAGCACCAGAGACCGGGAGGGTTACTCCAGCAGGCTGGAGATTCTAGAGTGGAAATGGGAGAAGATCACTATGGATTTTGTGACTGGTCTCCCTCTGACGGCGAGAAAATTTGATTCTATTTGGTTTGTTGTGGATCGGCTGACCAAATACGCTCATTTCATTCCAGTGTATACTTCTTACTCAGTGGAGCGGTTGACGGGGATATATATCAGGGAGATTGTCCGTCTGCATGACATTCCAGTTTCTATCATCTCAGACGGGGGTTCAGTGTTTACATCACGGTTCTGGAGAGCCGCCCAGCACGAGTTGGGTACCCGGGTGACCATGAGCACAGCTTGTCACCCTCAGACGGACGGACAGTCCGAGCGCACTATTCATATTCTTGAGGATATGCTTCGTGCGTGCGTGATTGAGTTTAGAGAGTCTTGGGATCAGTTCTTGCCATTGGCTGAGTTTGCATACAACAACAGTTACCAGTCCAGTATTCAGATGGCACCGTATGAGGTCTTATATGGTAGGAGGTGCAGATCCCCGATAGGTTGGTTCGAGCCGGGTGAGTCCAGGATATTCGGCACTGATTTGGTTCAGGATGCGGGCGACAAGGTTAAGGTGATTCAGGATAGACTCCGTACGACCCAGTCCATACAGAAGAAGTACGCGGATCGGAAGGTTCGTGATGCTTCCTTTATGGTTGGTGAGCGGGTTTTGCTTCTCGTCTCACCTATGAAAGGCGTCATGATGTTTAGAAAGGAAGCGAAGTTGAGCCCGAGGTTCATTGGCCCACTTGAGATTTTGAGACAGCGTGGGAAGGTTGCTTATGAGCCTACTTTACCTCCCAGTTTGGCCGGGGTTCATCCGGTATTTCATGTTTTGATGCTTTGGAGGTATCACGGTGACCCGTCTCACATGTTGGAGTTCACTTCAGTCTAGTTGGACAATAACTTGTCCTATGTTGAGGAGCCAGTGGCAATATTAGATTGGTAGGTCTGAAAGCTCAGGTAAAAGAATATAGCTTATGTAAAGGTTCAGTAGCGGGGTCAGCCGGCCAAGGAGGGGACTTAGAAGACAGAGCGGGATATGCGCAGTCGATACCCTCATCTTTTTTATTCTTCAGGTATGTTCTCTATACTCGTTCGAGGATGAATGAATGTTTAAGTGTAGAAGGATATGATGACCTGGCCGGTCGTCTTTGGAATATATGCATCGTTCCCCCATTAACTGCTTTCCCTAAGTTCATTTTTGCTAATTTTGTTTGCCGAGACGTTTGATAATAGAATTCGGAGTGTTTTGGGACACTTAGTCTCTAAATGAGAGCTTAAGTGTTAGAAAATGGTCCGTAAATTAGAACAGTGTGAAGACAACCTCGGAATGGAAATCTGATGGTTATGTTTAGCTCCGTTAGGTAATTTCGGGGTTGGGAGCATGTTCGGAATGTATTTTGGATGTGTGTAGCTCATTTAGGCTAGAAATGCCGAAAATTAGAATTTTGAAGTTTATGGTCCGATAGTGAATCTTTGATCCGAGGATCGGAACAGGATTCCGGACGTTTGTGTAGCACCATCATGTTATTTGGGACATGTGTGCAAAATTTCAGGTCAATTGAACGTGTTTTGGTTAGGTTTTTTATCGAGAGCAGGTTTGGTTAAGTTTTGGAGTTTCTAAGTTCAAATCATTGATTAATTCAAGTTTTCAGTGTTGTTTTAGGTGGTTTAAGCATTGGTACAAGTTTGAATGATGTTATGGGATATGTCCGTAGGTTTGATTGAGGTCTCGGGGGCCTCGGGTGTGTTTCGGATGCTCAACGCAGCAATTTTGGAACTTAGAGTATAGCAGATTTTCTGTTGTAGCTTTGCAGAACTTTCTTCTCTGCGATCGCATGAAATCCCATGCGATCGCGTAGTGAAAATTGTGGAGGGCCATTTTTCCTAAAATGCAATCTCAGGCCCTTGAATGGGATCTCATAGCTCTGCCCCCTCCTTCTATAAGATCGCATACTTCCTTTCGCGTTCGCACCGAACAAAATCAAGCCGGTGACTCAGAAGTTCATTTCCTCTATGCGATCGCAGGGATCCTTACGTGATCACATAGGTCTTCCTTTTCCTACTCCGCAATCGCAACCTTGTTCATGCATTTGCAAAGCCTAAATTCCGGGCCTCATCACTTTACTCTACGCGATCGCATCTCTACTCATGCGATCGCACTAAAGAAAATTCCTGGGCAGATATAAACATTTCAAAACGAACCCGTCTTCCATTTTTACAAAAAATCAAGCTAGAGAGCTCGGTTTTGGGAGATATTTCGAGGGCTTTTCAGAGGAAACTATTGGGTAATGATTCCTTACTCCTCTATGACTAAAACCTACTAATCTAATCGTGAATTCAACTTTTAATTTCAGATTTTTGAATGAAAATTAGGGTAAAGTTCTTAGACCTAATTGTGAGGATTTGAAGGGGCATTTGACCTCCAAATTGGGAATTTTTATATAGTTAGACTCGTGCGAGAATGAGGTTTCTGAAAATGTGAAAATTATTCGATTCCGAGGTGTTGGCTTGAGGGGCATTTTGGTTATTTTACCTATTTTTGCGCCTTAGCTTTAATTTTAATAGTGGAATTAGTTACTTGCGATGTTATTTACAATATGTAATTGGTTTGAATAGATTTGGGTCACTGAAAGTCGGATACTCGTGGCAAGGGCATTGTTTCTTAGCGATTTTTGTACCGGTTTGAGGTAAGCGGCTTGTCTAACTTTGTGTGGGGGGACCTCTCCCCATAGGATATCTTTACTGTTGTTTAAATGCCTTGTGCGCGAGGTGACGGGCGTATACTTGTGCTAGTTATTGAAAATTCACTTTACTTGACTTATTTAGACTATATTTTTTTCACGTATTTAACTGTTAAAAATGCAATTTTACTTGTTTTGGCTTAGGGAAAGCATGTTAGTAACTTATTTGCTCTAATTGACCAAATTGCAGTATCTGTCCTTTTGTGAGCATGCTAGGCTCTAGATCTATACATGTTACTTGTACTTGGCTTCTTTCTGTTAAATATTGAATTGATGTGATGCATTTACGATTGGTACTGCAGGTTCAATTCCTGGGAGATCCTCTATTATTGATATGCTGGACTTCTGGTTCGATTCCCTGGAGATCCTCTGTTATTGATATGTTGGACTATGGGTTCGATTCCCCGGAGATCCTCTGTTATTGGTATGATGGACTATGAGTTCAATTCCCGGGAGATCCTCTGTTATTTGGGTTCAATTCTCGGGAGATCCTCTGATTTGGTACGATGGACTGCGGGTTCAATTCCCGGGAGATCCTCAAATATTGGTAAAAATGGGTTGCGGGTTTAATTCCCGGAGCTCCATGTGGCATCCTGATATTGAGTGATTGTTCTTGTATTCGTAGATTGTATTTGTAGCCTGTTTCGTTCTACTTATTGTTTTTACTAGATACTCGAGATTTACTGTATTCCTATTGTCTATTCATTTCATATGTATTCTTATATTTATCTCAATAGGGCCTCGACCTTCCTCGTCACTACCCAACCGAGGTTAAGCTTGGCCCTTACTGAGTACCAGTATGGTGTACTCATGCTACTATTCTGCACACTTTTGTTGTGCAGATCCAGGTGCATCCGGCCAGGCGTATCATCAGTGAGTCTGAAGCTTGCTATCGGAGACTTGAGGTATATCTGCTGCTTCCGCAGACCGGAGTGTCTCCGTCCATTCTATCATGTAGTTAGTAGTACTGTTTCCTATTTTTCTCCGTTGTATTAGACACTCTATATATTAGAGTTGTACTTATGTTCTCACAGCCTGTGTTGCTCGTGGAATTCCGGGTTTTGGGATACTATTTCAGAAGTTGCTTATTTAGTGTATGTGCCAAGCGACACCGTTATGCATTTTCTATTCTACTCAGTGTTTGGTTACTGCTTTTATTTCGAACTGTTAAATTCTGCAATGTGTAAGCTTACCTGGTCGCAAAGACCGGGTGCCATCATGACAGATTCACAATTGGTGAACTAGGGTCGTGACAATTATAATATACGAAAATCTAGGAATCGGACGAAATTCTAGTGTTATGGTCCTAAACGCCAAATAACGAGTAATGTCATAATGAGGCGGTGACTGTTCTTCCTTAGATCATTTCTAAGCCGGAAATATTTTAGGAGATTCGGGTCAGGTGGACCGGGCCCCTGTAAAAGGCGTGGGCTATAGCACACATATATCTAAGAATCGGGCGGGATTCCAAGTTTATGGCCCTAAAAGATCAAACAACGAGTTATGGTCATGGGGAGACGGCTATTATTGTTCCTTAGGGTGCTTTTAATGGATCGGCAAAATTTTATTCTATCCGGGGATACACGAAAATCTAGGAATCAGACGAAATTCTAGTTTTATGGCCCTAAAAAATATAATGGTCATGGTGAGACGGTGTCTATTGTTCCTTATGTCAGTTTTTGATAAACAAAACTTTAGGCGATCTGAGTCCGACAGCCCAAATGCATGAATTATTTTTATTTTGGATGTGTATAATAAATATATTGAAAAACTAATGTGGTACAATTTCTTTTAAATTTACCAAACTAAAGATTAATTTCATAAATAGTCACTCAACTTTCACTTTATTCCATTAAGGTTATTAAACTATCCTTTTGCAAATAAAAAGTACTCAATTTTACCTAAATATGACGTAAGTTACTATTTTTTGTAATTAAAAAAATCTACTTTATTATGGCGTAAAGTTCACAAAAAGTGATTAAGAGAAACAAAAGAGACATTTATAGGAACAAAACAATTAATACCACTAACTAATATAAGAATCTACTTTTCAAAAGAGAAATATCCATTTAATTAATTATACTTTCTAGAGTTTACTACACATCTCATCCACCTGCCACAATACTCTACATGATTGAATATAACCATTTTCTGTTAGAAAAATTTCAATGATCAATCCTTGTTTCTTTTTCCTGCTTAGATGTTAGAAATGGTAGTCCGTCTTATATCGAATGACAGAATTTTCTGGTTAAGCAGAAGGAGAATTACAAACCTGATAAATACGCTTTTATTATGTCCCGAGTTTTCTTTAATACAGTTCTTCTTTCTTAAAAACACATCTTCTTTCCGTTTTTGGAAAGTGACCTATTTGTCAGGCTTGTAATTCTCCTTCGATGACATAGAAAACGGTATTAGTTGGTTACTGGATCTCCTTGCATTTGAGTCGGATAAAGAAACGAATATTTGATCGGATACTTTTTCAGCGCGGGCGATTTTTTGCCGATTTTTCAGGTTTCCGGTGATGATTTTTGAAAAAAATATTCTTTTTACGGAAAAGGGCCTAAAATACCCCTCTACTATAGGAAATATGATACCAAAGCCCTCCATTAAAAGTTAGCCTCTTATATGCTTTTGCCGTCTAAAAATGGGCTAAAAAATGCCCTTATCCACTAACAGAAGATATGTAAATCCACGTGGAATTACATTAAAATGTAGAAGGGCATATTAGACCCTTTTCGGATTGTACAAGGTCATATACGAGTTAGTTATAGTAGTCAATTCTCAAGCACTTCACTCCATATCAGTTTACTCACACATATATTTTAAACCCTTCATTGATGTCTGATTTCTCCTACTAATTGGTCACCTTATCGATTTTGAGTTGAGTTCTAGTTTATGTTTAATTGTTTTTCATCTTTATCAGTTTGTTTTGGAGATTTCTCTAAAACGATGTAGCAAAGTTCGAGTAGCTTAAATGGGTCGATTAGGAGGTATCGTTGTGGACTTTTTACTAATTATTTAAATGTCGAGACAAGATTTTTCAACTGCCCTAAGCATGAGGTATGTAAATTTATTGATGGGTTCTTTTAATTATTTCGATTTGACTGTAATTTCTTTTTCTTTTTTTTGGTTTTAGGATGAAAAATGTTCCTATTGCTGGGAATGACAAGATGAGGAGCTTTCTCCTAGAAATTCAAATCTCATATGCAATTTAAGCTTTATTATTTAATGATTTTTTTTGGCAAGGATTCAATGAAGTCATTCCCATTCATTTGAATATTTTTGTCTATGATTGAGTTACTTGCTGTGATAATTAATTTGTATCTATGATTGAGTTACTTGCTGTGATAATTTATTTGTTGGTCTAAAATAGGTGTGTGAGTAAACTGATATAGAGTGAAGTGTTTGAGAATTGACTACTATAACTGACTCGTATATGACCTTTTACAATTCGAAAAGGGTCTAAAATGCCCTTCTACGTTTTAATGTAATTCCATGTAGATTTACATACCTTTCGTTAGTGGATAAGGGCATTTTGAACCCATTTTTAGACGGCAAGGGCATATAAGAGATTAACTTTTAACCGAGGGCTTTGATGTTCTATTTCCTATAGTAGAGGGGCATTTTAAGCCCTTTTTTATTCTTTTTATTCAAAACCCTAAATTGATTAACCCTAGTAAGCTTCTTCAGTTTAAATTCCAAAATTTGAACCCTAAGTTGGTGTAGCTAATAGACCATAATGAGCATGTTGCTAAATCTATTCTTAAGTGATTGGAAAAAAATTTCCTTTAAGTAGAAATAAATTGGCTGATAAATTTTTTCTTCAAAATTTAGTTGTTTTCTGTGTGCTGTTGAGTTTAACAAGTATTTCTGATATTTTTAATCAAGTAAATAACATTGTGCTATGAGAAGCAGGTTACTTTAGTGTTAAGTTTAAATTAGGTTTTCACATTTTTACTTCTTTTTTGCTATAGCTTACTGGTGATTTCTTTAGTCTTGCAATAATTAGTTTTTGTTGGGATAAAAAATAATATTCCGCCCAGAAATAATATTCACGATAAATCATAGTAATACAAGAGAGTAATAACGACACCAAATCTTTTAACGGGGTAAAATACAATATCTGAGCGGATCAATATTACCGCTACAATATAGCAATTTACTAGTGCCAAAAGACTACTACAACTTCGAAAGAAAAAACACTCTTTATTTTAAACACATCACTATAATATAACTCACATTCACTATTTATCTCACAGATTGAATTACTCTCTCTGCTTTATGCTTCTCTCGTTTTCTGGTGTATTAAATAAGAAACCGATGTGTGCTATTTATAGAAGTTCTTGTTGCAATTCAAACCAATCACAATGGTTGGTTCTGCAACTTGCAAATCTGTTTGCAAGTCTGTTTTGGTTATTCCATCAATTTGGTTACCAAAATCATATTTTCTCATTTGCAACTTGCATTTGCAAATTGCACAATTTTGTCAGACGTCCATTCAACTTGTTTTCTTCATCTTCTTTTTTTACTTCTTTTTATTTAAATGGGTCCCACAAATTTTTTCCTTAGTTTTGATTTTTCTTTTTCATTCCAAGTCTTGATCTCAATCTCTGAGAATCTTAAAACTTGAGAGACTTTGCAAAAATATCTGCAACTTGGTCATGAGATTTCCCATATTTGTGCTCTACTTTCTTCTTGTCACCACACTGCCTTTCTTGTAGCTTTTAGCCACAAGTCGGGTTTTGTATCTCTCTAATTCTCTATCAGCATTCTTCTTTGTCTTGTATATCGATTCTATTTTAGTTGCTCGATCACTCTTGGAAAGATTTGTTAACTCCCAAGTGTTATTCTTCTCTGTTGACTCGATCTTCTCCTCTATGGCCTATCTCCACCTTTTTTCTGTAACAGCTTCATCAAAGTTCATTGGTTCACTGCCAGCAAAGAGACAATACAAAAAATCAAAATTAGTAACTTTTTCTGTGCTATCATAGAGCTCTTCAAAAATCCTTGTCCTTTGCGGCTGTTCATTTGAACTTTCCTAAGAAGAGGGAGATGCAACATTAGTTGGGGAAGGAGGTGGAGTTGTATCCTGCACAGGTTCCACGGTCTCTCTTTCTTCTTCATCACCTAAGTATGGAAGAAAATCATATGAAGTTTCTTCTTGAGCTTCCCAATCCCATGATAATTGTTCATCAAATTCAACATCGCGACTTACCACCACCTTGCCACTGCGTGGGTTGTATAATTTGTATCCTTTTGAACTCGTATCATAACCAGCAAATACATGCTTGACACTTCGATCGTCAAGTTTTGCTCTCCCTTGATGTAGAACATGGCCATAGGCTATGCTTCCAAAGATTCTCAAAAGCTTGACACGTGGTTTTCTTCCACTCCATGATTCTTGAGGGGTTTGATCGCTAACCTTCCTTATTGGAGACCTCTTGTTTAAATAAACTGCACAAGAAATAGCTTCGGCCCAAAATTCCTTAGGTATACTTTTAGCATTCAACACACATCTAGCCATATTAAGAATCGTTTGATTCTTTCTCTCAGCAACTCCATTTTGTTGGGTGAATAAGGCACCGTTATAGGGCGACAAATTCCATGAGACTGACGGAAGTCGTTAAAATCTTTCGAAGTGAATTCGCCTCCTCTATCGGATCTTACAGCTTTAATTTCATAGCCACTTTCTTTCTCCACCAGTACATTGAAAATTTTAAAAGCAGCAAAAGCTTTAGATTTTTGGCTCAAGAAAAAAACCCATATTTTTCTATTAAAGTCATCAATGAAAAATAAAAAGTATTTACTTTTACCAAAAGAGAGTGGATTGATTGGTCCACACACATCAATATGAACAAGCCGAAGCGGCTTGGTTGATCTTGACATGGTCTCTTTTGAAAAACATCTCCTTGCATGTTTTACAAGAAGACAAGCTTCAAACAATAGATTGGGATGACTGATTGATGGTATCCCATGCACCATGTTCTTCTCTCCCATTATTTTGAACGCTTCAAAATTCAAGTGCCCAAATCACATGTGCCAACACCACGATTTATCTTGCACATTAGCCTTCAAACACTTTTCATTAATCGTTCTAACATTCAGAGAAAATAATCTATTCTTTTCCATGTACACTTTAGCAATTAGAATTTCACTTGAATCTCTATGCCAGAGATGCATATTTTTCATGTGGATGTCATATTCCTTTTCAAGAAGTTGGCCCAAACTCAAAATATCACTTTTTAATTTTGGCACATAATATATATCTTGAATTAGCTTGTGATTATTTTTACAGTAGATCAGAATCGGACATATCTCTTCGATTTGAATCTTTGAGGTATCTCCAAAGGACACAGTACCTCTCACTATTTTATTGATCTCCACAAACTTCTCCTTGCATCCACACATATGATTGCTTGCTCCATTGTCTAAATACCACGAGCTGTAATCATTTATGTCTTCTTCCTTGAGTGTCATCAACAACGTTGACTCAACTTCTTCTTTCTTGTCGTCAACAAGGTTAGCATTTTCTTCAACATTGCTACGACATTCCCAAGAGTAATGAACAAATTTATGACATAACACTCAATTTTTTATTTGTCATACCTTTGTCCATTATTTTCTTGGTAGTAGCCACGTCCTCTTCCTCCTATTTGTCCACGACTACGATCTCTAAACGTTTGGTGCATTTCAACTTCATTATTGAAGTTATTATCATTACTTCTTCCTCTTCCATGACCTCCATGACCTCGGCTTCGTATGTTTCCTCGATAGCTCTTTTCACCTCCATAATCCTTGAAGGATTTATGAGTTTTTAAGTTCTCCAGTGGTACTTCTTGTCTCTTCTTGATCTTTTCTTCATGGTCCTGTAAAGAACCTTCCAGTTTCTCCACCGTCATAGAGTCTAAATCTTTAGACTCTTCAATAGAACACACCAGAAAATTAAATTTAGGTGTTAAAGTGTGAATGATCTTTTCTACCCCACGGGCATCTTCTATGTCCTCCGTATATCTTTTTATTTGATTTACAACAGCATTCACGTTTCACAATGATCCGATATGCATTCAGATTCTTTCATTTTTAAAACTTTAAAATCAGCCCTTAAAGTTTGAAGTTATACCTTCCTCACCTTGTCAACTCTTTGGAGAGAATTTTGTAAAATCTCCCAAGCTTTCTTTGAGGTGGTAGCATCAGCCACCTTTTCAAACATGACATCATCCAAACATTGGTGGATGAGCATGAGGGCATGTTGATCTTTCTTCCATGTCTTTGCCAAGACATCTTTTTCATTTTGAAGCAGAGCTTCCTCATTATAGGGTTTTGCATACCCTCTATCTAGTATCTACGATTTCCTACACATCCTGGGAGCCAAGATTGGCTTTCATACGTAGACACCATTTTTCATAATTATCTTTCGTGATACGGGGGTACTGAAAAGACAGCGTACCATTATTTACCATGGCTCTGATACCATGTTGTTGGGAATAATAAATAATATCCCATCCAGAAATAATATCCACGATAAATTATAGTAACACAAGAGAGTAACAATGACACCAAATCTTTTAACGGGGTAAAATATAATATCCGAGCGGAGAAATATTACCACTATAATATTACAACTTAGTAGTACCAAAAGTCTGCTACAACTTCAAAAGAAATAACACTCTTTATTTTAAATACGTCACTACAATATTACTCACACTCACTATTTATTTCGCAGGCTATAATATGTGGATTACTCTTTCTGCTTTATGCTTCTCTCGTTTTTTGGTGTACTAAATGAGAAGCCGAAGGGTGCTATTTATCGAAGTTCTTGCAGCAATTCAAACCAATCACAATGGTTGGTTTTGCAACTTGCAAATCTTTTTGCAAGTCTGGTTTGGTTATGCCATCGATTTGGTTACCAAAATCAGATTTGCTCATTTGGAAATTGCACAATTTTGTCAGACGTCCATTCAACTTGTTCTTCTTTTTCATTTCTTTTTATTTAAATGGGTCCCACAGTTTCATCCATTTCCTAAAGTTTTGAACTTTTTTATTTTCAAGTGCGTTATCATTTAGTTCAGTTGAAGGAAAGTGAAAGGTTATTAAAGCTTCATGATAGGATTTCTTAGTTGTTGATTACTTTTCATATTTGCCGAAATCAGCTTGTTTAATTACCTATGATACCTATTATGGTGAAATATGTAGCATCCTGAAGGAGAAGTAGTTTATGCTATATTCTACCATTTATTTCTTGTCAGTAAGTTATGGCGATAGTGTGCTCTCATGTCTCAGAAATAGTCAAAGCTAAAGTTGTTGCAGTCACTATTTTTACTTAGATTGTTTTTTATAGGCCGAAAAAATAATAGGTGATCAAGGTCCGAGGGCCGAGCCCCATGCAGAAAGCGTGGGCTATAACACAAGAAAATCTGAGAGTCAAATAGAATTTTAGTTTTATGGTCCTAAAGTACCAAAACACGTGTAACGATCATGGCGACGAGGTGATTATCGTTCCTTAGACCGTTTAATATGGTCTAGCACATTTTAGGCGATCTGGGTGAGTGGAATGGCCCTATATAGAAGATGTGGGATATGACACACGAAAATTTGGAGGAATTCGAGTTTTATGGCCCTAAAACGCCAAAAAATGAGTAACGCGCAAGGGAAGGCTATGACTATTGTTCCTTAGCTCATTTTTTATGGGCCGGCAAAATGCTTGGTTATCTAGTTCCGTTGGCCTGGGCCCATGCAGAAGGCGTGGTGTATAACACACAAAAATTTGGTAATTGGGTAGAATTCGAGTTTTATGACTTTGACATGCCTAAAAATGAGTAACAATCATGGTGAGGCAGTAGCTATTGTTAATGGGTCGGGACTTGTCCCAGGCCCATGCAAAAGGCGTGGGCTATGCACACAAAAATCTGAAAATCTAGCCAAATTCCAGTTTTATCAACCTAAAACGCCAAAAATCGAGTAACAATCATGGTGAGGTAGTGGCTATTATTCCTTAGGATGTTTTTGATAGGCTATAAAAAAGGTGATCTAGGCCCGATGGAATGGGCCCGTGTAGAAGACGTGGGCTATAGCACACGAAAAATTAGGAATCTGGGCAGAATTCTTGTTTTATGGCCCTAAAATACCAAAAATCGAGTAACCTTCATGTTGAGGCGCTAACT
Organism: Nicotiana benthamiana; assembly: GCA_034376525.1. Taxonomy (NCBI): domain Eukaryota; kingdom Viridiplantae; phylum Streptophyta; class Magnoliopsida; order Solanales; family Solanaceae; genus Nicotiana; species Nicotiana benthamiana. The sequence goes on from CM067336.1 coordinate 76,407,272, forward strand.
ATTGTTACTAAGGATGTTTTTTATGGGCCGGCAAAGTTTTAGGCCATTTGGCTCCGGTGGCCCGGGCCCGTACAGACCATAGAACACGAAAATTTATGAAACGGATAGAATTCTAGCTTTATGATCGTAAAACGCCAAAGAACGAGTAATGGTCATCATGAGGTAGTGACTATTGTTACTTAGGACCTTTTTTATGGGCCGACAAAATTTTATCTTGGCCCATACAGAAGGCAAAAATTGGGAATCGTGTGGAATTCCAGTTTTATGGCCCTAAAATATCAAAAAATGAGCAACGGTCATGGAGTGGCAGTGATTATACCACCTTAGGTTACTTTATATGGGCCAACAAAATTTTAGGCGACTAGGGTCTGGTAGCCCAACCCCAAGCAGAAGGTGGAATTTCAGCTTTATGGCCCTTAAACGCCAAAAACGTATATCAATCATGGTGAGACGATGACTATTATTTCTTAGGTCATTTTTTATGGCCAGCAAATTTTAGGCGGTACAAGTGAATGGCCCGGGTCCATGTAGAAGGTGTGGGCTACATCACATGAAAATCAGGAGATCGGTGGAATTTCAATTTTACAATCCTAATATGTTAAAAAATGAGTAACGGTCATGGTGAAGCGGTAATAATTGTTACTCAGTAGATTTTGATGGGCCGATAAAATTTCAGGCGACCTGTGTCCATTGGCATGTAGAAGTTGTAAGTGATAGCACATGAGAATCTATGAATCGGGCAGAATTCGAGTTTTATGGCCCTAAAATTCCAAAATAAATAAATAACATTCATGGCACAACTTTGATAATTTTTTCTTAGGTTGTTTTTTATGGGCCGGCAAAATTTCAAGTGATCCGATCAAGTGGATCGGGCCCATGTAGAAGGCGTGGGCTATAGCATACGAAAATATGGGAATCGGGTTGAATTCCAGTTCATGACCCTAATATGCCAAAAAACAAGGAACGGTCATGCGAGACGACGAATATTGTTCCTTTTGTCATTCTGATGGGCCGGAAAATTTTAATTGACTTGGGTCCGGGTGCCCGAAACAATATAGAAGGCATGAGCTATCGCACATAAAAATCTTGGAATCAGATAGAATTCTAGTTTTATGGCCTTAAAACACCAAAAATGAGTAACAGTCATGGTGAGGCAATGAATATTGTTCCTTAGGATATTTTTTATGGTTCGGAAAAATTTTTGGTGATCTGGATCGGATGGCTTGGGCCGTGGAGAAGGCACGGGCTATAACATACGAAAATTTGAGAATTAGGAAGAATTTCAGTTTTATGGCCCTAAACGCCAAAAAACTGAGTAACGATCATGGAGAGGTGGTGACTATTGTTATTTAGGATGTTTTCTATGGGTGGAAAATAGTATAGACGGGCACATGGAGAAGGCGTGGGCTATAGCACCCAAAATCTAGGAATCAGGTCAAATTCCAGTATTATGGCCCTAAATGCCAAAAAAGAGTGACGGTCATGCTGCGACGGTGTAGAGAACATAGAGAGGTATTGAAAATTGTTCCTTAGGTCTTTTTTGATGGGTCATTTCGTTTTGAGGCGATCCGGGTGGGTGGCCTAGGCCCATGTAGAAGGTGTGTGTTATAGCACATGAAAACTTGGAGGAATTCCAATTTTATGATCCTAATATATCAAAAAATGAGTAATGGTCATGGGGAAGCCATTACTATTGTTCTTTTGCTCGCTTTTATGGGGTGACAGAATTCTACGCGATCTAGGTCCGTTGACCTGGGCCCATACAGAAGGCGTGGGCTATAGCACACAAAAATTTGGGAATTAGGCAGAATTCTAGTTTTATGGCCCTAAAGCGCTAAAAAATGAGTAATATTCATGGCGAGATAGTAACTGTTATTTCTTAGGTCATTTTTATGGGGCAGAACGTGTCTCAATCCCATGCAAAAGACGTGGGTAGTAGCATAAAAAACAAAAAATCTGGCAGAATTCATGTTTTATCGACCTAAAATGCCAAAAACGTGTAACAGTCATGGTGAGGCAGTGAAAATAATTCCTTAGGATATTTTTATGGGCCAGAAAAAAGGTGATCTGGATCCGGTGGCATGGGCTCATGTAGAAGGTGTGGGCAGCACAAGAGAATCTTAGAATCAGGGCGAAATTCTTGTTTTACGGCCCTAAAATGCCAAAAAGCGAGTAACCTCCATGTTGAGGCGGTGACTATTGATACCTAGGACAACTTTGATAGGCCGGCAAAATTTTAGGCAATCCGACTCCGGTTTCCCGGGTCCATACAAAAGGCATGGGTTATAGAACACGAAAATTTATGAATCGGACATAATTTCAGTTTTATGGCCATAAAATGCCAAATAAGAAGTAAAGGTCATCGCGAGGTGGTGACTATTGTTACTTAGGACATTTTTTATGGGCCAACAAAATTTTAGTCCTGGATCATACAGAAGGCATGGGCTATAGCACCCGAAAATCGGGGAATCCGGTGGAATTCCAATAATGTGGCCTTAAAATGCCAAAAAATGAGTAACAGTCATGTCGTGGTGGTGAATATACCTCTTTAGGTTGTTTTTGATGGACTAAGAAAATTATAAGCGATTAGGGTCTGGTGGCCCAGCCCTATGCAAAAGACGTGGGCTATAACACACGAAAATTTAGGAATTAAGTCGAATTAAAGTTTTATGGCCATAATACGCCAAAAATGTATATCGGTCATGGTGAGGCTGTGATTATTATTTATTTACGTTATTTTTTATGGACCATCAAATTTTTAGGCAATACATGTGGGTGTCCCGGGCCCATGTAAAATGTGTGGGTTATATCACACAAAAATCATGAGATTGGACAAAATTCCAATTTTACCACAAAATACCAGAAAAGGAGTAATGGTCATGGCGAAACAGTGACTAATTTTACTCCAGATGGTTTTGATAGGCTGACAAAATTTTAGGCGATCCGTATCCGTTAGAATAGGCCCATGATGAAGGCGTAGGCTATAGTACACGAAAAACTAGGAATCAGGCAGAATTCCAGTTTTGTGGCCCTAAAATTCCAAAAAATGAGTAACGGTCATGGCAAGGTTGTGACTATTTTTTGTTAGATCGTTTCTCATGGGCTGGTAAAATTTTAGCTGATCTGGGTCCAGTGGCTCGGGCCCATGCAGAAGGCGTGAGCTATAGTACACGAAAATATGAGAATCGGGTGAAATTCCAGTCTCCTAGCCCTAATATTCCAAACACCAAGGTACATTCATGGAGAGATAGTGACTATTGTTCCTTAAGTCACTTTTAATGGGCTGGTAAAATTTTAAGAGATCTGGGTCCAGGTGCACGGGCCAATATAGAAGGTGTGACCTATATATAACACACACAAATCTAGGAATTGGGCGAAATTCTAATTTCATGGTCACAAAATGCTAAAAACGAGTAATGGTCATGGCAAGGCAGTGACTATTTTTACATAGGACATTTTTGATGGGCTGAAAAAATATTAGGCGATCCGGGTACGATGGCTTAGGCCCATGCCGAAGACGTGGGCTATAGCACACGAAAATCTGGAAATTAGGCAAAATCCAAGTTTTATGGCTCTAAAACGCCCAATAATGAGTAACGGTCATGGAGAAAGCGGCGACTGTTATTCTTTAGGTCATATTCGATGGGTCAAAAGTATATTAGGTAATCCGGCTCAGGTGGTCTGGACCCATGTAGAAGACGTGGGCTATAGCACATAAAAATTTGGAAATCGGGCGGAATTCTTGTTTAATAGCCTTAAAACGCCCAAAAATGAGTAACTATCATGGCGAGGCAGTGGCTATTATTCCTTAGATCGTATTTTATGGCACGGGTCCATGCAGAATGTGTGGGCTATTGTACAAAAAAATGGAAATTAGATGGAATTCCAATTTGATTGACCTAAAACGTCAAAAATGAATAACGTTCATGGTGAGGCGATGACTATTGTTCCTTATGATATATTTTATGAGCGGGAAAAATTTTAGGTGATCCGAGTCTGATGGCCTAGGCGCGTTCAAAATTCATGAGCTATAGCACATGAAAGTTTTAGAATCAAGCAGAATTTTAGTTTTATTACCCTACACGCCAAAAAATGTGTAACGGACATGGCGAGGCATGGCTATTGTTACTTAGGACGTTTTTGATTGGCTGGCAAAACTTTTCGAGCACACGCAGGCAATAGCACCCAAAATCTAAGAATCGGTTGGAATTCCAGTATTATGGAACAAAAACACCAAAAGAGACTGATGGTTACGTCATGGTAGTGACTATTGTTCCTTAGGTTATTTTTCATGGGCCGACAAAATTTTAGGTGATCAGGGTCCGGTGGTTGTTGTTACTTAGGATGTTTTTGATGGGCCGAAATATTTTTAGGCGATCCGAGTCTCGTGGCCTAGTCTCATGCAGAAAACGTGGGCTAGATCACACAAAAATCTGGAAATTGGGTGGAATTCAAGTTTTATGGCTTCAACGTACCCCATAATGAGTAACGATCATGGCGAAGCTGTGACTATTGTACCTTAGATTTTTTTTGATTGGTAGGAAATATGTTAAGCGACCCGGGTCAGGTGGTCTGGGCCCATGCAGAAGGCGTGAGCTTAGTACACGAAAATCTGTAAATCGGACAAAATTCGAGTTTTATGACCCTAAAATGCCCAAAAACGAGTAAGCGTCATGGAGAATAAGTGGCTATTATTCCATATGTTGTATTTGATGATCGTGGTCCGGTGTCCCGGTCCATGCAGAAGGCGTCTTATAGCTCACAAAAATTAGGTAATCGGATATAATTCCAATTTTATTGATCTAAAATGGCAAGAAAGAGTAACGGTCATTGTGAGGCAATGACTATTGTTCCTTAGGATGATTTTGATCAGAATTTCAAGTGATCAAGGTCTGGTGACCTGGGCCCATGCAGAAGGCATGAGCTATAACACACGAAAATTTAGGAATCAGGGCGGAGTTCTTTTTTATGGCCCTAAAATGCCGAAAAATGAGTAAGTCATCATGTCGAGGCGGTTACTATTTTTACTTAGGATGTTTTTAATGTGCGGAAGAGTTTTAGGCAACTCGGCTCCGGTGGCCCATGCTCATGCAGAAGGCGTGGGTAATAACATATGAAAATATGGGAATCAGACGTAATTCTACTTTTTATAGCCCTAAAACATCAACAAGAAAAAGTAACACTCATGGAAAGACGGTGACTAATGTTCCTTGGGTTGTTTTTTTTGGACCGGAAAAATTTAAGGCGATCCGGATCCAGTGGCATGGACCTATGCAGAAGACGAAGGCTATAGCGCATGAAAATATGGAAATCAGATGAAATTCCAGTTTTATGATCCTAAAACGCCAAAAAATGAGTAACGATTAGGCAGGGCGGTGATTATTGTTCTTAGGTCATTTGTATAAGCTGAAAATTGTAGTCGATCCAAGTCTAGTGGCCTGTCCCCGTGTAGAAGGTGGGGGCTATAGCACATAATAATTTGGCTATTAGGGCGGAATTCTAGTATTATGACCCAAAAATGCCAAAAAATGAGTAACGGTCATAGAGACGCACTTACTATTGTCTTTTAGGTCGTTTTTGATGGGTCGTCCAAATTTAAGGAGATCCATGGCCATGCAGAAGGTGGGGGGCCCATGCAGAAAGCGCAGGCAATAACATATGAAAATCTGGAAATCGGGCGAAATTCTAGTTTTATAGCTCTAAAATGTCAATAATGAGTAATGGTTCTATTGAGCCGGTGACTATTTTTCCTTAGGTCGTTTTTTATGGGTGGACTGAATTTTAGGCGATCCAGGTCCAGTGGCTTCGGCCCATACAGAAGGCGTGGACTATATCATGGAAAAATATGGGAATCGGGCGGAATTCCTATTCCATGGCCCTAATATGCCAAAAAATGAGAAACGGTCATGGCAAAGCTTTAAGCAATCTAGGTCCTGGTACCTCGGGCCAATGTAGAGGGCGTAAGCTATAACACATAAAATTATGGGAATAGGGCAGAATTGTGGTCCTAAACCCCAAAAGAACAAGTAACGGTCATGGTGAGGTAGAGAATATTATTATCTAACAGGTTTTTATTATGTTGAAAAAAATTTAGGAAATCCGAGTCCAGTGGCCTAGTCCCATGAAGAAGGCGTGTGCCATATCACACGCAAATTTGGGAATTAGGCAGAATTTTAGTTTTACTGCCCTAAAAGGCCAAAAATGAGCAGCAATCATGGCGAGACGGTGACTATTTTTTCTTAGGTTATTTTGATGTGTCGGCAAAAATTTAGACAATTTGGGCCCATGCAGAAGGCGTGGGCTATAGATTACGAAAATCTAGGAGAAGGATGGAATTTCAGTTTTATGGCCCTAAAATGTCGAAAAAAAAAGAGTAACGTTCATTACGAGGTAGTGACTATTATTCCTTACGTCGTTTTTTTATAGGCCGACAAAATTTTTGATGATCCGGGTTCGCTTGCCCAGGCCCAAATAGAAAGAGTGAGCTATAGCACACGAAAACTATGAAATTTGGTGAAATACCAGTTTTACGGCCCTAAAATGCTAAAAAAAAGTAACGGTCATGGCGAGGCACTGATTATTACTCTTTAGGACATATTTTATGAGCCGAAAAGTTATTAGGTGATCCAGGTCTGGTGGCCCGGGCCCATGCTAAAGGAGTGTGCTATAGCACATCAATTTCTAGGAATCGGGCAGAAATCTAATTTTATGGTCTTGAAACGCTAAAAAATGAGTAACGGTCGTTGAGAGGCAATGACTATTTCTTCTTAGGACGTCTATTATGAGCCGCAAAAATTTTAAGCGATTTGGATCCAGTGGCCCGTGCCCATGCAGAAGGCATGGCTGTAGCACACGAAAATCTTTGAATTAGGAGAAATTCCAATTTATGGACCTAAAACACAAAAAAGCGAGTAACGGTCATGGCGAGATGATGACTATTATTCCTTAGGTTGTTTTTGATGGACCGAAAATATTTTAGGCAATGTGGTTCCGATGGACCCGATACTTATAGAAAGTGTGGGCTATAGAATACAAATATCTGGGAATCGAACAAATTTTCAAATTTACAGCCCTACAACAAACAATGAGTAACAGTCATGGCTAGGTGGTGACTATTGTTCCTTAAGACGTATTTGACAGGTCAGCAAAATGTTTTGCGATCCAGGTCATGTAACCCAGGCCCATGTAGAAGACGTAGGCTATAGCACACAAAAATATGGGAATCGAGCGGAATTCCAATTTTATGACCCTAAAACGCCAGAACGAGTAATAGTCACGGAGAGGTGGTGATTATTATTCCTTCGGTCATTTTTAATTGCTCGGAACAATTATAGGCGTTCTGGGTCCATACACCAGGCCCATGCAAAAGGCGCGGGCATACATAAAATTATGGGAATTGGACGGAATTCCAGTTTTACGGCCCCGAAACGCCAAAACATGAGTAACATTCAGGGAAAGGTGGTGACATTATTACTTATGTTGTTTTTGATGGGTCGGTACATTTATATGCTATCTGGGTTTAGTGGCCCTAGTCCATACACAAGGCATAGGTTATAACATATGAAATCTGGGAATCAGATGGAAATTCTAGTTTATGGCCCTAAAATACCAAACAAAAGAGTACCGATCATTACGAGGCTGTAAGTATTGTTCCTTATGTTGCTTTTTATGGATCAAATAAATTTTAGACGATTCGGGGCTGCTTTCCTAGGCCCATGTAGAAGTCATGGGCTATAACACATAAAAAACTTGGAATTAGGCGGAGTTCCTGTTTTTTGCCCTAAAATGCCAAAAATATGAGTAAGGATCATGGCGAGGCAGTGACTATGCTCTTTAGGACATTTTTATGGGTTGGAAAATTTTTTGACGATTTGGGTCTGGTGGCCCGGGCGCATATTGAAGGCATGGGCTATAGCACCAAAATCTGGGAATCGGGCGGAATTGCAATTTTGTGGCCTTAGAAACTAAAAAATAAGTATCAGTCGTGGTGAGGCAGCGATATTTAACCTTTGGACATTTATTATTGGCCGAAAAATTTTAAGGCGATCTGGGTCCGATTGCTCATGCCCATGTGGAGGGCATGGCTATAACACACTAAAATCTAGGAATCGGACGGAATTCCAATTTTATGACCCTAAAACTAAAAAAAGAGTAACGGTCATGGCGAGGCGGTGACTATTGTTCCTTAGGTCATTTCTGATGGACCGGAAAAATTTTAGGCTATCGGGTTTTGGTGGCTCGAACACATGCAGAAAGCGTGGGCAATAGCATATAAGTATCTGGAAATCAAACGAAATTCTAATTTTATGTCCATATAACACCAAAAACAAGTAGCGGTCACGGTAAGGCAGTGTCTATTGTTCCTGAAGACGTTTTTGATGGGTCGGCAAAATTTTTGGCGATCCAGGTCGGTCTCCCTAGCCCATGCAGAAGGCGTTGACTATAGCACACGAAGTTTGGGAATTGGGCGAAATTCATATTTTGTGGCCCTAAACGCCTAAACGAGTAACAGCCGTGGCGAGACGATGAATATTGTTCCTTAGGAAATTTTTGATTGGCCGGAATAACTTTAGGAGATCCGATCTAGTGGACCAAAACCATACAAAAATTGTGGGCTATAGTACACAAAAAGTTGGGAATCAGACGAAAAACTTTATGGCCCTAATATACCAAAAAATGAGTAACGGTTATGGTGAGGCGGTGATTATTGTTCCATAGTTTGATGGGCCGGCAAAATTTTAGGTGATCAGCGTCCGGTGGCTCGGGCCGATGCAAGAGGCATGAGCTATATCATATAGAAAATCTGAAATTTGGACAGAATTCTATTTTTATAGCCCTAAAACGCCAAAAAATGAGTAACGATCTTGTTAAGGCTGTGACTATTTTTCCTTAGGACGCTTTTATTGGGACAAAATATTTTTAGGGGATCTGGATTCATTGCCCCGACCCATACAAATAGCGTGGGCTATATCACACAAAAATCTAGAATCGGGAAGAATTCAAGTTTCATGGCCCTAAAATGCCCAAAAAATGAGTCACGATCAGGGCGAGGAAGTGACTAATATTCCTTAGGTCATTTTTGTTAGGCCGGCATCGTTTAGGCTATCAGGGATTTATTGTCAAAAATGCAATGAAATAAATTCATCATTCCACTACACTCGATTCAAGAACTCAAGAATAAACTAATGCCCTGTTCAGGTAGTCGATTGAAATCTCCGTACATGGTTTTTTCCGTCGAAATAATATTCTTTCTTATTTTGATAATCCTCGATATAAAAATGTTCGCGTATTATTAAATATGGGACTATAGAAACACATTCAGTCATCAAAAAAGCGGATTTGCTTGAGCATCGAGGAGTCAAGGAATATTGACCAAAATACCAAATGAAAGTAGATCGATTTTTTTACATTCCTGAAGAGGTGCATATCTTGCCCGGATATTCTTCCGTAATGGTACAGAACAATAGTATCGTCCGGGTAGATACACAAATCACCTTAAATCTAAGAAGTTGAACTGGTAGGTTTGGGTCTGATGTCCCGGGTCGATGCAGAAGGCGTGGGCTATTGCACACGAAAAACTGAAAATTTGGTAGATTTCCAGTTTTATGGCCCTAAAACGTCCAAAAACGATTAATGGTCATGGCTAGAAAATGACAATTATTCTTTAAGACATATTTTATAGGCCGGAAACTTTTAAGCGATTGGTGTCCTATGGCCAAGGCCTATTCAGAAGGCATGGCCAATAGTACACAAAAATTAGAGAATTTGAGAAGTTCCAGTTTTATAGTTCCCAAATGCCGAAAAACAAGTTACGGTCATGGTGAGGAAGTGACTATTGTTTATTAGGACATTTTTGGTGGGCTGCCAAAATATTTGGCGATCTGGTCCGGTGGACTCGGTCATGTAGAAGTTATGAACTATAGCATACAAGTATTTGGGAATTTCTAGCGTAATTCCTATTTTATGGCCCTAAAATGCCAAAAAATAGGTAACGATCATGGCGAGGTGTAAATATTGTTTCTTAGGTCATTTTTGATGGGCCAACAAATATTAAGCGATCTAGGTCTGGTGGCCCAAGCTCATACCGAAGGCGTGGGCTAACACAACGAAATCTAGGAATTATGCAGAATTCCATAATTATAGCCCTAAAACGTCAAAAATTGAGTAATGGTCATGGCAAGGAGGTGAGTATTGTTCGTTAGGATGTATTTTGATGGTCCGAAATAATTTTAGGCCATCCGGTTCTGGTGGCCCGACCCATGTATAAGGTGTAGTCTATAGCACATAAAAATATATAAATCGGATGAAATTCTAATTTTATGACCCTAAAACGCCAAAAACGAGTAACGGTCATGGAGAGGCGATGATTATTGTTCCTTAGTTCATTTTTGGTTGGTCAAAAAACTTTTAGTCGATAAGGGTCCGGTGTCCCGGGCCCATGCAAAAGGCTTGGGCTATAGAACACAAAAATCTGAGAATTAGATAATTTTAGTTTTATGGCCCTAAAACGCTAGGTCGTGGCGAGGCAGTGAATATTGTTCCTAAGGAAGTTTTTGATAGGCAGGCAAAATTTTAGGCAATCTAGGTCCGTGGCCTGGACCCATGCAGAATGTGTGGGCTATAGCACATGAAAATCTAGGAATTAGGTAGAAATCTAGTTTTATAGCCGTAAAATTCCAACAACGAGTGATAATCATTGTGAGGCGGTGACTATTGATCCTTAGGTTATTTTTGATGGGCCAACAAAATTTTAGCTGATCCAGGTCCTGTGGCTTGAGCCCATGCAAAATGCATAGGCTATAGAACACGAAAATTTGAGAATCGGGAGGAATTCCAAATTTATAGAATTATAATGCCAAAAATAAGTAACTGTCATGGTGAAGTAGTGACTATTGTTCCGTATGACATTTTTGATTGGCCGAAAAAAATTTAAACAATCTGAGTTTAGTGGCCCGGCCCCATACAGAAGGCGTGGGCTACAGCATACGAAAACTTGGAAATTGGACGAAATTCCAATTTTATTGCCTTAAAATACCAAAAAACGAGTAACGGTCATGTTGAGGTGATGACTATTTTTCCTTAGGACATTTTTTACTGGTAAGAAAAATTATAGGAGATCTGGTTCCATTGGCCATGGCCCACGTAGAATGCGTAGGCTATAACATATGAAAATTTAGAAATTGAGCGGCAATCCTTCTTTATGGCCCTAAACACTAAAAATGAGTAACGGTTATAGCGATGCAATGACTACTGTTCCTTAGGATGTTTTTTGATAGGCTGACAAAATATTAGGTGATCCAGGTAGGTGGCCTGAGCCCATGTAGAAGGGATGGCTATAGCGCACGAAAATCTAAGAATCGAGTAGAATTCCATATTTAAAGACCTAAACGCCAAAAAATGAGTAACGATTGTGGCAAGGCGGTGACTACTATTCATTATGGAACAGTTGATGGGCCAAAACAAATTAGGTGATCCGGGTCTTCTGTCCCGGGCCCAAGCAGAAGGCATGGGTCATAGCACACAAAAATCTGGGAATGGGGCAGAATTCAAGTTTTATGGCCCTAAGACGCCAAAAAACGAGTGACAGTCATGGTGAGGCAGTGACTATTATTTTTTAGGTTTTTTTGGATGGGCCAGCAAATTTTAGGAGATCTGAATCCGGGTCGTACCCATGTAGAAGGCGTGAGCTATCGCACACAAAAATCTAGAAATATGGAGGAAGACCAATTTAATGGCCCTAAAACGCCAATAACCTAGGATTGGTCATGGATGGACGGTAATTATTGTTCCTTAGGTCATTTTTGATGGCCTGGAAAAATTTTACTCGATCTAAATTCGGTGGCCCGGGCCCATGCTTAAGGCGTGGGCTATAGCACACAAAAATCAGGAAATAGGGTGAAATTCTAATTTTATGGCCCTAAAATATCAAAATATAAGCAAAAGTCATGGCGGGACGGTGATTATTGTTCCTTAGGTAATTTTTTATGGAAAGGAAAAATTTAAGCGATCAGGCCCCGGTCCTATGCAGAAGGCATGGGCTATAGCACACGAAAATAAGGGAATCAAGCAAAATTTCAATTTTATGATCCTAAAATGCCAAAAAATGAGGAACGATCTTGGAGAGGTGGTGACTATTATTCCTTAGGTAATATTTTACGTCCTTAAAAAATTTTATGCTATCCAAGTCTAGGGGCTTGGATCCATGCCGAATGCGTGGGACTATAGCACACGAAAATCTGTGAATATGGCGAAATTCCAATTTTATGGCCCTAATACACCAAAAATGAGTAACGGCCATGTCAAGGCAGTGACTGTTATTTTTTAGATCATTTCTGATGGGTCAGAAAAATTTTAGTGATACGGGTCCGATATCACCGGCCCATGTAAAAGGAGTGGGCTATAACATACAAAAATTATCAAATCGTGTGGAATTCCAGTTTTATGGTCCAATAATGCCAAAACTAATAACAGACGTGGTAGGGCAATCAATATTTTTCCATAGGACATTTTGTTCCGGGAAAAGAGATCCGGGTCCGGTGGCCTGGGCCCATGCAGAAGGTGTGCGCTATGGCACACGAAAACCTAGGAATCAGGCGGAATTCTATTTTATGGCCCTAAAATGCCAAAAATGAGTAAGGGTCATGGTGAGGCGGTGGCTATTGATTTTTAGGTCATTTTTGACGAGCTGGAAAAATTTTAGGCGATCCGGTTCCGGTGTGTCGGGCCCATGCAAACGGTATGGTCTATAGCACACAAAAATTTAGAAATCGGGCGAAAATTCTAATTTTATAGCACTATAACGCCAAAATGAGTAACGATCATAGCGAGGCAATGAATATTTTTCCTTAGGACCATTTTTATTGGTCTGCATAATATTAGACGATCTGGGTCTCGTGGCCCGGGCCAATATAGAAGGTGTAGGGTATAGGACACGAAAAATTTATAAATTTGGAGGAATTCTAGTTTTATGGCCCTAAAATGCCAAAACGCTAATAACGTTGTTGCGAGTTAGTGATTATTGTTACTTAGGATGTTTTTGATAGTCCGGAAAATTTTTTGGTGATCTGGGTCCGTTGGCCTGAGCCCATGCAGAAGGCATGGGTTATAGCACACAAAAATCTGGGAATTACGGAATTCCAATTTTATAACATTAAGACGCCAAAATATTAGTACCGATTATGTTGAGGTGGTGATTATTTTTCCATACGATGCTTTTATGGGCCGATACAATTTTAGGTGATATGGGTGCATTGTCCCAAGCCCATGCAGGGGCGTGGGCTATAGCGCAAAAAAATTGGGAATCGCTTAGAGTTCCAGTTTTATTGCATTAAAATGCCAAAAAAAGAGTCAAGATCATGGCAAGGTTGTGACTATTTTTCCTTAGGTTATTATTGATAGGCGACAATATTTTAGCTAATCCGGGTCCATGTAAAAGGCGTGGGCTATCGCACATGAAAAACAGAAATCTAGCTTGATGGCCCTAAAAAGCCAAAAAAGAGTAATGGTCATGGCTAGGGAATGACTATTATTCCTTTAGAAATTTTTCATTGATCGGCAAATTTTTAGGCTATATGGGTCCGGTGGCCCTGGCCCATTCAGAAGGCGTGGTCTATAGCATACGAAAATTTGAGAATCTAAAAAATTACAGTTTTATACCCCTAAAACGCCAAAAAATAAGAACAGGTCATGGCGAGGCAGTGACTAGTGGTTCTTAGGACATTTTTGATAGGCCATAAAATATTTGGAAATTCTGTTCTGGTGGACCGGACCCATGCAGTAGGTGTGTACTATAGCACACGAAAATTTGAAAATCTAGCGGGATTCTAATTTTATTGCCCTAAAAAGCCAAAAAATGAGTAACGCTCATGGTGAGGTAGTGACTATGGATTCTTAGGTCATTTCTTATGGGCCGGCAAAAATTTAGGTGATCAGGGTCAGGTGGCCCGCGCCCATGCTGAAGGCGCGGGCTATAGCATATGTAAATCTAGGAATTCGGCGGAATTCCACATTTATAGCCCTAAAATGCCAAAAAGTGAGTAACGGTCATGGCGAGGTAGTGACTATTATTTCTTAGGTTATTTTTGATGGGTCGACAAAAACTAGGCGATCTGTGTCCGGTGGCCTGGGCCTATGCAGAAGGTGTGAGCTATAGCACACGAAAATTTGAGAATCGGGCAGAAATTCAAGTTTTATGGCCCTAAAATATAAGTAAATGATTAGCAGTCATGGCGAGGTGGTGACTATTATTCCGTAGGTTATTTTGGATGGGTCGGTAAAATTTTAGGCAATCCTGGTTCAATGGCTCAAGCCCATGTATAAGGTGTGGGCTATAACGCATGAAAATCTTGGAATCGTGCAGAAATTAAACTTTTACGGCCCTAAAATGCCAAAAAACGAGTAATAGTCATGACGAGTTGGTGACTATTATTCCTTAGGTTGCTTTGGATGGATCGACAAAAAATTAGGCAATATGGGTCCGGTGGCCCTGGCCGATGTATAGGGCGTAGGCTGTAAGAAAAAATATCTGGGAATTGGGCGGAATTCTAGCTTTATGGCCCTAAAATATCAAAAAATGAATAACGGTCATGGTAAGGTGGTGACTATTGTTCCTAGGATATTTTTTATGGGCCGACAAAATTTAGACGATTAGTGTCTAGTGGCCCGGGATCGTGCAGAAGGCATAGGCTATAACACACGAAAATCGAAGAATCGAGCGTAATTCTAATTTTATGGCCTTAAAATGTCAAAAAATAAGTTATGGCCATGGTGAGGGCATGAATATTGTTCCTTCGGTCATTTTTTAAGTCCTTCAACATATTAGGCGATCCAGGTCCTGTGGCCTGGGTCCAATCCGAAGGCATGAGCTATAGCACACGAAAATCTGAGTATCGGGTGGAATTCCAATTTTATGGGCATAAAATGTCGAAAAATGAGTAACGGTCATGGCGAGGCTTTATGTTATTTCTTATGGTCCAGCAACAATTTAGGCGATTATGGTCCGGTGGTTCAGGCCCATGCAGAAGGCGTGGGCTACTGAACACAGAAATCAAGGAATCTGTCGAAATTCCAGTTTGATGGCCCTAAAACACCAAAAAATGAGTAATGGTTATGGCGATGTGGTGGCTAACGTTTCCTTAGGACGTTTTTATAGGTTGGCAAAATTTTAGGCGACTAGTTCCTGTGGCTCGGGCCCATGTAGAAGGCGTGATCTATAGCACATGAAAATATATGTATAGGGAGGAATTCCAAATTTATGGCCCTGAAATGCCAAAAAAGATGAACGTCATGGCGGGACGATGACTATTTTTTCTTAGGCCTTTTTTGATGGCATGAAAAAAAATTAGTCGATCTGTGTTCGGGGGCCCAAGCCCATGAGAAATGCGATGGGGTATAGCATACGAAAATTAAGGAATCGGGTGAAATTCTAGTTTTATGCCCCTAATACGCCAAAAATGAGGAACTGGCATGGCAGGACGGTGACTATCGTTAATTAGATCGTTTTTATGGCCCAAATTTTTTTAGGCAACCAGGTGTGAAAGGCATGGGCTATAACACACGAAAGTCTGCGAATCGGGCGAAATTCCAGTTTCATAGCCCTTAAATGCCAGAAAAAGAGGAACAATCATGGTTGGAAGGTGAATAATTTTCCTAAGGTAATTTTTTATGGCCTGAAAGCTTTTAGGCAATTCTAGTTTGGAGGCTCGGCGCTAAATGCGGAAGGCGCGGGCTATTGTATACTTAAATCTGGGAATCGGTAAATTTCCAATTATATGACCCTAAAATGCTAAAAACAAGGAATGTTCATGGCGGGGCAGTAACTATTGCTCTTTAGGTTGTTTTTTATAACCTAGAAAGTTTTTAGGCGATCCGGGTCCGGGGTTCGGGCCCATGCTGAAGGCTTGGGCTATAACACACAAAAATTATGAAATCGGGTAAAATTCAAGTTTTACAGCCCTAAAACGACGAAAAATGAGGAACAGTTATGACGAGGTGGTGATATCGTTTCTTAGGTCATTTTTATGCCCTTGAAATTTTTTGAGCAATCCAGGTCTAAGGGCTCCGACCTATGCAGAAGGCGTGGGCAATAGCACATTAATATCTGGGAATTGGGCGGATTTCAAGTTTAATGGCCCTAAAAACCTAAAAACGAGAAACGATCATAGCGAGGTGCTTACTATTGTCCCTTAAGTCGCATTTAATGTGCCGGCAAAATTTTAGGCGATCCAGTTTTGGTAGCCCGGGTCCATGCGGAAGGAGTAGGATAAAGCACACGGATATTAGGAAATAAGGTGGAATTCCTATTATATAGTCCTAAAACGCTAAATAACGAGTGACGGTCATGATGAGGAAGTGACTATAGTTCATTAGAACGTATTGTAGTGCCGATAAAATTTAGCGATCCTGATCTGGTGGCCCGGACCTATGCATAAGGTGTGGTTTATAGCACACAAAAATCTAAAATCTGGCGAAATTTTAGTTTTACGGTCCTAAAACGCTAAAAACGAGTAACTATCAAGGTGTGGCGGTGACTATTGTTCCTTAGGTCATATTTGATGAGCGGCCAATATTTTAGGCGATCTAGGTCCAGTGGCCCAAGCCCATGCAAAACACGTGGGCTACCACACGAAAATGTAGGATTCAGACAAATTCAAGTTTTATGGCCTAAAATGCCAAAAAACAAGTAATGGTCATAACAAGGAGGTGACTATTGTTCCGAGGACGTTATCGATGGGCCAGAAAATTTTTAAACAATCTGTCTCCATTGGCCCAGGCCCATATAGAAACCGTGGTTTATAGCACACACAAAATTTGGGAGTCAAGCACAATTTTAGTTTTATGGTACTAAAACGCCCAAAAAAGGAGTAACGACCGTGACGAGGCAATGACTATTGTTCCTTAGGTCTTTTTTGATGGACCAATAAAATTTTAGTAAGTGATCCAAATGCGGTGGTCTGGGCCCATGCAAAAGGCGTGAGTTCTAGTACACAAAAATCTAGGAATCGGGCAAAATTCAAATTCAATGGCCTAAAAAGCCTAAAGAAACGATTAATACTCATGGCGAGGCGATGACCATTATTCTTTAGGATATTTTTAATAGGCCGGCAAAATGAGATCCGGTTTCGGTGGCCCGGCCTATTCAAAAGCATGGGTTATACGACACGAAAATCTTAGAATCGGGGTGAAATTTTAGTTTTTTTGGGTCTAAAATATTAGAAAATGAGTGACGATCATAGCGAGGCGGTGACTATTGTTACTTAGGACATTCTTTATGGGACGATAAAATATTAGGCGATTCGGGTCCGGTATCTCGGGCCTATGCAGAAGGTGTGGGCTATAGCACACGAAAATTTAAAAAACGGCAGAATTCCAGTTTTATGTCCCTAATATGCCAAAAAAGAGTACTGGTCATGGAGAGACAGTGACTATAATCTCCTAGATCATTTTTGATGGGCCGGCAAAACTTAGGCGACCCGGGTCCGGTGGCCCGGGCCCATGCAAAAGGTGGGGGATGCATATGAAATTCGAGAATCAGGTGGAATTCCAATTTTGTGGCCCTAATATACAAAAATTGAATAATGTTCATTGCGAGGTGGTGACTATTGTTCCTTAGGTTATTTTTCATGGGACATGACAAAATTTTAGGCGAGGTCCTGTGGCCTAAGCTGATGAAGGCGGCGTGGGTTGTAGCACATTAAAATCTTAGATTAGGGCAGAACTTCAAGTTTTATGGCCTTAAAATGCCAAACACGAGTAAAAGTCATGGCGAGGCAGTGACTATTATCCCTTAGGTTTTTCAGAATGGGCCGTGAAATCAGGCAGAAGTCCAGTTTTATGGCACTAAGACGCCAAAAAACAAGTAAGGGTCATGGGGAGGCAGTGACTATTGTTTCTTAGGTCATTTTTGATACCCGAGAAAATCTTAGGCCATCTGAGTCAGGTGGCTCGGGCCCATGCAGAAAGCGTGGCCTATAGCACACGAAAATCTGGAAATAATGTTGAATTCCAGTTTTATGGCCCTAAAATACCAAAAAAGGAGTACCACTCGTGGCAAAGCAGTAATTATTTTTACTTAGGTTGTTTTGGATGAACCGAAAAGTTTCTAGGCGATACAGGTCCGGTGGCCCAGGCCGATGCAGAAGGTGTGAGCTGTAGCACACGAAAATCTGGAAATTGGGCAAAATTCTAATTTTATGGCCCTAAAACGTCAAAATGAGTAACGGTCATGGAAAGGCGGTGACTATTGTTCCATAGGATGTGTTTGATGGGCCATCAGAATTTAGGTAATTCGTGTCCAGTGACCCGGAACCATATAGAAGGCGTGGACTATAACACATAAGAATCTGGGAATCAAGTGTAATTCCACTTTTATGGTCCTAAAATGCGAAAAAATGAGTAACGGTCATGGCGAGGGGGTGACTATTGTTCCTTTGGTCATTTTTGAAGGGCCTGCAAAATTTTAGGCGATTTGGGTCTGGTGGCTCGGGCCCATGCAAAATACATGGACTATAGTTCACGTAAATATGAGAATCAGACGGAATTCTAGTTTCATGGCCCTAAATGCCAAAAAATGAGGCAAAACGATGACTATTTTTCCTTAGGTCGTTTTTATAGGGGTGCAAAATTTTAGGCGATCAGGGTCCAATGGCTTGGACCCATGCAGAGGGGTGGGCTATAAGCACCCGAAAATCTGAAAATTAGGTAGAATTCCAGTTTTATGTCCTGAAACGTCAAAAAGAGTAACGGTCATGGCGAAGTGGTGACTATTGTTCCTTATGACGTTTTTAATAGGCCGACAAAATTTTAGGCAATCCGAGTCCAGTGGCGTGGGTCCACACAGAAGGCGTTGACTGTAGCATACGAAAATCTGAGAATCGGGTGGAACTACAGTTTATGTCCTAAATTAATTTAAAAAAAGTAACGGTCATGCCGAGACTGTGACTATTGTTCCTTAGATTATTTTTTGATGGGCCGGGATATTTAAGGCGAGTCCGATGGTACGGATAAACATATTGATAAACTAGTGCGGTATAATATTTTAAAATTTTATCAACTGAGGGTTAATTTTATAGATGATCACTTAACTTTCACTTTATTACATTATAGTTATTAAGTAATTTTTTTGCAAATAAAAAAAGTACTCAACTTTTACCTAAATATTATGAAAGTTACTATTTGTAATAACAAAATCCACTCGGCATAAATATCACAAAAATGCGTTAGGAGAAACAAAAGAGAAATTTATATGGTACTTTGGCAAAGTCGAATTACTTTTTTTTTTTTGGTGATTTGTTATGATTCTTAGGCAAGGTTGAATAATTATTTTGTTATGAAAAATAATTTAGTGTTTTTTGTGATATTCAAGTAAAATCTGAGTGATTTTTATAGTACAAAAATAGTATAGCTATTTTAGTTTATAAAATAAAGGGAAAGTTGAATGATATTCTAAGAAACCAACGGAAACGTCTGAACAATAATAACATATTTAGTCATGGCGTACGCAAGAATTTTTGCCAGCGATATCGAAATTTATAGATATATAGAAATAATAACTTCGATTACCATACTTCTAGACAAGAAATATTCTTAATTTATTAGTTTTGTTGAGTTTCAAATAAGAAAAGACCCTGAGTTCAATTCTACTTTATCACAATTTATAACCATACACGCTCTTTCAGTTTTTTGCGAAAAATATGCTAGTTAGGGTTCGAACCTTTGACCTACTAGTACAAAATCAATCACATAACACCAAGAGATAATTTATGTCAAATGATATTATTTTTTTTCTATTTATCTGTTTTCTTTTAATATTAATATATATATTTAGTAAAAAAGTTTGATAAAACGATATCGCATGATACATGCTTCAATAAATGTGAACATAAGTAAAGTTTGAAGAAGATCGTATACATATATATCTTATTTATATTTTATAAAAATAGAATGACTGAACATAATAATTAATATCATTAAACAGACTTATTTATTTATTAATAACACTTTCTAGAGTTTACTACACATCTCATCTACCTACCACAATCCTAAACCATTTACAAATAGAAAATAATCAAATTCTATTTATTTTGTGTTAGAAAATTTTCAGTGATCAATTTTTGTTTCTTTTTCCTGCTTAGATGCTAGAAATGGTGGTCCGTATTATCGAACGATATTATTTTCTTGTTATGCGGGAGCAGAATTATAAATTTGACAAATATATTTCCGGAGTCACGGGTTTCTTTTAATAAAAGTTCTTCTTTCTTAAAAAAGACATGTTCTTTCCGTTTTTGGAAAGTGACATATTTGTCAGGCTTGTGATTCTCCTTCAATGACACAGAAAATGATACCAATCGGTAACCGGATCTCCATGCGTCTGAGTTGGATAAAGAAACGAATATTTGATCGGACACTTTTCCGGCACCGGTGATCTTTCGCCGGGTTTTCTGGATTCCGGTGATGCTTTTTTAAAAAGTTATTCTTTGTATTCCAAACCACAAATTGATTATCCGTTCGAATTAAATCTTGTTGATTTTTTGTGAGTATGTTTCAGCTTTTGAAACCCTAGTAAGCTGCTTCAGTGTAAACTCCCAAAATTTGAACCCTAAATTTATGTAACTAATAGACCATTAAGAGCTTGCTAAATCTGTTCTTAATTGATTGGACTAATTTTTTTTCTTGTAAGTAGAAACTAAATTGCCTGGTTAATTTTTTTATTGAAAGTTTAGTTTTTTTATATGTGCTGTGAGTTTATCAAGCATTTCTGATTTTAATAAAGTAACTTTTTGCTATGAGAAGCATTTAACTAGGCTGCTTTAATGTTCACTTTTAATTTAGTTTTCACGTTTTTTCTTCTTATGCAATACTTTTTGGTGATTCTTAATGGTTAGTTTCATCCATTTCCTAAAGTTTGAACTTAATTAATAAAAGCAGTAAAACAGTAGTAAAGAAGATGAAATACTTACTTAAAACAAGCTTTTATTCCATGAACATAAAGGAATATTACAAAACGAAAAGATTATTACAAAAGAGACGAAGGGATTACTACAAAAGAGAGGAAGTGCCTAAAATTTTCTAAGTAGGGAAATTGGACCTGCCTCATATTACAAGACGAGAGTCTTTATATAGACCTCTAACACCAAAAGAGTTTATCTCTTTAGATACAAGTGGACGGCTTAGATCTTGCCGACAATACCGTGGGGTTCTTTAATTATTAAAGAAACGTGAACCCATGTGAAAAAAGATAAGGATAAGATTCTTTATGACCCGGGGACCATCATGGGACCCAACTTTTTGACCTTTGTGGACAATAATTAGACGCATACCCCTCAGTTTTTCCTTCTTTTGGAAGGTAGTGATAAAGTGGGTATTCACAGGACACAAAGTGGGCATTCCCACCGAATAGTAACTTGACTCTTCGGAAAAGTAAATTCTAATCATAAAATCCTTCTCGATATGCTTGAGCAATACCTTTAGGATTACACATATCATCGTTACCTGACTCAGCAGACGATGTAGCTTCTTCAAGAAGCTGCATAATAGTTTCTTCATCCTGGTTGTCAATATCTTGAAGAGCCTTCTGGAGCTTCTTCCTGATTTCTGCTTTGGATGACTTGGACTGTGGAGATGTCTTTCCCACGACAATTTTTCCTTTATCAGGAGTTGATGCCTTAGGTTTTGGAATCCAACCTTTAACTTTTACTTCTTTAGATAGGTATCTAATCCTATCGAATCCGCAACTTTGAAATCCCAGCTGATAATAAAAGAAATCCTTTTTTGGATATAATACTTACACATTTTAATGTGGAAAGGAAGAGTAGTGATCTCTTGTGTAGTTTGGAAATTTTCGAATTTCTTAAGAAATTGTTGTGGGAGGTTTTCTAACTTTCCTCCGAAAGTCTTCCACCAGTCATAGAACCATCTAGGAATAATGGCCTTAATAACTTCAGGACTGTATTTAATAAACCAAGTATGACCTGGTCTAAGATACATGAAATTATACCAAGCTTGTTGGTATGTATACCAGTTGTATGTCTGGGGTTTATGGTTCATACTAAGACGTATGGGAGTAAGAAGATGGTCAACATGCCATTCAAAAGGAGATAAAATCTTTCTGATTGTAAATTGAGAATATAAGATAAAATCAGGATTTCTATCAGAATAAACATGTTCCACTTCAATGGAATCTGTGTCAACTAAGATGGCCTCAAAATAAAGGCGAGTGTGAAGAGGGTCAGAACTATCAACGTAGTTGGACGAATTGTAACAAGGCTTTATAAGGTCTTGGACTCGACCTGATTCAAACTCTTTATCGAGGGCTAAGATGGGAGAAATCTTAATGGTTAAGAATTCAAAGTCTCAATGGGCTGAGAAGAAGGATTTTGAATTTGGACTTTAGGGTCCACAGCTTGGGCAAAAGACTCGGGGGTCTTCATTTCGTAACTAGATTTGTTCTGGACCTTAGAAGTGGATCCAGATGAGGATTCAGGCTTTGGGCCTGGAAGTTTTGGGAGTTCTCCTAAAACGGTAAACTTGTTTTGGCTTTGGGCCGGACTAGGAAGAGGAGGAAAGGAAGGCCTTAATTGGGCCAAACTAGTGGGAATGAAAGGTCTAGCTGTTGATAGCTGCCTTTCAGTCTTGACATTCTTGAATGGGCTAGTTTTTGATGGCTTCATGGCCCTGAAGAAATTCTCGGGTTAGAAAGTCTGGAAGAGAATTATTTTCCCCTTTTATAAAATCAATTTTAAAATCAAAACCAGATAGTAGAGCTTGCCATCTAGCAAATATTTGTTTTGAAACAAGATTTTTAACATCTTTTTGTAAAATTTCTTTGGCCGATTTGCAATCAACCCGAAGTAAAAATTCTTTGTTTACTAAATCGTCCTGGAATTTAGTAATACATAGTACTATAGATAAAACCTCTTTTTTAACAGTACTATAATTTTTCTGGGTATTATTCCAGATACCAGAAGTAAACCTCACCAGTTGCTCGCAACTATTTGGGTCTATTTGCTGTTTTAGAATACCTCCGTATCCTATATCAGATGCATCAGTTTCAACTATCATAAAAGCATCGGGATTGGGTATCCCTAAACAAGGAAGATTTTGGACTAATCTCTTAATCTTCTTAACACTTTGGGTTTGTTCATCTCCCCAAGGTATAGGATTCTTTCTAAGCCTAAGATATAAAGGCTCACAAGTTTGTCTAACTTTAGGAATAAAGTCAGCAACATAATTAAGACTTCCTAAGAATCTCTGAAGCTGGGTCTTATCCTTAATTTCATCAGGAAATTTGGACGAGAGTTCAATGGCTCTACAAGTAGGTTTGTAGGTACCTTGGTATAAGTCATGGCCTAAAAACCTAATAGAGGTTTGAAAGAGCTTAATCTTTTTAGAACTAACAACCAAACCATTATTTCACAACTTTAAAGAATGTGGAAAGATGCTTAAAATGAGAATCAATGTCCTCAGAAAATATTAACACATCATCAATATAAACAATTGACATATAAGAATAAGGATTGAAAATATTATTCATAATATTCTGAAATTCAGAAGGGGCATTTTTTAACCCAAATGGCATAACATTCCACTCATAATGACCAAAAGGTACATTGAATGCAGTTTTATAACGATCATTCTCTTTAATCTGAATTTGCCAAAATCCAGATTTCATATCGAACTTACTATAAAGGTTTGCTTTATAAGTTCGTTTAAGGAGATCCCTTTTGTTAGGGATTGGATGTCGGATCCATTTAATGACCGAATTCAAAGGCTTATAATTAATAACAAGCCTTGGTGCACCTCTTTCCTTTTCTGCACTATTATTAACATAAAAAGTAGAACAACTCCAAGGAGAGTTAGAGGGCCTAATAATACCATTATCAAGTAAATGGTTAATCTCAGTTTTACAAATTTCAACCATTTCATGATTCATTTGAATAGGCCTAGCTTTAGTAGGTATGTTTTGTTCATCAAAACCATCAATGTAAGGTAATGCAACAGAATGCTTTTTTATATTCCAAAAAGCAGTAGGAAGATTTGAAAAAACTTCATTTTCAAACTTCTTTTGAAGGGAATCTATCTTAGACATCATTCCCGGGGTTTTTAAAGTTTGTTTAATTCTTTCTATAGTAATCTCTTCCTTTAAAAAAAGAAATATGATTAGAAAGACAATTAATTTTAAAAATAGTTTTTTCTTTTAAAAACATACTTTCTTTAGGTGAAAGAGTTTGAACAAAAGGGAAAAATACCTCTTGACCGAGGATACAAGCATGAATGCCATCTATATCATTAGTATAAGGTTTAAGCTGGCTAATGAATGGCACACCCAAAATAATATCTTCATTGATATTTTCAGTGATTACAAAATCATTTGTAAAGCAAATATTGTTATTACAAATATGGGCTTTAGATAATTTGTAATCAATTTTCATTAGCTCACCAGTGGCGGAGTATAAACGAGTTGTACTTTTTTCAAGGTACTTAAGCGGAATAAGACCTTTCACTATACAGTTACGGTCAGCTCCACTGTCAAATAAAGCAACTTTGTTAAGAACAAAATTTTTTGCAATTACTATTTTGACAGGAATATGTTCACTAATAGATTTAATAGTGGACACAGAAGGACCGGGATTAGTGGAAGCAGTATTATTCAGAAGACCTGGATCAACAGGTTGATCTCCAGGAAAATCAGACCCTTTTTCGGGAAAAGAGTCAATCTTATCAAAAGCGTCATGAAGGACTTGAGAAGTAAGGGATTCCGTCTCGATTTTGTCTAGATGAGATTTTAACTGTCTAACTTCTTGCTTAAGAGAATTCATCTCTTGACGCAAGTCAGACATCGAGGGCTCAACAGGTTTATCAAACCTATTGAAAACTTGTTTCATACTAAAAGGTTCTATGGCCGTTGACGAAGAAGGTTTCTTTTGGTCCGAACCCAGGATAATTTTCTTGAGTTCAATCAAATACTTGGCACGAGATTCATCATCCTTGATGTGATCAATAATATCAAAAAGGACTTCCTTGGAGTCCGATGTGATCATACTAAGGGTATTGGAAGGACATCCGCAAAAGACACCTTCACATGATTCTTCGCAAGAATCATCATATTCTGACTGACTGTCATCAGTTTCATAAGCGACGTTGATATTCTCTTCGTCACTGTACTCTTCGGAAGAGGAATTGCTAGGATCAGACTCGCTTTCCTGAAGGATAGAAAAGAGTTTTTCTTTAGTATCCTCATCTAGTCCTAAAAGGTTTATCTTCTTCTTCTTTTTAGAAGATTTACACTGGTTAGCTCTATGACCAGACTTACCACAAGTCCAACAGATATCTTCTTTATGGGAAGGTCTTTTCTTCTTAAATTTCTTCTTCTTAGGTTCATACGACCTATCCTTAGAATTGTTTTTTCTAGGCTTTCTAGATTTATAAGAGGACTTAGACTTAGATTTCTTCTTAGCATGCTTAGAAGGAGGATAATCTATATTTCCATAACCAAAGTCTCTACAGAAACTGCCTAATTCTGCTTTGGAGGTCAATCTATCTTTCTTAAGGTGACTCTTAAGTTTTAGGTCCGTACATAGTTCTAGAGCTGTGGTATTAATAAGACAAATAATGTCTCCATAAGTCATAAGATCATAGGGTACCTTACCGCCACACCTATCTCTTATTTTTGATCTAACCTTTTCGGCAAATAAAGGGGGAAGACCGCTAATAAATCTGTCTTTCCAGAAATCGCTATTGCAGTCAGGTCTAGTCATAATTTTGACCATAAACTGGTCTTTATACCACCTAAAGTCACTTAGTCGAGGGCAACGAAGATTGTTAAGGATTTCAAGACTCCTGTCTTGGAAGAGTTTTGGCTCACCTACAAAGTGTTTGGCAATGTGGTAGAGCAGAGTGGCACAAGCATCCTCTCTAGTTTCAGATTCAGAGGTTTCCATATCACTAACTGTTTTAACAGTAGTAATAATGGTGGTTGCGTTAAGGATTTGAAGCTTAAGTTCTTCAGTGACACAATTATCCCACCAATACCTAAGCATACCAGTAAAACCAGCAGTGATCATGGCCGCTGCTTCTTTATCAGAAGAATTTCGCAGCTTATAACTGGTAATACACACACCCATTTCGTGAAGGACACGATAGATTTGATGTTCGGCAAGACCATCAATATTCCATTCAACTATGCCTCTACCATCATGAGATGATTGAGACTGGAAACCATCTTCCTCATACTGAGTATCAGGAAAAGAGGGACGACTATAATAGTTTCGCCTATGGGGGTATCTATCGGAAAGTTTGAGAAGAGAGTTATCAGAAAGGGTTCTAACACTCCCAGAATTGTTGGTGCTGTTCTCTTTAGTTGGTCGAGAACTGGACGTTTGATTAGAAGTCTCTTTTGCTTTTGAAGCATTAGAAACTTCTTTTACCTTACTCTCACTTGAAACATGAAAGTTGGCTAGTTTTTCGGTAATCCGTTCAA
Source organism: Nicotiana benthamiana (assembly GCA_034376525.1). NCBI lineage: Eukaryota > Viridiplantae > Streptophyta > Magnoliopsida > Solanales > Solanaceae > Nicotiana > Nicotiana benthamiana. Next base: position 76,433,748 of record CM067336.1, read on the forward strand.
CCAGTTTACCAGAGACAGAGATATTTTCGCTAAGTTTAGGAAACAATTCCCGGCGAAATTCAGGAGGCTTGAATATGGGAAAAGGCTCTATAGTACTATTTGTACTAGGCCTAGGGATACTTAGACTAGGAGTTAGTCTAGGATTTGTTTCTTCAATTTGAAGGGAAACAGTGTGCAACAACTTGTTAGTGTAATTGTTTTGTTCGACAATTTTGTCTATGTCCGCATTAGAGGGTGTACTCGTAGGATTACTGCTTTTGAGTTTAAAAGGAGAAGCAGAAACAATGGTGTTGGAATGAGGAATTTTAATTCCTTCAAGAGGAGGAGTGACAGACTCAACAACCTTGTTGGTTTGAGTATACCACTTATTTACCAGAACTTGTAAAGACTCATTCTGGTCATCTAATTTTCCAGTGAGTTCAAACCACTTAAAATATTCAATATCACACTTCAAGCGCTTCATATCGGAAATCCATTGTTTTCCAAAATTCGCTTGCTGACTCTTCGAATAGGTAGCAGTGTACCATTTGACCCTTAAAGCATTTTTAGGGTCAAGCCAGAGTCTTTTCAAAGCGGTAAGATTAGGGGTATAATCTTCCTCGATTTAAATGACATGAAGACCAGGGTCTGAACTTTGCCTTGGAGGCGCCATATCAGACTCTGTGGGACTAGAGGGTTCCTGAATAGGTTCTTGAACTTGAATTTTATAAAAAACTTTTGGGATATCTCCCGAAAATATACACCATCAACTTGACTATTAATAACAGATTTATTAATAGCAGATCTAAAGGAGCAAGAACGAGTAAATACTTCTTCCCGGGGTTTGAAGAAGTAGAACCTACGGTGAAACTTCTACGAGGACGAGAGTTCAGAAATTTAAGGTCAACTGAACCATCGGAGTTTTGGATGATTCGTTCTATTTGGAGATTCTCTGTATGAGAGGATACAGGTTGGGTAATGGCTTCAAAGTGCCAATCTGTATTGGCTAAAAGGTCATTCCACTGAAGAAGGCGAGGAACAAAGATGGTACTATGTTCATGGTTAGCTTCCATTAACATAGTCGCACCTTTGGTACTCTCTATCCTTGCTTTCGGAGCAAGGGTAGTAGACATCAACCGATAATAAACACGGTATATAACAGCTATTTCACGAGTTTCGGATTTGCTGTTCATATTAAGAGTTTTAATATTAAGCGTTAATGTATCTAACACATTAGGATCATTAATATCAAAAGAGAAATTAGGATAACAATTGAAATAAACAGAAATATGTTCCCTATTGGTATCAGAGCCAGGATGGCTGTATATGTATTTAGCATGAGCAACTAAATAAATATACTGTCCGGAGCTCAATACTTTTGCAAATCTTAGTATAGTTATTTTGATGATATCTCATAACTTGATTAAATTATTTCTAAGTATTAAATCTTTTATCCTGTTTCATATCTGATCTATTTTGTGTGAGGTACTTATTTCTCTCTAAGTGTATGAGGTATCCGATTAATATCCGGAGTGTACGTTGGCAAGCCTGTCCTTGTGGTCCTTGTTAGCCGCGGTAGGCGTTTATTGTGACCCTTAGGTGTTCCCGTAGCCTAGATAACTCTAGAGAGAAAAGAGGTAAAACCAAGAGAACGTTTAGATCATTATGAACCTAGATATTTAGATTTAGGACTTTTTATAATTTGATCTTTGTTATTTGCTTTTATCTGAATATCATGTACTTGTGATTTTACACCTGTATTAGTTCCAGGACAGTATTTTAATTTTGACATGAATCAAAATATTTTGAATACTGTTAACTTATCTTCTAGATCTACTCAGATTGCTTTAACTGAGTCTAATTTGGATAACTGGAGTATCCCTGCTGAACCTTTCATAAGATCTACCAGATAGGTCACTTTAATTTCATTAAGAAGCATAATATTAAAACATGTGAATCAACTGTTGCTATTAATAACTCTTTAGAAGTTATAAAATTGTTACATGAGCATGATATAATTAGATATAAATCTAGTTTTAATTATTTGCATATTGGCCTTGTACAAGTTGCTGTTAAGCCTTTGTTTAGAAAAGGACTTAATATCCCTGTTTGTGCACTTTTACGTGATGCACGTTTTCCTAACTTTGATGATTCTTTGTTAGGAGCACTTGAAAGTAATTTATCAGGTGGCCCTGTTTATTTCAATTGTTATCCTAATTTCTCTGTTGATATTAATGATCCTAATGTGTTAGATACATTAACGCTTAATATCAAAACTCTTAATATGAACAGCAAATCCGAAACTCGTGAAATAGCTGTTATATACCGTGTTTATTATCGGTTGATGTCTACTACCCTTGCTCCGAAAGCAAGGATAGAGAGTACCAAAGGTGCGACTATGTTAATGGAAGCTAACCATGAACATAGTACCATCTTTGTTCCTCGCCTTCTTCAGTGGAATGACCTTTTAGCCAATACAGATTGGCACTTTGAAGCCATTACGCAACCTGTATCCTCTCATACAGAGAATCGCCAAATAGAACGAATCATCTAAAACTCCGATGGTTCAGTTGACCTTAAATTTCTGAACTCTCGTCCTCGTAGAAGTTTTACCGTAGGTTCTACTTCTTCAAACCCCCGGGAAGAAGTATTTACTCGTTCTTGCTCCTTTAGATCTGCTATTAATAAATCTGTTATTAATAGTCAAGTTGATGGTGTAGATTTTTCGGGAGATATCCCAAAAGCTTTTTATAAAACTCAAGTTCAAGAACCTATTCAGGAACCCTCTAGTCCTACAGAGTCTGATATGGCGCCTCCAAGGCAAAGTTCAGACCCTGGTCTTCATGTCATTAAAATCGAGGAAGATTATACCCCTAATCTTACCGCTTTGAAAAGACTCTGGCTTGACCCTAAAAACGCTTTAAGGGTCAAATGGTACACTGCTACCTATTCGAAGAGTCAGCAAGCGAATTTTGGAAAACAATGGATTTCCGATATGAAGCGCTTGAAGTGTGATATTGAATATTTTAAGTGGTTTGAAATCACTGGAAAATTAGATGACCAGAATGAGTCTTTACAAGTTCTGGTAAATAAGTGGTATACTCAAACCAACAAGGTTGTTGAGTCTGTCACTCCTCCTCTTGAAGGAATTAAAATTCCTCATTCCAACACCATTGTTTCTGCTTCTCCTTTTAAACTCAAAAGCAGTAATCCTACGAGTACACCCTCTAATGCGGACATAGACAAAATTGTCGAACAAAACAATTACACTAACAAGTTGTTGCACACTGTTTCCCTTCAAATTGAAGAAACAAATCCTAGACTAACTCCTAGTCTAAGTATCCCTAGGCCTAGTACAAATAGTACTATAGAGCCTAATCCCATATTCAAGCCTCCTGAATTTCGCCGGGAATTGTTTCCTAAACTTAGCGAAAATATCTCTGTCTCTGGTAAACTGGTTGAACGGATTACCGAAAAACTAGCCAACTTTCATGTTTCAAGTGAGAGTAAGGTAAAAGAAGTTTCTAATGCTTCAAAAGCAAAAGAGACTTCTAATCAAACGTCCAGTTCTCGACCAACTAAAGAGAACAACACCAACAATTCTGGGAGTGTTAGAACCCTTTCTAATAACTCTCTTCTCAAACTTTCCGATAGATACCCCCATAGGCGAAACTATTATAGTCGTCCCTCTTTTCCTGATACTCAGTATGAGGAAGATGGTTTCCAGTCTCAATCATCTCATGATGGTAGAGGCATAGTTGAATGGAATATTGATGGTCTTGCCGAACATCAAATCTATCGTGTCCTTCACGAAATGGGTGTGTGTATTACCAGTTATAAGCTGCGAAATTCTTCTGATAAAGAAGCAGCGGCCATGATCACTGCTGGTTTTACTGGTATGCTTAGGTATTGGTGGGATAATTATGTCACTGAAGAACTTAAGCTTCAAATCCTTAACGCAACCACCATTATTACTACTGTTAAAACAGTTAGTGATATGGAAACCTCTGAATCTGAAACTAGAGAGGATGCTTGTGCCACTCTGCTCTACCACATTGCCAAACACTTTGTAGGTGAGCCAAAACTCTTCCAAGACAGGAGTCTTGAAATCCTTAACAATCTTCGTAGCCCTCGACTAAGTGACTTTAGGTGGTATAAAGACCAGTTTATGGTCAAAATTATGACTAGACCTGACTGCAATAGCGATTTCTGGAAAGACAGATTTATTAGCGGTCTTCCCCCTTTATTTGCCGAAAAGGTTAGATCAAAAATAAGAGATAGGTGTGGCGGTAAGGTACCCTATGATCTTATGACTTATGGAGACATTATTAGTCTTATTAATACCACAGCTCTAGAACTATGTACGGACCTAAAACTTAAGAGTCACCTTAAGAAAGATAGATTGACCTCCAAAGCAGAATTAGGCAGTTTCTGTAGAGACTTTGGTTATGGCAATATAGATTATCCTCCTTCTAAGCATGCTAAGAAGAAATCTAAGTCTAAGTCCTCTTATAAATCTAGAAAGCCTAGAAAAAACAATTCTAAGGATAGGTCGTATGAACCTAAGAAGAAGAAATTTAGGAAGAAAAGACCTTCCCATAAAGAAGATATCTGTTGGACTTGTGGTAAGTCTGGTCATAGAGCTAACCAGTGTAAATCTTCTAAAAAGAAGAAGAAGATAAACCTTTTAGGACTAGATGAGGATACTAAAGAAAAACTCTTTTCTATCCTTCAGGAAAGCGAGTCTGATCCTAGCAATTTCTCTTCCGAAGAGTACAGTGACGAAGAGAATATCAACGTCGCTTATGAAACTGATGACAGTCAGTCAGAATCTGATGATTCTTGCGAAGAATCATGTGAAGGTGTCTTTTGCGGATGTCCTTCCAATACCCTTAGTATGATCACATCGGACTCCAAATAAGTCCTTTTTGATATTATTGATCACATCAAGGATGATGAATCTCGTGCCAAGTATTTGATTGAACTCAAGAAAATTATCCTGGGTTTGGACCAAAAGAAACCTTCTTCGTCAACGGCCATAGAACCTTTTAGTATGAAACAAGTTTTCAATAGGTTTGATAAACCTGCTGAGCCCTCGATGACTGACTTGCGTCAAGAGATGAATTCTCTTAAGCAAGAAGTTAGACAGTTAAAATCTCGTCTAGACAAAATCGAGACGGAATCCCTTACTTCTCAAGTCCTTCATGACGCTTTTGAGAAGATTGACTCTTTTCCCGAAAAAGGGTCTGATTTTCCTGGAGATCAACCTGTTGATCCAGGTCTTCTGAATAATACTGCTTCCACTAATCCCGGTCCTTCTGTGTCCACTATTAAATCTATTAGTGAACATATTCCTGTCAAAATAGTAATTGCAAAAAATTTTGTTCTTAACAAAGTTGCTTTATTTGACAGTGGAGCTGACCGTAACTGTATAGTGAAAGGTCTTATTCCTCTTAAGTACCTTGAAAAAAGTACAACTCGTTTATACTCCGCCACTGGTGAGCTTGATTACAAATTATCTAAAGCCCATATTTGTAATAACAATATTTGCTTTACAAATGATTTTGTAATCACTGAAAATATCAATGAAGATATTATTTTGGGTGTGCCATTCATTAGCCAGCTTAAACCTTATACTAATGATATAGATGGCATTCATGCTTGTATCCTCGGTCAAGAGGTATTTTTCCCTTTTGTTCAAACTCTTTCACCTAAAGAAAGTATGTTTTTAAAAGAAAAAACTATTTTTAAAATTAATTGTCTTTCTAATCATATTTCTTTTTTTAAAGGAAGAGATTACTATAGAAAGAATTAAACAAACTTTAAAAACCCCGGGAATGATGTCTAAGATAGATTCCCTTCAAAAGAAGTTTGAAAATGAAGTTTGTTCAAATCTTCCTACTGCTTTTTGGAATATAAAAAAGCATTCTGTTGCATTACCTTACATTGATGGTTTTGATGAACAAAACATACCTACTAAAGCTAGGCCTATTCAAATGAACCATGAAATGGTTGAAATTTGTAAAACTGAGATTAACCATTTACTTGATATGGTATTATTAGGCCCTCTAACTCTCCTTGGAGTTGTTCTGCTTTTTATGTTAATAATAGTGCAGAAAAGGAAAGAGGTGCACCAAGGCTTGTTATTAATTATAAGCCTTTGAATTCGGTCCTTAAATGGATCCGACATCCAATCCCTAACAAAAGGGATCTCCTTAAACGAACTTATAAAGCAAACCTTTATAGTAAGTTCGATATGAAATCTGGATTTTGGCAAATTCAGATTAAAGAGAATGATCGTTATAAAACTGCATTCAATGTACCTTTTGGTCATTATGAGTGGAATGTTATGCCATTTGGGTTAAAAAATGCCCCTTCTGAATTTCAGAATATTATGAATAATATTTTCAATCCTTATTCTTATATGTCAATTGTTTATATTGATGATGTGTTAATATTTTCTGAGGACATTGATTCTCATTTTAAGCATCTTTCCACATTCTTTAAAGTTGTGAAAAATAATGGTTTGGTTGTTAGTTCTAAAAAGATTAAGCTCTTTCAAACCTCTATTAGGTTTTTAGGCCATGACCTATACCAAGGTACCTACAAACCTATTTGTAGAGCCATTGAATTCTCGTCCAAATTTCCTGATGAAATTAAGGATAAGACCCAGCTTTAGAGATTCTTAGGAAGTCTTAATTATGTTGCTGACTTTATTCCTAAAGTTAGACAAACTTGTGAGCCTTTATATCTTAGGCTTAGAAAGAATCCTATACCTTGGGGAGATGAACAAACCCAATGTGTTAAGAAGATTAAGAGATTAGTCCAAAACCTTCCTTGTTTAGGGATACCCAATCCCGATGCTTTTATGATAGTTGAAACTGATGCATCTGATATAGGATACGGAGGTATTCTAAAACAGCAAATAGACCCAAATAGTTGCGAGCAACTGGTGAGGTTTACTTCTGGTATCTGGAATAATACCCAGAAAAATTATAGTACTGTTAAAAAAGAGGTTTTATCTATAGTACTATGTATTACTAAATTCCAGGACGATTTAGTAAATAAAGAATTTTTACTTCGGGTTGATTGCAAATCGGCCAAAGAAATTTTACAAAAAGATGTTAAAAATCTTGTTTCAAAACAAATATTTGCTAGATGGCAAGCTCTACTATCCAGTTTTGATTTTAAAATTGATTTTATAAAAGGGGAAAATAATTCTCTTCCAGACTTTCTAACCCGAGAATTTCTTCAGGGCCATGAAGCCATCAAAAACTAGCCCATTCAAGAATGTCAAGACTGAAAGGCAGCTATCAACAGCTAGACCTTTCATTCCCACTAGTTTGGCCCAATTAAGGCCTTCCTTTCCTCCTCTTCCTAGTCCGGCCCAAAGCCAAAACAAGTTTACCGTTTTAGGAGAACTCCCAAAACTTCCAGGCCCAAAGCCTGAATCCTCCTCTGGATCCACTTCTAAGGTCCAGAGCAAATCTAGTTACGAAATGAAGACCCCCGAGTCTTTTGCCCAAGCTGTGGACCCTAAAGTCCAAATTCAAAATCCTTCTTCTCAGCCCATTGAGACTTTTGAATTCTTAACCATTAAGGTTTCTCCCATCTTAGCCCTCGATAAAGAGTTTGAATCAGGTCGAGTCCAAGACCTTATAAAGCTTGTTACAATTCGTCCAACTACGTTGATAGTTCTGACCCTCTTCACACTCGCCTTTATTTTGAGGCCATCTTAGTTGACACAGATTCCATTGAAGTGGAACATGTTTATTCTGATAGAAATCCTGATTTTATCTTATATTCTCAATTTACAATCAGAAAGATTTTATTTCCTTTTGAATGGCATGTTGACCATCTTCTTACTCCCATACGTCTTAGTATGAACCATAAACCCCAGACATACAACTGGTATACATACCAACAAGCTTGGTATAATTTCATGTATCTTAGACCAGGTCATACTTGGTTTATTAAATACAGTCCTGAAGTTATTAAGGCCATTATTCCTAGATGGTTCTATGACTGGTGGAAGACTTTCGGAGGAAAGTTAGAAAACCTCCCACAACAATTTCTTAAGAAATTCGAAAATTTCCAAACTACACAAGAGATCACTACTCTTCCTTCCCACATTAAAATGTGTAAGTATTATATCCAAAAAAGGATTTCTTTTATTATCAACTGGGATTTCAAAGTTGCGGAATTCGATAGGATTAGATACCTATCCAAAGAAGTAAAAGTTAAAGGTTGGATTCCAAAACCTAAGGCATCAACTCCTGATAAAGGAAAAATTGTCGTGGGAAAGACATCTCCACAGTCCAAGTCATCCAAAGCAGAAATCAGGAAGAAGCTCCAGAAGGCTCTTCAAGATATTGACAACCAGGATGAAGAAACTATTATGCAGCTTCTTGAAGAAGCTACATCGTCTGCTGAGTCAGGTAACGATGATATGTGTAATCCTAAAGGTATTGCTCAAGCATATCTAGAAGGATTTTATGATTAGAATTTACTTTTCCGAAGAGTCAAGTTACTATTCGGTGGGAATGCCCACTTTGTGTCCTGTGAATACCCACTTTATCACTACCTTCTAAAAGAAGGAAAAACTGAGGGGTATGCGTCTAATTATTGTCCACAAAGGTCAAAAAGTTGGGTCCCATGATGGCCCCCGGGTCATAAAGAATCTTATCCTTATCTTTTTTCACATGGGTTCACGTTTCTTTAATAATTAAAGAACCCCACGGTATTGTTGGCAAGATCTAAGCCGTCCACTTGTATCTAAAGAGATAAACTCTTTTGGTGTCAGAGGTCTATATAAAGACTCTCGTCTTGTAATATGAGGCAGGTCCAATTTTCCTACTTAGAAAATTTTAGGCACTTCCTCTCTCTTGTAGTAATCCCTTCGTCTCTTTTGTAATAATCTTTTCGTTTTGTAATATCCCTTCATGTTCATGGAATAAAAGCTTGTTTTAAGTAAGTATTTCATCTTCTTTACTACTGTTAGTCTATATAAAGACTCTCGTCTTGTAATATGAGGCAGGTCCAATTTTCCTACTTAGAAAATTTTAGGCACTTCCTCTCTCTTGTAGTAATCCCTTCGTCTCTTTTGTAATAATCTTTTCGTTTTGTAATATCCCTTCATGTTCATGGAATAAAAGCTTGTTTTAAGTAAGTATTTCATCTTCTTTACTACTGTTTTACTGCTTTTATTAATTAATTTCCGGTCCTGTTCCCTATTGGTATCAGAGCCAGGATGGCTGTATATGTATTTAGCATGAGCAACTAAATACATATACTGTCCAGAGCTCATTACTTTTGCAAATCTTAGTATAGTTATTTTGATGATATCTCATAACTTGATTAAATTATTTCTAAGTATTAAATCTTTTATCCTGTTTCATATCTGATCTATTTTGTGTGAGGTACTTATTTCTCTCTAAGTGTATGCGGTATCCGATTAATATCCGGAGTGTACGTTGGCAAGCCTGTCCTTGTGGTCCTTGTTAGCCGCGGTAGGCGTTTATTGTGACCCTTAGGTGTTCCCGTAGCCTAGATAACTCTAGAGAAAAGAGGTAAAACCAAGAGAACGTTTAGATCATTATGAACCTAGATATTTAGATTTAGGACTTTTTATAATTTGATCTTTGTTATTTGCTTTTATCTGAATATCATGTACTTGTGATTTTGCACCTGTATTAGTTCCAGGACAGTATTTTAATTTTGACATGTATCAAAATATTTTGAATACTGTTAACTTATCTTCTAGATCTACTCAGATTGCTTTAACTGAGTCTAATTTGGATAACTGGAGTATCCCTGCTGAACCTTTTCATAAGATCTACCAGATAGGTCACTTTAATTTCATTAAGAAGCATAATATTAAAACATGTGAATCAACTGTTGCTATTAATAACTCTTTAGAAGTTATAAAATTGTTACATGAGCATGATATAATTAGATATAAATCTAGTTTTAATTATTTGCATATTGGCCTTGTACAAGTTGCTGTTAAGCCTTTGTTTAGAAAAGGGCTTAATATCCCTGTTTGTGCACTTTTACGTGATGCACGTTTTCTTAACTTTGATGATTCTTTGTTAGGAGCACTTGAAAGTAATTTAGCAGGTGGCCCTGTTTATTTTAATTGTTATCCTAATTTCTCTGTTGATATTAATGATCCTAATGTGTTAGATACATTAACGCTTAATATCAAAACTCTTAATATGAACAGCAAATCCGAAACTCGTGAAATAGCTGTTATATACCGTGTTTATTATCGGTTGATGTCTACTACCCTTGCTCCGAAAGCAAGGATAGAGAGTACCAAAGGTGCGACTATGTTAATGGAAGCTAACCATGAACATAGTACCATCTTTGTTCCTCACCTTCTTCAGTGGAATGACCTTTTAGCCAATACAGATTGGCACTTTGAAGCCATTACCCAACCTGTGTCCTCTCATACAGAGAATCGCCAAATAGAACGAATCATCCAAAACTCCGATGGTTCAGTTGACCTTAAATTTCTGAACTCTCATCCTCGTAGAAGTTTCACCGTAGGTTCTACTTCTTCAAACCCCCGGGAAAAAGTATTTACTCGTTCTTGCTCCTTTAGATCTGCTATTAATAAATCTGTTATTAATAGTCAAGTTGATGGTGTAGATTTTTCGGGAGATATCCCAAAAGTTTTTTATAAAACTCAAGTTCAAGAACCTATTCAGGAACCCTCTAGTCCAACAGAGTATGATTTGGCGCCTCCAAGGCAAAGGGTCTGATTTTCCTGGAGATCAACCTGTTGATCCAGGTCTTCTGAATAATACTGCTTCCACTAATCCCGGTCCTTCTGTGTCCACTATTAAATCTATTAGTGAACATATTCCTGTCAAAATAGTAATTGCAAAAAATTTTGTTCTTAACAAAGTTGCTTTATTTGACAGTGGAGCTGACCGTAACTGTATAGTGAAAGGTCTTATTCCTCTTAAGTACCTTGAAAAAAGTACAACTCGTTTATACTCCGCCACTGGTGAGCTTGATTACAAATTATCTAAAGCCCATATTTGTAATAACAATATTTGCTTTACAAATGATTTTGTAATCACTGAAAATATCAATGAAGATATTATTTTGGGTGTGCCATTCATTAGCCAGCTTAAACCTTATACTAATGATATAGATGGCATTCATGCTTGTATCCTCGGTCAAGAGGTATTTTTCCCTTTTGTTCAAACTCTTTCACCTAAAGAAAGTATGTTTTTAAAAGAAAAAACTATTTTTAAAATTAATTGTCTTTCTAATCATATTTCTTTTTTTAAAGGAAGAGATTACTATAGAAAGAATTAAACAAACTTTAAAAACCCCGGGAATGATGTCTAAGATAGATTCCCTTCAAAAGAAGTTTGAAAATGAAGTTTGTTCAAATCTTCCTACTGCTTTTTGGAATATAAAAAAGCATTCTGTTGCATTACCTTACATTGATGGTTTTGATGAACAAAACATACCTACTAAAGCTAGGCCTATTCAAATGAACCATGAAATGGTTGAAATTTGTAAAACTGAGATTAACCATTTACTTGATAATGGTATTATTAGGCCCTCTAACTCTCCTTGGAGTTGTTCTACTTTTTATGTTAATAATAGTGCAGAAAAGGAAAGAGGTGCACCAAGGCTTGTTATTAATTATACCGTGTTTATTATCGGTTGATGTCTACTACCCTTGCTCCGAAAGCAAGGATAGAGAGTACCAAAGGTGCGAGTATGTTAATGGAAGCTAACCATGAACATAGTACCTTATTAGGACATTATTGGTGGGCTGCCAAAATATTTGGCGATCTGGTCCGGTGGACTCGGTCATGCAGAAGTTATGAACTATAGCATACAAGTATTTGAGAATTTCTAGCGAAATTCCTATTTTATGGCCCTAAAATGCCAAAAAATAGGTAACGATCATGGCGAGGTGTAAATATTGTTCCTTAGGTCATTTTTGGTGGGCCAACAAATATTAAGCGATCTAGGTCTGGTGGCCCAAGCTCATACCGAAGGCGTGGGCTAACACAACGAAATCTAGGAATTATGCAGAATTCCATAATTATAGCCCTAAAACGTCAAAAACTGAGTAATGGTCATGGCAAGGAGGTGAGTATTGTTCGTTAGGATGTATTTGATGGTCCGAAATAATTTTAGGCCATCCAGTTCTGGTGGCCCGACCCATGTATAAGGCGTAGTCTATAGCACATAAAAATATATAAATCGGATGGAATTCTAATTTTATGACCCTAAAACGCCAAAAACGAGTAACGGTCATGGAGAGGCAATGATTATTGTTCCTTAGTTCATTTTTGGTTGGTCAAAAAACTTTTAGTCGATAAGGGTCCGGTGTCCCGGGCCCATGCAAAAGGCTTGGGCTATAGAACACAAAAATCTGAGAATTAGATAATTTTAGTTTTATGGCCCTAAAACGATAGGTCATGGCGAGGCAGTGAATATTGTTCCTAAGTAAGTTTTTGATAGGTAGGAAAAATTTTAGGCAATCTAGGTCCGTGGCCTGGACCCATGCAGAATGTGTGGGCTATAGCACATGAAAATCTAGGAATTAGGTAGAAATCTAGTTTTATAGCCGTAAAATGCCAAACAACGAGTTATAATCATTATGAGGCGGTGATTATTGATCCTTAGGTTATTTTTGATGGGCCAACAAAATTTTAGCTGATCCAGGTCCTGTGGCTTGAGCCCATGCAAAATGCATAGGCTATAGAACACGAAAATTTGAGAATCGGGAGGAATTCCAAATTTATAGAATTATAATGCCAAAAATAAGTAACTGTCATGGTGAAGCAGTGACTATTGTTCCGTATGACATTTTTGATTGGCCGAAAAAAATTTAAACAATCTGAGTTTAGTGGCCCGGCCCCATACAGAAGGCGTGGGCTACAGCATACGAAAACTTGGAAATTGGACGAAATTCCAATTTTATTGCCTTAAAATACCAAAAAACGAGTAACGGTCATGTTGAGGTGATGAATATTTTTCCTTAGGATATTTTTTACTGGCAAGAAAAATTATAGGAGATCTGGTTCCATTGGCCATGGCCCACGTAGAATGTGTAGGCTATAACATATGAAAATTTAGAAATTGAGCGGCAATCCAACTTTATAGCCCTAAACACTAAAAATGAGTAACGGTCATAGCGATGCAATGACTACTGTTCCTTAGGATGTTTTTTGATAGGCTGACAAAATATTAGGCGATCCAGGTAGGTGGCCTGAGCCCATGTAGAAGGGATGGCTATAGCGCACGAAAATCTAAGAATCGAGTAGAATTCCATATTTAAAGACCTAAACGCCAAAAAATGAGTAACGATTGTGGCAAGGCGGTGACTACTATTCATTAGGGAACAGTTGATGGGCCAAAACAAATTAGGTGATCCGGGTCTTCTGTCCCGGGCCCATGCAGAAGGCATGGGTCATAGCACACAAAAATCTGGGAATGGGGCAGAATTCAAGTTTTATGGCCCTAAGACGCCAAAAAATGAGTGACAGTCATGGTGAGGCAGTGACTATTATTTTTTAGGTTTTTTTGGATGGGCCAGCAAATTTTAGGAGATCTGAATCCGGGTCGTACCCATGTAGAAGGCGTGAGCTATCGCACACAAAAATCTAGAAATATGGAGGAAGACCAATTTAATGGCCCTAAAACGCCAATAACCTAGGATTGGTCATGGATGGACGGTAATTATTGTTCCTTAGGTCATTTTTTATGGCCTGGAAAAATTTTACTCGATCTAAATTCGGTGGCCCGGGCCCATGCTTAAGGCGTGGGCTATAGCACACAAAAATCAGGAAATAGGGTGAAATTCTAATTTTATGGCCCTAAAATATCAAAATATAAGCAAAAGTCATGGCGGGACGGTGATTATTGTTCCTTAGGTAATTTTTTATGGAAAGGAAAAATTTAAGCGATCAGGCCCCGGTCCTATGCAGAAGGCATGGGCTATAGCACACGAAAATAAGGGAATCAAGCAAAATTTCAATTTTATGATCCTAAAATGCCAAAAAATGAGGAACGATCTTGGAGAGGTGGTGACTATTATTCCTTAGGTAATATTTTACGTCCTTAAAAAATTTTATGCTATCCAAGTCTAGGGGCTTGGATCCATGCCGAATGCGTGGGACTATAGCACACGAAAATCTGTGAATATGGCGAAATTCCAATTTTATGGCCCTAATACACCAAAAATGAGTAACGGCCATGTCAAGGCAGTGACTGTTATTTTTTAGATCATTTCTGATGGGTCAGAAAAATTTTAGTGATACGGGTCCGATATCACCGGCCCATGTAAAAGGAGTGGGCTATAACATACAAAAATTATCAAATCGTGTGGAATTCCAGTTTTATGGTCCAATAATGCCAAAACTAATAACAGACGTGGTAAGGCAATCAATATTTTTCCATAGGACATTTTCTTCCGGGAAAAGAGATCCGAGTCCGGTGGCCTGGGCCCATGCAGAAGGTGTGCGCTATGGCACACGAAAACCTAGAAATCAGGCGGAATTCTATTTTTATGGCCCTAAAATGCCAAAAATGAGTAAGGGTCATGGTGAGGCGGTGGCTATTGATTTTTAGGTCATTTTTGACGAGCTGGAAAAATTTTAGGCGATCCGGTTCCGGTGTGTCGGGCCCATGCAAAAGGTATGGTCTATTGCACACAAAAATTTAGAAATCGGGCGAAATTCTAATTTTATAGCACTATAACGCCAAAATGAGTAACGATCATAGCGAGGCAATGAATATTTTTCCTTAGGACCATTTTTATTGGTCTGCATAATATTAGACGATCTGGGTCTTGTGGACGGAGCCAATATAGAAGGTGTAGGGTATAGGACACGAAAATTTATAAATTTGGAGGAATTCTAGTTTTATGGCCCTAAAATGCCAAAACGCTAATAACGGTTGTTGCGAGTTAGTGATTATTGTTACTTAGGATGTTTTTGATAGTCCGGAAATTTTTTTGGTGATCTGGGTCCGTTGGCTTGCAGAAGGCATGGGTTATAGCACACAAAAATCTGGGAACTACGGAATTCCAATTTTATAACATTAAAACGCCAAAATATTAGTACCGATTATGTTGAGGTGGTGATTATTTTTTCATACGATGCTTTTATGGGCCGATACAATTTTAGGTGATATGGGTGCATTGTCCCAAGCCCATGCAGGGGCGTGGGCTATATCGCAAAAAAATTGGGAATCGCTTAGAGTTCCAGTTTTATTGCATTAAAATGCCAAAAAAAGAGTCAAGATCATGGCAAGGTTGTGACTATTTTTCCTTAGGTTATTATTGATAGGCGACTATATTTTAGCTAATCCGGGTCCATGTAAAAGGCGTGGGCTATCGCACATGAAAAACAGAAATCTAGCTTGATGGCCCTAAAAAGCCAAAAAAGAGTAATGGTCATGGCTAGGGAATGACTATTATTCCTTTAGAAATTTTTCATTGATCGGAAAATTTTTAGGCTATATGGGTCCGGTGGCCCTGGCCCATTCAGAAGGCGTGGTCTATAGCATACGAAAATTTGAGAATCTAAAAAATTACAGTTTTATACCCCTAAAACGCCAAAAAATAAGAACAGGTCATGGCGAGGCAGTGACTAGTGGTTCTTAGGACATTTTTGATAGGCCATAAAATATTTGGAAATTCGGTTCTGGTGGACCGGACCCATGCAGTAGGTGTGTACTATAGCACACGAAAATTTGAAAATCTAGCGGGATTCTAATTTTATTGCCCTAAAAAGCCAAAAAATGAGTAACGGTCATGGTGAGGTAGTGACTATGGATTCTTAGGTCATTTCTTATGGGCCGGCAAAAATTTAGGTGATCAGGGTCTGGTGGCCCGCGCCCATGCTGAAGGCGCGGGCTATAGCATATGTAAATCTAGGAATTCGGCGGAATTCCATATTTATAGCCCTAAATTGCCAAAAAGTGAGTAACGGTCATGGCGAGGTAGTGACTATTATTTCTTAGGTTATTTTTGATGGGTCGACAAAAACTAGGCGATCTGTGTCCGGTGGCCTGGGCCTATGCAGAAGGTGTGAGCTATAGCACACGAAAATTTGAGAATCGGGCAGAAATTCAAGTTTTATGGCCCTAAAATATAAGTAAATGATTAGCAGTCATGGCGAGGTGGTGACTATTATTCCGTAGGTTATTTTGGATGGGTCGGTAAAATTTTAGGCAATCCTGGTCCAATGGCTCAAGCCCATGTATAAGGTGTGGGCTATAACGCATGAAAATCTTGGAATCGTGCAGAAATTAAACTTTTACGGCCCTAAAATGCCAAAAAACGAGTAATAGTCATGGCGAATTGGTGACTATTATTCCTTAGGTTGCTTTGGATGGATCGACAAAAAATTAGGCAATATGGGTCCGGTGGCCCTGGCCGATGTATAGGGCGTAGGCTGTAACAAAAAAATATCTGGGAATTGGGCGGAATTCTAGCTTTATGGCCCTAAAATATCAAAAAATGAATAACGGTCATGGTAAGGTGGTGACTATTATTCCTAGGATATTTTTTATGGGCCGACAAAATTTAGATGATTAGTGTCTAGTGGCCCGGGATCGTGCAGAAGGCATAGGCTATAACACACGAAAATCGAAGAATCGAGCGTAATTCTAATTTTATGGCCCTAAAATGTCAAAAAATAAGTTATGGTCATGGTGAGGGCATGAATATTGTTCCTTCGGTCATTTTTTAAGTCCTTCAAAATATTAGGCGATCCAGGTCCTGTGGCCTGGGTCCAATCCGAAGGCATGAGCTATAGCACACGAAAATCTGAGAATCGGGTGGAATTCCAATTTTATGGGCATAAAATGTCGAAAAATGAGTAACGGTCATGGCGAGGCTTTATGTTATTTCTTATGGTCCAGCAACAACTTAGGCGATTATGGTCCGGTGGTTCGGGCCCATGCAGAAGGCGTGGGCTACTGAACACAGAAATCAAGGAATCTGTCGAAATTCCAGTTTGATGGCCCTAAAACACCAAAAAATGAGTAATGGTTATGGCGATGTGGTGGCTAACGTTTCCTTAGGACGTTTTTATAGGTTGGCAAAATTTTAGGCGACTAGTTCCTGTGGCTCGGGCCCATGTAGAAGGCGTGATCTATAGCACATGAAAATATAGGTATAGGGAGGAATTCCAATTTTATGGCCCTGAAATGCCAAAAAAGATGAACGTCATGGCGGGACGATGACTATTTTTTCTTAGGCCTTTTTTGATGGCATGAAAAAAAATTAGTCGATCTGTGTTCGGGGGCCCAAGCCCATGAGAAATGCGATGGGGTATAGCATACGAAAATTAAGGAATCGGGTGAAATTCTAGTTTTATGCCCCTAATACGCCAAAAATGAGGAACTGGCATGGTAGGACGGTGACTATCGTTAATTAGATCGTTTTTATGGCCCAAAATTTTTTAGGCAACCAGGTGTGAAAGGCATGGGCTATAACACACGAAAGTCTGCGAATCGGGCGAAATTCCAATTTCATAGCCCTTAAATGCCAGAAAAAGAGGAACAATCATGGTTGGAAGGTGAATAATTTTCCTAAGGTAATTTTTTATGGCCTGAAAGCTTTTAGGCAATTCTAGTTTGGAGGCTCGATGCTAAATGCGGAAGGCGCGGGCTGTTGTATACTTAAATCTGGGAATCGGTAAATTTTCAATTATATGACCCTAAAACGCTAAAAACAAGGAATGTTCATGGCGGGGCAGTAACTATTGTTCTTTAGGTTGTTTTTTATAACCTAGAAAGTTTTTAGGCGATCCGGGTCCGGGGTTCGGGCCCATGCTGAAGGCGTGGGCTATAACACATAAAAATTATGAAATCGGGTAAAATTCAAGTTTTACAGCCCTAAAACGACGAAAAATGAGGAACAGTTATGACGAGGTGGTGATATCGTTTCTTAGGTCATTTTTATGCCCTTGAAATTTTTTGAGCAATCCAGGTCTAAGGGCTCCGGCCTATGCAGAAGGCGTGGGCAATAGCACATTAATATCTGGGAATTGGGCGGATTTCAAGTTTAATGGCCCTAAAAACCTAAAAATGAGAAACGATCATAGCGAGGTGCTTACTATTGTCCCTTAAGTCGCATTTAATGTGCCGGCAAAATTTTAGGCGATCCAGTTTTGGTAGCCCGGGTCCATGCAGAAGGAGTAGGATAAAGCACACGGATATTAGGAAATAGGGTGGAATTCCTATTATATAGTCCTAAAACGCTAAATAACGAGTGACGGTCATGATGAGGAAGTGACTATTGTTCATTAGAACGTATTGTAGTGCCGATAAAATTTAGCGATCCTGGTCTGGTGGCCCGGGCCTATGCATAAGGTGTGGTTTATAGCACACAAAAATCTAAAATCTGGCGAAATTTTAGTTTTACGGTCCTAAAACGCTAAAAACGAGTAACTATCAAGGTGTGGCGGTGACTATTGTTCCTTAGGTCATATTTGATGAGCGGCCAATATTTTAGGCGATCTGGGTCCAGTGGCCCAAGCCCATGCAAAACACGTGGGCTACCACACGAAAATGTAGGATTCAGACAAATTCAAGTTTTATGGCCTAAAATGCCAAAAAACAAGTAATGGTCATAACAAGGAGGTGACTATTGTTCCGAGGACATTATCGATGGGCCAGAAAATTTTTAAACAATCTGTCTCCATTGGCCCAGGCCCATATAGAAACCGTGGTTTATAGCACACACAAAATTTGGGAGTCAAGCACAATTTTAGTTTTATGGTACTAAAACGCCCAAAAAAGGAGTAACGACCATGACGAGGCAATGACTATTGTTCCTTAGGTCTTTTTTGATGGACCAATAAAATTTTAGTAAGTGATCCAAGTGCGGTGGCCTGGGCCCATGCAAAAGGCGTGAGTTCTAGTACACAAAAATCTAGGAATCGAGCAAAATTCAAATTTAATGGCCTAAAAAGCCTAAAGAAACGAGTAATACTCATGGCGAGGCGATGACCATTATTCATTAGGATATTTTTAATGGGCCGGCAAAATGAGATCCGGGTTCGGTGGCCCGGCCTATTCAAAAGCATGGGTTATACGACACGAAAATCTTAGAATCGGGGTGAAATTTTAGTTTTTTTGGTCCTAAAATATTAGAAAATGAGTGACGATCATAGCGAGGCGGTGACTATTGTTACTTACGACATTCTTTATGGGACGATAAAATATTAGGCGATTCGGGTCCGGTATCTTGGGCCTATGCAGAAGGTGTGGGCTATAGCACACGAAAATTTAAAAAACGGCAGAATTCCAGTTTTATGTCCCTAATATGCCAAAAAAGAGTACTGGTCATGGAGAGACAGTGACTATAATCTCCTAGATCATTTTTGATGGGCCGGCAAAACTTAGGCGACCCGGGTCCGGTGGCCCGGGCCCATGCAAAAGGTGGGGGATGCATATGAAATTCGGGAATCAGGTGGAATTCCAATTTTGTGGCCCTAAAATGCAAAAAATGAATAATGTTCATTGCGAGGTGGTGACTATTGTTCCTTAGGTTATTTTTCATGGGACATGACAAAATTTTAGGCGAGGTCCTGTGGCCTAAGCTGATGAAGGCGGCGTGGGCTGTAGCACATTAAAATCTTAGATTAGGGCAGAACTTCAAGTTTTATGGCCTTAAAATGCCAAACACGAGTAAAAGTCATGGCGAGGCAGTGACTATTATCCCTTAGGTTTTTCAGAATGGGCAGTGATCCGGGTTTGATGGCCCACGCCCATGTATAAGGCGAGTGCTATAGCACATGAAAATCTGTGAATCATGCAGAAATTCAAGTTTTATGGCCCTAAAATGCCAAAAAATGAGTAACGATCATGGCGAGGCGATGATTGTTATTTCATAGATTAATTTTGATGGGCCAAAAAAATTTTAGCTGATCTGGATCCGGTGGCTTGGGCCATGTATAAGGCGTGGGCACATGAAATCTGTGAATCGCGTGAAATTTCAGTTTTATTGCTCTAAAACATCAAAAAACGAGTAACGGTCATGGTAAGGAAGTGACTATTGTTCCTTAGATAGTTTATGATGGGCCAAAAAAGTTTTAGGCGATCCAGCTCCGTTGGCCTGGGCCCATGCAGAAGATGTGAGCTATAGCACACGAAATTTGAGAATCGAGCGGAATACCTATTTTATAGTCCCAAAATGCCAAAAAACTAGTAATGGTCGAGGTGGGGCGGTGAATATTATTCCTTAGTACATTTTTTATAGGCTGGCAAACTTTTAGGTGATCTAGGTCCGCTGGCCCAAGCCCATGCAGAAGGCATGAACTATAGCACACGAAAATTTGGGAATCAGACAGAATTATAATTTTATAGCACTATAATACCAAAAAATGAGTAACGGTCATATTGAGGCAATGACTATTGTTTCTTAGGACGATTTTTATGGACCGACCGGGTCCGTTGGCCCGGTCTCATGCAGAAGGCGTCGGCTATAGCATACGAAAATCTTGAAATCGGGCGAAGTTCTAGTTTTATGGCCCAAAAATGACTAAAAACGATTAACAGTCATGGCGAGGCGGTAAATATTGTTCTTTAGGACATTTTTATTGGACATATAATTTTTAGGAAATCCGTGTCTAGTTGCCCGGGCCCGTGCAAAAGACGTGGGCTACAACACACAAAAGTCAAGAAATCAGGCAGAAGTCCAGTTTTATGGCACTAAGACGCCAAAAAACAAGTAAGGGTCATGGGGAGGCAGTGACTATTGTTTCTTAGGTCATTTTTGATACCCGAGAAAATCTTAGGCCATCTGAGTCAGGTGGCTCGGGCCCATGCAGAAGGCATGGCCTATAGCACACGAAAATCTGGAAATAATGTTGAATTCCAGTTTTATGTCCCTAAAATACTAAAAAAGGAGTACCACTCGTGGCAAAGCAGTAATTATTTTTACTTAGGTTGTTTTGGTTGAACCGAAAAGTTTCTAGGCGATACAGGTCCGGTGGCCCAGGCCGATGCAGAAGGTGTGAGCTGTAGCACACGAAAATCTGGAAATTGGGCAAAATTCTAATTTTATGGCCCTAAAACGTCAAAATGAGTAACGGTCATGGAAAGGCGGTGACTATTGTTCCATAGGATGTGTTTGATGGGCCATCAGAATTTAGGTAATTCGTATCCAGTGACCCGGAACCATATAGAAGGCGTGGACTATAACACATAAGAATCTGGGAATCAAGTGTAATTCCACTTTTATGGTCCTAAAATGCGAAAAAATGAGTAACGGTCATGGCGAGGGGGTGACTATTGTTCCTTCGGTCATTTTTGAAGGGCCTGCAAAATTTTAGGCGATTTGGGTCTGGTGGCTCGGGCCCATGCAAAATACATGGACTATAGTTCACGTAAATATGAGAATCAGACGGAATTCTAGTTTCATGGCCCTAAATGCCAAAAAATGAGGCAAAACGATGACTATTTTTCCTTAGGTCGTTTTTATAGGGGTGCAAAATTTTAGGCGATCAGGGTCCAATGGCTTGGGCCCATGCAGAGGGGTGGGCTATAAGCACCCGAAAATCTGAAAATTAGGTAGAATTCCAGTTTTATGTCCTGAAACGTCAAAAAGAGTAACGGTCATGGCGAAGTGGTGACTATTGTTCCTTATGACGTTTTTAATAGGCCGACAAAATTTTAGGCAATCCGAGTCCAGTGGCGTGGGTCCACACAGAAGGCATTGACTGTAGCACACGAAAATCTGAGAATCGGGTGGAACTACAGTTTTATGTCCTAAATTAATTTAAAAAAAGTAACGGTCATGCCGAGACTGTGACTATTGTTCCTTAGATTATTTTTTGATGGGCCGGGATATTTAAGGCGAGTCCGATGGTACGGATAAACATATTGATAAACTAGTGCAGTATAATATTTTAAAATTTTATCAACTGAGGGTTAATTTTATAGATGATCACTTAACTTTCACTTTATTACATTATAGTTATTAAGTAATTTTTTTGTAAATAAAAAAAGTACTCAACTTTTACCTAAATATTATGAAAGTTACTATTTGTAATAACAAAATCCACTCGGCATAAATATCACAAAAATGCGTTAGGAGAAACAAAAGAGAAATTTATATGGTACTTTAGCAAAGTCGAATTACTTTTTTTTTTTGGTGATTTGTTATGATTCTTAGGCAAGGTTGAATAATTATTTTGTTACGAAAAATAATTTAGTGTTTTTTGTGATATTCAAGTAAAATCTGAGTGATTTTTATAGTACAAAAATGGTATAGCTATTTTAGTTTATAAAATAAAGGGAAAGTTGAATGATATTCTAAGAAACCAACGGAAACGTCTGAACAATAATAACATATTTAGTCATGGCGTACGCAAGAATTTTTGCCAGCGATATCGAAATTTATAGAAATATAGAAATAATAACTTCGATTACCGTACTTCTAGACAAGAAATATTCTTAATTTATTAGTTTTGTTGAGTTTCAAATAAGAAAAGACCCTGAGGTCAATTCTACTTTATCACAATTTATAACCATACACGCTCTTTCAGTTTTTTGCGAAAAATATGCTAGTTAGGGTTCGAACCTTTGACCTACTAGTACAAAATCAATCACATAACACCAAGAGATAATTTATGTCAAATGATATTATTTTTTTTCTATTTATCTGTTTTCTTTTAATATTAATATATATATTTAGTAAAAAAGTTTGATAAAACGATATCGCATGATACATGCTTCATTAAATGTGAACATAAGTAAAGTTTGAAGAAGATCGTATATATATCTTATTTATATTTTATAAAAATAGAATGATTGAACATAATAATTAATATCATTAAACAGACATATTTATTTATTAATAACACTTTTTAGAGTTTACTACACATCTCATCTACCTACCACAATCCTAAACCATTTACAAATAGAAAATAATCAAATTCTATTTATTTTGTGTTAGAAAATTTTCAGTGATCAATTTTTGTTTCTTTTTCCTGCTTAGATGCTGGAAATGGTGGTCCGTCTTATCGAACGATATTATTTTCTTGTTATGCGGCAGAATTACAAATTTGACAAATATATTTTGCAGAGTCACGGGTTTCTTTTAATAAAAGTTCTTCTTTCTTAAAAAAGACATGTTCTCTCCGTTTTTGGAAAGTGACATATTTGTCAGGCTTGTGATTCTCCTTCAATGACACAGAAAATGATACCAATCGGTAACCGGATCTCCATGCGTCTGAGTTGGATAAAGAAACGAATATTTGATCGGACACTTTTCCGGCACCGGTGATCTTTCGCCGGGTTTTCTGGATTCCGGTGATGCTTTTTTAAAAAGTTATTCTTTGTATTCCAAACCACAAATTGATTATCCGTTCGAATTAAATCTTGTTGATTTTTTGTGAGTATGTTTCAGCTTTTGAAACCCTAGTAAGCTGCTTCAGTGTAAACTCCCAAAATTTGAACCCTAAATTTATGTAACTAATAGACCATTAAGAGCTTGCTAAATCTGTTCTTAATTGATTGGACTAATTTTTTTCTTGTAAGTAGAAACTAAATTGCCTGGTTAATTTTTTTATTGAAAGTTTAGTTTTTTATATGTGCTGTGAGTTTATCAAGCATTTCTGATTTTAATAAAGTAACTTTTTGCTATGAGAAGCATTTAACTAGGCTGCTTTAATGTTCACTTTTAATTTAGTTTTCACGTTTTTTCTTCTTTTGCAATACTTTTTGGTGATTCTTAATGATTAGTTTCATCCATTTCCTAAAGTTTGAACTTTTTAGGTTTTAAATCCTTAATGATTCCAACTGATTAGCAAGTTCAGTTTGCAGGTCTGGGAAATATTTCTTAAGCTTCATGATAGGATTTCTTAGTTACTGATCACTTTTCATATTTGCTGAAATCGGCTTGTTTAATTACCTGTTATGGTGCAGAATGTAGCATCCTGTCGGGGAGAAGTATTGTGTGATTCTACCAGTTTATTTCTTGTCAATACGTTAAGGGCGATAGTGTGCTCTCATGTCTTAGAAATGGTAAAAGCTATAGTTGATGTGCCTTTTCTTATTAAATATATGTTGAGTATGGATACTATTATGTATAAGTAGATATTTAGAATGGAATAAACTTATCCTACCATAGAACAATAAGATGTGTAGATGAAAATGAGCGACAGAAGTATGATTGCATCTACGTATGCATTAATTGCATACCAGAATAAACCCTCAGGGGTTGGCCTGGTGGCAATTGACTTGAGTCTTGGGTTTGCTCCCTTTCAAGGTCTCAAGTTCGAAACCCAATGGGTGCAAACAATTTCTGAGGGTCATCAGACTGGGTAAAACCTGAATTAACTGTGGTGCACTTGCGGAAAACTCTTTACCGAGGGCCTGTGCACCCCCGGGATTAGTCTCGAAGAGACTCGGACACCCGGTGTAAATAAAAAAAAATTAATTGCATACCAGAATTGCTATGATATTGCCTCACTAGATCTGATGCAATGTTTAATCTCTACCACCTTCTTAACTTTCACTGTGCCCCCCCCCCCCCCCCCCCAACCCAAAGGGAACCTGGAATTTAGCTTCGGCACCTATCCCTGTGACCCTGCAATTATCTAGTCAAAACCTAATGTAACAGTTTTAGAAGAAGTCAGGTTCCTAACTTCCTTAGAACTTGCTGAACTCTTTCTCTTCTGGTGGGAAGCATAGAACTACTCTGTCCTTTATTTTCTCATTTCCTGGTGATTATCAGACTTATGGCATTAAGGAACATTATTCATTAAGATGATACAGGTGATTGCACCTTTGTGCTTACTAAATTTATTGGCTGGAGCTTCTCCGACACTTTGAAGATTGAAATGCCTTTTTTCCCCTTTTGGGTTGGGCTTGTTATGCTGACAATTCCTTGTCGGAGACACTCCGTGTTTTCTAAAGCTTGGTTTCTTTTTTGTGTCTGTGTCTATGTACTTCCATTGTTGACTATGAATATTACATATATGTGAATAATTATGATTTTTCACATCATAACGAGGAATCTCTTAAATTAGCCATGCTCTTTGTATAGGAATAAAATATGTTGTTTTCAGTTCTTCACACTTTATGGGCCTTATTTCACTTATATGATAGCCTCTTTCATATGTTTTGCAATTACGTTTTTTATTACATCTATTAGTGAGTATGCACTGGGTATGCTGTTGTTGTAAGTGTGTATGCATCTAGAAAGCAAGGGGAAGAGCTAGATATAGAACCTTGGTGACATGTCTTGCCTCAAGGCTGTTAATTCTTGATTGTCGTGCTCATACTGGAGCCAATTTGCACAACTATAAGAAATCAAACTAGTGAACTCTCATAGAAACCACTCTATGCAACTTGGTATGTCAAGATAAAACCAAGTATGTGGCATTTATTCCTTGCATTCGTGAATACAACTTGGGTTATGCCTAGGACTACTTGTGAATTGAGGTGCTGGAACAATGTAGGTGGCTGGGGAAGGAAGAAAAGCTGGTGGAGGGTTATACCAGCATGCATTTGGTGGAATGTCTGGAAGGAAAGAAATGGTAGGTGTTTTGAAGATAGGAGGAGTTCTTTACAGAAAAAGAAGCTCAACTGTACTTTGTCCTTTTATTTTTGGTGTAATGAATTTTGCATAGATGAAACTGAGACTTTATTAGAGTTGTTAGAGTCCTTGTAAGAAGAATCTTGGACAGATGTAAATAGGTCTCTTCCCTTTTCTTTTTTTTTTTTGTAATTGTGATTTCCAACACAAGCTTTGTGTTGATGAATAGACTGTTACCTTTATTAAAAAAAAGAAGATAAAACCAAGTATGTTGTGGCAGAAAGCTTACAAACTAGAAATAACAACCGGCCCGAAATTAGTGGAAAGTTATTAGGAGACCTTTTAAAGAACTTCAATACTCTGGTAATTTTCAAAGCGCAAACTTAAAATCTGAAGGCCTGATCTGCTACTGCAATTTGAAATGGTCATGAAATTTTTGCAAGTATTGCAACCGTAATGTGTCACGTGGACAAAATAGCTGCAAGCTTTTCAACTAACATTGTTGTCGAGGGACTCGTTCCTAGAATGTTGTGGATAAGAGTTAGTAGTGAACAGTAATAGCTGCAAAGTGCTTATGCATGTTGAGATTCGAGCTTGGTTCCCAAGGTCATTACTCTTCTCTTCGACTTCTATACTACATTTTGGGTGTATATGACATATGGCTATTATGGGACATTTATTCCTCTAGAGACATAATGTTGATAGTTCTGAGAGCCTCCTCTACAGGTAATTCCACCATTGTTTTTGGCTAAAATTATTGGCTGAAGATCCTCAGATTTCTTTGAGGTTTGAAGTCCGTAGTTTCCTTTTGGGTTAAACAATTGGACAGTCTTTAGTGTCTTGGTAAAATAGCAGTCAGCACGAAATAGCATTAGATGCCTCGGCAACAATTAAGTTGTTGGTTCAAATGAACCTTGATCCTAGCATAGGAATAATTTAATTTATGTGTTCTTAGAAGGAAAATTGAGTAAAACCAAACTGTTAAGTGTGAACACTAGTCTGAAGTTGATTAATTTTTCTAACTTAAAAAAAGTGCTATCCAATTACTATAATCTCTACTTTTTTGTATTTGTCTGCAATAACTATCTGTGCCCTTTTGCCAAATAACAATTGTAATCTTCTCTTTGTTTATTTTCAGTTAATGTAATCTTCTATTATTCAAAAGTAGTAAAATGCATTTATTACTAAGTGAAAACACTTCATCATATCACACTTTCTGATTGGTTATAAATGGTGAAAGATTCATATCCTAACACATGTGTTTAGTTTTTTCCAGATCGATCAATCTCGTTCCTTTTTCTTTATTAGATGCTTGAAATGGTTGTCCGTCTTATCAAATGATAATCTTTCATGTTATATGTAAGGAAATCACAAACCTGACAAATATCTCTGACCATCTCTAAAAGAAAGAATACATTATTTCCTGGTGTTTAGATAAATTTTTGTCATTTCATTTACAAAAGAATGCCCTATTTGTGAAAAAAATGTCATATCGCGTTCTTGAAAAAGACATTTGTCAAGCTTGTGATTTTCCTCTATTGGCATGGAAAATATTATCAATTGGTGAGTGGACCTCCATTCATCTGAGTTGGAAAACGGAACAGGTCATTGATTGGGTACTTCTCTGGCGCTGGAGCTGGAGCACTTTCACCGATTTTCAAGAGTTCAGTGATGTTTTTGAGTCGGTGAAATTGGTTTTTTCCTTAGAACCCTAGATTGATTAACCCTTTGAGGGATTCTTATCCTGTTCCATGATTTTGTTTTTTATGGTGGGGATGTGTACAGATTTTGGAACCTTGTTAACTGCTTCAATTTAATTACCAAATCTTGTCCAAATTTGCTTTTAGAAGAAGCTAGGAAGATTTTGATAATGTAATTTCTGGAAATTGTTCTTTTATTGACTGTTATGATGTATGTTTCTATAAATTCGAACTCTAGAAGATTAAGTTAGCTTACTAGTGCATCCACGAAACCGTTGATGAAACTAATTTGAATTATTATTGCAGGAAACAGATATGTTTCTAAAACTCGACGATAGAATTGCTTGGTAAATGATTTCATACTCATCTTTGATAAAATCGTCTAATTACTGACCTGCTATGTTTGAACTTCTGTTTCTTAACAGGTTTCTGTCAGTATTTTTGAGCTTTTGTTACTTGCTGACTTTGGGTTTCCTTCAACACTTCCACATATGGACGGCTCATTTGAAGGAGAAACTCCTGAAAGGAGAGCCTGTCCAAATGTAAAACCTGTCTGGATACATCCTGCTAGAAGAAGCCTTTGGAATTATCTTTGGTATATATAGATTGCATGCTGATGATATATCTGAACAAAGTGGGAGAACGGAGACTCGTAATCCTGAAGTGCTTCAGGTTTTGGTGCACAAGGTAGCATACCGTCGAGGAGAAATTTTACGATTTATATACATGTAGGCGGAGGTCTGACTTAGGTTGGGAAATTAGGGCTTTTCACCTGGGAACAAAACAACTTCAGAAATTAGGGCTTCTTCACCTTCAAGCTTCTGCGAACAGGTATGCTTCTTCTCTTCTTCTCTTCTTCTCTTTGTTCTTTCTATTTTTTTTCTTCTGTTTTTGTGGACAGAAGCAGAGCAGGTGCTTCTTCTCTTCTTCTCTTTCTTCTTTTTATTTTTCATCTTCTGTTTTTTCCGACAGAAGCAGAGCAGGTTCTGCTTCTCTTCTTCTCTTTCTTCTTTTTATTTTTCTTCTTCTGTTTTTTTCGACAGAAGCAGAACCGGTTCTGCATCGCTTCTTCTCTTTCTTCTTTTTATTTTTCTTCTGTTTTTTTTGACAAAAGCAGAGCACCTGCTTCTCTTCTTCTCTTCTATTTTTCTTCTTCTGTTTTTTGACAGAAACAGAGCAAATACTGGGGCTTTTATTCTTCTCTTTTCTTGTCTCTTTTTGGCTCTGTTTTGTCTTCTTTTTTATTTGGTTTTGCTCTGTTTTTATTTTTCAGGCAGTGTACTGTTTTTATTTTTCAGGCAGTGACTATCTATTGGTACATAAAACAGCATTGAAATTTCATCCGATAATACTAACGAGATATAGCTTGGAATTATGATATACAAGGCCCGTCAAGAATTGCAATTAAATGTGTGTTCTATGGAAAAACATATAATGGTGGGATAATTCGTCACCAGCAACATTTGATCGATGGATTTAAAAATGTACTACAATGTCCCCTTTGTCCGCCCGAGGTTAGGGAGGAAATAAAAGCTTTTGTTGAAAAGAAACATTTAGTAAGAACTCAGATGAGTTATGAAGCATCGGTGAATTCCGTGAATCTAATTGATGAAGATGATGAGATGGATGAAGAAGGTGAAATGGGACCTCCCCCCTAAAAGACACTCTCAATCTAGTGGGTCCTCCACGGCACGTTCGGTGGCAAAAGGCCCTATCAATCTTTATTACTCGGAAAAACAACAAGAAAGGGGAAAAGGCGAAGAAGGTTCGGGTAAAGATGTCAAGAAGACTTTGAGAGATCGCGGGGTCAGTGCCTTTGTATCATGGATGTACGATGCAGGGCTTCCTTTCAACTGTGTCAACCACAAAACTTTTGATAAATTCATTGAGGCCGTAGGACAATATGGCCTGGGGATGCAGCCTCCTAGCTATCATGAAGTTAGAGTAACTCATCTTAAAAAGGAGGTGAAGAAGGTAGACCAAATTATTGAGGAGCATAAAGCGGAATGGATCAAGTTTGGTTGTTCCATTATGATGGATAAGTGGACAACACGAAATGGGAAAATGATCATAAATGTGTTGGTGAACTCTCCAAGAGGGAGTGTTTTTCTTGAATCTTACGATGCTAGCAACTCTTCTACAGATGGAAGCAAAATGTACAGCTTGTTTAGAAATACTATTGATAAAATTGGAAAGGAAAATGTTGTACGGGGTTATTACAGATAATGCTAGTGAGAATGTTAGTGCGGGGAAGATGATGGAAGCTATCTATCCAAATATTTATTGGACTCCATGTGCTGCACATTGTATCAACTTGATGTTTGGTGACATATTCAAGGAAAACCCATATGCTTCAGGTAACTTTAATATAATTATCTTTCAAACCTTTAACTTTACAACAACAACAGCAACTACCCAGTATAGTCCCACAAAGTGGGGTCTGGGGAGGGTAATATGTAGACGGGCCTTACCCCTACCCGAAAGGGCAGAGAGGCTGTTTCCAATCGACCCTCGGCTCAGTGAAGGAAAGGAAAAACAAAAACAAAAACAAAGTAGCATTAGTAACTTAGTATTTATACTTATATCCTATCCTATTAAGTTAGTAACTTAGTATTAAACTATTAATTAAAAAATTGCTATTGTTACTTTTACAGTTTTCGCTAAGGCCGTCAAGATATATGCTTACATCAGTCAGAGGCCGTTGTTGTTGAATTTGATGAGAAAATTCACACAAGAAAGAAATTTGGTGAGACCGGCCAAGACTAGATTTGCAACGACTTTTTTTAACTTTGCATAGTTTTTTCTTGCAAAAGGGAAATTTGAGAAAACTAGTTCTTTCGACTGATTGGAAAGATAATAAATATGAAAAGGAAGCTGCGGGGAGAGAGGTTGCCAAAATTTTTATTGCTCCATCATTCTGGAATGATGTCGTTCGGGCTCTTAAAGTTGGTGGGTGAGAAAAAATCACCAATGGGCTATCTTTATGAAGCTATGGATAGAGCCAAAGAGAGTATTGCAGCATCATTTGATGGAGATGTTAGGAAATATGAGAAAGTTTTTGAGATAATTGATAGCAGGTGGGACAAGCAACTCCATCGACCTTTGCATGCAGCAGGCCATCTTCTGAACCTGAGATTATTTTACAAGAACACTAGTCAGTAAACTTTGGCTCCAGAGGTGGGGTTTGGATACCATGCATGTCTTGAGAAGTTGATCCCTAATTCAGCGACGATAGATCTAATAGGGGAGGAGTTTGGTAAGTACGAACAAGCAGATGGCCTATTTGGTTTACCGGCTGCCATTAGAGCCAGATACAAAAGGTCGCCAGGTAACTAACTTTAATATAGATCTCCTTATAACTTTAATTTAATTTATTTGATTTATACTTATTATCTTTTAAAATATTTTACTATAGTTGAATGGTGGAAGCAATTTGGAAGTCGAACTCCAAACTTGCAAATGTTTGCCATTAAAGTATTAAGCCTAACTTGTAGTGCATCTGGATGCGAGAGAAATTGGAGCGTATTTGAGCATGTAAGAAGTAGATTTGTTATATTAATATATTCTATATTGTATTATTATTAGTACTTACTAATTAATCTAAATAACTTAATGCCCAGATTCACTCCAAGAAAAGGAATAGTCTTGAGCTATCGCGTTTCAATGATCTAACAACAACAACAACCCAGTATAATCCCACTTAGTGGGGTCTGGGGAGGGTAGTATGTATGCAGACCTTACCCCTACCCTTGAGTAGAGATGCTGTTTCCAAATAGACCCCCGGCATCCTTCCCTCCAAGTACTTCCCACCTTGCTCTTGGGGAGACTCGAACTCACAACTTCTCGGTTGGAAGTGGGGGTTGCTTACCATCAGAGCAACCCCTCTTGTCTGATGATCTAGTGTATATTAAATTCAATAGAACATTGAGACGACGTTATGAAGCTCGCGATACTATTGATCCAATTTTGTTGGACAATATTGATGAGGCAAATGAATGGTTAACTGGAGCCCCCAAAATCATGAAGATGAACAAGTGTATGAAGGAGATGATCTTGATTGGGGTACCGTTTCTATAGCCGTTGGAGTTGAGGAGAATATCTATGGACTTGGAGCGAGTTCTTCAAGTTCAAGGTACAAGGGAAAGGGGGTAGCAAGTTCAAGCCGGTCCACCCTAATTGATGAAGTCTCCGAGGATGAAGAAGATGATAGCCAATATAATGCTATCAATTATGAAGTTGTAGAATTTGAAAATCTTGAAGAAGAATAGATGGTGCTTATTTTAGAGTTTAGACTATTAGTTTTTAATTTATGAATCTATTATGAGTTTATGACTATCTATTGAGTTTTTAATTTTTAAATTGATATTTTTATTAACATATTATTGTTATTGAGTTTTTAGTTTTATAT
The DNA here is from genome assembly GCA_034376525.1 of Nicotiana benthamiana. Classification (NCBI taxonomy): domain Eukaryota; kingdom Viridiplantae; phylum Streptophyta; class Magnoliopsida; order Solanales; family Solanaceae; genus Nicotiana; species Nicotiana benthamiana. The sequence continues at coordinate 76,465,375 of CM067336.1, forward strand.
ATATATATATATATATATATATATATATATATATATATATATATATATATATATTGTTTTTTTTTAAAATTGTCGCCTCACATCAAAAAGGCGAGCGCCCTCACTGAAGCGAGCCCTCGTCGCTATTTGTCGCCGCGCGTTATCCAAAACACTGTGTAGGCCATATTGTTCTCTCATGTCTCATAAATAGTCAAAATCATAGTTGGCATCCCTTCTTATTAAATGTATGTAAAATCTTTTGATTCTCCTATGTATAATTAAATCGCTCTTTAGAACCGTACAAAGTTATGCTTTTGATTCTCCTACTGTAGAATTCTCGAATTTTAGTACGATTACAGATGAGAATGGTGACAGAACATCACTGCAATGTTTTATGTATTTTTACCTCTGCCAACTTCTTAACTCCCCCCCCCCCCCCCTAAAAAAAAAACCCCCCAAAAGGAAATCTGGAGGTCTGCTTGCGCATATACCCCCTAACATTATCTAGACATAACCTAATGTCGAGAACCTTTTAGCTGATGAAGTTAGTTTCCCAACTTCATTAAGAACTTTGAGAAACTATTTTTCTTTTGTTGGGTATGTAGAAGTCCTACTCCCCTGCTCTTTGTATTCTCATTATCTGGTTGTTAATTTCTTAATCTGCAATGTATCTGACTTTTGGCTGTTAAGGAACATTTACTGCAGTTAATGCTGGAGTTGTATCCCCATTCTACAGGTAATTCCACCTTTATTGCTAAAGCTATTGGCTGAAGCTTCTCAGACCACTTTGAGGTATGAAATCCCTTTGTTTCGTATTCGTGTTTCCCTCTGTCATTCTCGTTTTAGACTCTAAATGGTGCTAGCCCTTGTTTCAACAATAAAGACATGCCGTTGCCTCATTAGGATAAAACACTTAAATGAACCTTGTTGCTCTTAGTATAGGAATGATCTAAGTTGCCACTTCAGTAAAATAAAACTCTTAAATGAACCTTGTTTCTCTTAGTATGGGAATAATCTAGGTTGTTTTCAATAATGCACACCTTATTTCACCTACTTTTTAGACCCTCTCAGTGTGTAATGTAAAATTATTATTAAATTTATTAATAAGCTAATGAGTATGCATCTGGAAGGCTAGCTGAAGTGCTAGGAATAAATGTTCAGTGACACTTTTTCTACTCAAGAGTTGAGAGCTACTCTTAACTCTCAGAACTCTTATTGGAGCCACTTCGTAGAACAAACTATGAAGAATTGAAAATACTAAATCTATCAAAGAAATAATTCCTATGCAACTTGGTATAATAAGTTGGAAAGTAAAACCAAGCATGCTGCGGCAGAAATAGTTACAAACCTGAAATAACTGTCAAAAAGAAAAGCTATAGGAGAGCTTCAATATCTTGGTAATGATCTAACTTAAAGTTTGAACATGTGATTTATATCAGAATTTGTCGGGGCATGATATATTTTGAGGGTTGCATCTGTGTATAGTGTATCATATGGTCATATTGTCGCATGCATTTCAACTTTATTTAATTTTTGCTGAGGAACTCGTTCCCCGCATATTACGAATATATTTAGTTGTGTCATATTAACAGTTGTCGTGTCTCTCACTCTTCCTATTTGTCAAGTAAATATGCTTGTTCTCCACACTTTTGTTCCCATATGTTGGTATTGGCCTTCCAATGGCAGATCCAATTCGTAAACTTCTCAACACCAGCCTTGAACTATTAGTGCAGTTGTTATATTTCCATCGTTCTGAAATCAAGCTGGTTGGTACTAGTAGAATGACGCCTTTATATATTTTCCTTCCGTATAAAGAATTATCTGCATTAGGAAAGGATTTCAGTTTAGTGCTCATGTAATACTGCATGGCTTTGGAAATTTTCTACTTTCTTTGGTACCTTCAATGTTACAGGGATTGCCGCCTCCTGAGCCTGGTATATTCCTTGTCTTCGACTTATCATTTCCCCCAGGTATCCTTCTGTTATTTGTAGTTTTATGTACGTGTTATTGAAACGAATTGGCAGGATATCGAAAACCTGTGAGGGTAAAGTCAAGCTGATACATAGGATGACTGTGGCCGAATGGAGCTGTGGTGGTTTGTATGGTTTGTAGTTTGCTTTCATATTAGGTCAGCAAATTGATCAGGTCTCTGAGCTCAAGAGGTGACTAAAATCGACTATTTGAATCCTTATTGTCCATGTCGCTTGATTTAACCCCATCTTACTATGATATTTTTGTTTAAGAATTTGTTGTAATGCTTAAATAATGAATTGATGAATGGATATTCAAGTAACTACAAGAAAAAAGAGTTTGAGCTCTTTTTGTGGTTGTTTTTTAGCCTCGCGAAACCCAAGCTGACAAATAAGCAAGTGATTGGTTTTTTTCAGTCTTTTATCTATGTTGTGCCGACTCTTCAAAAATGTTGTCGTACCTGTATCGGAACCTCCAAAAATATACTACTTTACCGACTACATTTTTGCAAGTAACATAGGTCCTTATTAGTTTAATTTGGCAACTAGGAAATGGATTGAAGACTTATTGATCTTGAACCCCCCCCCCCCCCCTCCTCCGTCCCTCTCTCTCCATCACTGACATATTCTATGGAATTTTATGAGTAGTCCTCTACTTTAGATGTCATGGGATCCATCAAAAGGACAATAAAGTGCCATTAGTGTCCCTATGCTAGGTCCTTCAAATTTATTTTTAGTTGAAAATGCTCAGATTATATGCAACGGTTGTCTCAAGAACCTTTGATAAAATAGACATAAAGGGTTAAAGTAGCAAAATTTGTATGCAAAGAGAATAATTACATTTGGTTATCTAACGGTTGGATTTTGCCAGCCACTAAAGGAGTTTTCATCATTAATAGGTAACATTAAGAGGTAACTTTTTGGTAAAAGTTACACCATTATCCAGAAAAGATTAAAATATACAACAATTTACATAGTGAGATCTGGGAGGGTATTGTTTAAGCAGACCTTACCCCGCCCCGGTAGGGATAGAGAGGCTGTTTCCGATAGACACTAGGCTCAGAACCACAGAAGTGAGGAAAACAAGGAAAACATGAAAATAAAAGAGAATTTATTAGTAACTCCAGTAAAAATCATTATAGTAACAGAAGCATAAAAAGCATAAAAAATCAAAAGATTAATGACATGCAATAATAGTAACCAGAGCATAAGGCATCTCAATGACAGCAAGACTAGAGTGGGTTCAACATAAACCGCAAGTCATCTAAGATCAACCCTAATCCCCCGCCTCACCCCCGGTATGCAGTAAGGGAAGTTCCACTACCCCTATCCTACAACTCTAATGCTTGTTCTCCGGGCCTTCCTATCAAGGGTCATGTCCTCAGAAATCTGCAGCGTACCATGTCATGTATGATCACCTTTCCCCAATACTTCTTAGGTCTCCCTCTACCTTTTCTCGTGCCTACCACGGCTAACCGCTCACACCTCTTCACGGAGCATCGATGCTTCTCCTCTGCACGTGCCCGAACCATCTGAGCCTCGCTTCCCGCACCAAAAGATTAAAATATATATATATATCATATAATTTTCGTATTATCAGGTTATTGAAAGATATCTACAAACATTTCTTAATAAAATGTGGCATTTGTTATTTTGAATGTAAGCCAGATTATCTGCTACAACAAGTAAAAATTAGTGGAAATTTAGCCTTGTAATACCGGATTTATCTGAATATAATATTTTTTTATGCGGATCATAAGATTTATCTATTTTGAATACATATTTGCTTTAGATTATTTCAATTTGATTAATGAGCACCTTTCTTGAAATAATCTCATAGTATAAATCTTTTTGAATTAATTCTCACATTTTTCTCAATTGAAGTGAGTATATACAATGATCTTTCTAAGTCATAAATTTATATAATGAACTTGCTTTCCTATGAAAACTAAATCAACATTTCATTAATGGATGCAGCTTCATTAGAAAACTGTAAGTTCTAAATGCCATAGGTATACATATGTTTGAAAACATTACTATGAAATAAACAGGACAAAAAGGTATAAAAACTACTAGTTTATCAATTAAAGAGAAAAACATGAATATTACTCCTGCTAACACTAAATATCATAAAACCTTTCAGTAGACAATATAATCCTAAAAAAAAATGAAATTTGTTTTCACTTCACATGGAGGGAAAGAAAATAGAAACTTAATACTCCCTCAGACTTTTAAAGTTGGTATAAAATGAGGTACATATATTTTGTGTGGTTATAAATTATTGTATAAAAATAAATTATTTTCAAATAAAAAAGTATTATGTCATTTTTTTTTGTACGACTAAAAAGGACTAAAAAATATATGTTCATATAAATTGAAACGGACAGAGTAGTTAACAACTTTAATCTACCTTGTTAGAAACATCCCACCCTACCACTCCTCAAAACACAAACCAACTAAAAATAAAAATGTAAAAAAAAAATGATAGATGATTTTTTCTAACTGTTTAAGATTTGGTGTACAAAGTTACTGAATACTTATACTTATGGAGATAACAAGTAACCGACTGAATAATCGAGATGCACAGCAGCGGATTAAAATACCACAGTTGGAAAAAAAAAAGAATAAGACAAAAGAGAGAAGCCTCAAGAATAGTTACTAGTTACAGCTACCCTAAAATGGAATTATATTACAACAACTATTTTTTATTTCTCTCTTACTTCTTTGCTTCTTCTGTAGCTGTTGTAGTGGTAGCTTCTGCTGGTGGTGGTGGTGGTTTGGCTTCTTCTTGCTGCGGCGGCGGAGGCGGCGGTGCAGTTGAAACACCACCATCAATACAACTTCTGCATTTCCTCTCAACCCAACCTTCAATATCATCTTCACCTGAACCACTAAAATGTCTACCACCACATAACCTAGCAATTATACCAGCAATAACACCAAGTATTGTTATTACTGCTAATACAACTAACAGTGTTTCTATAGATGTATGTGTTGAGTGGTTTTCCTCCACCATTACCACCGCCACCGGCGGCGCTTCCACTAATGGTGGCAGCTCTTTCTCATTCTCCATAGAAAAAAATTAGGTTTTTGAAACTAGGACAAAATGAAGCTTTTTAAGGTGAGGTGAAAATTGATGACAAGGGTTGAAAAAGAGTGTGAAACTGAGTTTGAGAGGAGTCTTGGGTTGTGTACTTGAAGAGTTTATTAGAGAGTTAGAGAGGGCTGAGTTGGATTAAGAAAAACTCTTTCTAAGTATATATATGGTTGGCTGATGGTAGAGTAAAATTTGTGGGTCAACGTTAAAAGAAACAGACCAGTGTACAAAGTATTCTGATACAAGGTTCGAGGAAGGGTCGCATTTCGAGGGATGTAATATAGGCAGGTTATTCTGATACCATATTCCGAGCCCGTAACTTATAAATCACATGAAAATAATTTAACCGTTGTTCTAAGACTCCCCTTCATGTGGGTATAAGTTGAGATATAATAAAACACAAGAGCTAGCATATAGTTTAAGAAAAAAAGGCAGTTCGGTGTGTAAAGTGCCCCGCGTTCATGTTGGATTAGGGAAGGGGTATCCTCAAAGAGTGTGATGTAGACAGTCTATCATAATATTAAAAAATTTGTGGGGTGAAAGTTGAAATAGTCATAGAGTTTTAGAAATAAATTGTAATATTTTTTTATATATATGAGTAAGTTAAATATATTCAAAGTATTGAAGTTATTCTTTTAAATGAATGTTGTGACGAATCTTTTTGTTTTTTTACATCCCGTTTAGACCTAAGATATTGCCTAATCAGTTGAACCCGAGTGACTACCTAACTAGGAGATTAAAAAAAATGTTCTTTTGTATTAAATTAGTGCCAATAAATTATGTCATTAAGTATAAATTACTTTCCAGAAAGATGAATAAATCATTACTTAAGCCATTTTAAAATAATAATTTCACATGAAATAAGACATAGGAATAATAAATCATGCAAGACTGGCTCCTAAAAGAATTCAGTGCATAAAGTACTTCGTATTCACACATGGCCTGAGGAAAGATTATATTGTAAGAGATGTGATATAGACAACCTAACTTAAGCAAGCATTGGCGGCTATTTTTACGGCTTGAATCCATAAATGCTCAAGGTTCTATATATTCTTTCTTTATTTAATTCATTCCTATCCTTTTAATTTTTAGTCCCGAGTTTCCTTTCCTCTCCAAGCCAATAACCTATAGATTAGAATAACTTTATTATTGCTTTACGGCTTGAACCGTGACCTATAAGTATAAATTATTTTACCGTTACTCTATTAGGCAAAATAATAATGAAGGAGCCCTAATGGGGCAAAATAATAATGAAGGGTGACTTGCTGTGTTGTTATAAAGCTGAAGAAAGATCAGAAATTAGGATTCATTTTTGAAAATATGTTGTTTAGTGGGCCCTGAACATATGCACCTTTTCTTTTTGTTTTTTTGAAAGTTATGATTAGGATAATATCTTTGTTACCCTTGTTTAAATACAATTATTAATATATTGCAATGGAACATATACTTCTGCTTAATGTCAAAGACAAGTACAGATTTTGAGCTGAATGACATAGAGCAGATATCCATACTTTTAAGTTTTAACTATGTTTATATTAGCTTTTACAAGAAATTTTGGATTTTCATGTACATTTTTTGGAATAATAATTAGTATGGTAAAAGAAATGTCATCAATAGAGAATGTGAATATTTCAGTTTAGTTGCAAAGTTTGGGATTTTCTTCATTTAGCTTACTTTTTTTAAAAGAAAATCACAAACTGAAGAATGCATTGATAAGTCAAGATGTACATAGAGGGGGCCATAAACCAAACCTCTCATAGGAAAGTTGGGATAGACTAAAGTCCATCTATTACAATTTGACTAGTCCAACAAGAATTAGGAGGGTTGCTCCTTAAACAGATTAGCTCACAAAACAAAGGAACTAAGAAAGATCACTCTGGATAAAAAATAAAGGTCCTCTTTCTTACCCCCATTTCATCAATTATGGTCGGCAAAATTACCCCAACTTCACAACCAACATCCTCTCAAATAAGACATGAAGATGCGGTCCATCTCGATGGCACACAAGTTAATTCAACACCAAATCAAGAACTCCCCAATACCAAAAAGAATAACTCTCTTCCACCACAATTGAAAGTTTCAGTAACTTTGACCCCCCTCATCGTCACAACCGAAATACCAATACTACTCAAAATTCCCAATCCGATCGTCAACAAAATGCAAATCCTCCCTCTAGCTCAAATACTAATTCCATCACACCCAATGTCTAAGCCATCCTTCTCAGCTACGGTAGCAGCTGCTCTCGCTAATAGCTCAAGTACCAAATAACCGGTGGAAATTACGCACGGTACTCATATGGGCAAACCAGCAGTATACATTCAGTGCCCATGACTGTTTTGTTACATTAGCTAAAGATTGAAAATTTACAATCGTTGGGAAGTTCACTAGAGGTAAACCTAGTATGGAAGAAGTAAGGAGGTTGTTCATCAGTCATATCCCTCTCAAAGGTTCTGTTAAAATAGCCTTCTATGATTCAAATCATGTTTATATTGACTTTACCAATGAAGCAGACTTCTACCACATATACTCTAAAACATTCATCACTCTTGGTCAATATATAATGAAGGTTACAAGATGGACCCCTGATTTTTCCCCTGAATGTGAAACTACAATTGCCCCTATATGGATTTTGATTCATCAGCTCCCCTGGCATCTTTTTAGGTGGGACACCTTGTCCAGAATGGTTAGCTTAATTGGTACAGCCATGGCCCCTGATATGGCCACTTACTCTAAGTCTAGGGGTAACATGGCTAAGCTTAAAGTTGAAATTGACCTCTTAATACCTAGACAAGATCAAATATGGTTGGGATTTAAGAGGTTAGATAATAATGAAGAAGATGGATACTGGATAGATATCGAATACGAGGGTGCCCCATCATACTGCCAATATTGTTGTATGCAAGGTCACGATCTACTCTCCTGCAGAAATAAGAAAAGAGATGAAGAAGTTCAGGCTAAAGCCTCAACCAACATTGAGGAGATTGATGATCAATGGAGAGTTCAAAGAGGAAAAAAGAAATTACGTCAACACACAACTGGGAATACTAACTTCAATATGCTGCCACAACAACCTCATCAGGAAGTTATTCTCACATGGAAGAATTCACAATCAGAGAGGGCAAATCAACCAACTATACAGCTAACAAATGACGGAACGCACGACAAACATAAACAAGTTTTGGACAAGAACAATCCAGTTGAACATATAGCCCAATTCCACGAGGCGTCGAAGTACAAGAATGGACCAAAGAAAAGGGTGCAATGGCAAGTTATCAAAGCAAACAACAGACTAGTACTCATCAGCATCATAGCACAAAACAACCAACTCCACTAACAGTTGAGTCAAGCCAAGTTAATCCAAATGCAAAGCCTAACAAACCTCAAAACACAACACCTCAAACAAGCCCTAATGTGCAGTCTTCCATTAAGACAGGTTCTCAGATGCTCCCTGATAGTACTTCCAAATCAAATCACCAATCTGATATCGCCTCTACTTCTGATGTTCCAAAACAACAAAATATATCCACCTCAGTTCCTAAAATCCAAAAAGATAATGCAAATTAGCCCTCCACTACTAGAAAACCAGACAGAAAATGCACACACATACCACACTACTCAAGAGCCTCCAGACCCTAATCCTCCTGACAATCCAACCACTGAATGCCCTCCATCAGGTAACAATCCTAGTAACCACACTGTTCCCTCAAAGAGTAGTGATGAATTAGAGCTCGATGTGGTTGATATAGATTCCGAATTTGAAGGGGAAGATTCAAAAATTGCTGAAAATGATCAAGTTGTTAGTGATTCTGAGAATGACTTTGAAAGCGTTGAAGATCAGTCTGAGAGTGAGGAAAGTTTTGATGCTCAATCAGCTACTAGTATATTCGAAATGGGGTTTTTACACAAATAGTCAGAATGTATTCATTGTCTGTTATAAAATATTATATTTTAGGTGAATGTCCATATTTAGAGAGATTTTAGAGTTTACTTTTTGGTGGCTAAGTCACCATCTCCCTATAAATAAAGGGGTTCTATTCCATTGTAAACCATCCCAAAGTATCAATAAGAATACTCCTCTCTCTACTTTTATCTCTATTGTTCTTGTTCTTGTATTATTGTTCTTGTTCTTATATTATTTCATAACACGTTATCAGCACGAGACTCTACCGTCTCAAGAATCCTCTTGAGAAAATTAAGGTATTTCCCTTTTTCCGAATTTGGTTTTAATTATGTCTGATATTATGAAAAGAAAGTTCGTTGCCCTTGAAATTTCGGGCAAGAACTATATGACATGGGTGTTGGATGCTGAAATCCACTTAGATGTTATGGGTCTTGGAGACGCCATTAAAGACAGAGATAAAGCATCCACCCAAGACTGTGCTAAGGCCTTGATTTTCTTGCGCCATCACCTTGATGAAGGTTTGAAAATTGAATATCTCACAGTCAAAGATCCACTCATCTTGTGGAAAGGCTTAAAGGAGAGATATGACAACCTGAAGTTGGTCACTCTGCCACAAGCACGATATGATTGGGCTCATCTGAGGCTCCAAGACTTTAAGTCTGTTTCTGAATATAATTCTGCAATGTTCAGAATTACTTCTAAATTGAAACTCTGTGGAGATAATATCTCTGATTGTGATATGCTTGAAAAAAAACGTTTACAACGTTTCATGCCTCCAATATGGTATTGCAACAACAGTACAGAGAGAAAGGTTTCAAAAAGTACTCTGAACTGATTTCTCTTCTCCTTATGGCTGAGCGAAACAATGATCTGCTCATGAGAAATCACGAAAATCGACCCACTGGGTCTACACCATTGCCTGAAGCAGATAAGGTGTATTCTCATTATGCCAAGCATAGAAAAGGCTATGGCTTTAATCATGGTCGTGGTCGTAATCGGGGTCATGGCCGTGGACGTACACAAGGAAGAAATTTCCCTGATGTCCGTCACCCCCCCAAAGAGATATAACCACCAAAAGCAGAAACGGGATTATGAGGATCCAAAGGCAAATAGTTCAGAAACTATATATTATCGTTGCGGTGGAAAAGGGCACTGGTCAAAAGCTTGCCGTGTACCAAGACATTTGGTTGATCTTTATCAAGCATCTCTAAAGAATAAGGGCCCTGAAACAAATTTTGTCTCTGACGACAATTTTGACATCACCCACCTGGATGTGGCAGACTTCTTTAAGCAACCCGAGGGGAAAATAGACCATTTAATCGGTGATGGATCTGTGATGAAGGAAGATGGAATTGTTTGATTTTATTTTACTTATTTGTATTAGTTAGTGAATAAACTAATAGTCATTAGTATCAGCTCGTATTAGTTAGTTTATGATATAATGTTAGTATTAGTTCTTTAGAATGTTTCAATATGCGTAAATTTCAAAGATATTTTTATTTTCCAGTAGAGTTAATCGATTAACCTAACAGTTAGTCGATTAACTAATATTTCGCATTAAAATTGGACTTTTCCGCAAGGCAAGATAGTCGACTATCTGATTTAGTTAGTCGACTAACCTAATGACTGCTTCCCAAGATAGTCGACTATCAACTAAGTTAATCGACTAACCTCAGCAGATTTTAAAAATATTGTTTAAATGTGAAACAAACGGATTGAGTTTGTTTATTCTCATGTTCGTGTATTTCTTTTGTATGTCAAGCCATAGGAAAGCAAGTATGGATATCTCACAAAGCAAGCTTGGATGAACGTCCAACTGTAAAAATATTTGTTTAGTTGATTCATGTACTACACATACGATACTCAAAGAAAAGAAATATTTCTCTCAACTAAGTATGTGTAAGGCAGATGTTACTACAATCTCTGGTAGTAGTAAATTGATTGAAGGCTCCGGAAGAGCAACTATAACTCTGCCTAGAGGAACAATATTTATCATAGAGAATGCAATGTTCTCCTCCAAGTCTAAGAGAAACTTGTTGAGTTTTAAAGATATACGCCGGAATGGCTATCATATTGAGACAATAGATGAGAATAATCTTGAATATCTCATCATTACAAAGAATGTCTCTGGCCAAAAGAGGGTTATTGAGAAATTCCCGTCTTTATTTTGTGGCATGTATTGGACAAAAATTAGTGCAATTGAGGTACATTCAACAGTAAACCAAAAGGTTACTGATTCCAATACTTTTGTACTTTGGCATGATAGATTGGGACACCCTGGATCAATCATGATGAGACGGATTATAGAAAGCTCATATGGGCATCCGTTAAAGAATTTCAAGATTCTTTTAAATAATGAATTTTCTTGCACTTCTTGTTATCAAGGCAAGTTAATTATTAGACCATCACCAACAAAGGTTGGGACTGAGTCACCTACGTTTTTGGAACGTATACAAAGGGACATTTGTGGACCTATTCACCCACCTAGTGGGTCCTTTAGATATTTTATGGTCTTAATAGACGCATCATGTAGATGGTCTCATGTGTGCCTGTTGTCATCACGCAACCTTGCGTTTGCAAAACTAATGGCACAAATAATTCGACTACAAGCACAATTTCCTGATAATCCAATCAAGTCTATTAGACTGGATAATGCTGTTGAGTTTTCATCCCAAGCATTTAATGATTATTGCTTATCAATTGGGATAAAAGTGGAACATTCTGTAGCTCATGTTCACACTCAAAACGGTCTTGCAGAATCTTTAATTTAAACGCCTGCAGTTGATTGCAAGACCATTACTCATGAAAACGAGGCTGCCCACTTCGGTATGGGGTCACGCCATTTTGCATGCAGCAATGCTAATTCGTCTCAGACCGACGAATTATCACAAATATTCCCCGTTGCAATTGGTTTTGGGTCATGAACCCAATATATCCCATTTAAGAATCTTTGGATGCGCAGTATATGTGCCTATAGCACCGCCATACCGCACCAAAATGGGTCCGCAAAGAAGGTCAGGAATATATGTTGGGTTTGAATCGCCCTCCATTATTCGCTACCTCGAAACATTGACAGGGGATTTGTTCACTGCACGATTTGCAGACTGTCAATTTGATGAGACACTTTTCCCTAAATTAGGGGGAGAAGTTGGTGAACCAAACGGGAAATTTTGTGGAAAAATGCATCATTATCTCATCTTGATCCACATACCTCTATTTGTGAAAAAGAGGTGCAAATGATTATCTATTTGCAAAGAATAGCAAATCAAATGCCTGACGTATTTACGGACTTGAAAAGGATAACAAAATCCCACATCCCCGCAGAGAATGTTCCAATCCGTATTGATGTCCCTGTTGGACAATCATCTAGTGTCATATCCAATGAGTCGAATGCACGCCTGAAGCGTGGCAGGCTATTAGGTTCCAAAGATCAAAATCCTAGAAAGAGGAAAGCAAACAATCAAAATGACACTACGAAAGAATCTCATGAGGAAATTCATGATTTAATAAATTCTGAGATTCATGAAGAATCCATTGAGCCCGAGACTCAAGAAAATAAGGAACTATCAATAAATCCAATCGATATTGAGGCAAATTTTAATCGAGTGGATATAGTGGTGGATTATGTCTTTGCTTTTAATGTCGTATCTAGCATTATGCAAGAAAGTGAGGATCTTGAACCTCAATCTGGTGGAGAATGTCGAAAAAGACATGATTGGCCAAAATGGCAAGAAGTAATCCAATCAGAATTGAATTCACTGGCAAAACGTGAAGTTTTTGGCCCTATAGTTGAAACACCTAATGGTGTTAAGCCTGTTGGCTATAAATGGGTCTTTGTACGCAAGAGAAATGAGAAAACCGAGGTACAAAGATATAAGGCACGCCTTGTTGCACAAGGATTTTCTCAAAGGCCTGGTGTCGATTATGAAGAGACATATTCGCCTGTAATGGATGCCATAACTTTTCGTTATCTCATTAGTTTTGCTGTCCTTGAAAAGCTTGACATGCATTTAATGGATGTGGTTACTACCTATCTCTATGGCTTACTGGATAATGAGATATACATGAAAATTCCCGATGGACTCAAAATGCCAAACGTTCATAATTCAAAGTCCCGGGAAATGTTTTCAATCAAATTGCAAAGATCCTTGTATGGTCTAAAGCAATCAGGACGAATGTGGTATAATCGTCTTAGTGAGTATTTATTAAAAGAAGGCTATATAAATGATGCCATTTGCCCGTGTGTTTTTATAAAGAAAACAACATCGGAATTTGTTGTACTTGCCGTATATGTCGATGACATAAACCTTATTGGAACCCCCATAGAACTCCAAAAGGCAATTGATTATCTAAAGAATGAATTCGAGATGAAAGATCTCGGAAAGACAAAATTATGTCTTGGTTTGCAAATTGAATATTTGGCAAACGGAATTTTTGTTCATCAATCTACCTATATAGAAAAGGTACTGAAACGTTTTTACATGGATGGAGCATATCCTTTAAGTACTCCGATGGTTGTTCGATCACTTGATGTGAATAAAGATCCATTCCGACCGCAAAAAAGGAATGAAGAGCTACTTGGTCCTGAAGTACCATATCTTAGTGCAATTGGCGCACTAATGTATCTTGCAAATGCTACAAGGCCTGACATAACCTTTTCAGTTAATGTCTTAGAAAGGTATATCTCGGCTCCCACAAGGAGACATTGGAATGGGATCAAACATATATTGCGGTACCTAAAAGGGACTACCGATATGGGCTTATTTTATAGCAATAATTGCAGTCCTGATCTTGTTGGTTATGCTGATGCTGGATATTTATCCGACCCACACAAGGCTCGATCTCAAACGGGTTATGTATTTACCTGTGGAGGCACCGCCATATCTTGGCGATCGACTAAGCAATCAATTGTGACTACTTCATCTAATCATGCCGAGATAATCGCTATTCATGAAGCAAGTCGGGAGTGTGTGTGGTTGAGGTCTATAATACATCATATTCAAGACAAATGTGGTTTGAAGTGTAACAAACTACCCACGACTTTGTATGAAGACAATGCAGCATGTATAGCTCAATTGAAGGGAGGATTCATAAAAGGAGATAGAACAAAGCATATTTCACCAAAGTTATTTTTCACACATGATCTTCAAAAGAATGGTGATATCAATGTGCAACAGATTCGTTCAAGCGATAATATGGCTGATTTGTTCACAAAATCTCTACCAACGTCAACCTTCAAGAAGCTGGTTCACAAGATCGGAATGCGAAGACTCAAGGATATGAATTGATGCTCTTTTCAGGGGGAGTTAATGCGCGTTGCACTCTTTTTCTCTTACAAGGTTTTGTCCCAATGGGTTTTCCTTGCAAGGTTTTTAATGAGGCAACCAATAGGCGCATATTCAAACATGTGTACTCTTTTTCCTTTTCTTTAATTTTTTCCCATTGGGTTTTGTTTTAGTTAAGGTTTTAACGAGGCACATTATTGAATAGACATTCAAGGGGGAGTGTTATAAAATATTCTATTTTAGGTGAATGTCCATATTTAGAGAGATTCTAGGGTTTACTTCTTGGTGGCTAAGTCACCACCTCCCTATAAATAAAGGGGTTCTATTCCATTATAAACCATCCCAAAGTATCAATAAGAATACTCCTCTCTCTACTTTTCTCTCTATTGTTCTTGTTCTTGTATTATCGTTCTTGTTCTTATATTATTTCATAACATTGTCCACTTTTTGTAGAGAATATATACAACTATACACATATGGTACATACATTATTAAACCTCCACCGATTATTTTTAATTTAAGTAGTTAAGTGAACGACTAATTAGATTAATTCTTCTTAGAAAATTTTAGGCTGTCTAAATTGAAATTAATTCTGAATTTGAAGGATGAATGGCTATTATGGCCTAGATCCAAGTACTCACGTTATAAGACCACTACTTTTAACCTTATTTTGAGAACTTTATCTTCCTTAATGCTATAACTTCTGAACTTCTTAGTTGTGTATTGAACTTTTTTTTTCCACTTTGATAATCAATTTAAGGTTGTTTTTGATTTTTTTTTGTTGTAAAAATTCGTTTTCAATAACAATAATAACAACACATTCCGTGCGATCCCACAATCGGAATCTTGGGATGGTAGTGCATATGCTTATCTTACACATACCTTGTAAATATGGAGATGTTATTTTCGATATACTCAATGGCGGAGCCAGACCTTCGAATATAGTTTCGGCTGAACCCAGTAACTTTTGTCCGAACTCTGTTTTGTCTATAAAAATTATTAAATTATATACAAATTATTAATTTAGAGCTTAGTAACTTAAAAGACTTAAAATATTAAACCATAAATTTTAAATCCTAACTCGTCCTCTCAATAAACTCTCGATTTAAGAAAAAGTATGTAGTGTATTGATTCTGAATTTATAATAATACACATTTTTAAAGTCCAACAATGTCACTGCAATCCAATTAATGCACTATAGTGTTTATTTTTTTTTTTTATAATACAGGTGAAAAAGGGTACTGTTATAATGTCAGTGATGAATAATAGTAATATATTTCTGTACGTGGCTACTCCAAAAAGTTCTTTTTATGGGGAGGGGTAGAGGGGGTGGAATTTTTGTCTTCATTAGTATCACATGTTTGCCTTTGAAAATGAAGTGAGACCCCCAAGATTTTGATTGAATAGTTTCACCATTATATATACTATTTTTTTAGTTTTTCTTTTGTAGAAAATTTTCCACTTTCTTTCTTCAGTAATTTTCCTATTTTTTAATAGGGTTAAATTTGCTTCTGTAATATTAAAAATTAAATAATTTTGTCCTCTATTAGATATTTAATTTTTTCAGTCGATGGTCTAGCAAAAATAGTCTCTCTTCCATTTAGGATAGGGATAAGATTGTGTACATTCTACCCCTTCCCTGACCCCCTTATGGGATTACAATAGGTTATAGTTGCTGTCGTGTTAGACATTTAGGGTGTGTTCGGTATGAAGGAAAATATTTTTCAATTTTCTCATGTTTGGTTTGACTTAAATATTTTGAAAAATATTTTCCTTATAAATTCATTTTCCTCCAATTGGAGGAAAATGTTTTCCTTATCAAGAGAAGGGAAAACATTTTCCAAACCCACTCCAAAAAAAGATTTTTTTAAAAATTTCAATTTTTCCGTTCCACCCACCCCTACTACCCCTCCATCCCCTTACCCTCCCCCCTCCCAGAAAAAATATTTTTACCTTAATTTTTTTTTACAATTTTAAATTTTTATTTTTTTATTTTTCTGCACCACCCACCCCAACAATCCCCACCCCCCAAAGAAAAAGATTACTTTTTTCAAATTTTACTGCCCCCCCTCCCAGCCCCAGTCCTGCCCCCCTCCTCCAGAAAAAATTTTAAATATATTTTTTCAGTTTTAATTTTATTATTTATCGGTTAAATGCTAAAATTTACAAGTTCCAAAATTATGAATTTAGAGGTTTATATGTTTGGAAGTTTACGTTTGTAGAAATTATAAAGTTTATGGGTTCGAAATTTTGCGATTTTAAATATTTAGCGGTTCAAAAGTTTATGAAATTTGTGGGTCTGGAAGGTTGTTGGTTTGAAAGTTTATGGTTTCATATTTATTATATCTAAATTATTTATGAATACTCTTGAGAAGTCATATTCCTTAATTTGCGTACCAAACACCGAAACTGAATAAGATTACTACTTGTTTTCCAAGAAAATATTTTCTTGAAAAATATTTCCGGTATACCAAACACACCCTTAATCTAATATCACTCTCGACATTAGGAAAGTTACATGTTTTCCCTTAATTCCTATCAATCCAACCTAAGGATATTAAATTATAATAAAGATTTGAGGGATATTATATAGGTTAGAATATGACCCCGTAATAATTAATGAAATCAATTATATCTTAAGCTAATTCTTAGTGTAAGTGGTATGACCATTCATTAATCACGATACTTGATTGTCAGCCGACTCGATCATGAAGACTACGGCCTATCTACCATCATAAGGACGGAGCCTCAACGTGGTCACGGTTATCCATTGCCTGCTCATACAGTTTACAACTATAAGTACTAAGAGAATGAACCCTAGATGGGGGGCTACTTCTTCTTCATCACTATTCTCAAGAATAGAGAGAACATCATTATAAGGCTCTGAACCCCTCCATGGAGGGGCAGACCAAATCAATTCTATCAATAAAAGCCCTCTACACATTTCTCCCTAATTAATGATACTTGTTTTTCATTTCTTTTATTTGGTCCCTCAACTTATTACGATATGCTAAGATTGGCCCTCGATTTCTTTTGATTGTTTTATGCTTGAAAAGTACATGATAACTTTGAGCTAAACAATTTGACGCCATCTGTGTGGATTTTATAGAAGAATCGTGTAGTTCTTCCCCGGACAAAAGGATAGAAACGCCACAGAAAAGCCTAGGTCAAACAATCTAAAGCGGTATATCGGACAAAGGGAACTCGAAGATCTCGAATCGAGATCCAACTCCTCTACCACTCCTCTCTTGGATAGTGCAAGCAAGAAGAAGAAGCAGTCCCCCACCCCTCCCCCCTGATGGAGGATCTCTGAAAGGCATCTCCCGCATCCCTGGCAGAGGATCCGACCGAAAATCGGCATGAAGATATCTCGAACCGAGAGTTACCTCAAGCCAGCCTACATACCCCGATTTGGAAGATAGCACGTGAGCTATTTAAGATCTCGAATCAAAACCGAGCTTTAGCTCCCAAACACCAACATAATAAGATCCAGGTTATGCGCCTTTGCCATTAAAAATAAAAAGTTCAACTACAAGTTGAACTGGGACTCAGGCTATGCGCCTTCGCCATCAAAAATAAAAGTTCAACTACGGTTGAACCGGGACTCAGGCTATGCGCCTTCACCATCAAAAATAAAAGTTCAACTACAAGTTGAACCGGGACTCAGGTTATGCGCCTTCGCCATAAAAAAAAGTTCAGCCAGAAGTTGAACTGGGACTCAGGCTATGCGCCTTCGCCATCAAAAATAAAAAGTTCAACTACAAGTTGAACTGGGACTCAGGCTATGCGCCTTCACCATCAAAAACAAAAGTTCAACTACGGTTGAACCGGGACTCAGACTATGCGCCTTCGCCATCAAAAATTAAAAGTTCAACTGCAAGTTGAACTAGGGCTCAGGCTCTGTGCCTTCGCCATCAAAAATAAAAAAAAGTTCAACTAAAATTTAAACTAGGACTCAGGCTATGCGTCTTCGCCAGCAAAAATAAAAAATTTCAACTACAAGTTAAACTGGGACTCGGGCTATGCGCATTCGCCATCAAAAAAAAGTTCAACTACAAGAAGAACCAAGACTCAGGCCACGGTTCTACGCTAACAAATCCAACGAGCTCGACCTCACTCGAGCCATGGGGCTAGAAGCCTCCGCCCATGAATCTAACGACTCAAGCCAAACTCCTCTCTCATCAAACTCGACAAAACCCAGCCCACGAAAAATAGGGGTGCAGGTCCAGCACCCTCGCCATTCAAGTAAGTACTCCCAACTTGAACTACGATTGGGGGCCACATAGAATTCGGCCCCGATCAAACTACAAGGCCGCATTTTTTACCATCACATCCGGTAGTTCGATCGCGCCCGAACTGGGACCAAGGCTAAGTGCCGTTTTCACTAAATAATGGCTATAACTCGCCCACACCGAGTCGAGGAAGTAAGACCGTTAACACTCGAATGTCAATACACCTACCAGACTCGTACTCTTAAGGCAAATCACCCCCGTAGCCCATACAATAGAAAAATCTAAAGAATAAGAGAAAACACAAAATAAGCACAAGACCATCAATGGTAAAAGTAAGCTTATATATATATATATATAGAGAGAGAGAGAGAGAGAGAGAGACACACACAAAGTCATGTGTGGCAATGCCCGCTTACACTCGGCCCGGGCCGATCATCACGAAGAAAAGAAAAAAAAGAAAAATCAAAGAAATATCCAAATTCCAAATGGCGAACAAAATAAAAACACTTCGAAGCTTTTCACTCGGCGTCACCCACGCCACCATCAGGACCATCATCAACCCCCAGTGTCATTAGGTCAAAACCATACTCAATACAGGCTTCATGAGCCCTCTGATGGGCTACCTCAAAAGCAGCTTCGGACAAGACGCCGGCCTCCCACAAGTTCTTGTGTACATCTCGTTGGGCCTCGGCAAATGTCCACTGCTCACGAGCCTGGTTGGAAGAGTCGGCCTGGTCCCTTAGGAGATGATTCTCTCCCATCAAGGTCGTGATCTGATCCGCCATGGCTTGGGCGTCCTGCTCATAGACACCAATGCAGTCCTCTAGTCCCGCCTCTCTAAAGGCTGCGGCAGCTCTCTCCACGGCCCGCGGACGCGGATCGCCGCCTCCAATGCCCCTGCCCTCGATGAGGCATCCTTTCTTACAGCCTCAAAGCGGCGACCTCATTCTCCAAAGCGGCCACCTTCCCGTTCAAGGTCGCAGAGGACTCCGTCGCCTTGGCCTGATTCTGGCACTCCTTCTAAGCTGCAACCCTCCTTTCGGCCTTGATCCCCTCGTCCTTTTGACGAAGCTGCTCCTCGAGGGCACGTATCCTCTCAAGCACCTGCTGCATTTGAACCTCTCACCTCGCCAGCTCCTCGACCAAGGCCGAGCTACGGGGGTCCTTTCTTAGGTGCTCGCGCATCTTGTGGTACAGATCCCGGTAGCGGCGGTAATTCTCCAACGTCCGCAAAAATATTCCGCTATGGATGTTGGCTCGATGGATGCCCTCCACCTCCAACAGATAAGACTGCAAAACAAAGACAACGATTAAAGCAAAAACAAACTAAGGTAAGAAGAAAGTAGAAGAAGGTCATCATGCGTACCCTCAGGCCCATCACGACCAACTCGTTCATCAACCCGACGTCCGTAACTCCCCTCAACGATGCATTTTTCGCCTCCGATCATAATACCTTGAACAGTGTCACTAAGATGTTCCCTTGAAGCAACAAGTTCTGCTCCGTGGGAATCTCGACGTAGCGAAGTCACCTCTCCACTCGCACTGTCGAGTTGGTGAAGCCGTCATTGAACAAACGGTCGTCCTCTGGGTCCAAGTCAGACTCAAACTCGTATTCACCTCTTGTAGTGCCTCTTCCGCCTTCTGCCACAGCCGCCGAAGGAGCGCTCGATTCTCCAATAAAAGCAGCCACTACGGAACAACCTCCTACCTCAGCTACTGGAACAACCAATTGAGTCGCCGAAGCGACAGTATCATTATGGCCTGAGCCAACCGAGGCAACCCCCACTGTTTGTACACCCCCAAGGGCGGGCGCCGCAACCTCACTCCTCTCCGCATCCGATGGGGGAGAGTCCAAATTGATCACCACGAGAGGGCCCGACATGAAGGCAACCTTCCGCCTAACGAGCGGCCTTTCCTCTTCCTCCTCCTCCTCATGCGAGGGCGAATCTGCCCTAGGATGCACCACCCCCGACGGCCTTTCGGTCCGAAGTACGGTCCTTGTTGGGGAAGGCGCTAATGAAGATTCAACCAACGACGGCCTTGATAGTATGCGATATTGGTGCTACAAGATGAGCATTCGCACCTGGCCGACGAAAGGCTACCTGAGGAGCTCTGACACGGCGTACCCTCCTTGATAACAAAAAACTCAAAGTCGGCAAATAGAGTTGGAAACAAGAACGAAACAGAAGGAGAAGTCAAATCCTCACCAGTTGCAGGCCTGCGGCCATGTCTCTCCCAGAAAGACGTCCACGTGTGTATCCTCACTGTATATGGAAGCACGACCTCGACCCATTCACGTATCCCAGGCAGCGGAGCCAGTGGCGGTCTATCAGCTAAAAAATAAACACAAGTTAACGTTTATGGGCACAAGACATAAGGAAGAGTAAAAAGGAGAATTCAACGAGAAAGCTTACATGCTTGTTTCCAAGACTCTGGGAACCCAGGTAGGGACGCCACCAAATGATTGGTTCTGATATAGAAGAAGTGCTCGAAAGGGCGAGGGTCGACCACGTCGTCCAGTTCTACGGACAGGCCCCTCGACCCACAAAGGCTCACCCAAATCATCGTGTTGCGGGTCCTCTGCGGGGCGTAAAGGCTAAGTATATGTTGCTGCGTGACCTCCCTATGAGCCAACTTCGCGTACTTGATGAACATAGCAACCAGCTTACAGAGAGAAAGAGTAAGCTAGCCAGGGCATACCCCATAATAACGGCAAAAGTCTACAACTAACATCGGAAGCGAGAGCCTAAATCCCAACTTGAAGGGATACGCGTAAAAGACGCAATATCCCCTTAGGTCAATGTGGACCCTCTTCTCGCTTCTAGCTAGGACAATATCAGCATAGCCATCAATGCCCCATTGTTCCCGAAGTTGGGACATTCCAACTTCCCCCATTATAGGGGCTTCATCCGCTGGATCTTCTCTACCATCGGTGGTGAAGTCAGTTGCTGGGCCCCCGGGTAGAGAGAGAATCTCGTCAACCGACGAAACACCTTCGATATCCACCGGTTCTATACCTCTTACCATCGGAGATGGCCCTTCAGCCGCTGGAGGGTTAACCGGAAGATTCACCGTAGAAATATTTTCGGAAGAACTGCTTGCCATTGTCGATTGAAAAATGAGAAAAGAGCAAGATTCGATGGAAAAGTTGGGGATTGTAACAAATGAAGAACAAATACGAAAGTGAACTAACAAGAGAGAGAGTTCTTTCAGAAATCTTACTCAAACATTCAGCGAAAATGTGAGAAATAAATACCTCAACCCCTTATTTATAGGCAACAAAAGTGGCTTTCACGAATTCCAAAAGTCATCATTAACTACATGACCAACCACAAAACAGTTCAGTTCCATAGAAACGTACGTCATTATGACAAGCTCCACGAAGCGGCTTTTCAGTTACCAATCAGTGTTTCTCTTCCGATACGGTTTAAACGACCTGTGAACGCTGAGGGAACGTCTTGTGCACCTTCAGAACTTTGGTCATCTCCAAGCGCATACCAAGCGTGCCCGTACCCCCCGCGTAACATACGATTCGACCTCCCCCGAACGATGATGCAGTGACGCTGAAATAATATCAACACCCTACAGGGCTGAGGTCGTCGCCCAAAAAGATCACGGCCTTAGCCAAAACATCATTCAACCTATAATATCAAGGCTATGGCCATCTTCAGCATGTAAACTGCTAAGGCCGTCCATAGTACCAAGGCTATGGCCATCTCCAGCATGCGAACGGCTAAGCCCATCCACAGTATTAAGGCTACGACAGTCCCCAGTGCGTAAGAAACTAGAGTCATCGACAAGAAACGGCTAAGGCGATCGATTTCGATGGCGTAATCTCCCACGTATAAACGGCTAAGGGCATTTTGGCCTTGATCGAAACTACATTTGGTAAAGTACGCTCATCTAGCTCAGCCAAGGCACGACCTCAAAAAGGGATGGACTAACTGTATTGGTCAGAATATGACCCTGTGATAATTAATGAAATCAATTATATCTTAAGCTAATTCTTAGTTAATAAGTGGTATGACCATTCATTAATCACGATACCCGATTATCATCCGACTCGATCAATAAGGCTACGGCCCATCCGCCATCATAAGGACGGAACTTCAACGTGGTCACAGCCATACATTGCCAGCTCATACAGCTTACAACTATAAGTACTAAGAGAAGGAACCCTAGATAAGGGGCTGCTTCTTCTTTATCACTATTCTCAAGAATATAGAGAACATCATTGGAAGGCTCTGAACCCCTCCATGGAGGGGCAGACCAAATCAATTCTATCAATAAAAGCCCTCCACACATTTCTCCCTAATTAATGATACTTGCTTTTCATTTCTTTCATTTGGTCCTTCGACTTATTACGATATGCTATGCTTGACTCTCGATTTCTTTTGATTATTTTATGCTTGCAAAGTACATGATAACTTTGAGCTAAACATGTATATTTGGATATTTTTCTCAAAAACAATTATCCCATCGAGTCCTATTATTTCATAAGAATATTAAATTATAGTAAATTTTTTTAGGGATACATTTGGACATTTTTCTCAAAAACAATTATCACGCCGAGTCCTATTATTTCATGATAAACCCTCGATAATGGTAAGGCAAATACGAGACGATATGCTAAGTGCTAACGGCAATGATGTGAATGAATCAAAAGTTGTATATAAGATGGAAAAACTAAGCAACTTTAACTTTTTACCAACATGAAATGAACCCCCGAGGGTTTCGATTGAACGATTTTATTCTTGTATAGTATTTCTTTCCTTGACAAGGCCGTGGTAAGATCTCGGTATATACTATTTTTTTTCAAAAATTTCACTTGTAAAATTACACTAGATTTATTGTTGTTGTTAATTTCATTCTTATATACTTAGCTTTAGTTCTTTTGTTTAAAATTTTCACAGTTTCTGTTTTTAGCAATTTTTTAATTTTTCTTTTTGGTTTAAAAATAAAATAATTTATACATAAGGTATATGTCATTCTCAACCCAGTTGGCTATTTTGACAACTTGTAATAAATTTGATGTGATGTAACATTTTCACCTGAACCAGTCCTATTAACACTATTATTATATATCCATATATATATATAGTGACATTTCCATAAAGTCATCTGCAGCATTGCTGATTTTCTGTATAACATTTGTCTTGGAACATATGGTTGATAAGCTTATACACAACTAGTATAAAATCAGAACAGAAATATCCTTGTTTTAATTCAAACTTTAGACAACTTATTTATTGCTTTTGTTTAATTTTATTTTCCTAAGTAGTGAAAGTTCAAAATTTGTTATTTTCTTAGCTTAACTAGGTTAGAAAGGTTTCAGTTTTGTCGAGCGAAGCAACCACTAATCGCTCTTAGTGTTCCAAAATACCCTTTCGCTTGCGTGAGCAACGGCCCCTAGCACCCAAAGCAAACGTCTTTAGTGTCCCCGACCGCCTGCCTTTCGGCCTTAACATTCCAAACAAACAGTAGTGTAGCCGATCCATGTTCAAAACAACCGATGAAGCTAGCGACGACTCGTGGGGCCCCTAACGCCGAACTACCAAATGTCTTGTTGATAATGTTGTATTAAAAACGTAATTGGTTGAATTGACACAGTGAAATTCAAACTCGTTGACTCAGATGAGTGACTCTTGACTTTGTAAACATACTTGCGTTGTTGGTTTTTCACTGTCATATTAAGCATAAAAGAATGACAAGTTGCCTATAAAGAAATTGAAGATTAAGAGATGTCGAATTTAAGCAAACTATATCGCATGCATCATAAATCATGACTATATTACTTGACTTGGTGTAAACACTTAGGGTGTGTTTGGTATGAAGGAAAACATTTTTCAAAAATTATTTTTTGATTTTCTCATGTTTGGTTGGCTTAAATATTTTGGAAAATATTTTCCTTATGAACTCATTTTTCTCCGATTGGTGAAAAACATTTTCCTCCAAAAATTGTTAACCCACATTTCGGGCAAGTCTCAAAACAAGCCTCCTATACAAGCAGTGACGGATCTAGGAATTCAAGTTTGTGGGTGCTGAACTTTTTTTGTACATAAAATTAATGGGTGCTTTTATAAATTTTTATACGTTTTCTCAAATTTTCTATATAACTATATATACTCTGCGTCGAGGTTAATGGGTGCTCGAGCACCCAATTTTAATATGTCATCCGCCATTGTATGCAAGCAAATAAAAAAGATATGATGCACCAATATAACTATACGGGAGAAGTTTATGATAAATCTATCTTTTTATTATTTTTTTCTATAGTATGCAATGAGCTAAAAAGAACAATATACTTTCCGTCAAATAAAAGCATAGCCTACCCCCTAATAATATTATTTTTTTTATGTTCATATATTCCTTTTTGGACTGCAATCTGCCAGAAATTATGCCTCTGGATCTGCATAACTATTTATCTGGAGAAAAAAATCTTACTTAAAGGAAAAATGGAATGTTAAAAAAATTCCATGAAAAGATCTGTTATGAAATAATATAAAAACAAGAACAATAATGCAAGAACAAGAGCAATAGAGAGAGAGAATAGGGAGAGAGAGAAGTATTCTTATTAATACTTGGGGTGATTTACAATGGGGTAAGACCCCTCTATTTATAGGAAGAGGAATGACTTAGCTTCAAGCTAAAACTCTTAGACATTCACTCTAAATAGACTTCTATTTTATAACACTCCCCCTTGAATGTCTATTCAATAATGTGCCTCATAAAACCTTAAAACCAAAACCCATTGGGAAAAATTAAAGAAAGGAAAAAGAGTACACATGTTTGAATATGCGCCTATTGGTTGCCTCGTTAAAAACCTCGCAAGGAAAACCCGGTGGGACAAAACCTTGTAAGGGAAAAAGAGTGCAACGCGCCTTAAACTCCCCCTGATAAGAACATCAATTTATGTCCTTAAGTCTTCGCATCCCGATCTTGTGAACTAGCTTCTTGAAGGTTGACTTTGGTAGAGATTTTGTGAACAAATCAGCCATATTGTCGCTTGAACGAATCTGTTGAACATTGATATCACCATTCTTTTGAAGATCATGTGTGAAGAATAACTTTGGTGAAATATGCTTCGTTCTATCTCCTTTTATGAATCCTCCCTTCAATTGAGCTATACATGCTGCATTGTCTTCATACAAAGTTGTGGGTAGTTTATCACACTTCAAACCACATTTGTCTTGGATATGATGTATTATCGACCTTAACCACACACACTTCCGACTTGCTTCATGAATAGCAATTATCTCGGCATGATTAGATGAAGTAGCCACAATTGATTGCTTAGTCGATCGCCAAGATATGGCGGTTTCTCCACAGGTAAACACATAACCCGTTTGAGATCGAGCCTTGTGTGGGTCGGACAAATATCCAGCATCAGCATAACCAACAAGATCCGGGCTGCAATTCTTGCCATAAAATAAGCCCATATCGGTAGTTCCCTTTAGGTACCGCAATATGTGTTTGATCCCATTCCAATGTCTCCTCGTAGGAGCCGAGCTAAATCTTGCTAAGACATTAACTGAAAATGATATGTCAGGTCTTGTAGTATTTGCAAGATACATTAGTGCGCCAATTGCGCTAAGATATGGTACTTCAGGACCAAGTAGCTCTTCATTCCTTTCTTGTGGTCGGAATGGATCTTTGTTCACATCAAGTGATCGAACAACCATCGGTGTACTTAAAGGATGTGCTTCATCCATGTAAAACCGTTTCAATACCTTTTCTGTATAGGTAGATTGATGAACAAAAATTCCGTTTGCCAAATATTCAATTTGCAAACCAAGACATAGTTTAGTCTTTCCGAGATCTTTCATCTCGAATTCATCCTTTAGATAATCAATTGCCTTTTGGAGTTCTTTAGGGGTTCCAATAAGGTTTATGTCATCAACATATACGGCAAGTACAACAAATTCCGATGTTGTTTTCTTTATAAAAACACACGGGCAAATGGCGTCAATTATATAGCCTTCTTTTAACAAGTACTCACTAAGACGATTATACCACATTCGTCCAGATTGCTTTAGACCAAAGAAGGATCTTTGCAATTTAATTGAGAACATTTCCCGAGATTTTGAGTTGTGCGCGTTTGGCACCTTGAGTCCATCGGGAATTTTCATGTATATTTCATTATCAAGTGAGCCATAAAGATAGGCAGTAACTACATCCATTAAGTGCATGTCAAGCTTTTCATGGACAGCAAACTTATGAGATAACGAAAGGTTATCGCATCCATTACAGGCGAATATGTCTCTTCATAATCGACACCAGGCCTTTGAGAAAAACCTTGTGCAACAAGGCGTGCTTTATATCTTTGTACCTCGTTTTTCTCATTTCTTTTGCGTACAAAGACCCATTTATGGCCGACAGGCTTAACACCATTAGGTGTTTCAACTATAGGGCCAAAGACTTCACGTTTTGCGAGCGAATTCAATTCTGATTGAATTGCTTCTTGCCACTTTGGCCAATCCTGTATTTTTCGACATTCTTCAACAGATTGAGGTTCGAGATCCTCACATTCTTGCATAATGCTAGATGCTACATTATAAGCAAAGGCATTATCCACCACAATATCCACTCGATTAATATTTGCCTCAATATTAATTGGATTTAGGGATAGTTCCGTATTTTCCAGAGTCTCGGGCTCAATGGATTCTTCATGAATCTCAGAATTTGTTGAATCATGAGATTCTTTCGTGGTGTCATTTTGATCGTTCTTTTTCCTCTTTCTAGGATTTCGATCTTTGGAGCCTAATGGTCTGCCACGCTTCAGGCGTGCATTCGACTCATTGGATATGACACTAGATGATTGTCCAACAGGGACATCAATACGGATTGGAACATTTTCCGCGGGAATGTGGGATTTCGTTATCCTTTTCAAGTCCGTAAATGCGTCAGGCATTTGATTTGCTATTCTTTGCAAATGGATAATCTTTTGTACCTCTCTTTCACAAATAGAGGTATGTGGATCAAGATGAGATAATGATGCATTTTTCCACAAAATTTCCCGTTTGGTTTCACCAACTTCTCCCCCTAATTTTGGGAAAAGTGTCTCATCAAATCGACAGTCTGCAAATCGTGCAGTAAACAAGTCGCCTGTCAATGTTTCGAGGTAGCGAATGATGAAGGGCGATTCAAACCCAACATATATTCCTAACCTTCATTGCGGACCCATTTTGGTGCGGGATGGCGGTGCAATAGGCACATATACTGCGCATCCAAAAATTCTTAAATGGGATATATTGGGTTCATGACCCAAAACCAATTGCAACGGGGAATACTTGTGGTAATTTGTCGGTCTGAGACGAATTAGCATTGCTGCATGTAAGATGGCGTGACCCCATACCGAAGTGGGCAGCCTCGTTCTCATAAGTAATGGCCTTGCAATCAATTGCAGGCGTTTAATTAACGATTCTGCAAGACCGTTTTGAGTGTGAACATGAGCTACAGAATGTTCAACTTTTATCCCGATTGATAAGCAATAATCATTAAATGCTTGGGATGTAAACTCAGCAGCATTATCCAGTCTAATGGACTTGATTGGATTATCTGGAAATTGTGCTCGTAGTCGAATTATTTGTGCCATTAATTTCGCAAACGCAAGGTTGCGTGATGACAACAGGCACACATGAGACCATCTACAGGATGCGTCTATCAAGACCATGAAATACCTAAACGACCCACTAGGTGGGTGAATAGGTCCACAAATGTCCCCTTGTATACGTTCCAGAAACGTGGGTGACTCAGTCCCAACCTTTGTTGGTGATGGCCTGATAATCAACTTGCCTTGATAACACGAAGTGCAAGGATATTCATTATTCGAAAGAATTTTGAAATTCTTTAACGGATGCCCATATGAGCTTTCTATAATCCGTCTCATCATGACCGATCCTGATGTCCCAATCGATCATGCCAAAGTACAAAGGTATTGGAATCAGTAACCCTTTGGTTTACTGTTGAATGTGCCTCAATTGCACTAATTCTTGTCTAATACAGGCCACAAGATAAAGACGGGAATTTCTCAATAACCCTCTTTTGGCCGGAGACATTCTTTGTGATGACAAGATATTCAAGTTTATCTTCATCCATTGTCTCAATATGATAGCCATTCCGGCGTACATCTTTAAAACTCAACAAGTTTCTTTTAGACTTGGAGGAGAACATTGCATTCTCTATGATTAACGTCGTGCCCTTGGGTAGAGTTACAATTGCTCTTCCGGAGCCTTCAATCAATTTACTACTTCCGGAGATTGTAGTAACGTTTGCCTTACACATATTTAGTTGGGAGAAATACTTCCTTTCTTTGAGTATTGTATGTGTAGTACATGAATCAATTAGGCAAATACTTTTACAGTTGGATGTTGATCCAAGTTCGCTTTGTGAGATATCCATATTTGCTATCCCATAGTTTGGCATACAAAAGAGATACAAGAACATAAGAATAAACAAGTTCAATTCTTTTGTGTCACATAATATTTTCAAAATCTGCTGCTAACAGTTGACTAACAAAATCAGATATGTTATCCATTACTTTGCAGTTTTGAAAATTTCAGTTTAAACGTTTTCTTCAAATAATCGATTGTTACTTACAAACAATCGATTGTTGAACATTGACAATCGATTGTTAAACACACACAATCGATTATTTGTTATTTTGAAAAAACAGATCATACTGTCTTAAGACAATCGATTGTTATGCATAGACAATCGATTGTTGGCTATTTTTGAAAAATTCCAGACCTCACTGTTTCAAGACAATCGATTGTTATGCATGGACAATCGATTGTTGACAATTTTTGAAAATTTCCAGATCACTGTTTTAAGACAATCGATTGTTAGACAAAGACAATCGATTGTGGATGATTTTTGAAAAATTCCAGATTACAGTCTTAATGACAATCGATTGTTAGTCAACGACAATCGATTGTTGATCAATTGTTTTTCAACTTTAATGCGAAAATAGTTGTAATCGACTAGTTTTTCAGGCTAGTCGATTACCCCCACTGGAAAATAAAAGTTTTATTGATATTTGAGCATATTGAAGATATTCTAAAGAACTACTGCTAACATTGCATCATGAACTAACTAATACGAGCTAATACTAATGACTATTAGTTTATTCACTAACTAATACAAATAAGTAGAACAAAATCAAATAACTCCATCTTCTTTCATCACGGATCCATCGCCGATTAGGTGGTCTATTTTCCCATCGGGTTGCTCAAAGAAGTCTGCCACATCCAGGTGGGTGATGTCCTCATTGTCGTCATAGACAAAATTTGTTTCAGGGCCTTTTCTCTTTCGAGATGCTTGATAAAGGTCAACCAAGTGTCTTGGTATACGGCAAGTCTTTGACCAGTGCCCTTTCCCACCGCAACGATAACATATAGTTTCTGAACCATTTTCCTTAGGATCTTCATGACCCCGTTTTTGCTTTCGGCGGTTATCTCTCTTCGGGGGGTGACGGACTTCTTTGGAATTTCTTCCTTGTCTACGTCCCTGGCTATGACCCTGTTTACGACCATGACCATGGTCCTTTTCATGTTTGGCATAATGAGAGTGCACCTTATCTGCTTCAGGCAGTGGTGTAGACCCAGTGGGTCGATTTTCATGATTTCTCATAAGCAGGTCATTATTTCGCTCAGCCACTAGTAGAAGAGAAATCAGTTCAGAGTACTTTGTAAAGCCTTTCTCTCTGTACTGTTGTTGCAGTACTATATTGGAGGCATGAAACGTTGTAAACGTTTTCTCAAGCATATCATAATCGGAGATATTATCCCCGCATAGCTTCAATTTAGAAGTAATTCTGAACATAGCAGAATTATATTCAGAAACGGACTTAAAGTCCTGGAGCCTCAGATGAGCCCAATCATATCGTGCTTGTGGCAGAGTGACCAACTTCAGGTTGTCATATCTCTCCTTTAAGCCGTTCCACAAGACGAGTGGATCCTTGACGGTGAGATATTCAATCTTCAAACCTTCATCAAGGTGGTGGCGCAAGAAAATCAAGGCCTTCGCACATTCTTGGGTGGATGCTTTTTCTCTATCTTTGATGGTGTCTCCGAGACCCATAGCATCTAAGTGGATTTCAGCATCCAACACCCATGTCATATAGTTCTTGCTCGAAATTTCAAGGGCAACGAACTTTCTTTTCGTAATGTCAGACATAATCGAAAATTAAATTAGGAAGAGGGAAATACCTTAGATTTCTCGAGAATGGTTCTTGAGACGGTAGAGTCTCGTGCTGATAACGTGTTATGAAATAATATAAAAACAAGAACAATAATGCAAGAACAAGAGCAATAGAGAGAGAGAATAGGGAGAGAGAGAAGTATTCTTATTAATACTTGGGGTGATTTACAATGGGGTAAGACCCCTCTATTTATAGGAAGAGGAATGACTTAGCTTCAAGCTAAAACTCTTAGACATTCACTCTAAATAGACTTCTATTTTATAACATATTTGTAATTTTCTTTTCTTTTTGAGTGACTTTTGAAGTAGAAGGACAACTTAAAAACTTGGGTTTCAGTCTTCTTTAAGGCCCATACTTAAGATAGGCCCATTACACAAAAAATAAGAGTAATATGACACTTTTTTCGAGGGTGAGGTACACAAATAGCCCCTCAAAGTAAATGGTCTTGAAAATTTTACCCAAATAGCCGCTCATCCAAACACTTAAATTAAAAATAGTCGGTGGATATATAATATATATATAATTTATATATTATATGTATATAATTATATATAATTTATATATATTACTAAAAGAAATAAACGATTATTATGGCCAGTTATTTGTGTAAAGATTTTTCTCCACTGGCCCCATGTGCAAAAGTTCAAGTGTAACAAGTTTTGCTTCTTGCTTGTTCCATTCACTACTACTTTTAACTTAACCTTGAAGTTTTACCGATGAGGCAGCCGGAGGCCAAAATTTAAAGACCACCCCCAAAAGTATCATGCTTACGTAATTTTTTGCTTTTTAGGGTGATCTTTAACTTTTGACCCTATTTACCCTATAGACAAAACTTCAATTTTAATAAGTATCTGCCCATGGGACAAACATGAACAAAATACTTTGTGTACTTCAGCCCCTCCTCTTACATATTAGGATTCGAACATGCTTGAGAACGTTTGTGTCATTTACGGTTGATTTATGCAAATGTCCCTTTTTTAGACTATTATTTAAATTCGAGATTTTTATTTATTTATATCATATATAAAACCTTATTATCAAATATGTATATAGTATCTAAATTACCCGCCATGTGCACTAGTTTTCTATAATTTATATACCATTCATTAATTAGTAATTAATAGTAGATGAATCTTCCTAATATGGCGTGCTAAAAATCAGAAAAAGAATATCCTAATTGATTTAACGACCTTCAGTTCAAATTTGAAGGTAATCAAACTGAAATCAAATATGTTCTTCATTTTTTTCTCAATACACAAATCAAAAAAATAATAGAATATAGAACAATAAATCAGCAACAACACTCAATCATATCCAAAACCCCAATCATGCTACAATTGAATAGGAAAAATCTGATTATAAAAAGTAGGTCTTATCTCTGTATTTTCTGAAAAGAAGAAGGAATGGAGAAGGGGAAGTCTGATTTTATGTTAATATCTATAAAATTCAAAATTATCTACAAATAAACTACAAATTAGTTTAAGTATGTATAAAGCAGTATTTTTAACGGTATTAATAAAATTAATATATTTATACTACAATTAAACTACGATCTATGTTGAAAAAAAATATTGACTACAAAATTTTATATTTATCTACAAAATTTCTACAAATAAACTACAAAATCAGTTTCAGTATTGTATAAAGCTGTATTATTTTTAAGGGTATCAATAATATTACTACATTTATACTACAATTAAACTACGATCTATATTGAAAAAAAATATTGACTATAAAATTTTCTCTTGACCTACAAAATTTCTTTAAATTATTTTTAATAAACTACAAATCAGTTTAAGTGTTATAAACTAAAGCAAAAGACAAGAACAATAGAGCAAGAACAATAGCAATAGAGAGAAGAGTAGAGAGAGTTCTTCTTATTGTATTGAGAGGGGTGAATTACAATGGTAGAGAGCACCTCTATTTATAGGGAGGAGGAAGATCTTGCTACCAATAATAGGACTCTAAAATCTCTCTAATTAAGTACATTAAAGACATTCACCTTAAATAGAAGTGTAAGAATCTTCTATTTCATAACACTCCCCCTTGAATGTCTATTCAATGATGTGCCTCGTTAAAACCTTAAAACAAAACCCAATGGGAAAAATTAAAGTAAGGAAAGAGTACACATGTTTGAATATGCGCCTATTGGTTGCCTCGTTAAAAACCTTGCAAGGAAAACCCAATTGGGACAAAACCTTGTAAGGGAAAAAGAGTGCAACGCGCATTAACTCCCCCTAATGAGTACATCAATTTAAGCCTTGAGCATTTGCATTCCAATCTTTGTGCATCATCTTCAAAACGATCTTTGGTAGATGCTTGATAAATAAATCAACCATATTGACTTGAATAAATATTCCGCACCTTGAAATCATCATTCTTGATAGGTATGAACATCTTCATATGATGTCGTGGAATAACACTTCAATATCTCCATAGATACATTCTCAATGCCATCATGCTTATAGTTATGGCAAGATACATATGTACACAAATTGTACTAAGGATGTGGTACTTCAGGACCAAGGATTGCATATGCTTCAAGCAACTTAAATCTTTCAAGTTAAGTCATGTAAGTCACATAATAGACTTTAGCTGCATATCAAAGTTTCATGTAATGCTAAACAAATAAGGTATCGAAAATTGATTATACATACCTTTGACTTTATAGTTTCAAGCATATGAACTATAGGTTCAAAGCTACATGTCTTTCATATGGAATCAATTCTTCTTGAATTGTATCTCTTCCATTTAGTTACTTTCTTTGGGTCAGTAAATGCGTAAAGCATGCTTTGCAATATGTTGCAATTTGAATTATCCCTTTTATGAACTTCAGGTTCATATCATGATATTCGGGGATATACATATACAAATGAGAATTCATCCCATGTAACATTTTCTCAAGTGTTTATCATGTCTCCCCCTCATGTTAGTAAAGCTAACATGTTTCCTCAACTTTGGGAAATCATCTTTGTGCATTATGTCAATATACACAGCACCTTAATATAAGATGAAATTATTTGGTTCCTGACCCTGAACCACTTTTGAGGGGAGAATATACTCTTGTATACAACTTATATCAAACTGATATATATATAACTTAGTTCTCATAAGAAACAGTTTAGCTATTAAGTGGCAGCACTCAATAATTATCTTGCTAAACCAACTTTAATATAAACCAACTTATCAAGATGAACTGTCTTGAGTAGAGAATCTGGAAACTATGCTCGAAGTTAGATTACTGAGCGATTTACCTCGCAAGCACTGCCAGGCTGCGGGTTAATAACAATGGCGCATGTAACCATATCATAGATGCATCATATGTGGTATACATGGCAGGTGAATGGGCCCATACTCACCTTTCATATTTCCAGAATTTATGGGCTTCAACCCGAACTCTTTAGTTGGTCAGTTCATTAATGAGAACAAGTGATACAACAGTATTCGTAAAGAACTTTCTAGTTCTTTAATATTCACCTATGTGAATTTCCACATCATACTTAAAATGAGATGGCTAACATGAATGCCAACTGAATAAATTATCAATATTGGTAAACTTCAAATTTACACCATGACATGTGCATTTATCAATAAACTTCGGGTTTATTATGACATGGGTTTTATACCAATAGATATCCACTTTATTGTGGCATTCTTTCGTTTGTGTAGTACAAACTGGAGAACAAAGCGGGTAGCTTTTCATATACAAATTACCCCGCTACAAGTTGTAGTAATAGGAGAATCAAAGCCTTCCTTTATTTATAGTCTCAATATAATCAATCGCTTTCGCGTGTACTTTGGAAACTGAATAAGTTTCTTTGAGACTTACTACAGCACAATACTCAATTGTGTTTCTCCAACATAGTAATAATTGGCTCTTCGAGAGCTCTCAATTAATTTTGTACTACCACAGACTGAGGTTCGAGATCCTCACATTCTTGCATTCCGTATTTTCAAGAGTCTCAGGCTCAATAGATTCTTCGTGAATCTCGGAATTAATCAAATCATGAGCGTCCTCATGTGATTCTTTCATAGTGTCATTTAGATCGTTCTTTTTCCTCTTTCTTGGATTTCGATCTTTGGAACCTAATGGTCTGCCACGCTTCTGGCGTGCATTTGACTCATTGGATATGACACTAGATATTTGTCCAATAGGGACTTCAATACGGATCGGAACATTTTCCGCGTGAATGTGGGATTTCGTTATCCTCTTCAAGTCCGTAAATGCGTCAGGCATTTGATTTGCTATTCTTTGCAAATGGATAATCTTTTGTACCTCTTTCTTTCAAATAGAGGTATGTGGATCAAGATGAGATAATGATACATTTTTCCACAAAATTTCCCATTTGGTTTCACCGACTTCTCCCCCTAATTTTGGGAAAAGTGTCTCATCAAATTGACAGTCTGCAAATAGTGCAGTGAACAAATCTCCTGTCAATGTTCCGAGGTAGCGAATAATGGAGGACGATTCATACTCAACATATATTCCTAACCTTCTTTGCAAACCCATTTTGGTGCGGGATGGCGGTGCTACAGGCACCTATACTGCGCATCCAAAGCTTCTTAAATGGGATATATTGGGTTTATGACCCAAAACCAATTGCAATAGGGAATATTTGTGATAATTCGTCAGTCAGAGACGAACTAGCATTGCTGCATGCGAAATGGCGTGACCCTAAGCCGAAGCGGGCAGCCGACAAAGTAGCATTGCTGCATGCAAAATGGCGTGAACCCAAACCGAAATGGGCAGCCTCGTTTTCATGAAGAATTCAAGATTATTCTCATCTATTATCCATTAACTTTGCAAACGCAAGGTTGCGTGATGGCAACAAGCACACATTAGACCATCTACAGGATGCGTCTATCAAGACCATGAAATACCTAAACTACCCACTAGGTGGGTGAATAGGTCCACAAATGTCCCGTTGTATACGTTCCAGAAACTGGGGTGACTCAGTCCCAACCTTTGTTGGGGATGGTCTGATAATCAGCTTGCCTTGATAACACGAAGTGCAAGGATATTCATTACTTGAAAGAATTTTGAAATTCTTTAACGGGTGCCCATATGAGCTTTCTATAATCGGTCTCATCATGGTTGATCCTGGGTGACCCAGTCGATCATGCCAAAGTACAAATGTATTGGACTCAGTATTCTTTAGATTTACTGTTGAATGTGCCTCAATTGCACTAATTCTTGTCCAATACAGGCCACAAGATAAAGACGGGAATTTCTCAATAACCCTCTTTTGGCCGGAGACATTCTTTGAAGTGAGGACGAGATATTCGAGATTATCTTCATCCATTGTCTCAATATTGTAGCCATTCCGGCGTACATCTTTAAAACTCAACAAGTTTCTCATAGACTTGGAGGAGAACATAGCATTCTCCATGATTAACGTCGTGCCCTTGGGCAGAGTTACAATGGCTCTTCCGGAGCCTTCGATCAATTTACTTTCCATGGTATGACATACAAAAGAAATACAGGAACATAAGAATAAGCAAGTTCAATTCTTTTTATGTCACATAATATTTTCAAAATCTGCTACTAACAGTTGACTAACAAGATCAGATATGTTGTCCATAATCAATTACTTTGCAGTTTGAAAATTTCAGCGTTTTTCATAAGACAATCGATTATTAAACGCACACAATCGATTGTTGGAACATAGACAATCGATTGTTAGACATACACAATCGATTATTTGTTATTTTTGAAAAACTTCAGATACACTGTTTAAGACAATCGATTGTTAGATATAGACAATCGATTGTTGGTCATTTTTGAAAAATTCCGGACCTCACTGTATCTGACCATCGATTGTCAAATATAGACAATCGATTGTTGGTCATTTTTGAAAAATTCTGGACCTCACTGGATAAGACAATCGATTGTCAAATATAGACAATCGATTGTTGATCACTTTTTGAAAAATTCGTTATAAAGACAATCGATTGTTGATCATTGACAATCGATTGTTTTGCAGTTTTATGCGACATATGAGATAACCGACTAGTTTTTCAGGTTAGTCGATTACCTCTACTGGAAAGTAAAGATATTATTGATATTTGAGCATATTGAGAACTAATACAAATATCATATCATGAACTAGCTAATACGAGCTAATACTAATGACTATTAGTTTATTCATTAACTAATACAAATAAATCAAACAGCTCCATCTTCTTTCATCACCGATCCATCATCGATTAGGTGGTCTATCTTCCCATCGGGTTGCTTAAAGAAGTCTGCCACATTCAAGTTGTCGTCAGAGACAAAATTCGTTATGGGGCGTTTACTCTTTCGAGATGCTTTAATAAAGGTCAACCAAATGTCTTGGTATACGGCAAGACTTAGACCAGTGCCCGTTTTCACCGCAACGATAATATATAGTTTATAAACTATTTGCTTTTGGATTCTTATCGTATCGTGCTTGTGGCAGAGTGACCAACTTCATGTTGTCATCTCTCTTCTTTAAGCCTTTCCACAAGATGGGTGAATCCTTGATGTTGAGATATTCAATCTTCAAACTTTCATCAAGGTGATGGCGCAAGAAAATCAAGGCCTTCATACAGTTTCAAACCTTCATTAAGGTAATGGCGCAAGAAAATCAAGGCCTTAGTATAGTTTTGGGTGGATGCATTATTTCTGTATTTAATGGCGTCTCCAAGACCCATAGCATCTAAGTGGATTTCAGTATCCAACACCCATGTCATATAGTTCTTGCCCGAAATTTCGAGGGCAACGAACTTTCTTTTCATATGACACAATTACATCAAGAGCGTGTTCATACTTACGGGCTCTATTACAATTATCACATTCACTTCAGGGAATGGATCAAAATCATGTGCTTTACACAAGCTGCTACCACATTCTCTAAAGGGAATGGAGCAAATTCAATTGGACGGAATTCTTTGTCACGTCCACATTCATTGATACCTTCATGGTAATTAGTCTTCTTTCAGACTTATCATATACTGCTTCCACATTCTCTAAAGGGAATGGAGCAAATTCAATGGGACGGAATTCTTTGTCACGTCCACAATCATACATGAATTTAATCATGGCAGGACATAGAGATTTTACCACTTCGTGTGGTTATAATTTCTCACAAACTCCATTAGAGTTATAATCAAACTTTGTATATAAAATTTATAGAATTCCAAGAATTTGAAAAGGAAAGGTAAATTACTTACCTTTAAGGTATACCAAATATATTTTCAATATTTTCTTCCTTTCCTTTCTTTCTTTCCTTTTTCCACGTTTTTCTTTCTTTTCTCCTTTTGCCGTTTTTCTTTTCGTTCCCTTTCTGTTCTTTTCTTTGTTTTCTTTCTTTCTTTTTGTTTCTGCTTCCTTCTTTTTTTTTCTTTTTCTTTCTTCATTCTTTCTTTGAAGAAAAACCCTACACAAACAAAAGTTAAGACAATCGAAAATTAAATTAGGAAGAGGGAAATACCTTAGATTTCTCGAGAATGGTTCTTGAGACGGTAGAGTCTCGTGCTGATAACGTGTTATAAACTAAAGCAAAAGGCAAGAACAATAGAGCAAGAACAATAGCAATAGAGAGAAGAGTAGAGAGAGTTCTTCTTATTGTATTGAGAGGGGTGAATTACAATGGTAGAGAGCACCTCTATTTATAGGGAGGAGGAAGATCTTGCTACCAATAATAGGACTCTAAAATCTCTCTAATTAAGTACATTAAAGACATTCACCTTAAATAGAAGTGTAAGAATCTTCTATTTCATAACATTAAGTATATTATAAAGTTTTATTGCTTTTAAGAATATCTACAAAATTACTATATTTATACTACAATTAAGCTAAAATTTATGTTGAAAAAAAATATTGACTAAAAAATTTTCTGTCATCTACAAAAATTCTACAAACTACAAATCAATTTAAGATTTCCGGGTGAAGCTTAGTCTATAAAAGTTGAATCTTTAAATTAAAGCCAGAAGAAGGGGTAGGAGATTGATTGGTTTCAGGGGTGATTTAAAGGTCAATATTGTATAGAATTTTGAGATGGACTTATACTTCTCTTCTCCAACTATAGTAGCTCTATGTCGTAAAACCATAAGAATATAATTTTGAATTCGAAAAGAAATAGAAAAGCGTGGGCCCTACTATTTCGTACGTAACAAAATTGTAGTTTTCATCTTTGTATTTTTTTAGAAGAAGAAGAAATAAAGAAGAGGAAGAAGGGGAGGGGAAAAACGGAATGAAGAAGAGGAGGTATAATTTTTTGTCCGCATTTTACGCTCTAAAAGAAACTCCCAATAATTCTACTAGCCATCAAAATACAATTGTATCTTCTTTAATTTGTTTCCTTCCTACTCACGATTCTCTCCAACCGTTGGCCCTATTTTGGTGCAAGTTATTTTAGAAAAAAATATTTAGGTTACGACTCCCAAAATAACTTGGAACGTGACATATGTTTCTTCTTAATATATGGACACTTTTAATTAAAGAGTAAAAACTGTTCATTAATTAGATCCTTAATTAAGTATATTATAGAATTGGTAGTTTCGTATACGAGTTTGTAATTAAATCAAACATTAAACATTAGTAGTAATAAAGTTTCCTATATAGTATAGGAATGCAAAAGTCCCTTTAAATTCTGTCCCTATTTTAAATATAATTCTTAAAAATTGCTCCTTTAGACAGTTAGATTCAGCTCTAATGTTTGTTCATATAATTTTCAATTTGCACTTAAAATATTAGATTGTGGTCTAATGTTTGCAATAGCTTTCAAAACTTAAAGATTGTGTTTAGCTTTTTCTCATAAGATTTTTAGTTTGCTCAGCAAGAATCTTTAGATCATAGATTAAAATTGCAAGAAAAATAAAAAGAAGGATCATTTACCAAATAATTGTTCAAAAAGAACAACTGGACAATAAATTGATTACTGTTATAAAATAATAAAAGAACAAGAATAATATTGCAGAGAGTAGGGAGAGGAGTATTCTTATTGATACTTTTTGGGATGATTTACAATGGGGTAAGACCCCTCTATTTATAGGAAGAGAAAAGACTTAGCATCAAAGTAAAACTCTTCTATAAGATAGACATTCACCCTAATTAGAGTTCTATTCTTAACACTCTCATTGAATGTCTACTCTATAAATAATGTGCCTCGTTAAAACCTTAACTAAAATAAAACCCAATGGAAAAAAATTATAGAAAAGAAAAAGAGTACACATGTTTAGAAATGCGCCTATTGGTTGCCTCGTTAAAAACCTTGCAAGGAAAACCCAGTGGGACAAAACCTTGTAAGGGAAAAGGAGTGCAACGCGCATTAACTCCCCCTGAATAGAGCATCAATTCACATCCTTGAGTCTTCGCACCCCAATCTTGTGCACTAGCTTCAAGAGATCGTTAGTAGAGATTTGATAAATAAATCAGTCCTATTAACTATAATGAATATTTGCACCTTGAAATCATAACTCGTGATAGATATATAATGTCTTCACAAATATCGTGGAATGTCTCTTCAATATTTCCATAGAGATATCCTCGCCATCACATTATCATAGTTATAGCAAGATATATTTGTGCATAAATTGCATTAAGGAAGTGGTACCTCAAGATCAAGAATTGTAGATTCTTCAAGCAACTTAAATCCTTCATGGGTTGTCATATAAGTCATATAATAGACTTTAGATGCATATCAAGTCATATAATATGAGCATTTGCAGTGAGAATATAGTTACTTTCTTTGGGTCAGCATATGCGTATGGCATGCTTTGCAATATGTTGCAATTGAATTATCCTTTTATGAACTTCAGGTTCATATTATGATATTCGAGGATCTATATATACAAATGATAATTCATCCCATGTAACCTTTTCTCAAGTGTTTATCATGTCTCCTCCTCATGTTAGGAAAAACTAACTTGTTTCCTCAACTCTGGGAAATCATCTTTGTGCATTATCATGTTAATATACACAGCACATTAATAATAATAAGATGAAATTATTTGGTTCCTGACCCTGAACCACTTGTGAGGGGAGAATATAATATACTCTCGTGTATAGCGTATATCAAATTGATATAGATAACTTTGTTCTCATAAGCAATAATTTAGCTATTAAATGTAGGCACTCAATAAATTATTTTGCTAAACCAACTATGATGTAAACCAACTTATCAAGATGAACTATCTTGAATAGAAAATCTGGAAATTATGCTCGAAATTAGATTACTGAGCAAGTTACCTCGCAAGCACCGGCCAGGCTGCAGGTTTATAATAATCGCACATGTAACCATATCATAGATGCATCATATGTGGTATACATGGCAGGCGAATGAGCCCATATTCACCCTTGATATTTCCAGAATTTATGGGATTCAACCCCAACTTTAGTTGGTCAATTAATTTAATGAGAACAAGTAATACAAGAGAATTCGTAAAGAACTTTTTAGTTCTTTAATATTTACCCATGTGAATTCTCTATTATTGTTGCACATCATACAAATTGATATGGCTAACACGAATGCCAATTGAATAAATTATCAATATTGATAAGTTCATGTTTATACCATGACATGTGCAATTCTCAATAAACTCCAAGTTTATTATGATATGGATTTTTATATCAATTAACATCCACTTTATTGTGGCATTCTTTTGTTTGTGTAGTACAAACTGGAGAATAAAGCGGGTAGCTTTTCATATACAGATTATCCCACTACAAGTTGTAGTAATAGAAGATATCAAATCTTTCCTTTATTTATTGTCTCAATATAATCAACCGCTTTCACATATACTTTGGAAACTGAATAAGTTTCTTTGAGACTTACTACAACACAATACCTTATTGGTAATCAATTGCGTTTCTCCAAAATAATATAATTGGCTCTTGCACAGAGTTCTCAATTAATTTGGTACTATCACATATTGCTATCACATTCTCTGCGGGGATATGTAATTTTGTTATTCTTTTCAAATCTGTAAATGCGTCTGGCATTTGATTTGCTATTCTTTGCAAATGGATAATATTTTGCACCTCTTTTTCACAAATATAGGTATGTGGATCAAGATGAGATAATGATGGATTTGTCCACAAAATTTCTCGTTTGGTTTCACCAACTTCTCCCCCTAATTTTGGGAAAAGTGTCTCATCGAATCGACAGTCTGCAAATCGTGCAGTGAACAAATCCCCTGTCAATGTTTCGAGGTAGCGAATAATGGAGGGCGACTCAAAACCCAACATATATTTTCCTAACCTTCTTTGCAGACCCATTTTGGTGCGATATGGCGGTGCTACAGGCACATATACTGCATATTCAAAAATTCTTAAATGGGATATATTAGGTTCATGACCCAAAACTAATTGCAAAAGAGAATATTTATGATATTTCGTTGGTCTGAGACGAACTAGCATTGCTGCATGCAAAATGGCGTGACCCCAAACCGAAGTGGGCAGCCTCGTTTTCATGAGTAATGGTCTTGCAATCAACTGCAGACATTTAATTAAAGATTCTGCAAGACCATTTTGAGTGTGAACATGAGCTACAGGATGTTCCACTTTTATCCCAATTGAACATTGCATTCTCTATGATAAATATTGTTCCTTTAGGCAGAGTTATAGTTGCTCTTCCGGAGCCTTCAATCAATTTACTACTACCAGAAATTGTAGTAACATCTGCCTTACACATTCTTAAATGAGAGAAATATTTCTTCTCTTTGAGTATTGTATTGTGGTACATGAATCAATTAAACAAATATTTTTACAGTTGGACGTTGATCCAAGCTTGCTTTGTGAGATATCCATATTTGCTTCCCATGGTTTGACATACAAAAGAAATATACGAACATGAGAATAAACAAATTTAATCCGTTGCTTCATAATTAAACAATATTTTCAAAATCTGCTGAGGTTAATCGATCAACTAAGTTGATAATCGATTAACTTAGGCAACAGTCATTAGGTTAGTCGATTAACTAAATCTGATAGTCGACTAACATGCCTTGCGGAAAAAGTCCAGTTTAATACGAAATATTAGATAATCGATTATCTGATATGTTAATCGATTAACTTTACTAAAAAAAATTAATTCATCTACATCTGATATCTGATATGCCTCATTAAATTTGTGCAACATTTAATCATATCTACATTTAAGAAAACAACTATAAATTTGAAATACACAGACAAAGTGTTATAATGATCATTACAACAAAACATTCCACACATTAATTTATATTTCATTATCATTAAAAATGTCAACTGAAAAGTGTGGCGTATTCCATACACATATAACTACATAACTATACCAGTTGTAATTGTTTTTACATACACAAGAACATAGAGCAATTACTGACGATCACTACTAATAAAGTATAGCCTACAGTTATAATTATATTCTTACTAACTTTTTAGTGACACAGATTCTAATGGTATATGTAGTATACACAATATCACTAAATCACTATCATCATGACAAGACATAATTGCGAACCACATAGTTAAGAATTACAATATTAGCATTACTGAAAAATTAACTACACAAAGTTATAACACAATTTGTGATCATCATTACATAACACAAAATTGGTTTCAGGGCCTTTACTCTTTAGAGATGCTTGATAAAGCTCAACCAAATGTCTTGGTACACGGCAAATTCTTGACCAGTGTCCTTTTCCACCGCAACAATAACATATAGTTTCTGAACTATTTGCTTTTGGATTCTCATAGTGACCAACTTTAAGTTGTCATATCTCTCCTTTTAGCCATTCCACAAGATAAGTGGATCTTTGACTATGAGATATTCAATTTTCAAACCTTCATCAAGGTGATGGCGCAAGAAAATCAAGGCCTTAGCACAGTCTTGGGTGGATGCATTATTTCTGTCTTTAATGGTGTCTTCAGGACCCATTGCATCCAAATGGATTTCAGCATCCAACATCCATGTCATATAGTTCTTGCCCGAAATTTCAAGGGCAACGAACTTTCTTTTCATAATGTCAGACATAATTAAAACAAAATTACATCAAGAGCGTGTTCATACTTTCGGGCTTTATTACAATTATCACATTCACTTCAGGGAATGGATTAATATTATAAAAAGTTCTCTTCCTTCAGGAAATCGAATATAATTATCTAAACGTGTATTAATCACATCAAATTGTGATACTTCAACCTCTTTTAAAATATTTACTACTTCAGGAGCAAATCGAGGCGTGCATTTAATATAGAGAATATCTATGTAGCATATCTTAAACTGTAACCATAGAAAATCTATATTATCACTTATGGTGATTAACAAAATTTAATTACACTGAGATATATAAAATATAACCAATTCTGATGGTTGTATATTTCTTGTAAACTCTGCTGGAGTTTAAGTGGATATAACAACGTTATCCACTTTGTAATCCTTTATTGTAAGAGGATGAAAACAAATATCAAAATAGATATTGTATATATAGCATATAACCAAGCAAGCAATGATAAAGATATAAAATCAAATATAAGCAAAAGGCTCAAATTACTTTACACAAATTTAACTTCTCCGGATGTAACTGATATCTACATCTCTAATTGTAGATGAACACTGCTCGAGTGCCAGCTGCTGCAGCATGCTTAAGACCTTTCTTCTTCAATATAAAATTTGTTCCAATAAACAAACTTGATGATATTGCCAGAATTAATCCTCTGCTACTACCGAAATCGTCATCCGTTTTCCCTCTACGTTGCTAAAATCAATTACTATACATAGATCTTTCTAAATCTATTTTACATATAGATACATAGATCGGCCGAAAAAAAATGTAGTGTTTTAGGGGAGGGAGATCTGAAAATTGATAAAAATTAGTAAATTAAATTCGAAGTAAGTGCTCAAAATGGCAAAGTCTCATGCTGATAACGTGTTATAAAATAATAAAAGAACAAGAACAATATTGCAGAGAGAGTAGGGAGAGGAGTATTCTTATTGATACTTTTTGGTATGATTTACAATGGGGTAAGACCCCTCTATTTATAGGAAGAGAAAAGACTTAACCTCAAAGTAAAACTCTTCTATAAGATAGACATTCACCCTAATTAGAGTTCTATTCTTAACAATTACATTATTATACTCATAATTAAATTAATATATTAACTCCTAT
This sequence comes from Nicotiana benthamiana, assembly GCA_034376525.1. Lineage (NCBI taxonomy): Eukaryota > Viridiplantae > Streptophyta > Magnoliopsida > Solanales > Solanaceae > Nicotiana > Nicotiana benthamiana. The sequence continues at coordinate 76,510,150 of CM067336.1, forward strand.
CTCTCCCAAAATCAGGATTAAATTCAAAAATCTGAAAATTTTAAAAGTAAGGATACATGGGGAATTAATTACAAAATCGATGACCAAGAGATCTTGGATCCTCACATTAGGGAAAATCCGATTTCTTGTTCACCATATTCTCTCACGAAAAATCAAAGTCTTTTCTTTTTTTGCTTCACTAATATATTGCTCTTGTTATGAAATAGAAGATTCTTACACTTCTATTTAAGGTGAATGTCTTTAATGTACTTAATTAGAGAGATTTTAGAGTCCTATTATTGGTAGCAAGATCTTTCTCCTCCCTATAAATAGAGGTGCTCTCTACCATTGTAATTCACCCCTCTCAACTCAATAAGAAGAACTCTCTCTACTCTTCTCTCTATTGCTATTGTTCTTGTTCTATTGTTCTTGTCTTTTGCTTTAGTTTATAACACGTTATCAGCACGAGACTCTACCGTCTCAAGTATCATTCTCGAAAATCCAAGGTATTTTCCCTCTTCCTAATTTAATTTTCGAGTATGTCTGACATTATGAAAAGAAAGTTCGTTGCCCTTGAAATTTCGGGCAAGAACTATATGACATGGGTGTTGGATGCTGAAATCCACCTAGATGCTATGGGTCTCGGAGACACCCTCAAAGATAAAGAAAAAGCATCCACCCAAGATTGTGCGAAGGCCTTGATTTTCTTGCGCCACCATCTTGACGAAGGTTTGAAGATTGAATATCTCACCGTCAAGGATCCACTCGTTTTGTGGAACAGCTTAAAGGAGAGATATGACAACCTGAAGTTGGTCACTCTGCCACAAGCACGATATGATTGGGCCCATCTGAGGCTACAGGACTTTAAGTCCGTTTCTGAATATAATTCTGCTATGTTCAGAATTACTTCTAAACTGAAGCTATGTGGAGATAACATCTCCGATTACGATATGCTTGAGAAAACATTTACAACGTTTCATGCCTCCAATATGGTACTGCAGCAACAGTACCGAGAGAAAGGCTTTACGAAGTACTCTGAACTGATTTCTCTCTTACTAGTGGCTGAGCGAAATAATGATCTGCTCATGAGAAATCACGAAAATAGACCAACTGGGTCTACACCACTGCCTGAAGCAAATATGGTGCACTCGCATTATGCCAAACATAAAAGGGACCATGATCACGGTCATAAACGGGGTCAAAGCCAAGGACGTGGACAAGGAAGAAATTCCAAAGAAGTCCGTCACCCCCCAAAGAGAGATAACCACCGAAAGCAGAAATGGGGTCCAGAAGATCCTAAGGCAAATAGTTCAGAAACTATATGTTATCGTTGCGGTGGAAATGGGCACTGGTCTCGGACTTGCCGTATACCAAGACACTTGGTTGACCTTTATCAAGCATCTCGAAAGAGAAAAGGCCCTGAAACAAATTTTGTCTATGACGACAATGAGGATATCACCCACCTGGATGTGGCAGACTTCTTTGAGCAACCCGAGGGAAAGATAGACCACCTAATCGGTGATGGAACCATGATGAAAGAAGATGGAGCTGTTTGATTCTACTTGTATTAGTCAATGAATAAATTAATAGTCATTAGCATTAGCTCGTATTAGTTAATTCATGATATGATGTTAGTATTAGCCCTTTAGAATGTTTCAATATGCTCAAATATTTTTATTGTACAGTAGAGGTAATCGACTAACCTAAAAACTAGTCGATCGTCTAATATTTAGCAATAAAGCGAACTTTTTTCCGCCAGGCCAGATATTCGAATATCAGAGTCTGATATTCGAATATCTGGGCCAGATATTCGAATATCAGAATTCCTATATTCGAATATCTGGCAAGATATTAGAATATGTGCTTAAATATTCGAATATCTAATATTTTTCGCATTAAAGTATTATTTTTTCCGCAAGGCATTATATTCGAATATTAGAATACAATATTCGAATATCCTAAATAACTGCTTCCCAAAACGCTGTTTAAACGCGAAACAAAAGAATTGAAGTTGTTTATACTTATATTTATGTATTTTTTTTGTATGTCAAACTATGGGAAAGCAAAATGGATATCTCACAAAGCGAACTTGGATCAACATCCAACTGTAAAAGTATTTGCCTAGTTGATTCATGTACTACACATACAATACTCAAAGAAAGGAAGTATTTCTCTCAACTGAATATGTGTAAGGCAAACATTACTACAATCTCTGGAAGTAGTAAATTGATTGAAGGCTCCGGAAGAGCTATAGTAACTCTGCCCAAGGGCACGATGTTAATCATAGAGAATGCAATGTTCTCCTCCAAGTCTATGAGAAACTTGTTGAGCTTTAAAGATGTACGCCGGAATGGCTACAATATTGAGACAATGGATGAAGATAATCTTGAATATCTCGTCCTCACTTCAAAGAATGTCTCCGGCCAAAAGAGGGTTATTGAGAAATTCCCGTCTTTATCTTGTGGCCTGTATTGGACAAGAATTAGTGCAATTGAGGCACATTCAACAGTAAATCTAAAGAATACTGAGTCCAATACATTTGTACTTTGGCATGATCGACTGGGTCACCCAGGATCAACCATGATGAGATGGATTATAGAAAGCTCATATGGGCATCCGTTAAAGAATTTCAAAATTCTCTCAAGTAATGAATATCCTTGCACTTCGTGTTATCAAGGCAAGCTGATTATCAGACCATCCCCAACAAAGGTTGGGACTGAGTCACCCCAGTTTCTGGAACGTATACAAGGGGACATTTGTGGACCTATTCACCCACCTAGTGGGTCGTTTAGGTATTTCATGGTCTTGATAGACGCATCCTGTAGATGGTCTCATGTGTGCCTGTTGTCATCTCGCAACCTGGCGTTTGCGAAGTTAATGGCACAAATAATTCGGCTACGAGCACACTTTCCAGATAATCCAATCAAATCCATTAGACTGGATAATGCTGCTGAGTTTACATCCCAAGCATTTAATGATTATTGATTATCAATCGGGATAAAAGTTGAACATTCTGTAGCCCATGTTCACACTCAGAACGGTCTTGCAGAATCGTTAATTAAGCGCTTGCAGTTGATTGCAAGGCCATTACTGATGAGAACGAGGCTGCCCACTTCAGTGTGGGGTCATGCCATATTGCATGCAGCAATGCTAATTCATCTCAGGCCAACGAATTACCACAAGTATTCTCCGTTGCAATTGGTTTTGGGTCATGAACCCGATATATCCCATTTAAGGATATTTGGATGTGCCGTATATGTGCCTGTAGCACCGCCATCCCGCACCAAAATGGGTGCGCAAAGAAGGTTAGGAATATATGTTGGGTTTGATTCGCCCTCCATCATTCGCTACCTTGAAACATTGACAGGCGACCTGTTTACTGCACGATTTGCAGACTGTCGATTTGATGAAACACTTCTCCCAAAATTAGGGGGAGAAGTTGGTGAAACCAAACGGGAAATTTTGTGGAAAAATGAATCATTATCTCATCTTTATCCACATACCTCTACTTGTGAGAAAGAGGTACAAAAGATTATCCATTTGCAAAGAATAGCAAATCAAATGCCTGACGCATTTACGGACTTGAAGAGGATAACGAAATCCCACATTCCTGCGGAAAATGTTCCGATCCGTATTGAAGTCCCTATTGGACAATTATCTAGTGTCATATCCAATGAGTCAAATGCACGCCAGAAGCGTGGCAGACCATTAGGTTCCAAAGACCGAAATCCTAGAAAGAGGAAAAAGAACGATCTAAATGACACTATGAAAGAATCACATGAGGACGCTCATGATTTGATTAATTCCGAGATTCACAAAGAATCTATTGAGCCTGAAGCTCTTGAAAATACGGAACTACTCCCAAATCCAATTAATATTGAGGCAAATATTAATCGAGTGGATGTTGTGGTAGATAATGTCTTTGCTTATAATGTAGCATCTAACATTATGAAAGAATGTGAGGATCTCGAACCTCAATCTGTGAAAGAATGTCGAGAAAGACATGATTGGCCAAAATGGCAAGTAGCAATTCAATCTGAATTGAATTCGCTGGCAAAACGTGAAGTTTTTGGCCCTATAGTTGAAACACCTAATGGTGTTAAGCCCGTTGGCTACAAGTGGGTCTTTGTACGCAAACGAAATGAGAAAAATGAAGTACAAAGATACAAAGCACGACTTGTTGCACAAGGTTTTTCCCAAAGGCCTGGTGTCGATTATGAAGAGACATATTCGCCTGTAATGGATGCGATAACCTTTCGTTATCTCATAAGTTTTGCTGTCCATGAGAAGCTGGACATGCACTTAATGGATGTCGTTACTGCCTATCTTTATGGCTCACTTGATAACGACATATACATGAGAATTCCCGATGGACTCAAGGTGCCAAATGCGCACAATTCCAAATCTCGGGAAATGTTTTCAATCAAATTGCAAAGGTCCTTGTATGGTCTAAAGCAATCAGGACGAATGTGGTATAATCGTCTAAGTGAGTACTTGTTGAAAGAAGGCTATATAAATGATGCCATTTGCCCATGTGTGTTTATAAAGAAAACAACATCGGGATTTGTTGTACTTGCCGTATATGTTGATGACATAAACCTTATTGGAACCCCTGAAGAACTCCAAAAGGCAATTGATTATCTAAAGGATGAATTCGAGATGAAAGATCTCGGTAAGACTAAACTATGTCTTGGTTTGCAAATTGAATATTTGGCAAACGGAATTTTTGTTCATCAATCTACCTATACAGAAAAGGTACTGAAACGGTTTTACATGGATGACGCACATCCGTTAAGTACACCGATGGTTGTTCGTTCACTTGAAGTGAACAAAGATCCATTCCGACCTAAAGAACGGAATGAAGAGATACTTGGTCCTGAAGTACCATATCTTAGCGCAATTGGCGCATTAATGTATCTTGCAAATACTACAAGGCTGGACATTTCTTTTTCAGTTAATGTCTTAGCAAGATTTAGCTCGGCTCCTACGAGGAGACATTGGAATGGGATCAAACACATATTGCGGTACCTAAAAGGGACAACCGATTTGGGCCTATTTTATGGAAAGAATTGCAGCCCGGATCTTGTTGGTTATGCTGATGCTGGATATTTGTCTGACCCACACAAGGCTCGGTCTCAAACGGGTTATGTGTTTACCTGCGGAGAAACCGCCATATCTTGGCGATCGACTAAGCAATCAATTGTGGCTACTTCATCTAATCATGCCGAGATAATTGCTATTCATGAAGCAAGTCGGGAGTGTGTGTGGCTAAGGTCGATAATACATCATATCCAAGACAAATGTGGTTTGAAATGTGATAAACTACCCACAACTTTATATGAAGATAATGCAGCATGTATAGCTCAATTGAAGGGAGGATTCATAAAGGGAGATAGAACGAAGCATATTTCACCAAAGTTATTTTTCACACATGATCTTCAAAAGAATGGTGATATCAATGTTCAACAGATTCGTTCAAGCGACAATATGGCTGATTTGTTTACAAAATCTCTACCAAAGTCAACCTTCAAGAAGCTAGTTCACAAGATCGGAATGCGAAGACTTAAGGACATAAATTGATGTTCTTATCAGGGGGAGTTAATGCGCGTTGCACTCTTTTTCCCTTACAAGGTTTTGTCCCACTGGGTTTTCCTTGCAAGGTTTTTAACGAGGCAACCAATAGGCGCATATTCAAACATGTGTACTCTTTCCTTACTTTAATTTTTCCCATTGGGTTTTGTTTTAAGGTTTTAACGAGGCACATCATTGAATAGACATTCAAGGGGGAGTGTTATGAAATAGAAGATTCTTACACTTCTATTTAAGGTGAATGTCTTTAATGTATTTAATTAGAGAGATTTTAGAGTCCTATTATTGGTAGCAAGATCTTCCTCCTCCCTATAAATAGAGGTGCTCTCTACCATTGTAATTCACCCCTCTCAACTCAATAAGAAGAACTCTCTCTACTCTTCTCTCTATTGCTATTGTTCTTGTTCTATTGTTCTTGTCTTTTGCTTTAGTTTATAACAGCTCTTTCCTTTTTATATTGTTCTTTGTACTAAAAAATGGATACATGTGCCTATCACATGATCACGATTTGCATTTAAATAAACTAAAAAGATCCGTAATATAAAATGAAATACACAGAACAATTCTACTCAGATGCAAATTAGAGATAAATAAAATATTCAATATTCTCCTAAAATTTTGAGTGATATGAGAATGTACCAATAAGTTCCTTGTTGTTTGAGCTTTACTCCATAGCCCGAAGTGATTGCTCGTATCAAAGTATTAACCCCACATGCTTTCTTTTTCCTCCCTCTTTTATTTATTTTTTTAGGAAAAAAAATTATGTGTATTTTATATTAAAATTTTGTGAAGCAAATTATCCGATAAACAAAATAACTATAACAATAACAATTAGTGTAAGTTCCAACAATTTGTTGTACTATTATCACGGCTCAAACTCATGACACATATTTGTATTGGAAAAAACTAAGTTTATATATGAAATTTATTATAAGATGACACGTTATGACACGTGGATCAGTTGAAGAAGAATAGGTGATGAAGAATAACCAAAAAGGCACGGGCTTCAACAGGTACGGGCAGTCATTCAGATAAAAGGCAAGAAGGACAGGTGCTCGAACCTCTTTATGATGGAAGAGAAAGAATTTGATAGTAAATAAGGAATAGATACATACTATTGGACATTAAATGCGGAAAATGTTAAGGAATCAGTATTGAATCAAATATGATTGTTGACTGTAGCATTATATTAAATGTCATTAAATGCCATTAATCGACAATAATGACTCAACTATGGCAGAAACGAAAGGTATTACATAGAAATAGCTATAAAAGAAGGAAAATGATATTTTATAAGGACACGAAATATCATCGGAATATACTGAATTACTTTATTTTCTTCTGTTCATCTTATTATTATCAAAGACAATTTCTTTTATTCATTTTATTTTTTGATTATCAGTAACTCGAGTTCTTCTAAATTAACGTTTTGACCGAAATTACTATTTTTGGTTAAACAAATTAGTTCTGTTTCCGAGAATCTAATAATTGCTTACTTTCTTAATCGTTTCTTTCATAAAAAAACTTACCATGTCGAATAACAACGACAACAACCAAAAGATCCTCAACATCAGGAGAATGATCCGGGTGACAGGACCCCACTTTCCTCACCGCATGATTTACAACATCAATCACGAGAAGGAACTCCAAGTGGCTCTGAAACAAATAATGGAATTGCAAATCAAAATAGATTCGAGGCAAATCAAAATGCTGGAGTTGCAAACAAACAAGCACTCGATGATGCCTTAAAAAATCTCATTGCTCAACAAGTCAGCAATGCTTGTAGACAAGTGATTTTTGACCCTCCCAAAATTTCACCCATTTTAGCATGTAAATATTTAATTTAGGCCTAATATCGCTATTTTAATTGATTTGACTCTTTTGCTTTATTTTATTATAAGAAAATAAAAATTATAAAAAATAGTTTAATTAATATTTTTGTAATCATTTTTAATCTTGAAAAATACAAAAAATAGTTTTGCTTTGATGATCAGTCTTATTTTAACAGTTTCTGTACTTAATTAGGACTAATTAATAAATGAGATCGTATTTTAATCTCGTTCGCGAAAAAGAATAAAACTTGGTCTCAAGCAAACCTTTTTTAGGCCTAATTTTGAACCTACCCAATAATTTCTAAGCCCATAATTCTTAGACTCATACCTAACCTAATTCTTATCCCTATATAATAGTACATAATACCTAAATATTGACCTACACCTAAAAATTTAGATCTGCCATTAACAACAAAAGACCCCATCCTCCCCGATCTGATTTTTTTGTTAAAAGAAAAGGAGTCATTTTTCATAAATTTTAACTGAACAAGGAACGAAAGAGCCTCACCATATCTCAATTCCTTTGCAAAAATCTGTTGTCTCCCTAAAGGATCTTATCATCTCTCTTAATATCTCTCCAAGTCCCAACAACACTACTAGGTTCAAATAGAAACAAGTCATGAAAGACCCATAAATGCCTCAAAATCCAGTCATGAAACCAGCGAGAAAACGGACCAAAATGAGTCAAAAATGACTCCAATAGCTGCTGAAAAATAGCACCAAACCCAACTCCAAAATCACCCCTTAATCACCACAAATCAGCTCAAACGCAGTCCCAAAATCAGCAACAATAAGCTGAAAAACAACCTCAAATTATCTAGCGAAAATCAGCTAAAAACTTGCTGAAATCAGTCCAAAACAGCCCCCCTCTCCCCAAAATTGTAGCTTAAAGTAGCTGATTCCAGCCAACAACCACACCCAAAACAACCTCCAAAGCTTAAAAAAAATCTTGGCCAAAACTCCATTGAAACAGGTTGGAAAATCTGTCCAAACATCGTATTTTCATGGTAGTGTTCAGTCGGGTAGGAGTTTAAAATTCGAAATCTTCCACTCAAGTCGAGGTCATTTCGGGTCGTCATCGAGGCTTTGATAGTCGGCTTTGATCCAGTACCATGTTCAATCTTTTAGAAGTTTCTGCCGCCCTTGTACACATTTTGGAGAATACTGTTCAACAATAGAGGTTCTCCATTCACTTTGCTGATTATGTCTTTTACTATAAATTTTACATGGTTTAAATTTGCTGGCCAAGTCTTTGCTGGATACATGACTGTGTTTTGTATTTTGGAAAGGAATGGTTATTTTGTGTGTTTAATTTAATAAGTCTGAGCATGATTGTCTAGTTGCTTAAGAATATCTGTTTCTTAGACCTTTTTGTTGTTGCAACGTTGGGCTAGTCATGTCGATGGGGCCATGGGCCATTGAAACATTAAGTTGATAGAACTTTGGGCCTACAATAACAACAACTACTATCCAGTATACTCCCACCAGGTGGGGTCTGGGGAGAGTATTATGTAGACGAGCCTTACCCCTACCCGAAAGGGCAGAGAGGCTGTTTCCAAACGACCCTCGGCGCATAGGATAAAATGGAAAGCTGCATTAGAACAAAGACAAAATTAGGAACCAAAGCAAGACAAAACACAATAATAAAGCATAAGTAATCCCGCAGAAATAACGTAAATAATTATGCAAACATAAGAAACATAAATACAGTCGCATGCAATAATAACAAGCAGTAACTACCATACTAACAACCAAAAGGGGACCTAAGCTAAAACACTAGTCATCTATGGGTAACCCTACTATCCCACACCCAACCCCGGGTGAGGCGAACGAAGGGATCTAAGAGCCCCTAGCCTGCAACCCTGATTCTAGACCTCCAGACTCCCCTATCAAGGGTCATGTCCTCGGTAACCTGCATTCTAGTCATGTCCTGCCTAATCACCTCTCCCAATGCTTCTTAGGCCTCCCTCTACCTGGCCGACCACCAACAATCACCAACCGCTCGCAGCTCCTCACCGGGGCATCGGGGCCCCTCCTCCGTACATGCCCGAACCACCTCAGCCTCGCTTCCCCCATCTTTTCGTCCACCGGGGCCACCCCTACCTTCTGTCGAATAACTTCGTTCTTAATCTTATCTAGCCTGGTGTGCCCACACATCCACCTAAGCATCCCCATCTCCGCAACCTTCATTCTCTGAACATGAGAGTTCTTCACGGGCCAGCACTCCGCCCCATACAACATCGCAGGTCTAACCACGGCTCTGTAGAATTTCCCCTTGAGTTTGTGTGGAATTTTCTTGTCACACAGGACCCCTGAAGCAAGCCTCCACTTCGACCACCCTGCTCCTATCCGTTGGGTGACGTCCCCGTCAATCTCCCCGTCCCCCTGAATCACAGACCCAAGATAACGGACACTGTCCCTCTTGGCGATGGCCTGAGAACCAAGCATCACTTCCCTGCCTACCCCCCTCGGCTCGTCGCTAAACTTGCACTCCAGATATTCTGTCTTAGATCTGCTTATTTTGAAACCCTTAGACTCGAGGGTTTGTCTCCATACCTCTAACCTCTCACTAACACCGGCCCTCGTCTCGTCTATCAATATTATGTCATCAGCAAAGAGCATACACCAAGGCACATCCCCTTGGATATGACGGGTTAGAGCATCTATCACTAAGGCGAACAACAGGGGGCTCAGCGCCGATCCTTGATGGAGCCCCATTACCACAGGAAAATGGTCTGATTCGCCACCCGCCGTCCTCACCCTAGTCTTAGCTCCATCGTACATGTCCTTGATTACTCTGATATAGGCTTCTGGCACACTCTTCGCCTCCAAGCACCTCCATAGCACCTCCCTCGGGACCTTGTCATACGCCTTCTCCAAGTCGATAAGCACCATATGAAGGTCCTTCTTCTTATCCCTGAATTGTTCCGCCAGCCGCCTGACTAGGTGAATAGCCTCTGTGGTGGAGCGGCCCGGCATGAAACCGAACTGGTTCCCAGATATAGTTGTCGCCTCCCTCACTCGCGCCTCAATCACCCTCTCCCAAACCTTCATCGTGTGGCTTATTAGTTTAATACCCCTATAGTTGTTGCAGCACTGGATGTCCCCTTTGTTCTTGTACAAGGGCACCACTGTACTCCACCGCCACTCATCCGGCATCCTCTTAGCCTCGAAGATGACGTTAAACAGCCTAGAGAGCCACTCCCCTCCAGATCTACCCATGCACTTCCAGAACTCCATCGGGATCTCGTCAGGCCTGGTTGCTCGACCCCTACTCATCCTACGCAACGCCCCTATGACCTCCTCCACCCTAATGCGCCTGCAGTACCCAAGGTCTCTATGTCGCTCTGAATGCCCCAACTCCCCTAGCTCTATGATCCGATCCCCCTCCTCGTTAAGAAGGTCCCGAAAGTACGCCTGCCACATCTGTTTGATTTGCGATTCCCCCATCAGAACTCTACCATCCTCGTCCTTGATACACCTGACTTGGTCTAGGTCACGAGCCTTCCTTTCCCTTGCTTTAGCCAGCCGGAATGACTTCTTATCCCCACCTCTCTCCCCTAGTTCCTCGTACATGCGACCGAACGCCGCATTTTTAGCTTCCGTGACTGCCATCTTAGCTTCTCTTCTCGCCTCCCTGTAGATCATCCTGTTCGCTCTCCGCTCCTCCTCGCTTGTGCTCCCTGCCAACCTAGCAAATGCCGCCTTCTTCGCCTCCACTTTTCCTTTGACTACCTCGTTCCACCACCAATCACCCTGATGTCTACCTAAATATCCCTTAGTTACCCCGAGCACGTCCCGTGCTACCCCCCTAACCAAGTTCGCTGTCACTGACCACATCGCGTCCGCTTCCCCATAACTTCTCCAAGCTCCGCCCTCCTCTAACCTCCTTTCCAACTCCTGTGCTTTCTCCTTAGACAAAGCTCCCCATCTAATCCGCAGTTGACCCAGGGCGCCCCTCCTCTTTTTCTTCACCCAGAGATCGACATCCATCACTAGAAGTCTATGCAGAGTTGAAAGAGACTCTCCCGGAATAACCTTGCAGTCCTTGCACAGACCCCTGTCGCTCCTTCTGATGAGGATGTAATCAATTTGAGTCCTCGCCGCCGAACTCTTGAAGGTGACCAAATGCTCCTCCCTTTTCCGGAATGTCGAGTTCGCAATCAGGAGCTCGGTAGCCCTGGCGAAATCAAGCAGCGAAGTGCCTCCTCCGTTCCTGGCCCCAAAGCCAAAGCCACCGTGCACCTCATCATAGCCACCAGCCTCAGCCCCAATATGACCATTAAAGTCCCCTCCAATAACTAACTTCTCAGATTGGGGAATACTCCCTACCAGATCATCCAAGTCCTCCCAAAAGCGCCTTTTAACCTCCTCGTTTAAGCCTGCTTGCGGCGCGTAAGCGCTGATGACGTTGAGGGCGCCACCCCCAATAACCAGCTTAATAGACATTAACCTATCATTCACTCGCCTAACCTCGACCACGGACTCCCTTAGGTCCCTATCAACCAAGATGCCCACTCCATTCTTACCCCTCACGAGCCCAGAGTACCATAGCTTAAACCCATCAACATTCCGCGCCTTTGTCCCTTTCCACCTAGTCTCCTGCACGCACGCTATGTTAACCCTCTTCTGCTGAAGAACCTTGGGCCTATGATGACTTAATAGATATTGGGCTGCCTTTAATTTAGAATAGGGATTTTTACCTATACATCCCATATAACAAACCTTACTACCATTATTGTGCATTGTTTGTTTATTACCCTTATATCTCATGTTTTTGTTACATAATATGTACCAAACAAGATAATTGCTGATTTTCCATCCTAAATTAACACTAGACAATTAAGGCTAATGATATTTGCTTATCTCTTCTTTTCACGCCAATCAGTTTGGAATGCCAATCAGCTTTGAATGTTAATAAATGTTTGATTTACTACCAAATAAATTTCCCTTACATTAAGGTAACATATTAAATGCTCCAAATATATCCTCTAAACTAAACAGATTAAGGTAATGGAAGATCCAGTGCATATTTTCAACAAAACTGTTTCAAAATTGACTACAGTCATTCCTCCAAACAGAATTCTTCAAAACTGTTTCGAGATACTACTCTCATTCTTCCATTTAAAATTCGACAAAACTGTTTGGAAATTGAATACTCTCATTCTTCCATTCAAAATCAGTTTTTATTGTTATTGAGGGATAGCCTAATTCCACCAGATTCTCTCTTATTTTTTCATATTTTGTAGTTATTCCGTGACTGGCAGTAAGGAGATTATACAATGTCAAAAATTCCGATAATGCTTAAATGTAATGGTTATTGGGATAACCATGGCAGCTTCAGAGATTTTGAAGTTGACGCCATTTTGGTTGATGAAACTGCAAGCTACGGAATTCTCCAATCTACAATTGCAGAACAATTATCGATTGATACATCTGATAAAGTTGTAGAAATAAAATACATTGTGAATGATAACTGTCCTCCGTTGCAGATTAGAAACGATATGGGCGTTCGTGTATATATGGAAACGAAAAAAGAGAATAAAAACTTAGGTTCGTATCCGTTATGTATTAGCATAAGAGATTTCAATATGGAATTGGCAATAACCAATGAACGCCCCATCAGTATAGGTAAGTTTGCGTCGAAACAGAATTCGGAGATTTTTGTGTTCTCTAATCAACTACAATTTGACGCCAATTATCTATAATGAATATACAATGTGAATGTTTTGTATGCAGGTTCTTCAGGATCATTAAGGTTATTAGAAATTCCATCTTCACCAGCTATTGAGCAATATCAAAGTGAAATAATAATTGAATCTTCTCAAACATGTATTGAGGAAGGTCAAGTGTACCAGGACAAGAAGACGATTGTTGCTGCAATGAAAAATTATGCAGTTATGCAGAAGTTCCAGTTCAGAGTTAAAAGATCAAGTTGTAGAAGGTTTGTACTTAGTTGTTCATTGTCAATGCTAAAGTATTATTTTTATCTATGCAGTTGTATATAATTGTAGTTAATGTATTCAATTGTAGTTAATTGTAGTTATATGTTGTCAATTGTAGTTCATTGTAGTCAATTGTAGTTGTTTGTAGTCAAATGTAGTTACGGAAAACCAGTTTGTCGGTATTTGTAGTTAGTTGTAGTTAAATGTAGTCAATTGTAGTTCATTACAGTATTTAATAAAAATGTTTGAAAATTGGATTTTTTTGTAGCTACTGGCTTGTATGTGTTGCGGAGAACTGTAAATGGCACTTCAAGGCAACATCTATTAATGATTCATCATTGTTCAAGATAAGAAGTTTTAGCCGACAACACACATGTTGCCGAATGGACGAAACATTCATTAAGCGCAAGTGTACTGCAACAGTAGTTGGTAGCATTGTCGTTCCAAAGTTTTGTGATCCTAAGACTGTTTACACGCCAAAGGACATACAAACTGACATGTTATCCGAACATGGAGTCAGCCTAAGCTACATGCAAGCATGGAGAGCAAAGGAAAAAGCATTACGGTTTCTGCGAGGGAATCCGTGTGACTCGTACAACAGATTACCAAAATATTTTTATATTCTTGAGAATAATTATCCCGGTTCTGTTGTTAAATTGAAGAAGGCAGCAGATGATTGCTTCTTGTATGCATTTGTTGCTCTTTCTACATCAATAAATGGTTGGCAACATTGTAGGCCGGTAGTAGTGGTTGATGGTACATTCTTAAAATCATCATACAGGGGTATTATGCTGACAGCAAGCACCATGGATGCAGCAGGTAACAGATGTAATAATGTTGTAGTTACAATGTAGTTACTTTGTATAAATCAATGTATTTTATATTGCCTAAATTATCCAAATATATTTGTATTTAATAGTTAATCTCAAGTTATGTCTACAAATTGTAGGTTCTATTTTTCCCTTGGCATATGCTGTTGTTGATTCTGAGAACGACGCATCTTGGAGGTGGTTCTTTGAACAATTCAAGGAGGCATATGGTGAAAGACCTTCTATGTGTGTTGTCTCAGACAGGCATGAGAGTATATCGAAGGCAACATCCGTAGTCTATCCTGGAATTGCACACTACTTTTGCATGTGGCATATATGGACAAATATAAGGTCAAAATTCAAGAAGTCACATCTACAATTACATGAATTATACTTTGCTACAGCACGGTCATATACTCTGGATGATTTCAATGAAAGAATGATGAAGATTCAGGAGGTAGACCCACGTGTTTCGTCTTACCTACATGATATTGGATATCATAGATGGTCAAGAGTACATGCAACGGCAAATAGAATTTTTACTATGACATCAAACATTGCAGAGTCGTTGAACGCTGTTACAAAAGAGGCAAGAGAGCTGCCAATATTTGATCTATTGGAGTATATGAGGACTATTATAGAACGTTGGACAAAAGACAAGTTATTGAAGGCAAAGGGTACTTTCACATTACTTGGACACAAATTCAACAAAGAATTGGAAGATAACACTCTATTATCCCAGAAACTAAAGGTAATATATTATTGTTTGGTGCATGAAAAAAAAACAAAAGAAGTAGTAGATGAAAATGTTGTTTCCAGAGAGTTTTTAAAATGTAGACGTTTGTAGTTAAATGTAGTTAATGTTTTATGAATGATTTCCAGAGAGTTTTTAAAATGTAGACGATTGTAGTTAAATGTAGTTAATGTTTTATGAATGATTTCCAGAGAGTTTTAAAAATGTAGACGATTGTAGTTAAATGTAGTTAATGTTTTATGAATGATTTCCAGAGAGTTTTATAAATGTAGACGATTGTAGTTAAATGTAGTTAATGTTTTATGAATGATTTCCAGAGAGTTTTAAAAATGTAGACGATTGTAGTTAAATGTAGTTAATGTTTTATGCCGTTTATTTGTAGCTGGTTTGTAGTTAACTGATTGTTGCTAACATAGTTAACTTATTGACACCTTATTATTTTCTTTTTGATCTTGAATTGTAGGTGAGAGCTTCAACCGATCATATACACACTGTGTTAGATGGCGTGAAGAGGTACATTGTATGTTTAGAAAATAAGAAATGTAGTTGTGGACAATTCCAACTTGATGAACTTCCATGTGCACATGCTTTGGCATCATTAAGGCATAGGAATGAAAGGCCGGACAACTATTGCTCACCGTATTACACAACTAAGAGCCTACTACTTACATATGAATTGCCAGTTAATCCTCTTCCTGATGAAGCAAAATGGGATGTTCCACAACATATTTTGGATGATGTAATAAAGCCACCGGCTGGAGATAAAAGGCAGCCAGGAAGACCTCAAAAGGAAAGATATAAAAACTTTGATGAAATAAACTCAAAGAAGTACAAGGTGTCATGTGGCAATTGTGGAGGTGAAGAGCATAACAAAAGAAGTTGCAAGAATGTGCCGAAAAAGGCATGAATATAATGTAGCTACATAGTTATTCAAAATAAAGGGTAGTTATCCCAGATTATCGGAATTTAAGGTGTAACTGTAATATGTTTTTGACGATAATAAAGAAGTTTACTAATATACTTGCGTAATGTAAACTGTTTGCAGATTGTTGTTATAATGTACTTTAAGTGATTTCGAAATGTGTTATCGACATAATAGATAAAGACAGAATGTTGTAGATAAAGAAAAAACGTTGTAGTTCATTTTCATGAAATCTAAGTAAGAAACATCATCATGTTTATCTGAAAACATATATTGTGCAAATGTACTGCAACAGTGCATGTAGCGTTGGAGTTCAAACAAGTTGTAGTTATGTAATTGTATTTATATGCAGAATAAATGTGTAGTTATTTGTAATTGTATGTAATTGTATTCACTACATTAATAATGTCTAATGTATTCATGAAGCTATTGTTCATTACAACCAAATGACTACATTTACAATACATATTGCCTTGAGGAGAAGATAATTGTAGTTTCCTTTAATACTGTTATCATTGTCAATATAGTTAACATATGTATTGAGGCAATTCTAAATCCTCGAATAGATTGACCTGGCTTCAAATTTTATTTCATAGTTTTTAGTTCAGACCTGTAAGAAAACCTTGGATTCCAATCCAAGAAGTTGGATAATGCAAGCACTGGCATGATAATGTTTAATGTATTCATGAAGCAATTGTGCATTTAGTTTGCATTTCTGAACCAAATATGTTCTAAACTGAAATGGGAGATCAGAGTTGTAATCAGAATAAAAACAATCTCACAACAAAAGTGAACATACAGTGCAACTAAATGCACAGATGAATCTCAGAAAAATGGCAAACAGAAATGCAAACTTAAGGTTATTTTTCGAAAGCAATTGTTCAGTACAACCAAACTGACATAATTCTCCACTAACTACAAAATTGTTCAAGGTCCATGAAACATTGTGGGTTACAATCAAAGTTCATTACAACAGTACACACTATTTCCTCCTTCGTTCCACTTTAGTTCTCTCATTTTTTGGCGGTGGACCCCTCCTCCTTGCAAGCCTGCCTGTAACCTCGCTCTCACTGATTGAACCATCATTTAGCTTCTTTGTGGCGTAGTCCCACAACAGAGCTCCATAGCGTCTACGGTGTTTGTTAATATCATTAAGATCCTCCTTTGGTATAGACAAATCACCATTGCTAATATATTCCGCAAATGCAGCAACAAATACACCGCAATCCCTGCAGATTATGAGTAATTTTCATTAAATACCAAAAACCAAATATATTTTAAGTATACATATAGAAAGGGAGTTTAGTTTTTTACAGTGAGCCTTCCTTTTGTTGTGGAATCTCGGCAACCATCCATTGTATGTCTAGAGGGTCCGTAACTGGCTTCTCTACGTATGACTTTGTATTCTTGAAGTCAATGTCCTTGCGTTTGCCGTAGAAACCAGTGCATGACAAATAAAGAGGAATAATTGTTGAAAATTTTTCAGCCATAGCTTGAACTGTTTTGTTACGCTTTGCCCTCACCAATGAATCATACACATACAGTTGCCGGTCCTTTATGTCAAACACTAACAACAACCAATGGAAGTTCTCTACAAGGTTAACAGACATTACCACATAATCCACAAGATCCCATGCTACATTTGCAAGAATTCGATAGCCCATAATATATTCTCCAATATCGTCATCGGCTTTTACAACAGAGTTCCTTTGATTAATTGGAGCAGCAGAGAACTTATCATAGATACTTTCAACTTTTGTCTTGAACAAACAGTCTGTTGTTGTAAATCTACAGTTGTTGTTGGGGCCATATTTCCCCTTCTTTCTCAAATAGTACATTATAACATCGATGTGCTGAAAAAAGTAAAAGTTGCAATTATAATATCTAATTCAAATCTGTACATTAAGGCAATCTGTCTTTAAAATGCTGTCAACAGTGTTTAATAAACTACATGATGTAGTGAATTGTAGTTAAATGTAGTGAATTGACTTTAAATGTAGTTAAAGCAATCTGTATTTAATGCAGTTTGTAGTTAATGCAAATGTATTCAATTGTAGTCATTGGTAGTCAATAAGAACTACATTTGCATATAACAAGACATACTTAAATATGTTTAGATAGAATAAGCTATTGGATATCAGTTGTTCAATATCAACAATTAACAGAGCATACAAGATGAAAGAAAACAAATAATGGCTGTGTATAACAGTTTGACAGCTACAAAAGTGAAAATAACAGCTACAAGATGCAAATAAGAGCTAAAGAATATGTAGCTCATGTCAGTGTATTTCAGTTTACTTATAACCCATTCTAGTTATGTGTAATCTAGTTATAAGTCTATATACATCAAGGCAATCAGTATTTTAAATGTAGTCGTTGGTAGTTAACTGTAGTGTTCAATAACTACATAACAGTGAGCCAGATACCAGATAAAGACAAAACTGCAATGATAATCCATATACTTACTGTACAATTTATTAGCTGTCCAGGGTGAGCAAGGGCGTAGAACCAGTCCTTCTTATCTATTTTTTCGCAACCCAAATCCAACAAAGGATTGAGATGGTTATCCTTCATGGAATAGAAGTTCTTCCTCCTGTAATAATAATATAATTAAACAAACAACTACAAAAAATAAAAACATTGACAACTTTAAAGTCTAAATTAAATAGAAAGAAAAGTAAAACAAATACATACAACATAAGACATTTATGCACCATACCTCCTAGATGATTTGTCACTTCGATGGTATAACCAGGTAGTAAAACTATCTATTAGTTGAGGATCAACATCTTCACCAATGGGACTTGTGAATGGGTGCTTTATGTAAAAAAATTTTGGCCCAAAAGACGTGCTGCCTTCAGTACTGTAAAGTGGCGTGAATGGTGATCGTGCATGTTTTCCAGGTAACCTTGTTCTTCCTTGATGAAGAGGGGTTGAATCAACTTGAATTGGGTCACCATACATGACCATTTGTGATAGGTTTTCTGGAATTTCAAAATCGTCCAGTGTCACGCCTTTATTTTCAGTTCCTCCACACATCACTCCAATCTCCTCTTCTTTTTC
The DNA here is from genome assembly GCA_034376525.1 of Nicotiana benthamiana. NCBI lineage: Eukaryota > Viridiplantae > Streptophyta > Magnoliopsida > Solanales > Solanaceae > Nicotiana > Nicotiana benthamiana. The sequence continues at coordinate 76,529,043 of CM067336.1, forward strand.
AATGCATTCTTCGACAATTTCAGTCACAGTTACACCATGAATCGGTGAATGTGGAACATTGTCTTGTTGTTCAAGTTGTTGAGGAGAAGAAGGAGCTGAACAGGTAAATTTATTTTTTATTAGCAATTCAAGATGGAAGTATATATGTATGTATGAATTATCTAGATACCTGTTGTACTGGGGCCTGCACGGACTTGTGGACCAAAATTGAACTGAAATTCTTTGTTTTTCTCTGCTTCGTTATGTTCGTTATATCTTTTTGAACTAGCAGCAAACTACATTGTGAGATGAATGTTTTAGTATTAGAATACATTATCATAAATATTATAAAGTGTTACTGCATTGTAGTTTATGAAAATGTGGTTACTGCATTGTAGTTTATGAAATCTGTAGTCAATTGTAGCAAGTAAGGACTACATTTGGATATAATAAGAACAGGAAAGAAAACAGGAAGAAATCAAAATACAAATGCCTACAAATGACTACAATTAACCCCTGTTAAAAATCCAGTTATTGAACACTATATTTAACTACAAATAACTACATTTAAAATACAGACTTAGACCAAATGTGATGACTTATAACTAGAATACATATAACTAGATTTGGTTATAACAAAATTGAAATACACAGACTTGAACTATATATAGTGTTACTTACAAATAACAGTGAACCAGGTAAGTCATACATAGGTCAAGTCTGTATATTAAAACATTGAACTAGCTACAAAATACAAATTACATCTACAAAACTACAAATAACAGCTACAAAAGTGTAGTTCAGAACTGTACATTAATTCAAAAAGTAGTTTTAGTGCATTCAATTGTATTGAAATGTATTGTTCAGGAACTACAATTTATGTAACTGCAAACTACATTTTGATAGTAATGTTTTAGTGTTAGAATAGATTATCATAACTATTATTAGTGTTAGAATAAATATATGTAAATTCTTACCTTGGAGTCATCCAATTCATTTCTACTGTTGACAACATTCACTAATCTTTTCAAAGATTGATCTATGAACTCTCGAAGTTTTGAGAGTTCATCAAAAACATCATTCCTCAGCTGATCTAACTTTCCAACCACGTAAAAATTAAATATGTGTGTGAGTTGGTAAGAATATTCGATTTGTTACACTAAAATAAAAAGAAACTACAATGTCGAAGGAATGATTTCAATTGGTAGTAAACAATGACTACACAACTGTAAATTCTAACAGTACCTGCTCAATGTTCTGTTCCAACTTCCTCATCTGGCTTCTTACAGATTCCATATCATTTGAAGATTTAGCCTCTTCATGTCGAACTGTCGGAGAAGCAGCAGATGGGACTTTTGAAGGTTGAGTAACCTCTTCATCTTCATAATTAAGGTTTACTGGGAGGTTGAGCGCTCCAATCTCGGCCCCGGATGCAACCAAGTTTGAGAACTGAAAGAAGGATGAAGACAGTGAAGTAAATTTGAAAGAAATTGTAGATGTCATGTAGTTACAATAGTAGTTATTGAAGAATTACACAAAGGTTAACATGAATACCTTGAGCCACTCAGGCTTGATGAATTTTTCTTCAAAAACATTCAACCAAATCTGTCCTTTTGTAGCGGACCATCTTAAAATACGGGGGATGGAGTCAGAGCACCGTATAGCAAGCTCGGTGCTGACAGAAGAACAGCACTCGTACAGCCACACTTGTAAGGCTAACGAGCACCCCCGTATAAGATAAGAATGGACGTTGGGACTGAGACGATGTCTGACAGACTCAAGAACTTGCTTAAAAGATTTTGTACCCCATAGGTACGAATCAAAATGACCACTCTCTATAAGAAAAAAAGTAAATTTGTCTATCAAACAAACATTGTCCTTATCAGAAGGACAAACAAAGAATTCCAAAATATACAAGACACACAACTGTACAGCATCCAAATCATTTGTCCAGGATTTGGATGTCACGACACTTCTCAAAAGGGATTTCTCTACCCGAGATTTGTCAGGGAAGTATTTAGTCATTAAATGGCTAACATAACTAGAATTGTAACCATGATCCGATAAGCTATCAACACAGTTAAACCCAGTTATCAAACAAAAATCCCTCAAAGTAAAAATCAATTTTTGTCCATTTAACAGAACAGAAAAATAGTCGCCATTAAACTTTGATAATTCATACTTCATTAGAAGATGAATAGATTGGTTCTGCATGCAAATAGGGGGCATATCTAGTAAATAACCAAAACAAGTGTTCTTAAAAGCACGTAATTGTGTTGGGGATAATAAAGACTTTATCTGGGATGGAATCGTTGCATCGCACAAGCTATGGAACCGTATCACACCATAATCAACATTATGTTGTGCATAGTAAGGTCCATTCTGCAAAAAAAGTACATTAATGGTCGTTAGAATGAAGCTAGATTTCAGAATTACAATATATAATGTAACATATCATATAACTACATTTTAAACACACAAAATACATTTTTAACATACAAACTACATTTTTCCTACATTTTTCTGTATATTGAAACAGTGAGCCCATATGTATTTCAATTCTGTATATGTATTTCAATTCTGTATGTTTCATTTTACCTATATACAAATGTAGTTAAATATAATGTAGTTATAGGTAGAAGTACACTAATGCATTGTGTAGTTTAAATGCAATCTTTAGTGTTCACCTACATACCACTTGTCCAATATAAACATTTAACAGAGCATAGAAGTGGAAAGAAAACAGGAAGAAATCAAAATACAAATGCCTACAAATGACAACATTTAACCCCTGTTCAATATCCAGTTATTGAACACTACAAATAACTACATTTAAATTACAAATAACTGTGTATAACAGCTGCAACATGAAACTACATTCAACCACAACAAACTACAGTTAACAGTACATATTTGATTCCACAGTATACTAAATCAATGAAATTTAGGTCACCTACAAATAACTACATTTAAATTACAAATAACTGTGTATAACAGCTGCAAGATACACATGAAACTACATTCAACCACAACAAACTACAGTTAACAGCTACATATTTGATTCCACAGTATACTAAATCAATGAAATTTAGTGTTCACCTACATACCACTTGTCCAATATAAACATTTAACAGAGCATAGAAGTGGAAAGAAAACAGGAAGAAATCAAAATACAAATGCCTACAAATGACAATATTTAACCCCTGTTCAATATCCAGTTATTGAACACTATATGTAACTACAAATAACTACATTTCAATTACAAATAACTGTGTATAACAGCTGCAAGATACACATGAAACTACATTCAACCACAACAAACTACAGTTAACAGCTACATATTTGATTCCACAGTATACTAAATCAATGAAATTTAGTGTTCACCTACATACCACTTGTCCAATATAAACATTTAACAGAGCATAGAAGTGGAAAGAAAACAGGAAGAAATCAAAATACAAATGCCTACAAATGACAACATTTAACCCCTGTTCAATATCCAGTTATTGAACACTATATGTAACTACAAATAACTACATTTAAATTACAAATAACTGTGTATAACAGCTGCAAGATACACATGAAACTACATTCAACCACAACAAACTACAGTTAACAGTACATATTTGATTCCACAGTATACTAAATCAATGAAATTTAGTGTTCACCTACATACCACTTGTCCAATATAAACATTTAACAGAGCATAGAAGTGGAAAGAAAACAGGAAGAAATCAAAATACAAATGCCTACAAATGACAATATTTAACCCCTGTTCAATATCCAGTTATTGAACACTATATGTAACTACAAATAACTACATTTAAATTACAAATAACTGTGTATAACAGCTGCAAGATACACATGAAACTACATTCAACCACAACAAACTACAGTTAACAGCTACATATTTGATTCCACAGTATACTAAATCAATGAAATTTAGGTCAATTAAAACACTACCAAATAATCATTGCATTAAACTACATTAAACTACTAAAACGACAAAAATATACAATTTTTATTCAGCTGTGACATTGTCAAATAAAACACTACATAACACTACATTAAAATACAAAAACAAACAATTTACTACAAATTTTTTTCAACACTATATTCTGCCAAACAATTACACATTAACTCCGAATAATAAAAATTAACTACAACTAGTATAATCAACCCTAACATGCAATAATACATTAAATTTTTACTAAAAAACTCTTAGATGACAAAAAAAGAATTGAATTCTAATTTTTTCAAAAAAAATATTAAACTACAAAACATTGTAGATAAAAAAAAAGTTGTTTACCTTAACCAAAACTTGTTGTTGAACCAATTTTGTGGGTTTTTTTGAGGGTTTCACCTTTTTTGCTTTAAGGGTGAATGAGACACCTTCTGTATTTTTGTTTTTTGAACTTTGGGTGAATCGTCCACAAAATCATCATCATCCGCCATCAAGCTTTTCCCCTTTCGCTTTCGTTGTTTGTCGGCTTCAATTTCAACACCGGTTGCATCAACCTCCTGCAAGTGCTTTGTTCGAGTTTCAACTCGTATTTGTCTCGGCGATGCTGGAACACTTTCTTTTCCACTTGCATGGATAGATGGTTGTCTTTTTACTGGAGATTTAGGTGTTAAAACACCCAAATCAAATGATGGAATTTCGCCTATTTTTTGACGTTTGGGGGTATTCTGTTTTTTCACCATTTTGACTATGGATAAGTTTTTCTTCACTAAAAATGTGTTTTCTTTGAAGAACTTTGAGGATTTTTGGCGACAGATGCTGCTAATGGAGAAGATGACAATGGAGAGAAAGTGAGAAACAGTGAACGGAAGAGAAAGAGGTAAAGGTAAAGGTAAAATTACACGGGGGTGGGGTGGGTGTAGTTTTTATTGGGAAATGATAGCGTTTTAGGGAAGATATATAAAAATTAACAAAAAAAACGTGGGGTAAATTAATACTTTTAAAAATCTGGTGTAAGAAAGAGAAAAAAATGGGGAAAGAAAATATGGAAATATTATTTTCTTCCACAAATAAAGCCCCTAATAAATGATTGGTAATTAAACCTTAAAATTCAATTTTGGTACATATTTTGAAATATGGTATACTAAAATGTAATAAATAGTAACCTTAAACATGAGTGGTAGTAAGGTTTGTTATATGGGATGTATATGTAAAAATCCCTTTAGAATATATGGGGTTTAAAATCATATTTTTTTAGAACAATAGTGGGTTCAAATAAGTCGATCCATGCTGGCCCGTTTCTTAAACCGATTTGTTCACTTCTTGTAAATACATAGGACGTCCTTAACTAGTATAGGGATCAAATGTCGTCAAAATTCTACATATATTTCCCAATGTTATATCTATAATTCAAAAGTCTCACCATCAATATTAAAGCAGCTTAGGAAATAAATCTTGAACACTCGTTAGCTTGCTTTAGGCTCGATTTAGACTATTACTGTGATTATATATACGTTCGCGTAATATAATTTTGTATTTCATTTATAAAATAACTCGAGGTATGCGTTCGCGCAACTTCAACCAAACTTTTCTTAATAAAAAAAACAAAACGTTATTAATTCTGGACACGTTTGCATGGCATAATTTCTGATGCGCCAAAGAAAAAGAGTATACATACGTGTAACTCAATTCTTTTACTTACGAATAAATCAAGTGACTAAAAGAGGTTAAAGGGATAAATGCACATAGGTCTTAAAATGAGTAGTTAAATAATTTAAGCCATGTATAAATTGTTAAGCGATCGTGCTAGAACCACGGAACCCGGGATTGCCTAACACCTTCTCCCGGGTTAACATAATTTCTTATCTAGAATTTATGGTTCGCAGACTTTTAAATAAAGTAAAAGATTTCCTCGATTTGGAATTTTAAAAATAAACAGGTGACTTGGGACACCAAATAAATTATTCCAAGTGGCAGCTCTGATTATAAATAAAATAATTCTATTACAAATAATATTACTTTAATTGGAAAAATTCCCTTATATACCCCCTCGGGCGGGGTGTAAAAAAGGAGGTGTGACATTTCTGGAGACTCTACAGGGGATCAAGAACCTAGAACTTCCGATTCAGGGTTTAAGAATTTGAGCTTGTTAATGCGATTTTATTCGGCTTTATTGTTGATATTACTGTATTTTGTGGACGTAATGTGTTAATTGTCATTTACCGCTTTGATATTACTTGAATTATATTTAAAAGTCTTCTTACGCCCCCCTATGAGTCTTCTGGAATGGTGCACACGTTCGCGTGGCCCGCTTTTTCTATAAAAATTATATCAAATAGATCGAAGATTCCAGCAATAAGGTCGGGTGACTTCAGTGCTTCCAGTACGGTTCCCCCTCTTTGGCCCCAGTTGTCTGTTCGGGTAAGTCAGGTTTAGAACACAACCCCAGGTTTAAACTTAGCATAACATGACCTCATATCGGATCCCTATTAGGAATGTTTATTTGCATCACGTGCATTTGACCTTGGGGACTCAACGTAGGGGTTCCGTCTAGAACAGGTGTGCCAAAAATAAAGACCACCTTGATGCATCCTATGTGCTATATGAATATTTATTTGTTTCTACTTGCATGTTGACCAGCTAGGGAAAGAAAATCAAAAACAAAAAAGAGCGAGAAGTAGGTATTTGGAAAATTCTAAAAAAAGGAAAGAAAAAGAAAAGTCATTTCAAAATGAGCCAAAATTTTCAAGTGCCACATTTCCCCTGTTCAAAGAAATAAAGGCTCATTTATATTCAAAGAAAGAAAAAGAAGTTTTTCAAAATGAGCCAAAATCTTGTTTTTCAAAAATTCAAGTTTTTCAAAAATTCAAAAAAAAAAAAATTCAAAAAGACAATTTAGAAAAGAAAAAAATATATATTTTCCTTGTTTAAAATTCTTTCTTTTGTAGATGTCAAAAACAGAATAATTGAAGTCCAAGAATATTTTTGCTTTTCTTTAGAAGTACTTTTGTAAATAAATAGAAACTCAGAAACCCGAATATTTTCTTAAAAGTCCCTACTCGAAAATTAAGAGGCAACGTCCAAAATCAAAAAATATTTTCTTTCTTCCTTTTTTTTTGATTTAAACATTTGTATCCATTAATCTCGAAAAAACATATGTACAAGGTAGAGCTCTAGTAGTAGCTTTGACTTGCTACTACTCCTTTACATCACAAGTATCTCTACTAAGTAACTAACTACTCTTCACTAATTACAACTAAGTATAGAAGTCATTCTATGAAAAACTATTAAGGTGCCTCAATCCATTTTGCCAGCGACGACAATTCCTTCCACGAATATGGATATGTAAAGCAACTTCTCTGCAAATCTGATTTTCCTCATACACTTTCTTTTCAAATCTGATATTGTTCCTCTCCCTGCATATTAATGCAACAGTAATGGTAAACACTCCAGCTGTTATAGAATTTAATCCAAGTCTGCTCTTGGCTTTGCTGTTTACCCATTGCAGCTCAGTGTACCATTCTCCTACTGTTCTTTGATGTCCCAGCTATACACAGAGTCTAGTCCACAGGTGTTTCGTAATTGTGCATTCAAAAAATAAGTGTTTGAAAGCCTCAACATTCTGCTGGCAGAATACACAAGTTGCAGGCACTTGGATGCCAATTTTCTGCAATCTGTCCACTGTTGGCAGCCTCTGATGTGCAGCTAGTCACATAGTGAATTAATGTCTACATTGGCAAGCAGCAACAAATTCTTCCATTCAACTTTGCAGTAAGTAGGAATCAGTGTGAGATACATCTTCTTAATCTGAAATTTGTCTAGTTTGCACATACCTTGTAGTCTGCTTAACAGTGTCCCCTGGAGCAACTGATTTCCCAATATGGCAGCTCTACTGTCCAGTATTTTCCTCACTACCCAAGAAGCAGCCTTAGGAGTAGTCATTGTTTCAATAGTTTCCTGTTTTATGTAGTAGCTGTGCACCCATTTAATCCGAAGGCAATCCTTCTTTCTAGTTAAATCCCAAAGATGCTTGCATATAGCTGCTTTGTTCCATACCTTCAAGTCAAGTATATTCAGTCCACCTGCTGTACTAGGCCTGCATACTTTCCCCCAAGCAACTAATGCCTTCCTGGATAGATCAGCCCTTCCAGTCCACAAAAATGTTCTGCAGATAGTTTCAATAGTTTTCATCACTTTCTTAGGCATAATGAAGATTTGAGCCCAGTAAGTTTGCATTCCAAAAATGACATCTTTATTAGCTGACATCTTCCAGCATAGGAGAGTAATTTTGTAGACCAGCATGTTATCTTGGCTGTTATCTTCTCAATCAGTGGCAAATAGTGACAGATAGCCAGTCTTTTGGAATCTAATGGTATCCCCAGATACCTAAATGGCAGTTCTCCTTCAATGAAACCCAGTGTTCCCAGAATTACCTCTCTGATCTTCTGGTCTATTCCAGCCATATATATGGCACTCTTGTTAACATTTGCCTACAGTCCGGATGCTTCAGAGAATCTGTGGAAAGCTCCTTTAATATTCTAATAGAGATAAGATCAGCTCTACAAAACATTAACAAGTCATCAGCAAAGCACACATGAATACTGTTAAACTTCCTGCATTTAGGATGAAAGTTGAAATCACCAGTCTTGTATAACTGCCCAGTTCTCTGTTTAAATACTCCATAGCAATCACAAATAGATAAGGTGACATTGGGTCCCCCTGCCTAATACCCCTTTTAGCTTTAAATGGCTTTGTTAAACCCCCATTCAGAACAAGAGAATATGAGACAATAGTAACACATGCCATATCAGTGGACAAATTTAGTAGGGAATCCTTAATCAATAAGAACCTGCTTCAGAAAACTCCATTCCAAAGTATCATAGGCCTTCCTCAGATCTACTTTCAATACACATATGGGAGACACACCTTTCCGAGAGTATCCTTTGAAGATTTCATGGCTAAGTAGAATGTTATCTACTATGCTTCTTCCTTCAATGAATGCTGATTGAGCCTGTCCAATTAGATCTCCAATAACACTCTTCATTCTGTTGGTAATGACTTTGGATATGATCTTATACAAAGTTGTGCAGCAAGCTATGGGCCTGTAATCTTTAACAGCTGCAGGAGCTTTAACTTTGGAAATCAGTGCAATTGTTGTTGTATTAATCATTGGAGGCATTCTGTCTGTGGAAAAGAAGTTAGTTGTAGCAGCAAGAATATCATCTTTTACTAATTCCCAGTTCTTAGTGAAGAATTCCACAGGGAATTCATCCACTCCAGGTGCTTTGTCCTTAGGCATCTCCATTATTTCTTCTGTGATCTCCCTCACTGTAACCTCCTGTATCAGCATTTTTTGTTGTGGTAGAGTTAAAGATGTACCCTCCTTTATGATAGTTGTGTTAACACATGGCAATTCTCCAGCACAATCTCCCATTAATGATTGAAAAACACTGATAAACTCCTGTTCCACTGCCTTAGGATCTGTCAGTATTAAACCTGTTTCAGTATATATGGAGGTTATGTTGTTCTGACTAGTTCTGATCTTCCGCTGAGCATGGAAGTACTTTGTATTTGCATCACCACAATCAATCCAGCAAGCTTTGGATTTCTGTCTCAGTATTTGTTCCTCCACACTACTCCATTTCTGGATTTCTTCAAATGCTGTTCTTTCCTCATTAAACAGGGTTTGCTGTAATGGAGTGTGCTGCAACTGATTTTGGATAATTTCTAATTTCTCTGTAGCCTGTGCAAGCTTTGGCCTATATGATTCCATATAAGTATTAATCTCCTTTAGCTGCAGTTTCATACTCTTTAATTTACTCCAAATCTTTTGCATAGGTTCACCCACAAAATTCTGTCTCCAGACATGTTGTACAATATCATGAAACTGAGGGGATTCCATAACATTGATAAACAATCTGAAAGGCTTTGGATGAAGCAACTTCTGGCCACCACATTTGATAAGTATATGAGAGTGATCAGATATTGATGGATTCATAAAGTCAGCTTCAATGTGCCCATACTGTTGTATCCACTGATAGTTACCTAATGCCCAGTCAATCTTACTATATACCCTTGATGAAACATCTTGCTTGTTTGTCCAAGTGAAATGCCATCCTTTTGCCCTGAGAGGAGTGAGCTGCAAGTCATCAATGATACTTCTGAAACCTCTAACTTCTGCATCAGTTGCAGGTGACCCAATTCTGTCTTCAGTACTTAAGACATTGTTAAAATCACCACTCAACAGCCAATTGGCCTGGCCAGATATATGTAATTGCCTCAGATCACTCCACAACTGCTCTCTTTGGTTGCCATCATTCTGAGTATAAATGACACTGAAATGAGTTTTGAATTGACTGTTGGATTCTTCAATGAAACACTGAATGAATTGATTAGTTACTTTTGAAACTTGAAGCTGGATATGATGTTTCCAAAGAAGCCAAATTCTATCATTAACAGCCTTTGAATAATTGCATTGGACATTCCATCCATTTGCAATCTTCCTTTGTATTTGCTTTGCTTTATGTTCCTTAACTCTAGTCTCTTTACAACCCAGTATATCTACTTATTGGTAGCAAGAAAGGTATTCAACTCTTTCTGCTTATGGGCTAGGTTTAGCCCCCAAATATTCCAAGTGACAATAATCATATCATCTTGGGATTTAGGTGTTGAGAAGGCCCACGGTCAATCTGCTGACCCCTTCTACCAGCATCTAGCACTTCAACAACTTCCTTTCCTTTTCTGCTATTTACTTCCATTTCATCGATGCTGCAAATAGATTCACTATTTACTGTTACATTCTGCTCCTGTATGTCAGTAATTTGATGTGCATCCTATTGGGAAGGCACCATTGTAATAGTGATTTCCCTAAGCCCCCTACTTCCTTATTATCTTATTGCTCTGGCAGTACCTCATGTGGATTTAATTTTGTTCTATATCGATCCTTATTAACCAGCCATTCTTGTTTTGCTGGCTTTACATACTTCCTCATTTTGGTCCTCTGCTTCTTTGGCTTCCCCTTTTCATCCAGCACCTGGGTCTTCATCAAGTTTAGAATTATACCAGTAATCTATAGTATATGGCCATATTTCAGACAGTGATTGCAATAGATAGGCTTCTAATCATATTCAATCATTTGAGTTTTCAGCCCAAAAGGAGTATCAATCTCTATCTGATCAGGTAGAGAGTATGCAACATCAACCTCCACTAGCACCCTAGCATAAGATATTTTCTCATAATGGGTTGTGAACTTGTTTGTGTACAAAGGATTTCCCACTGCACTAGCCAACTTGCTCAATGCATCAGTTGACCAATATCCTACAGGTAGTCCCGGAAATCTAATCCACACTGGCACTGTACTTAGCATGTCCTCCTGGAAAGAGAAATCAATTTCCCAAGGTTTCAACACCATTGGCTTATTCCTATAAGAATAAGGCCGAGATTGAATAACTAGATCTCTGTCATCGATAGTTTTGAATCTAAAGATGCAGTAACCCTCAGAGTGAATCAGTATCTGAGGCTTAGAGACGAAATTCCTCACATGCAACACAAAATTGTCCATAGTCTTATCATATGGCGTCTCACCATTTATGTACCCAATTAAAGAAGTCTTCCAGTAATCATTCTGAGAATTCATATCATCTTCACTTAATTTGATGATTTTCTTACCATCTCTTTCAGTATGGGGAACAAACGAGAGCGTTTTCACCATTTGTGAACTTCGATTACCTCTGACAATATCAGCAGCAGATGGAGTAGGTTTCTTAGAACCACTAGATTCTGAGTAATGTAAACAATGCACAATTGAGTTTGAATTTCCTTCCAGTTTACTCACTTGTTCAGGCACATCATCCTCAGCACCACCATCGTCATGGTTCGCCTCAATTGATTGGAATTTTTGTGGAAGAAAGCTACCAAAAGTGAGTGGTTCTAGTTCCTTTGTAATCACATTAGCAGCGCAGTCACGGGAGGCGCAGTTTTCCTGTGACGTGCCATTTTTCTCGGCACAATCGCACCCTTGCTATTGTGCGCCGAGAGAAAATTTTTCTTTCTTCCTTAGAAAAAGATAAAACAAATAAAATTCAAATAAAAATATCTTTTTTACTTCTGGATTCCCAATGTTCCAATCAAAAGAAAAGGAATATTGAAACTCTTTCTTTCAAAAATAAAAATAGAGTCAAAATCGAAAATCCAAAAAAAAGAAAAATTCCCTTTCTTTTTTTATGGAACTTTTCAGGAAATTTCAAAAAGAATTAAAAATCAAAACACAAAAATAGGTTTTTCTTTTGCATTAAAGCTTTCACGGTCTGAGTTTGTATAAAAAGTAAAAAAAGAGAGATTTAGTTTATTTACTCCATTCCCAATCTTTCCGAACTACACTAGATCTGATTCATGCTGGGTTATGATACGTAGGCAATCCCCATCGGATTCGATCATAACCATAAATAAACTGAGTGAAAAATAAAACTGAAAAAAAAAGAAAATAAAAGTGTGAAAAAAATTAAAAACGAGAGTGCCAAAAAATAAAAAAGCGACAAAAACAAGATGAAAAATCAAGAATGATTAAAGTGAGGCAAAAATGAAGAAAAGAGGTACATCGTGAAAAGGGATAGCTGGGATGAAACATGCAACCGTCAAACACACGGTAGAAGCATTTAACTATTACGTGCATTGCATCCCAACATGCGATTTCCTATGTGTTAAATCTTTCAAAACTAACAAGGTTGTTGTATGTGCAAACTAGCCAGGTTTTGGTGGTTGATTTTGTTGCTAGTCTAGCTTTCCCTTCTTCACAAAATGCAATGACACAGATGGCCTCCGCAAGCAATCTACCAATCATCGGTCCTGAGGATAGCCCGACATCGGCTATTATGTAGCTAGAATCAGCAGCCGCTGAAGCGAATGAGATGTTGAGTCTCCGCATAATGGAAATATGGGATGCCTGGTCTAATGTTAGGGAATCGCCAAGTGCAATCACGAGGTTCCCTGAGTTGATCCCCAGGTCAGATGAGGTTACCAACGCCCCTGTGCCCATCTCGTTCATCCCATGCGGGCACCCTCCAATGCCTTCCATTGGTACTGGCATGCGTTATGTGTTTCCCCCAGGCACCGGATTCAAGGGCACCGCCTCCAATGTTCAAATTCTAGGGTCCACAACTTCAATCAAAAATAGCATACGTCACCCCATACTCTTTCACTCAACCTCCACAATATGATCTCTCAGTGAAGTAAGAAAAGTTTGTTAAAAATCCCGAGCAAGAGGAAATGGCTCGGAAGATAAAGTGCCTGGAACAAATCCTAAAAAATATGCAAGGTCTGAGTGGCCAAAAGAGCGTCTCATACCCTGACCTCTGTATGTTTTCCCATGTCCACTTGCAAGCTGACTTCAAAATTCTAAAATTTGAAAAGTACGACGGGCACGGAGACCAGATCGCTCATCTAAAACAATATTGTAACCAGTTGAGGGGTTTTGGTGGAAAGTGGAGCTACTAATGGCCTATTTTTGAGAAAGCCTCACTGGGATCGCTTCTGAGTGGTATACGAATAAGGAAATTACTCATTCGTATGGGTGGGCCGATATGGCTCGGGATTTTATCCGCCAGTTCCAGTATAATATGGACATCACTCTCGACAGGAACACTTTGTCCAATTTCAAAAAGAAAACCGCAGAAAGCTTTCGCGAATATGCTGTCAAACGGCATGAGCAAGCTGAGAGGGTAAAGCGTCCAATGAACGAAATTGAAATGGTCATGATTTTTCTGTAGGCCCAAGAGGCTGACTACTTACAGAACATGATGTTTGTTGCGGGTAAGCCATTTGCTAAGGCTATCAAAATTGGGGAAATGGTTGAAAAAGATTTAAAAACAGGATGAATCTTGAGTCATGCTGCTTTTAAGGCCGCGTCACACTCTCCTCAGATTGGTTCGGAGAGTTTGATAAACATAAATGGGAGTGAAGAGGGAGTCATGATGGTCTCTAGCTCGAGGGGGCCCTGCGGATCATTCAGCCACCACACTATTATCCGCTTCAAGATGCTGCTTATGCCGTGGCACCGCCTCCCTATGTGGTGATGAGCACTCAACCTTACCCACCGGCCACAACATTACAAACAAAATCGAGCTCCACCTCCCAGAAATACACATCCTTACCAAGCTCCATATAGTCCTCAACCAAATGATCCCCAATACAATCATCGCCCAAGAGAGCCTTTTAGAAAGAATCAGTTCACCCCTATTGGTGAATCGTATTCAAGCTTGTTCCAAAAAGCTAATCAGGCTAGATCTATTGCAGCAAGTGGCCCCAACTGGCCGAACCCCGAGTCCCCTTCGCACCGAGTTGATGCTAGATGTGAATACCACTCTAGAGCAGTGGAACACAGTACGTAGGAGTGTTGGACCCTCAAAATTGCAGTTGAAGACTTGATTGAAGCTGAATCATTTTGTGGGATGAAGAAGCTCCTGATGTGATGAACAATTTGTTGCTTGCCCACAACATCGGGCCAATAGTCGGAATGATTTGTGAAGCTGAGGAATTTGATCTGGCACTAAATACCGTTGCATCCATTGCCGAGACAAAAGAAAAACAAAAAGAAATGGTTTCCAAGCATGAAAATTCCCCATGGGAGTCTTAGTATCCAATCTTGCTATCCTTTCTGCATCCGAATTATCTCAGGGTGTGATCCGGATGTTTTACTTTATTGTCTTAGTTTCCAATGTAAACTCTTCTATTTTCAAAAATCAAAAAATAGAAGAAAAAATCAAAAATAAAATGAAGTATATATTTCATTTTCCAGGAATGTCTCTTTTCTTAATCTTGTCATTTTTATCATTCTTTTTTTAGTTCTGTCAAATGTAGATTTCAATAACATGACATGCTTGCAGACATCATCCCCAGATCCTAAAATGCTCTCAGACCTCGAAATAATGAATCAGGATTAGATTGTAAGGAAAATAAAGTTTATGGAAATAAAACAAAGAGAGAAAACAATTGAAGGAAAGTTGGTTCCAGAATTGGAAAGGTCCATGTATTACAACGAGAGTACTGTCAAAAGAGTGCGTTGTATTTGGGAAACATTGAAGGAAATGTCCCTAAAACAGCTTGTCAAGGCAAATGCAGTCAAAATGTACTATGTTGGATCCTCTATATAACATAGATGTTCTCCGGTTTGGATGAAGAAGACTTTTATTCTCGCTAGCCAAACACAATCAACCCTTCGCGAACCCTTTGAGCCGGTTACTTATCTTTGATTATCCTCTTTGAAACCTAAAAGTGTTATTAAAAAATAATTTAAAAAAATGAGATGAGAAGTGAAAAAAAGGGGGAAGAAAAAGAAAGATACAAAAAAAGGAATAAAAGACAAAGAAAATGATAAAAAAAAAGACAACGGAAAAAGAGAAAAAAATAGGAGAAAACAAAACAAAACAGAAAAAAAAAACCAAAAATAAAGTTTTCCTGAACTACGTTTGACTTGATTCCGAAAGGAGACGTAGGCAGCCTCTTTCTAGGGTTCATCCATACCAAAATCAAAATTCAATTTCCCCCAAAAACAAAACTGGGGTAGAAGTTATAATGGTTCGGCGATGATCCCGCCCGAACAGCTCCAAAGTTGTAATTCGATCCAAATCATTTTTACCCAAATCCTTTCAAGTCCTTCCGATCAATCGATGAGAATATTCAAGTTTTAGAGAATACAACTACTTGGATCCGAAGCAACAAAAAATAAGAGAAATAAAATGAGAGAGTCTTATTGGTGAAAACCAACACGGGCACCATTAGGCGATGGTAAGCAGAGAGATGCAAAATGAGAGAGTCTTGTTAGTGGAAACTCACATAGAGCACATAAGAAGAGAAAATAAATGAAAGATGTCAGCTCGTGAAAACCCGCAAAGGGCACCTCTAATCGAATAGAGGATCCTCACAGCCATCGACGCCGATAGAGTCTTAGCAAGGTTTCTCGATTTTGAGGCAAAAGTTGTGATGAACTTTTGAGAGTCGGATGGTTTACACAGATCAGGCATCCAGTCCAAAAGTCATGTAATGTTCATTGAAGTCCGCATGTACTCCAGATAAGTCCTTCTTTCCTTTCCCCGAAAGGGACACTTCTTGTTTTATACTCAATCTCCATTCCGTTATTTGTTTTCTTTGAATCCCGTTCAATCTAACTCAGTTCCAAAATTAAGACAAAGAAAGGATGGTAAGACTGATTTACAGGGTTCTCATTTGACATGAGCCAATGTGCAAAAAAGCACACAGCCTCAGCAGGTGCGTCAGTCAACCTCGATTGGCCATGATGGCCGATGCTTCGGAATTGAAAACTCTTTGAAGGAGAAAATCAAATTGAAGTGCCTATAAAGGTAAATGAAGTTGAAAAAGTTGAGTTCCACATGGTTAACCGTCTCGGCAAAGAGTTGAAAAAATTCAAGGTACCCCAAATGCTCTGAATTTGAAGTTGAGAGAAAGAAGCCAGAAAAGGAAGGCCTACGAAGGCGAAATAAAATTGGAAAAGGTTAAGTACCACGCGACTAGCCGTTGCAAAAAAGTTTGAGGAGCCAAATGTTCCCCAATGCTCCGAAAAAAATAAAGTAAAGAAAATTGATGAAAAAAAAGAATATAAAAAAAAAAGAAAAAAAGGAAATCAGAAAGGAAAGGCCTACGAAGGAAAAATAAATTCAAAAAGGTTGAGTTCCACCGACCAACCGTCATGGCAAAACCTGGAAAAAGCTAGAGGTTCTCAGGGTCTGAAATGAAATTGGAATTGAAACAGGTGCAATCCAAAGCAACCATGAAAGAAGCAGGTGAAACCAAAAAGGAAAAGATGCACAAGAGCTAGAAACAACTTTGCAGCAATAATCAACCCAAAAGGGAAGTTTCCTCTAAGTTCTTTCCTCAATTTTTACTAAAAATGAATTGAATTGAAAAAAAAAGATGCGAAGAAAATTTTAAAAAATGATAGTTTAGAATCCCCAATATCAATCTTTTACGCTTTTCCAACACAGGGCTCCAATCCCTAGTTGAGATTTTTTAGACATAGGGCCCCATTCCCTTGTTGCCTTTTGCCAACATTAGGGATCCAATCCCTGATTTGAGATTTTAGACATAGGACCTTTATTCCCTAGTCGCCTTTTGCCAACATTAGGGCTCCAATCCTTGAGTTAAAATATTACACATATGGCCTCCATTCCCTAGTCGCATTTTTCTAACATTCGGGCTCCAATCCTTAAGTTGAGATTTTAGACATATAGCCTCCATTCCCTAGTCGCCTTTTGCCAATATTAGGGCTCCAATCCCCAAGTTGAGATTTTTAGACATAGAGCCTCCATTCCCTAGTCGTCATTTTCCAACATTAGGGCTTTAATCCCTGAGTTGAGATATTATACATAGGGCCTCCATTCCCTAGTCGTCTTTTGCCAACATTACAGCTCCAATCCCTGAGTTGAGATTTTAGACATATGGCCTCCATTCCCTAGTCGCCTTTTGGCAACATTAGGGCTCCAATCCCTGAGTTTAGATTTTAGACCTAGGGCCTCCATTCCCTAGTCTCCTTTTGCCAATATTAGGGTTCTAATTCCTGAGTTGATATTTTAGACATGTGACCTCTATTACCTAGTCATCTTTTGCCAATATTAGGGCTCCAATCCCTGAGTTGAGATTTTTAGACATAAAGCCTCCATTCCCCAGTCGCCTTTTTTTGCAAACATTAGGGTTCTAATCCCTGAGTTAAGTTTTTTAGACATAGGGCCTACATTCCCTAGTCGCCTCTTCTTTGCCAACATTAGGGCTCCAATCCCTACGTTGAGATTTTAGACATAGGGCATGTAACGACCTGACCTGTCGTCCCGTTTGTTACCACCCCATTTTTCCCGTTTTATATTTTCATATGTTCCATTATATGTGTTTGGAGAGTTTGAAGTAATTCGGATGGAGTTTGGGTAGAAATGAGACAATTAGTCTCTTTATAAGAAAGTTAGTTTGGAAAAGTCAACCGAATGTTAACTTATGAGTTAGAGGACTCGGAATGGATTTACGATGATTTGACTAGTTTTGGGTGGTTATTTATGACCTAGGAGAGCAATCGGAAACTAAATTTGGAGGTCCGGTGTAGAATTAGGCTTGAATAGGCTAATTTAGAATTTTCGCGAAGTTTGGTTGATATGTGAGATTTTGATCCGGGGGTCGGAATGGAATTACGATAGTTGCAGTAGCTCCGTTCGGGATTTTGGATATGGGTGCACAGTTTAGGTCATTCAGAGGTGTTTAGGTTTTGATCAAATACAAGTTTCGAAAGTTTTAGTTTAACTTAAGCTTGAATCCGTGGTAATTTGATGTTGATGTTTATGATAATTATGTTCCGAGCAATTTTGAATGATGTAATAAGAATTATCTGTGCTTTTGGTTGAGGTCCAGAGGACCTCAAGGTGATTTCGGATGGCTAACGGGGTTTTTTGAAGTGAAAAGTGCAGCAGATTATGCAGAGCAGAAATTGCTCTCTGCGATCGCGAGCCTGGGTTGCGATGGCATAGAAGGCTCTGAAGGGGGTGCTAATTTGGTCTCTGTGATCGCAAAGGTTCCCTTGCGATCACGTAGGCTTGAGTGTTGGTCAGTGTGATCAAATCAGAGTGTGTGCGATCGCATAGGGTCAGTGGTCACCGTTCTGCGATTGCGTGGTCTCACCTGCGATCACATAATAGGAAACTTGTGGGTCCGAAATTTGTTCATCGCGATTGTAGGGATAAGGCCGCGATCGCATAGAAGGAAAGTGATGGGCAAAGAAGGGGTTTTAATAACATTTCATCCGCGAACCAAACATAATTTCCTCCATTGTTAAGAAACCAAGAGAGTTTTTTGAGCGATCTGAAGTGTATTTTCAACGGGTATTGATTGGAGGTAAGTCTCTTGACTTAAAAACACCATTTTTAGGAAGAACCAACTCTTAATTCCATGAAATTATGTAGAAATTTTAGTGAACTAGGGCTTAGTTTTTAGAAACGAATTTTGGGGACTTGAAAGGTCATTCGAGCTCCGTTTTCGACAAAATTTATATGTACGGACTCGTGGCGAGACGAGAAATCCAAAGATATGATTTTTAGAATTTTTCGAGAACTGGGCCCGGGGCTCGGGTTTTACCAACTTCGTGTTTTTAGCATTTTTTGAATAATTTCAATTGGGTTACATTTATTTAGCATATAATAACATATTGTTGTGGTTTTGACTAGATTCGACGTGCGCAAATGGAGATTCAAAAGGAAAAGGCATCGCAGACCAGTGTACGATCGGTTAGAGGTGAGTAGTTTGTATAGATGATGGCCTGAGGGTTTGAAATGCTGGTTTATCACATCGTGACGCTATGTTAGGGCATGACTCGCATCCCATGGCAGGTGTGGGATTGTAAGTGATTGGGGATTGTGACTTGGTTCATCCCGAGAGCTAAATATAGTTATTGGCAGCTGACACGCACATTGTATTGTTGATAATTGGGCTTATTTCCATGTTTGGGGCCTCGCGCCGACCTGTAGCATCTGTCTAGGATGAATATCATTGTGATAGTATGATTTGCATAATCATTGATCTCAGTCATGTGTTTAATCACTGTTATTAAATGCTAAGTCACATTTTTCCTGAAATAAATTAACTAAGTATATTTCCTTAGTATTGGAAACTGAGAAAGCATACTGTGGACTGAGATTGGGTTGGGCTACACGCCGTAGAAATTATCATATATTGATATTAAGGCCTAGAGCCTGTTCTATGCCGATACCTGGCTGATATTGCGCTTGGACTAAAGGCGCCCCTCCGGAGTCTGTACACACCCCCAGTGAGCGCCGTCGACGTTAAACGGATCGGGCTGCACGACACAGCATATTCATGTGCATTGAATTGCATCTTTACCTGATACTTGTCTGTTATATTTGATATTGCTTTGCTGTTAGTTCGTAATTAAGGTATTGGACTGTTAGTTTTATATTTTCTTTGTGGCATTTCGTGGAATTCTTGTCTTCAAACATTAAATATGCTTATTACTCACTGAGTCGGTAGTACGCACCCCTACTCCCTGCACCTTTGTGCAAATTCAGGTATAGTGGAGGCTTAGCTAAGCACTCGTAGTCTCTAGATATTTTCAGAGTCCTTGAGGTAGCTGCTTGACGTTCCCAGGACCTGATTACTCTTCATATTCCAGTTCATTATTATTATATACAATTCCAAATTTTTAAATTTTTATTCAGATATTATTATCCAGTTTTGTTTAGAGGCTCTAGACTCGTGATCCTTGATCTTGTGGGTGTGTTTATCGGTTTTCGTATTGATCCATATCACTCTATTAATATTTTTGGATGATTATTCTAAAATTACTATAATATTCATAAATATCGATTTTGAGACTGTGTTAAATTGAAAGCGATTGTTGGTCAGACTTGCCTAGCTTTAGGGTTGGGAGCCATTTACGACCAGGTTGGGGTCCTAACAAGGCCTCCATTCCGTAGTCGCCTTTTGCCAATACTAGTACTCCAATCCCTGAGTTGAGATTTTAGACATAAGACCTCCATTCCCTAGTCGCCTTTTGCCAACATTAGGACTCCAATCCTTGAGTTGAGATTTTTAACATAGGGCATCCATTCCCTATTCACGTTTTGCCAACATAGGGATCCATTCCCTAGTTGAGAATATTAGATAGGGATGGAAAATGGGGCGGTGCGGGTGCAGGGCGGTGTGGGTTTAAATCTATGCAGGGCAGGGTGGGTTTAAAGCTATGCGGGGCGGGGCGGGTTGAATTGTTTTTTTAAAATGCTGATACGGTGTGGTGCGGTTGCGGATCTACACGGGTTTTTCGCGGGTTTACACAAATTTACTCAATTTGGCCTATTATATTATCTAGTAATAAGACATGTAATAATCTTTAAGTAGCAGAACATCTATTTAAATGTTTGATACTTCATAAAAACAAAGTAAATCATTTATAACCTCTTCTTTTTTTCAAGTACAAATTTTAATTATAATGTTAATTACGTTAGAAATTTTGAATAAAAGGAAAAATTAGACATTTAAGGGAATATAAAATGTAGTGTAGACAAAATATTTTTATGATTAAATAATTAATATTTATCACTTAATCATCTAATGAACGCTTGAAAATTATTTCAAAATTCCAATACCATAAGCATAACGTTCAGGCTTTTGTAAATTTCCAGATAACATTCCAATTGAACAATTCAATACATGAGCTGATGAGCATAAGCTGTTTATTTTTGGTTGTTGAAATTTAAAATTCAGCAACAAACTTAGTTAAAACAAACTAGCAAAATGAAAAAAAAACTTTTGCGGGGCGGGTGGATGCGGGTATGGTGTGGGGCGGGTGGATGCGGGTCCAAATGCTATGCGAGATGGATTGAAATCTTCGCTAATTTATGCGGGTTTGCCCCTCAACCGCACCGTTTCCTATCCCTAATTTTAGATATAAGGCTCCATTCCCTAATATTTCCTTCTAAAGACACACAATCCATATTTTATCGCTTTCAAAAAAAATCTATATATTAGTTACAATTAGCTCACGAAATTTTCCTAGTGAAAACTGGGGTAGAAAAATTTTGTTCGTTGGTTTTCCTTGGTGTCTGAGCAGGTTTGACTCGAGGCACAAGATTCGAGATGACCAAAAGAATGAGTATCAATCAAAAATAAAGAAAAGAGTAAAAGAAGTGAACTCGAAATGCTGAAGCAGAGAAAGATACGGATTGCTCAAGATATGATTGAAGTCACAAGCTTCACATGTCCCGCATTGGTCCAAACTTGAAGAATGAACCAGCGGTTACAACTGAAGAGCATCAAGATTTGGATCAGAGTCTGTAGCAGGAGCCAGCCAAGACTGCAGATCAAGCTTCAAAGTAATTATAGATAAAAATCTTGTAACTCTAGCTTATATGTTTAGTTAATTTTTTTCATTTTTGATTTTGATGTAATAATAGAACCACTGACCAGAACCTCAACGACACCTCTCTCGGCTCTCAACCTCGGTACTCCATCACCTCATTCACTTCTAAACTACACGTTGCCTGTTTTCTTTATAACCAAGGATATGTAGGCAGCTCAGATATCATGGTTCGGTCACATTCTCCTTCCTCTTAGTTTTGGTCTCCTTAAATAGGGGTTAGGCCAAAAATGTGTTTAGCCATTCTTTGTCTGAAAACTTTTTGCGTTTTCAGTTAAAGAGGGGTACCTGTAGACATATGATTTTTGACCTCCCTGAAATGTCACTCATTTTAGCATGTAATATTTAATTTAGGCATAATATCGCTATTTTAATTAATTTTGACTCTTTTATTTTATTTTATTACAAACAAATGAAAATTATAAAAATAGTTTAATTAATATTTTGTAATCATTTTTAATCTTGAAAAATACTAAATATATTTTTTTAATGATCAGTCTTTTTTTTGAAATATTTATATTTTATATCATCTCAAGATATTTACGTGCATTCTCCATAATCAACAGTTTGGACAAGGAGCTTCCAAACTTGCTGTATTCTATCTTTATCAACTTTGTTTACATATTCCTAGATTCTAAGGATATAAATGAAAATCGTACATATATCTATCTAATCTGCTAATTTTGCGAGCTCTCACATGGATTTCTCTTATCAGCCGCTTCACTATTTGGTCTACTGATCTGCTGCCTTCTCTGAATATCCTTCCATTCCTTTCCTGCCATACATGATAGACTCCACAAGCTAATGCCATTATGTATATCTCCTGGTAATCATACTTCCTTGTGGTGTTTTCTATTGCCTATTGTACTTCATTCTTCCAATTCCATACATGTCTCTTTATGCCTTGCCAAGTTAGGAGTTTAGACCATATCTGTTGAGCATAACTGCATTTGAATATCAGATGGTCTATATCTTCATTTTCTTGCTTGCATAACCCACAGCCCATATCAGTCTTATTCTAACAGTTGTTTTACTTAAGTAGGACTAATTAATAAATGAGATCATATTTTAATCTCATTCGTGGGAAAGAATAAAATTTGGGCTCGAGCAACCCACTTTTAGGCCTAATTTTGAACCTAGTCCAAAATTTTGAAGCCCATAATTCTTAGACTCATACCCCTAACCTAATCCCTACTTTTATATAATAGTACCTAATCTAAAGGTGACAGACGGTTCCACCGGGCCAGTCCGGGTCGTGATTTTTTCGACATGTCCAGGTTACGAGCCGGGCCGGTCCGGGTTGAGTAGTAGCAGGTTCGTAGCGGGCCGTGTTTGTTCGGGTTAAAATTGAACCATACCGGTTACGGGTTGAAGGGGGCTGGGCCGGGCCGGGTTTAGTATATTTTCAATTTTTTTTGGAATTAAGTATAACTATTAAGTTATAATTATATTAATACTTTGTAATAATTGAATGAATACAAGTAAGATGGGAAAAATTGCACTTATTGCAAGTGCTACTTTATTTCTCAATTTCAAATTAAAAAGTAGAAAATGAAATATTTACATTTTTTCTAACAAGTAAACTAGTGAAGTAGTAATTTCAAATGTTTTGTATCGCCTTAGCAAGTTCATCATAATCAATATGAACCGATTGACCTTATTGTGGGAAGTTAAATTCGGATGGGTTTCCGTGGGTTAATATATCTCCAAGTTCCTTGTCTTCTGGGCTATCAACATCTTCCTTTCCTTGATTTCTTCGTTCCGATCTAATCTAATCTCTGAAACATACTAAACCTTCCAAAGGATTGCTTCCCAATGAGTGGCGGGTGTCTCCAAGTTGTTGTCTTGCTTGGCTAAATGCACTCTCCGATGCAACAGTAGAAATTGGCACATTCACGTCACGAGCCATAGTGAAAAGAACAGGAAATTGCTTTTCATTTTCATGCCACCATCCCAACGGTGAAAAGTCCTTTGTGCGAGGCTCCTTTTTCTTCTGCAAGTAGAATTGAAGCTCATCAATATTCCTACTACTCGTTTGAGTGTTAGAAAATGTAGAGAAAATATTAAAACTATCAAGGACTTCATCATCCACATTAGCAGAACTGCTACATTGTATAGCGGGATTAACATTACCAGAAGCACGAGCAGTATTATCACATTCATTTGCATAATTATATAGTTGTTGTAAATATTCATGTAGTTTGTTCATAGAATCATATAAATTTGGGGTTTCAGATTCTCCAATCTCCATATAAGTATATAAAGCATTCATTAATTGGTGACAACCAGACATTTTAATAGAAGGATTTAAGACTGCACCAATTAAGTAAATCGGAGGAATTGGAAAGAAATATTTTTTGAATTTCGCTTGCATTTTTTCAGCAACATCCATATATTTTTCTTTCTTCTTAAATTCATATAGTAGTAAAGAAATTTCAGCTATATGTACTAAAACCATAGTAATAGTGGGGTAATATGCGCCAGAAAACACAACAGTAGCAGTATACAATTTATGTAAAAATTTAACAACATCATTAATGACCTCCCAAGTATCACTTGTTAACATAGGCCTTAGATCAGTACAATGTGCATTAGCAACTTCAGTTATAGGAAATCTATATTTGTAGCAATATATTAAAAATATATATGTATAATTCCATCTAGTAACAATTTCGTCTGGCATGAATCTAGGTTTAAGGTTATACTGGATACACTTAGTCTTAAATTCTTTTATTCTAGATTGTCTATTATTTCCTTGAATAACACCAACTGCTCTTCTAACATGAGTAATCTCAACTGAAAATAAATCAAGGCCACTTTTAACAATTAAATTATAAACATGACATGCACACCTAACATGAAAAATATCATCAAGAGGTGGTTGCAAATGCAATTTTAAAATTGAAACTGCAGCATTATTGTTTGAAGCATTATCAAAAGACATACACAAAACTTTTTGGTTTAGATTATAAAATTCAACAACTTCAACAATTGTACTACTTATAAACGTAGCAGTATGACTCTGATCTTCATCATATTGAAAGGCGATAATACATTTTTGCATACAAGTATTATCATCTATCCAATGGCATGTAATTGTCAAATAATCATTTCCATTAACAGCATGACCAATATCAGAATTTAGACATACTCTAGAAGGAAGGTGACTAAACAAATAACGTATGTATGTTTGATATTGTCCATGAAGTCTAAAGATATCTGCTCTACAAGTAATTCTAGAGATACCTTTAAATAAAGGATTGTAAATCCTTTGAATATACATAATAAGATACGATGAAGAAGTAAAAGAAAAAGGTAGACAACCCCTAATTCCTCACGATCACTCATTTTATCATATTTTAATAGACCTCCAGTAGTAGGGTTAATAGTTGTTTGACTTCCATCCCCATTATTTCCCCATTCTATGGGATGGATAGTTGTCATATGTCTAGTAAGTGTCCCAGTCCCCCCTAAATTTCCTCCGGTCAAATGTTTAAAAGTTTCATTACAAAGTATGCACTTAACTCTATTAGTACCTTCTATTATTTCAAAAAATTTCCATACCGACTTCTTCTTTTACGATTAGAAGTTGGAGCCACTGGTGGTCTTCTACCCCTTGTAGCACTAGCAACTCCAACTCCAATACTACCAACATTTCCACTACTAGGTGTAGGTGGTATCTCATCTTCTATTCCAATTTCGTTATCTTCTTTTCCAAAATATTCTTGTAATTGTTCATAATCAATCTCTACATCTTGCAAATTAGGGGATGATTCAGAAACATGTGTTATTGGGTCATTACTATTACTACCGGAAGCTACAGGACTACCTCTTTTTTATTTCCACCCCTACCAGTAACTTTTTTACACGCTCTTTTAGCAGCATTAAACATATTGTAAAAATGAAAATATAAGCTAAAATTAAATATGCAATTAAAATATTAAATAAGAGAAAGAGTTGGAGGGAGTGCACCGAATTCGTCAATAAATTGAGCACTTGATTACGCAAATCCGGTGTTACCACGAACAAACGTAAAGCAAGTATTTCAATTTTGAACTTCAAGCTTCAAATTCCGAATGACAAATTGCGATAAATTAAATTCGGGAAAAGAGAGACAAATAAAATATGAAATCTTGCAAATTGAAGGGAAGAGATAGATTGATATTTGAGAATTGAGATTGAGATAAGAATTTTGAGTGAAGAAATGAAGAAGAGATGAGGGTATTTATAGATTTTAAGAAGGGTTAATATTGTAAATTAATAAATACAAAAAAATAATGAAAAATGGCCATTTTTGCAAAATTGTCTGTTGGCCAACGGATCTGTATCGTTGCCAACGGTAATGTGGGCCCCACAAATTTAAAAATCAAATAAAAAAAAATTTACCGTTGAACCGGGACGGTCCTACCGGTTCACGGTACTGTTGACATATACTGGGTCGGTCCGGTCCGGTTCCAAAACCAAAAAATTCAAACGGACCAACCCCCTATCCCCCTCGAACCCAGCCCAGCCCGGCCTTTGCTAATCGGTCCGGTTCGATCCCGGGTTTTACCGATCCGGTCCGGGTCGGTCCCGGGTTTTACCGATCCGGTCCGGGTCGGTCCCGGTTCAACCCGGCCCGGTTGACACGCTTGACCTAATCTCTAATAATAGTACCTAATCCCTAAATATTTCTTAGATTGTTATGAAATAATATAAAGACAAGAACAATATAGAGAAAAGTAGAGAGAGGAGTATTCTCATTGATACTTAGAGATTGTTAGGGATGTTTTACAATGGTAGAAGACCCCTTTATTTATAGGGAGTGGGATGATTTATCTACCAAGAATAGAACTCTAGAATCTCTCTAATTATAGACATTCACCTTAAATAGGAGATTTCATAACACTCCCCCTTGAATGTCTATTTAACAATGTGCCTCGTTAAAACCTCAAAACCAAAACCCAATGGGAAAAATTAAAGAAAGGAAAAAGAGTACACATGTTTGAATATGCGCCTATTGGTTGCCTCGTTAAAAACCTCGCAA
Organism: Nicotiana benthamiana; assembly: GCA_034376525.1. Classification (NCBI taxonomy): domain Eukaryota; kingdom Viridiplantae; phylum Streptophyta; class Magnoliopsida; order Solanales; family Solanaceae; genus Nicotiana; species Nicotiana benthamiana. The sequence continues at coordinate 76,555,926 of CM067336.1, forward strand.
GGAAAACCCGGTGGGACAAAACCTTGTAAGGGAAAAAGAGTGCAACGCGCATTAACTCCCCCTAATGAGAACATCAATTTATATCCTTGAATATTTGCATTCCAATCTTGTGCATCATCTTCAAAACGATCTTTGGTAGATGCTTGATAAATAAATCAACCATATTGACTTGAATAAATATTCCGCACCTTGAAATCATCATTCTTGATAGATATGAACATCTTCATATAATGTCGTGGAATAACTCTTCAATATCTCCATAGATGCATTCTCAATGCCATCATGCTTATAGTTATAGCAAGATTCATATGTACACAAATTGTACTTGGGATGTGGTACTTCAGGACCAAGAATTGCATATGCTTCAAGCAACTTTGACTTTTATACTCTCAAGCATTTGAACTATAGGTTCAAAACTACATGTCTTTCATATGGAATCAATTCTTCTTAAATTGTATCTCTTCCATTTAGTTACTTTCTTTGGGTCAGCAAATGCGTATAGCATGTTTTGCAATATGTTGCAATTGAATTATCCCTTTTATGAACTTCAGGTTCATATCATGATATTCGGGGATATACATATACAAATGATAATTCATCCCATGTAACCTTTTCTCAAGTGTTTATCATGTCTCCCCCTCATGTTAGAAAAGCTAACTTGTTTCCTCAACTTGGGAAATCATCTTTGTGCATTATCATGTCAATATACACAGCACATTAATAATAAGATGAAATTATTTGGTTCCTGACCCTGAACCACTTGTGAGGGGAGAATATACTCTCGTATACAACGTATATCAAACTGATATATATAACTTTGTTCTCATAAGAAACAGTTTAGCTATTAAGTGGAAGCACTCAATAATTATCTTGCTAAACCAACTTCGATATAAACCAACTTATCAAGATGAACTATCTTGAGTAGAGAATCTGGAAATTATGCTCGAAGTTAGATTACTGAGCAATTTACCTCGCAGGCACCGGCCAGGCTGCGGGTTAATAACAATTGCGCATGTAACCATAGCATAGATGCATCATATGTGATATACATGGCAGGTGAATGGGCCCATATTCACCTTTGATATTTCCAGAATTTATGGGCTTCAACCCGAACTCTTTAGTTGGTCAGTTCATTAATGAGAACAAGTGATACAAGAGAATTCGTAAAGAACTTTCTAGTTCTTTGATATTCACCTGTGTGAATTTGCACATCATACTTAAAATGAGATGGCTAATACGAATGCTAACTGAACAAATTATCAATATTGGTAAACTTCAAATTTACACCATGACATGTGCACTTATCAATAAACTTCAGGTTTATTATGACATGGGTTTTATACCAATAGATATCTACTTTATTGTGGCATTCTTTCGTTTGTGTAGTACAAACTGGAGAACAAAGCGGGTAGCTTTTCATATACAGATTACCCCGCTACAAGTTGTAGTAGTAGGAGATATCAAAGCCTTCCTTTATTTATAGTCTCAATATAATCAATCGCTTTCGCGTGTACTTTGGAAACTGAATAAGTTTCTTTGAGACTTACTACAGCACAATACTCAATTGTGTTTCTCCAACATAGTAATAATTGGCTCTTCTAGAGCTCTCAATTAATTTTGCACTACCACAGATTCATCAACATCCATGTGGTGAATATCTTTCTTAAAGAGAAAGTTATACCACTATGGTCATGTCAAACTTATATGCAAGATATGTTTCTTGCATTATCGCTGTCCTTTAATAGTCATATTTCCAAAATACTTTGGCGTACAATAGGTACGTGACCAACGATCATTCATGCCATATATAATCTCAAACCTCCTTCTAGGGGTGAGTGTGGTATCATCTCAAACCTCCTTCTAGGAGTGAGTGTGGTATATTTAATACCAATTTCATGTTCATATTCTTCCAATAATGAATATGTATTCGTGAATCAAATGTTGTCATATTCACTTCGAGGATATGTGATTTTGTTATCCTTTTCAAATCTATAAATGCGTCAGGCATTTGATTTGCTATTCTTTGCAAATGGATAATCTTTTGTGCCTCTTTCTCACAAATAGAGGTATGTGGATCAAGATGAGATAATGATGCATTTTTCCACAAAATTTCCTGTTTGGTTTCACCAACTTTTCCCCCTAATTTTGGGAAAAGTGTCTCATCAAATTGACAGTCTGCAAATCGTGCAGTGAACAAATCTCCTGTCAATGTTTCGAGGTAGCGAATAATGGAGGGCGATTCAAACTCAACATATATTCCTAACCTTCTTTGCGGACCCATTTTGGTGCGGGATGGCGGTGCTATAGGCACATATACTGCGCATCCAAAGATTCTTAAATGGGATATATTAGGTTCATTACCCAAAACCAATTGCAACGGGGAATATTTGTGTCAATTCGTCAGTCAGAGACGAACTAGCATTGCTGTATGCAAAATGGCGTGACCCTAAGCTGAAGTGGGCAGCCGACGAACTAGCATTATTCCATGCAAAATGGCATGACCCCAAATCGAAGTGGGCAGCCTCGTTTTCATGAGTAAATGAGCTATTCAAGATTATAGTCATGTATTGTCTCAATCTGATATCCATTTTGAATGATATCTTTAAAACTCAACAAGTTCCTTTTAGACTTGGAGGCGAACATTGCATTCTCTAAAATGGATTCTCAAAACTCAACAAGTTCCTTTTAGACTTGGAGGAGAACATTAAAACTCAAAATGTAAATTTAAAACATTCTTGTATGTTATCTGTTGTAGTAATAAGTGACTTTGTAATCCAATATTTAATCAAAATAGTCTCGCCATAAATGCATAACAATAATAATTAAATAAACAATATACTGTTAATACCTTATTATCCACTAACAAAAGCAACAATGTATGTTTCATGATTTCTTATGAAAACAACAATCACACATATTCATTATCTGCCAAAAATCAAATAAAAATCTTATACATTAACTCTGTTAACAACTTTTAATCTTACAACCATATATAGTTAAACTTTGTCACTTGTCTATCAATAGTTATAACAATGATGGACAGCAGTTGTTAATTTATCAAATTAAGTGAATCGCACATTCTATATACAATTTCGTTAAATAGCCAAACAGACACATATAACCATACAACATTTAACACATCAAAATTTATTTTTCAATTACAAATGCTATACAGTATATGCCATGTGTAACAACATGTACTATTGTACGGTCAATCTCCAATCAATTTATGTATAAACGTTATTTTTAACACAAACTAAGAGAGAGCGGATGAGAAACACAAAGCAAATAACCCCATCTTCTTTTATCACGGATCCATCACCGATTAGGTGGTCTATTTTCCCCTCAGGGTGCTCAAAGAAGTCTGCCACATCCAAGTGGGTGATGTCAAAATTGTCGTCAGAGACAAAATTTGTTTCAGGGCGTTTACTCTTTCGAGATGCTTAATAAAGGTCAACCAAATGTCTTGGTATACGGCAAGCCTTTGACCAGTGCCCGTTTCTACCGCGACGATAATATATAGTTTATAAACTATTTGCTTTTGGATTCTTATCGTATCGTGCTTGTGGCAGAGTGACCAACTTCAGGTTGTCATATCTCTTCTTTAAGCCATTCCACAAGATAGGTGGATCTTTGACGGTGAGATATTCAATCTTCAAACCTTCATCAAGGTGATGGCGCAAGAAAATCAAGGCCTTAGCATAGTTTTGGGTGGATGCACTATTTCTGTCTTTAATGGCGTCTCCAAGACCCATAGCATCCAAAGTGGATTTCAGTATCCAACACCCATATTATATAGTTCTTGCCCGAAATTTCGAGGGCAATGAACTTTCTTTTCATATTGTCAGACATATGACACAATTACATTAAGAGCGTGTTCATACTTACGGGCTCTATTACAATTATCACATTCACTTCATGGAATGGATCAAAATCATGTGCTTTTCCCAATCTCATATCAAATATTACTTTCATAAAGTGAAATATTATTTTGAGAATCTTTATTATTCTCATTATCACAATAATGACGATTATAATTTCGTCTATTGCCACGTCCATATCCATTGATACCTTTACGGTAATAATTTTATCTTCTTTCAGACTTATCACATACTGCTACCACATTCTCTAAAGGGAATGGAGCAAATTCAATTGGACGGAATTCTTTGCCACGTCCACATTCATTGATACCTTCATGATAATATTTTAGTCTTCTTTCAGACTTATCATATACTGCTTCCACATTCTCTAAAGGGAATGGAGCAAATTCAATGGGACGAATTTTCAATTATTTGCCCACAATCATACATGAATTTAATCATGGCAGGACATATAGATTTTACCACTTTATGTGGTTATAATTTCTTACAAACTCCATTAGAGTTATAATCAAACTTTGTTGTCTATGTTTGTATATAAAATCAAATTATAGAATTTGAAAGAAAAGTAAATTACTTACCTTTAAGGTATACCAATAAATATTGTGGTATCAAACTTACCTTCCTTCTTTTTGTATCAAAAGCAAGAACTCGACCATCATCTCTAAGCCAATGCAGTGAATCATTCACGTAAACAGGTTTACTATAGACAACCAAATAGCTGAAACTATTGCCTAAGTTGATTCCTAATTGGAATTCATGCCACACGCCAGATGGTTTCGACGAAATACATAAAACTTATACCATTCCTTTTTGTCCGTATAGAAATTCCGGAAGAAGGAAGAAATCAAATTCAATTGGTTAGAGACTCGTGCTGATAACGTGTTATGAAATAATATAAAGACAAGAACAATATAGAGAAAGTAGAGAGAGGAGTATTCTCATTGATACTTAGAGATTGTTAGGGATGTTTTACAATGGTAGAAGACCCCTTTATTTATAGGGAGTGGGATGATTTATCTACCAAGAATAGAACTCTAGAATCTCTCTAATTATAGACATTCACCTTAAATAGGAGATTTCATAACATAGATCAAAATTTTGTTCTTTTGTTTTCTTTGGTGTCTGAGCAGGTTTGACCTTGAGGCACAGGATTCGAGATGACCAAAAGAATGAGTCTCAATCCAAAATAAAGAAAAGAGTAAAAAAAGTGAACTCGAAGTACTGAAGCAGAGAAAGATATGTATTGCTCAAGATATGATTGAAGTCACAGGCTTCACATGTCCCGCATTGGTCCAAACTTGAAGAATGAACCAGCGGTTACAACTGAAGAGCATCAAGATTTGGATCAGAGTCTGTAGCAGAAGCCAGCCAAGACTCCAGATCAAGCTTCAGAATAATTATAGATAGGAATCTTGTAACTCTAGCTTATAGGTTTAGTTAGTCTTTTTAATTTTGATTTTGATGTAATAACAGAATCACAGACCAGAACCTCGAAGACATCTCGCTTGGCTCTCAACCTCGGTACTCCATCACCTCATTCACTTATAAACTACACGTTGCCTGATTTCTTTATAGCCAAGTATATGTAGGCAGCTCACATATCATGGTTCGGTCACATTCTCCTTCCTCTTAGTTTTGGTCACCTTAAATAGGGGTCGGGTCAAAAATTTGTTTAGTCATTCTTTGTCTGAAAACTTTTTGCGTTTCCAGTTAAAGAGGGGTAGCTGTAGACATATGATTTTTGACCTCGCCGAACTGTCACTCATTTTAGCATATAAATATTTAATTTAGGCATAATATCGCTATTTTAATTAATTTTGTCTCTTTTATTTTATTTTATTACAAACAAATGAAAATTATAAAAATAGTTTAATTAATATTTTTGTAATCATTTTTAATCTTGAAAAATACTAAATATATTTTTTTTAACGATCACTCTTTTTTTTTTGAAATATTTATATTTCGTATCATCTCAATATATTTACGTGCATTCTCCATAAGCAACAGCTTGGACAAGGAGCTCCCAAACTTGTTGTATGCTATCTTTATCAACTTTGTTTACATATTCCTAGCCTCTAAGGATATAAATTCAAGTTGTTCATATATCTATATAATATGATAATTTTGCGAGCTCTCACATGGATTTCTCTTATCAACTGCTTCACTATTTGGTCTACTGATCTGCTGCCTTCTCTGGATATCCTTCCATTCCTTTCCTGCCATACATGATACAATCCACAAGCTAATACCATTCTGTATATCTCCTGGTAAGCATTCTCCTTGTGGTATTTTCTATTGCACATTGTACTTCATTCTTCCGATTCCATACATGTCTCTTTATGCCTTGCTAAGTTAGGAGTGTTAGAATATACGCTTAACGCTAGAGGGGGGGGGGGTGAATAGCGTTATAATAAAAAACAGCGTAAACTTACGGAATTTAAAAATTGCAGGAATGAAATAGGTGCGATAAGTAAATAATAAGGAACGAATGCACAGATGTATCCTGGTTCACCACAACCCGTGGCTAGTCCAGTCCCCAAGAGACTCTCTTGAGATTTCCACTATCTTCGTCAAGCTTACGGGTGTTTAACAAACCGTTACAGTTGCTCAAGGATACCACACCTTAAGACTTCACTTGCTTGAGGATACCTCACCCCAAGACTTCAACCACTAAGACTTTGGGTACTTAGCAAACCCGACAAATGAGAAGATATGTTCTTCTCAAACAACTCTCTTTTACAACAAATACTCTCTCAATAGAGTGGATAAAGAGATACACAATAAGCTCTATGAACAACACAAAGTTGTCTATCAAATGGCTCAACAAAAGCTCTAAAATGATGCTTGAAAATGATCAATATGTATAACAATGCATGGAGGAGTTGTGTGTTTTTAAATCAGCTCAAAAAGGCCTCTTTTTATAGGTGAAAAAGTGGTGCTGACCGTTGCTTAATTGACAAATAAAATCCCTGATTCTGTGCTCAAACAATCGATTGTTTGGAGTAGATAATCGATTGTTTGACCAACGTTCAAAAGACAGATTCCTGATTTTAGGCTAAACAATCGATTGTATTCAACGTTCAAAAATCAATTTAGGATTCTGTGGGAATGGTCAAAATATAATCGATTGTATGAAAATGACAATCGATTGTATGAAAAAAACAATCGATTGTTTAGATGTTTAAAAACTTTGGTTGCACACTGTCTCAAAATAATCGATTGTTAAAAGTAGACAATCGATTGTTTGCTATTTTGAAAAACTTCAGATCACACTGTCTTAATATAATCGATTGTAGGGTTCAAATAATCGATTGTTGAGACCCAGATTTAAAAGACATGTTTAAAACCTTTAACATCATTTTGTTTAACACAAAGATGCATATTTATGATAAATATGATTTAATAAAATATTTTATGCGTGTTTATGATAAATATGATTTAATAAAATATTTTATGCATGTTTATGATGACCTAATGTTGAGCCAAAGGATAAGATAACTTAAACGTTGTCCTTACATTGGTTCTACCAAACGACCTACGTCTTGGATCTTCGGTCTTGAATTCTTTGGCTCGTTCATGCATTTTCGTCATCAGTATGCTTCTCGCCATTTGATTGATTGTCATATTATATTGTTGTTTGACACTTGACTTCATTGTTTGTCATTCATCAAAACCTATACCTGAAAATCATGCTCATACAACCAAAGCGCACATATCATCGATATACATGATTTCCAACAATTTCCCCCTTTTTGATAATGACAAACAACGGAAGATATGCATATTGAATTCCCCCTAAATAGATGCTATATCTCAACATACAATTTATGCAACCAATTCAATTCAATATAATTCCCCCTTAATTGAATATTCCCCCTCAATTAAAGCATGCATATCGCCCATATTCTTCCCCCTTTTGGCATTAGCAAAAGGAGTATACCAAAAGTTATTTAAACCATTGACGATACCAATCGTTATAGACAAGATCATATAAAAAGTTAGTAAATGGCATACTAATAATAACGATCATTTCTCTCAACTATGCCAATTGTTATTTAAACTAAAAATATTCATCAAAACATGAATCAATCATTTATTATAAAACCAATTGATACTAACTGTTATTCAAAAATAAAACTTGTTAAAGCATGTATCAACCAAAACTGATATAGATTATTTGCACATATCAACTCATTGCGTTTTTATTCAAAATACGATAACTAACCGACGTTCCCCCTTAATGCATTAAGGTTTCGTGCTTGGTGCATCCACTACAATATTGTAGTATTCAAGCACACCTGCAAAAAGAACCTAAAAATAGATTTTTGGTACCCAACTTCTTTTGGGTCCTTGGGGGTTAGGATAAAAATAGTCATAATCAACACATAAATCTCTATGTTTAGCAAAACAAACGGTGCAATGTGTCCTACCCGATTACAATAGTGACATATAACATTAGGATTGTGCATATGTCTAGGTTGAGCCAAATGCGTTCTAGGTGATCTAAAGTTGTTCCCCCTAGAAGCGTTGAATTTCCTAGAGTCATGTCTAGGTGGTCTAAAATTATTCATTCTAGACTCATTTATAAAATTCCTAGAATTGTGTCTAGGTGGTCTAAAATTATTCATTCTAGACTCATTAACAAAAACCCTAGAGTTGTTTCTAGGTGGTCTAAAACAATTAATCTTAGACTCATTAGTGAGGTTCCTAGAATTCTTTCTAGATGGTCCGACCTCATTACTTTCATCCTTTTTAATATCTTCAATTTTAGGACTATCAACACTGCGTGTTTCTAGTGCCTTCCTGAGTTCTGTGTTCTCTAGTTTTAAAGAACTACAAGAAGAACACTTGGAACATTTATCAGTAGAAGAGGCTTCATTCAATTCCTTGATTTTATTTTTAAAATCAACAATGTCATTTTTCAAAAAATTATTTTCTTTTTCTAAAACTTCAATTTTATTTTTAAGAACATTTTCATTAGTCAATTTTTCAAAATCTATTTCTCTCAAAGAAGAGGATTTTTCAAACTCTTTTTCTTGTAAAGAAAGTGTTTTCTGAAAATCTGTTTCTTGCAAAGAAAGTGTTTTCTGCAAAGAAAGTGTTTTCTTCAATTCTATGATAGTTTTGGAAGCATTAACAAATTCACCATACAATTCATCATAGACATTTTGTAATTCTTCAAATGAGTGAGAGTTAGATGTACTTACCTCTTCTCCTTCGTTAGCCATGAGACACAATGCGGCGGTTTCATCGCTTGAGCTGTCCGAATCCCGTGATAAGCGCCTATGGTGTTTCTTCTTTTTCTTGTCTTTTTTCATAGACTTACAAAACTTTTTAATTTTATCATTGGAAATATTATCATCATCCCTTTCCGAATCACTTACCTCTTCTCTTTTAGAGGATGAGGCTTTGAAGGCGAAATTTGAATTGCTTCTAAGATAAGGATTAAGAATTGTGCTATTATAAGTTTCGAGGTTACCTCTTAGTACATCAATTGTGATATCCGTGAATTCCATCGACTCTTGGATGGCATTGGCTTTGGAGCGCCATTCGGAAGTGAGACTCCGTAGGACTTTTCGAACAAGATCTTTGTTCGTATAAACTTTCCCGAGAGCATGGAGATCGTTGACGATTCTTAAAAATCGTTCAAACATAACACCAATGGGTTCCTTCTCCATTTTAAAGATTTCATATTTATGTGTTAGAAAATCAATTTTGGCTACTCGGACTTGAGGCGTACCTTTATAAATGATCTCGAGCTTATCCCACATCTCCTTGGCGGTTGTGCAGCAAGAGATTTTTCGATAATCATCTGGATTCACCACACAATATAATACATGGATGGCCCTTGCATTATTTTCAACTTTCTTGATATCCTCGGCATCATATTCATCTTCCTTCTTTGAAACCGTGGTCTCTCCAACTTTCTTTGTTGGCATTGGTTCACCGTTTTTGATGATTTGCCACAAACGAAAAACTGTTTGCTTTGAGGAAGATGCTCATCCGCTCTTTCCAATATGTATAGTTTGTTCCGTCAAATAGTGGAGGGCAACTGGTGGACTGTCCTTCATCCTTCGTTCCTGCGTTCAATATTCTCAACAGAAAAATATATATTTCTCTCAACCGGTTAAGGCTTTTAGAGAGTTAGGCTCTGATACCAATTGTTAGAATATACGTTTAACGCTAGAGGGGGGGGGGGGTGAATAGCGTTATAATAAAAAACAGCGTAAACTTGCGGAATTTAAAAATTGCAAGAATGAAATAGGTGCGATAATTAAATAATAAGGAACGAACGCACCGATGTATCCTGGTTCACCATAACCCGTGGCTAGTCCAGTCCCCGAGAGACTCTCTCGAGATTTCCACTATCTTCGTCAAGCTTACGGGTGCTTAACAAACCGTTACAGTTGCTCAAGGATACCACACCTTAAGACTTCACTTGCTTGAGGATACCTCACCCCAAGACTTCAACCACTAAGACTTTGGGTACTTAGCAAACCCGACAAATGAGAAGATATGTTCTTCTCAAACAACTCTCTTTTACAACAAATACTCTCTCAATAGAGTGGATAAAGAGATACACAATAAGCTCTATGAACAACACAAAGTTGTTTATCAAATGGCTCAACAAAAGCTCTAAAATGATGCTTGAAAATGATCAATATGTATAACAATGTATGGAGGAGTTGTGTGTTAAATCAGCTCAAAAAGACCTCTTTTTATAGGTGAAAAAGTGGTGCTGACCGTTGCTTAATTGACAAATAAAATCCCTGATTCTGTGCTCACACAATCGATTGTTTGGAGTAGATAATCGATTGTTTGACCAACGTTCAAAAGACAGATTCCTGATTTTAGGCTAAACAATCGATTGTATGGACTAAATAATCGATTGTATTCAACGTTCAAAAATCAATTTAGGATTCTGTGGGAACGGTCAAAATATAATCGATTGTATGAAAATGACAATCGATTGTTTATGAATATAATCGATTGTATGACAAAAACAATCGATTGTTTAGATGTTTAAAAACTTAGGTTGCACACTGTCTCAAAATAATCGATTGTTAAAAGTAGACAATCGATTGTTTGCTATTTTGAAAAACTTCAGATCACACTGTCTTAATATAATCGATTGTAGGATTCAAATAATCGATTGTTGAGACCCAGATTTAAAAGAGATGTTTAAAAACTTTAACATCATTTTGTTTTAACACAAAGATGCATGTTTATGATAAATATGATTTAATAAAATATTTATGCATGTTTATGATAAAATGATTTAATAAAATATTTTATGCATGTTTATGATGATCTAATGTTGAGCCAAAGGATAAGATAACTTAAACGTTGTCATTACATTGGTTCTACCAAACGACCTACGTCTTGGGTCTTCGGTCTTGAACTCTTTGGCTCATTCATGCATTTTCGTCATCAGTATGCTTCTCGCCATTTGATTGATTGTCATATTATATCGTTGTTTGACACTTGACTTTATTGTTTGTCATTCATCAAAACCTATACCTGAAAATCATGCTCATACAACCAAAGCGCACATATCATAGATATACATGATTTCCAACAAGGAGTTTGGACTATATCTGTTGAGCATAATTGCATTTGAATATCAGATGGTCTATATAATTATTTTCTTGCTTGCATAACCCACAATCCATATCATTATTATTTTAACACTTGTTTTACTTAAGTAGGACTAATTAATAAATGAGATCATATTTTAGTCTCATTCGCGGGAAAGAATAAAATTTGGGCTCGAGCAACCCTTTTTTAGGCCTAATTTTGAACCTAGCCCAAAATTGCCTATTATTCTTAGACTCATACCCATAACCTAATCCCTACCCCTATATAATAGTACCTAATCCCTAAATATAGACCTACACCTAAAAATTTGGATATGACGTTAACAACAAAAGACCCCATCTTCCCCGATCTAATTTTCTTCTAAAAAGAAAAGGAGCCATTTTCCATGGCTTTTGGCTGAACAAGGAACTGACAGAGCCTCACTTTCCCCTAATTCCTTTGAAAAAATCTGTTGCCTCCCTAAAAGAGCTTATCGTCTCTCTTAATTTCTCTCCAAGTTCCAACAACACCTGCTAGTTAAAGAAGGGCAGCTGTAGACATGTGATTTTCGACTCTTTCTGTCTAGTCATTCTTTGTTCGAAAACACTTCGCATTTCCAGTTAAAAAGGGGCAACTGTAGAGTTGTGGTTTTTGACACTGTCAAAAATTTCACTCATTTTAGCATAATTTAGGCCTAATATCCCTATTTTAATTAATTTTGACTCTAATACTTTATTTAATAACAAAAAAATAAAAAAAATACAAAAAATAATTTAATTAATATTTTTATAAACATTTTTAATCTTTAAAAACAAAAATAATTTTGTTTTAATAATCAGTCCTATTTTAACAGTTGTTTTACTTAAGTAAAACTAATTAATAATTGAGATCATATTTTAATCTTGTTCGTAGGAATGAATAAAATTTGGGGTCGAACAACCCATTTTTAGGCCTAATTTTGAACTTAGCGCATAATGTTTATGTCCCTGATTCTTAGGCTCATACCCCAAATATAATCTCTACCCTTATATAATAGTACATAATCCCTAAATATAGACCTACACGTAAAAATTTGGATCTACCGTTAACAACAAAAGACCACTCCTCCCCAATCTGGTTTTCTTCTAAAAAAAAGTCATTTTCCATGGCTTTTGGTTGAAGAAGGAACGAACAGAGCCTCACCTTCCCCCAATTCCTTTGCAAAAATCTATTGTCTCCCTAAAAGAGCTTATCATCTCTCTTAATTTCTTTTCAAGTCCCTAAAATACCCGTTAGTTAAAGAGGGGTAGCTCTACATGTCATTTTTTTCCCTCACTGTCTAGTCACTCTTTGTGTGAAAACTCTTCGCGTTTCTATTTAAAGAGGGACAGCTATAGACATGTGATTTTTGACCCTTCCCAAAATTTCACTCATTTTAGCACGTAAATATTTAATTTACATATAATATTGCTATTTTAATTAATTTTGACTCTTTTACTCTATTTTATTACAAATAAATAAAATTATAAAAAATAATTTAATTAATATTTTTGCAATCATTTTTAATATTGAAAAAATACCAAAAATAATTTTGTTTTAACGATCAATCTTATTTCAACAGTTGTTTTACTTATGTATGACTAATTAATAAATGAAATCGTTGGGAAAGAATAAAAGTGGGGCTCAAGCAACACATTTTAGACCTAATTTTGAACATAGCTCATAATTCTTAGGCCTATATCTCTAACCTAATCCCTACCCCTATATAATAGTACCTAATCCCTAAATATAGATCTGCACCCAAAAATTTGGATATGTTGTTAACAACAAAAGCCCCCATCCTCCCCGATCTGGTGTCCTTCTAAAAAGAAAAGGAGTCATTTTCCATGGCTTTTGGCTGAACAAGGAATGAACAGAGGCTCACCTTCCCCCAATTCCTTTGCAAAATCTTTTGCTTCCCTAAAAGAACTTATCATCTCTCTTACTTTCTCTTGAAGTCCCAACTACACCTGCTATTTAAAGAGGGGCAACTATAGATACGTGATTTTTTACCCTCCCTGTTTAGTCATTCTTTGTATTAAAACTCTTCGCATTTTTCAGTTAAAGAAGGGCAACTATAGACATGTGATTTTTGACCTTCCCAAAATTTTACTCATTTTAGCTTATAAATATTTAATTTAGGCTTAATATCGGTATTTTAATTAATTTTGACTTTTTTACTTTATTTTATTGAAAAAATAAAAATTATTAAAAATAATTCAATTAATATTTTTGTAATCATTTTTAATCTTGAAAAATAAAAAAATTAATTATGTTTTAATGATCAATATTATTTGAATAGTTATTTTACTTAAGTAGAACTAATTAATAAATGAGATCGTATTTTAATCTCGTTCGTGAGAAAGAATAAAATTTGGGCTTGAGCAACCTATTTTAAGCCTAATTTTGAACCCAATCCATAATTTCTAAGCTCATAATTCTTAGGCCCATACCCCTACCCTAAAACCTTCCTCTATATAATAGTACTTAATCTCTAAATATATACCTACACCTAAAAATTTGGATCTGCCGTTAACAGCAAAAGACCCCCTCTAACCCGATCTGGTTTCTTCTAAAAAAAAAGAGCCATTTTCCATGACTTTTGGCTGAACAAGGAACGAACACAGTCTTACCTTCCCCCAATTTCTTTGCAAAAATCTGTTGACTCTCTAAAAGAGCTTATCATCTCTCTTAATTTCTCTTCAAGTCCTAACAATACCTGCTAGTTAAAGAGGGACAAATTTAGACATTTGATTTTTGACCCTCCCAATCTAGTTATTCTTTGTCTAAAAACTCTTCGCGTTTCCAGTTAAACGCAAATGTAGACATGTGATTTTTGACCCTCCCCAAAATTTCACTTATTCCACCCCAGATGCAAAAAACTGGGTATTACACATATGTGGTTTGCAGACGACTTGTTGCTGTTTTGCAAATGGAGACCTCAAATCTGTCAAGGCATTATCCAACTGCTTTTCTCAATTCTCAGCAGCCTCAGGTCTCAAGGCCAACTTGAACAAAAGCTCAGTCTATTTTGGAGGAGTACCAATACCTGTGCAGAAGCAGATCCTGGACCATCTTGGCTATGAAGAAGGCCAACTGCCTTCCAAGTATCTGAGAGTACCACTGAGCACCAAGAAAATTACTCTACTACAGTGTCAACCTTTAGTGGAAAAAATCACAGCTAGGATCACTTTTTGGACTGCTAGAACACTGTCCTATTCTGGGAGACTTCAATTAGTGCAATTTGTCATCTTTGGTATTCAAGCTTATTGGGCTCAGCTGTTTATCTTTCTAGTGAAAGTTCTTAAAATGATTGAAAGTATCTGCAGGAGCTTCATTTGGTCTGGGATGAATATTGTAACTAAGAAAGCATACATCTCCTGGGACGAAATGTGCACTCCAAAGTCAATAGGGGGAATGAACCTAACCAATCTCAAACTGTGGAACAAGGCTGCCATTGCAAAGACCTGCTGGGACATATCACATAAGAAGGATAAGATGTGGATCAGGTGGATCACAGTGTATTATATCAAAGACAGGCCATTAGAATCCATGCCAATCCCTGCCCAAGCCAGCTGGATGGTTAAGAAGATCATCCAATCCAGGGATACCCTACAAAGGTTCCAGAACTGGAGACATCAGAAATACACTACTAAACAGTTGTACCAGTTGCATTTACAAGAAGTGCCAACAGTCCCATGGAAGAACCTAATTTTACAAAACCAAGCCAGACCAAAAGTAGTGTTCAACCTGTGGCTATTCCTACAGGACAGACTACCAACTAAGGATAGACTACATAGCTGGGGAATGGGTATTGATCAACAATGCCTTCTATGCCAAATCCAACCTGAAACAAGAGATCATCTCCTCACGGTATGCCCTGTCACTGTGGATCTATGGGGAAGAGTAATGAATTGGCTACAGGAACAATACCTACCAAGTTGCAGTTGGAACCAGAAAGTGCAATGGTTGTTTACCAAAGCCAAGGGACGAACATGTCGTGCAACCATTTTTAAAATGGTCACAGCTGAATTTGCATATGCTATCTGGCTGGAAAGGAATGCAAGAGTATTCAATAAGACTTTTCGATGTAATACTGCTATGCTGAGAGACATAGTGTACAACTGTAATGTTAGAGGCACCCCTAGAATTAGACAACAATTACAACACCTTAGTATATAGTAGAAGCTAGATAGTTAGGACAGTAAGCGTAGCTATTATGTTAGCTTTTAGGCAGTCGGCTGAGTTGAAGCTTGACTGTGGTTTTGTAATGCAACTTCATTGGTGATTAATGAAAATTTTTAATTACCAAAAAAAAAATTAATTTAAGCATGATATCGCTATTTTAGTTAATTTTAACTCTTTTACTTTATTTTATTATAAAAATTAAAATTATAAAAAATAGTTTAATTAATATTTTTATAATTATTTTTAATGTTGAAAATTATAAAAAATAGTTTAGTTTTAATGAACAGTCTTATTTTAACATTTGTTTTACTTTAATAGGACTAATTAATAAATGAGATTGTATTTTAATCTCGTTCGCGTGAAAGAATAAAATTTGGGCTCGAGCGACCCATTTTTAGGCCTAATTTTGAACTTAGCCAATAATTTCTAAGCCTATAATTCGTAGGTCCATAATCCTAGCCTAATCCATTCCCCTATATAATAGTACATAATCTCTAAATATAGACCTACACCTAAAAATTTGGATATGGTGTTAATAACAAAAGACCTCCTCCTCCCCGATCTGGTTTTCTTCTAAAAAGAAAAGGAGCCATTTTTTATGATTTTTG
Organism: Nicotiana benthamiana; assembly: GCA_034376525.1. Classification (NCBI taxonomy): domain Eukaryota; kingdom Viridiplantae; phylum Streptophyta; class Magnoliopsida; order Solanales; family Solanaceae; genus Nicotiana; species Nicotiana benthamiana. The sequence continues at coordinate 76,572,199 of CM067336.1, forward strand.
GCTGAACAAGGAACGAACAGAGACTCACGTTCCCTAAATTCCTTTGCAAAAATCTGTTGCCTCCCTAAAAGAGCTTAACATCTCTCTTAATTTCTCACCAAGTTCCAACAACACCCGTTAGGTTCAGAGAGAAACAAGTCATGAATGGCCCATAAATGCCTCAAAATCCAGCCATGAAACCAGCGAGAAAATGGACTAAAACCAGCCAAAAATAACTCCAATAGTTGCGGAAAAATAGCACCAAACCCAACTCCAAAATCACCTTTTAACCACCACAAAAATCAGCTCAAACACAGTCCCAAATCAGGGACAATAAGCTGAAAAATAGCCTCAATTATCTAGCAAAAATCAGCTAAAAACTTACTGAAATCAGTCCACAACAGCCCCCTCCCCCCAAAATTACAACTTAAAGTAGTGGATTCCAGCCAACAACCACACCCAAATAACCTCCAAAGCTCAGAAAAAATCTTGTCCAAAACTCCGTTGAAACAAGTTGAAAAATTTGTCCAAAGATCGCATTTTCAAGGTAGTGTTCAGTCGGGTAAGAGTTTAAAATTCATAATCTTCCACTTAAGTCGAGGTCATTTTGGGGTCGTCGTAGAGGCTTTGACTGTCGACTTTGAGCCCTCACCATGTGTTTGATCATTTAGAAGTTTATGCTGCCCTTTTACACGTTTTGGAGAATATTGTTCAACAATAGAGGTTCTCCCTTCACTTTGCTGATTATGTCTTTTACTATAAATTTTACATGGTTTGAATTTGCTGGCCAAGTCTTTGTTGGATACATGACTGTGTTTTGTAGAATGGTTATTTTGTGTGTTTAATTTAATAAGTGTGAGCATGATTGTCTAATAGCTTAAGAATATCTGTTTCTTAGACCTTTTTGTCGTTGCAACGTTGGGCTAGTCATGTCGAGGGGGCCATGGGCCATTGAAACATTTAGTTGATAGAGCTTTGGGCCTATGATAACTTAATAGATAGTGGGCTGCCTTTAATTTAAAATATATGGGGTTTAAAATCAGATTTTTTTAGAACAATAGTGGGTTCAAATTAGTCGATCCATGCTGGCCAGTTTCTTAAACTGATTTGTTCTCTTCTTGTAAATACATAGGACGTCCTTAACTAGTATAGGGATCAAATGTCGTCAAAATTCTACATATATTTTCCCAATGTTATATCCATAATTCAAAAGCTTCACCATCAATATTAAAAGAGCTTAGGAAATAAATCTTGAACACTCTGTAGCTTGCTTTAAGCTCGACTTAAACTATTATCATGATTATGTATACATTCACGTAATATAATTATGAATTTTTTTTTAATATAACTTTAGGTATGCGTTCGTGTAACTTCAACCAAACTTTTCTTAATAAAATAAATAAAAGATTACTAATTGTGGACATGTTTGCGTGACATAATATCTGACGTGCCAAAGGAAAAGAGTATACATACGTGTAACTAAATTTTTTAGTCACGAATAAATGAAGTGACTAAAAGCAATTAAAGGGATAAATGCACATAGGTCTTAAAATGAGTAGCTAAATAATTTAAGCCAAGCATGAATTGCTAAGGGACAATGCTGGGACCATGCTAGAACCACAAAATTCGAGAATGCCTAACACATTCTCTCAGGTTAACAGAATTCCTTATCTAGAATTTCTGGTTCGCAGACTTTTAAATAAAGTAAAAAATTTCCTCGATTTGGGATTTTAAAAATAAACCGGTGACTTGGGACACCAAATAAATTATTCCAAGTGGCAACTCTGATTCAATAAATAAAATAATCCCATTTCGAATAATGTCACTTTAATTGAGAAAACTCCCTTATACCCCCTCGGGCGGGGTGTAAAAAAAGAGATGTGGCAATGCTCTACGAGCTTTTATCAGTCAACTGCCAGTTGCACCACCAACTCCAAAGCAGAATACTTTGGAAAACCCACGTTCTGGGCTCGTTAACTTAGGCATTGGTGGAACTCCAAGCGAGTCTCGCAATGGCGAACTAGGTAATATAGTTAATTCTGATTTACAAAATTTAGCTCTAATATTGCAGAAGCAGCTCAAGGAGCAAAGTTATCGCATAGAGAAAATACCTAGAGTGCCACTTGTAATCAAAGGAATAGACATGATAAGTACTCAAAGCCTTGGAAACCTAGTGCAGCTCCGGTGCCGATCCCGAAGAAGTTCAAAATGCCTAACAATCCAAAGTATGATGTCACAACTGATCCTTGAGACCACGTGATTGAATTTACAACTGGTGTGAAAGGCAACGATTTAACCAAACAAGAAATTGAATCAATGTTGGTTAAAAAAATTGGTGAAAGACTCTCCAAGGGTGCATTAACATGGTATTCCCTTTTACCCGAAAATTCTATAAATTCTTTTGCTGAGCTTGAAGATTCTTTTATCAAAGCACATTCGGGAGCTCAAAAAGTTTAAAAGAGAATGGAAGATATATTCAAAATCAAGCAAGGAGATTCATGGTTGCTTAGAGAGTTCGTGGATAGGTTCCAGCGTGAAAGAATGACGTTACCATGCGTACCTTATAATTGGGCAGCTATGAATTTTTCCAGTAATTTGAATGAGAAAAGTTTAGAAGCCATGAGGCGACTAAGGGAAAGTTTGCGTGAAATTCCAGTAACAACCTGGAATGACGTTTACAACAGATACAATACGAAGCTGAGGATAGAAAAAGACACTATCTCCCGATCTTAGAAAGAAAGAAAGTGAGTTCGAGACGTTGAGAAAATAAAAAAAGGTCTGGTAAAAATAGATACGAACCATGTATGGGACTAGCAAGGAAAGACTCACGATTAAAGCCAGATAATTCAAGGTATAATCATAGATCGACAAAAAAGAGAGTCGGTTCATTATCAAGATTTGGAAACGATAGAAACACACGGGAAACTCGAGATGATGATAGGAACTTTAAGGCAAGATTTGGCGGTTACAATTTTAATATCAGCACTTCAGAATTAGTAGCGATGTTAAGAGGCATGGGCGATAAGATGTGGTGGCCAAAAGAAATGAGATCAAATCCAAACAGGCGCAATCCTGATCACTGGTGCGAATTTCACAACGATCATGGTCTTAAAACAACAAATTGCAGATTGCTACAAGGTGAGTTGATCATCTATTAAAGAAAAGGTATCTCACTGATTATTCATTGAAAAAGGTAAGCAAGCATACATGAAGAACATGCAGGAGTCCCCTAAACCTCCTTCTCCCAAAAGAACCGTTGATGTAATAAGCGGGAGCGAAGAATCAATGGTGGGAATTTTATTTTTGAATTGTTAAAATTTTACTAACGGTTTTAGATAATAGATATAAAGCTATCATGTACTAAATGATGAATCCCGACCTTCAAGGCACGTGGAATAAATTAAATTTTTGGTCTAGGGTTATACCTATTCTGATAGAAATTGATATGGGTATGCAGTCTTCATCTATAACCGTACCTCCGAGTCTTGTATGTTTTATTCCTTTACAGGAAAAGGACCAAATAAGAGGAGTAATCAAGTCCTCGATGTGAGCACGTGATTTTTGCCCTATGTGAACTACTCCCAAAAATTCAAAGTAAAATAATTTTTGTGTTGTTTGCAATTTTTGAGGATTTTGTGATATTTTTTTATAATTTGCATTTGTCTGTGCATGCTTATTTTATTTAATTAATGAAAAAATATATGTTGCATTTTCATTTAACTTTGCATTTTAACGAATTGATTATTAATTAGTTGTTTTAAAAACGGAAAAATCAAAAAATATATAGTTTATGTTGCATTTTAATTTAATTTTGGAATATTTGTAGTTTGCTCTTTAATCTAGATCTTAATTAGTTGTGGTAATTACGTAGGTTTACTTATTATTTTTAATAAGTTAATTTGGTTTTATAATGTAATATAGAGTTTTAGTTTTAATAATTAGGAAATAAAAGGAAAAACAAATAGTTCGGACTGGGCCATTCTATTAACCCCCCCCCCCCCCCACCAGGACCAAAACCACAGTCAAAATTAGGCCAAACCCACGCCCAAAACAAACCAAACCCGCTCCATCTCTAACCCAACCAAATGATGTCGTTTTAGGCGTCCCAATCCAAGACCGTTGGATTAAACCAATCCAACGGTCCACATCCCACACCTATATCTGTCTAACTTGACCTAACCTGTCCACCCATTACCAAACCTGCCCCAGCTAAGCCAAAACAACCTTGTTTCCATTACTAATTCAATCGGAACCATTGCATTATAATCATCCAACGACTCTGATTGAATCTTTAATGTTAATACACCAAATGCCTTACCTCTATCCCAAAACACATCTCCCCGTTCACTCGTCTCTCAGAGACCCCTAATCCCTCCGCCTCATACCACCGCACACCGCCGGCCGGAAATTGCCTCCGATGGCGGCCGATGTCCAAGCACCTCCATTTTTTACACCCTAGGATCCTCTCAGCCTCCCCATTCCGAATCCCTAACCCTTATCCCTCGAATCCCAGTGGATTGCTTCGAATATTATATTAAAGAATTAGACCAAAACCCTAATTCATCCAATTGGTCCCAAATCAACACCATTTGACTATTGGATCACCCTCACCCTAAACCACCCCTGGTTTCCTTCAAATCATCCCGAGCTCCTTCGAATATTAGATTAAAAATGAGGACTGAAACCCATGAACTCCAATTTTGATGCGAGGTTTAAATTGACTTTATAGAGTGTTCTCAATCGAGAATACTCGATTAAGGTCCGTTTTGGCCTCAAAAGTTCAAGTCGAAGCTCAAATCGTTTAGGGCACCTCGATTGAGATTTTGAGGTATTTTCATCTCTTTTATTTAATTTTGTTGTTGTTAATGCTTATTTGACTAATATTGTATTTCATCATTTCTGGCAATTAGTTATTTCTTCTCTTTCAGACTGATTTTGGTCCAGTTTCATCATTGTTCTGTTGTTCTTGATTAGCATATATTATGAACTATGTAATCATTAATTAAGTTTGATCGATTAGGTCGTTCGTGTTTGTAGTTAGATTGTTAGCTGTTTTTCTATTTATATTCCCAGTTTCAAGGGGACTCATTGTCAATGTGATTTCAGTGATCCTACATCTTGTATTAAGTTTGATTCATAATGGTGTTATCATATTCCCTATATCTGTTTGATCTCCTGCTCTTGGTTGACTCATCATGTTGTTGTTCTCCTGCTCAATCATCTTTGTCTAAGTTAATCTTGTTTGGTTCCCAATATGGTTAGCTTACACCTTTGTTCTGATGCTATATGATTAATGTGGTTTCCAGTTTAAGTTATTGTGTGAATTTGGTTAGGCATTGGTTATAGTTAATAGGATTAATACAGATTAGAAAGGGATTGGAGGTAGGATAGAGTTTCAGTAGGTTCAGGGGGTAATTTGGGAGTTCAAAGGTTTGAAAAAGGGTTAACTGAGAAGTCTGTCCAGTAGGGTACTAACGTGATATTAATATAAGTTATTTGTTTAATAAAAGTGGGGAACTAAACATAGTGGTATGGGGGCTCAAGAGAAATTGATTAGACAAGCATACGACCTTTAACAATATCATTTGAAATAGGGATATTTTGTAGTGGGGTTACATAAAATGCGGGGGTTCGTTGTCCCTTATTTATTTAAGTGTCTCAAAATAAGGGGTTGGCCTAGTGCCTTTACTAATTAGAAATCAGAAACAATAGGTTAATGATGAAAAGCTAAAAGGATACACATAGTAGATGAATATTACAAACTGGAAAGTAAAAGTAACATGGGGGTAATAATAAAAGATCATTTTTACAACTCTAAATAAGAAAAGGGGATTGAAAGAGGGGTCTATATTTGGTTACAAATAGAGGCAGACCTGGACAATTTTAGGGGTCCGCTTTTAGTCCTAAAAAAGTCATTTTTGAGAGTTAAAAACTGGAGAGTTTTGGTCAGCCTCTTAAGAGGTCCTGGAATCAGTCTTGTGGTCTCTTTGGTTAATCAGTCCTAGAGAGTGTTTGAGAGAGAGTTTTTACGCAGCCAGTTAGTTCAATCAACATTGTTCAAGTGAAAAATACCAAAATTACTGTCACATTGTGTATATGGTTCAAATTTGATCAAGTTTTATTCTTTGCTGTTTACTGGAGTGTTTGAGGTTCATTGGTTAGTTCTCGTTTGATTTTGCGGTCCAAATTAGCTATTAGGTTGTTTGTTGTTGCTGTGTTTCTGTTTGAGGTTGCCTGGGTTTGTTGTGATAGTTGTTTTTGGTCCAAATTACTCCTGTCTTTGTTGATTGTGGCTGCCGGTTGCTACTGTTGTGTTGATGTTTTTTGCTGCTGGTGGTGATATTTCTTCTTCTTCCATTTGTAAACATTTCCAGGTACACGGCTGTAACTCTAGAAATTGTAAGGTGAATACTTGAAGCATGAATATATCTGCAGATTTGAAGCCTAAAGTCTAACTTAGCCTTTTGTTTTGATTTGTGTATTAAAATGACTTATTCATTAATATCACATAGACTTCTGATGGCTTTGTATAATTAGGTTGACTTTGGGTTGTAGAATAAGTTTTGATACTGGATAGTGTAATTCATCTTTTGGTATCTATGATTTTTGTAGAAAATTTAGGTCGTAACGGACTGATTTCGGCTGCATGAGTATTATGATTGGCTGTAGTTAACTTAGTTGGTTTTGCTATTAATGTGTGATGGACTAAATCAATATCATAATATCAGTTAGCTGTGTATTTTCTCCATTCGTTTGTGCCAATCCGTAGGTTTAAATAACTGCATCTGATTACTTGATTTACATTTACATGTTATATGAATTTGAGGTAGGCTATTTTAGTCAGTGTTAAGGATTAGATAGAAAATACTTTAATCCGAGCTAAGCATCTATCACACACTAGTCATGTAAGCCTAGGCGTGAAATCATAATCAAGTCGTCCATTATACTTTGATTAGCCTAAGTTGACGTTGGTTTTTTATTAAGAATTGAACGTTATTGAAATTTAACAGCCCATTTCCATTGGTGTAGGCTAGTGGGCCAAAATGAATGACCCAGGCCCAAGTCTCATTTGTATATTCGTTTAGGGCCTAGGTCCACGCCTGCGATTGGTCCATTTTGTGCCTGACTGGAATTAGGACTCCCTCATGCGGATCGCTCGGAATTTGTGAACTTAAATGTGGTAATCCTTAAACAATAAATAATTAATCAGGATTTCTTTTTTTACTTTAGAGACAATAAAAATAGCAAATCATAGTCGCTATTAGGTTTGCCTTTTAAATAATAAATGAGACGAGCCTCGCCAAACAAAAATAAATAAATTGCGGGGCCCTCAATAAATGGTTAAAATAAAATATTTAGAATTTGGGATGGTCCATTAGTAAATTTAGGCCCTCACTAAAGATAATAACGCGCTAGCCACTTTAGTCGCGCTTTTTAATAATTTACTTTCTTAAACTCTGGTGCACATTTATGTGACCCAAATCTAAATCTCAACGGAGTCGAAATATGTCAATAATCACAGGTACATTGATGTGACATGATTCAAGACGTGTTTTAATAATGTTGCAATTGTCTTTTTTAAAAAATAAAATAAAAATGAAAGTGATAAAACGTTAAAATTAGCACATAGATTCAACATGTATAAAAATCAGATAAATAACCCGAATATGACAGTTGATCGACAGTGCTAGAACCACAGAACTTGGAAATTCCTAACACCTTCTTCCGGGTTAACAGAATTCCTTACTCGGATTTCTGGTTCGCAGACTGCAATACAGACTCAATCTTTTCCTCGATTTGGGATTCTAGCCGGTGACTTGGGACACTATAAATATCTCAAGTGGAGACTCTGAATCTTAATAAATAAATCTCGTTCGATTGTCCTTAAATTGGAAAAACTCCCCTATGCCTCTGTGGGCGCAGGTAAAAAGGAGGTGTGACACCTTTGGCGACTATAGTGGGGAAGATAACCCAGAACCACTGGTTCATGGTAAGAAATTCGAGCTTATAATAAATTATTGTATTTGGCTTTGCTTGTTATCTGATTTATTATGTGATTGAGATTAAATTTGCAAAAATGATGCTTTTTACCACTTTGATGTTATTTGAACTGTATATATTAACAGTGCCGAAACCCCTCTCGTCTCTCTCCTGAGGAGTGCACGCTGGTTGTGACTTCTTTCTGTTAGTGTCGTTATCCCAAATAGAACGAGCATTCAGAGGAGTTGCAAAACTGGATGGCCCCTTGGTTACCGGGACGCAGCTCCCATCCTCGGCTCGAGTTGTCCGCTCGGGTGTGCCAGGTCTAGAACAAACACCCAGGTTTTAAACCTAGTATAACAAAACCTCATGCTGGATCCCTAGTAGGAACGCTTATATGCATCATGTGCATTTGCTTTGGGGACTCAACACAGGGGTTGGGTCCAATCAACCCGAAGTAAAAAGACTATCCTGATGCATCCAGTTTGTTTTACGCATTTATTGCTTCAGACTTGCATGATGACCGGCTTCAGAAAATCGAGAATATTGGTAAATTGAGAAAAAAAGAAAATTAACAATAACAACATAGAGGAATAATCACCCGTTTTAGAAAAACCCAATGCTCAAATGGCATCGAAACTCTGCCAAAATTTTGAAAAATTGAAAAAAGAGAAATATTTTTAGTTTTATTTATTTGAAAAAAAACACAAAAGAAAGGAGTCTTGTATTCAAAATTTAAGTTTATTTTCTTTGTCAAAACTACGCATGTTTGATTCTCACCGGATGTGAGATACATAGGCAACCCTCCTCAGGTCCAACTTTCCCTTTTGCAAAAAATATCCCAAAACATGTAAAATTTTAATTTTTCATCATAAATGAGTCAGTGATGCCGCTTTGTCGAATATAGACGAATGTTCCCTTTCAGGATGCCGAAAGTCTGACTTTGCATAAACAAATAGTTAGGTATGTTTTGAGTCAAATAAAGTTCACTTTTTATCTTAAATCACCTTAATAAATGTGCAGAATGAGACGAGTCCAGGTTTACCTGTAACTAGGAGCAAGATCCATTTGGAGTTGCGCTTATGGTGTGAGGATTTGGGAAAGCTAGAGCGAGATACGATCAAACTACATCTGGGAGGTCTCACCAGGCTATTAAACGTCAAACCCAGAGGTGACATCATAAAGGCCTTGGTTACGATTTGGGACCCGACCCACAATGTATTCCACTTCTCAGATTTTGAACTCACCCCAACCTTAGAAGAGGTAGCAGGTTATATGGACAATACTGAGGGGCTAAGGCACAAATATCTGATTGTTCCAAGAGTCGTCAATTCGCACAAGTTCATGGATCTACTGAAGATAAGCAAGGGAGTCTTCTACTCTAAGTTGGATAGGTTTTTTTTTACTCTACAGTTCCCATACTAGAGGTATGGGCATATAGGAGGGTTCGATGATCTAGAAAGCAGGGTTTTCAGCAGAGGGAATCGAACAAAATAGGATGAACATAGGTAGTTGTCCTTCATGGTAGCGTTCTTGGGCAGTGTGGTGTTTCCTCAGAGAGACAGAAATATTGATTTGAAGGTGGCCGGAGTTGTCAAAGTCCTGATTACCAACAACAAAAGCATGCTTGACCCTATGATCATATCCGAGATGTACCCAGCTCTCACAACTTGTAAAGCCGGGGAAATTTTTTTCGAGGGGTGCAATTTACTATTGCAGATGTGGATGATCGAGCACTTGTGTCATCATGCTCAGTACATGAGCTATAGATCTATAGACAAAAGCTGCGTTGAAGAATATAACAAAGAGGGTTTTAGGGCTCAGATTGCCGGAAGAGTTTGAAGACTGGGTATCTTATCTCCGTGCCATCACCTCGACACAAATAGCCGGGATGACGCATGCGGTCAAAGCAAAGACATGTAGAAATGGTTAAGATGCTTAGGGACATTGCATCCCAACATGCAAATGCAATATGTGTTAAACTCTAACGCTAACAAAGTTTGTTGTTTTCCAAAAGTTTCAGACAGTTAGCTTGTTAGAACGTATTGGTAGATTACCATTACCAAACAAGATCTAAAGAGCCCATACCGAAAAGCATGTCTAACTCGGAGAAAAGTTTTGAGGAGGAAAAGACAAAAAATCAAAAGCTGAAGGAGGAAATAGATAGGTTAAGCCAAGAGATGAAACAAATGCACCTAGCCTGGGCTAGGGTGAAACAAACTCCAGTTTCTCCCACTACTCATGTTCTCCCACCGGCACAAACGCTGGAATACCCTCCACCTGGCCCGTCAACAAGCTTCCTAATTCACCAATCCTATCAAGGGATAAATCCGTACGATCCCCAAGCTCCACCACCGAATTAGAACCCTCCTCCACCAATTGTTCCTATTTTTGTGGCACCCCCCACCAGCCATACTACAAAGATCATCCACTGAGCCGTTGTTTCAACCTCACAATAACCAATACTATCCCTCGGAGCCTACCTTCAAAGCATCTGAGCCATATACTTATAATCCTCACTTTGAGATCTCGGCGGAAAGTGAGATGGTGGCTAGGAGTTCGGAGCAGGATGAGGTGATTCGCAAAGTGAAAAGCCTGGAGTTTTCCTTCAGGAATATGCATGGGTTGGGCAGCCAAGTCAGTATGGCCTACAAATATCTGTGTCCATTCCCCAATGTTCAATTGTCGGCAGGTTTTAAGATTCCAAAGTTTGATCTGTACGAGGGGAACAATGATCCAATGGTACATCTGCGAGGTTTTTGTAGTAATATGAGAGGGGCCGGTGGGAAAAAGAGCTACTGATAGTTTATTTTAGCCAGAATTTGAGCGGGCCTGTGCTGGAATAGTACACGAGGCAAAATCCTAGAAGGCGGTACACCTGGGACGACTTGGAGCAAGCATTTGCTGGTCATTTCCAATATAATCTTAAGATCGTCCCAGACCGTCTCATATTGTTAAAGCTGGAGAAAAATCCTGGAGAGAGCTTCAGGGGAATTTCGGTTCCGTTGGAGGGAATAGGTGGGAAAAGTTGATCCTCCCGTAAGGAAAGGTAAAATGGTAGCTTACTTTTTGCAGACTTTAGAGCCAACTTACTTTGGTCACCTGTTGACGTCAGTTGGTAAATATTTCAATGAGGTAGTAAAAATGGGCGGTATGATTGAAGAGGGACTCAAGTCCAACAACATAATGAGTTATTCAGTGATCAAGGCCACATCTCAGGCTATTCAGAGCGGCACAGGAGGTGTGCTCGAGAAAAAGAAGAGAGAAGAGGTTGCAACAGTCGAGGCGGGTACTTGGTCACGATCTAGAGGTCCTTCCCCTTACTACCAACCCAGAACCCACCACCCAAATTACCCATACACTCCATATGGCCCTCCAAGCCCTATTACCTACCACAAGAGCCATATTTTTTCGTCCATCACGCCCAGATATATACCCAACCTTTGGCTCACCCGCAATGGCGTGCCCCAGCTCCCCAAAGTACATACCCACCTATACAAAACACATATCCACCCCCTAGGGCCTATAGAAATCCTTTAGGGCCAGGTTTCCGTGGGAATCCAGCTTTTAGGAATGAGAGGGTGCAGAGGCAGAGAACATTTACTCCGATTGGAGAAACCTATACTACTCTGCTCCACAAATTGAGGCAGCTAGGCCTGTTAAATCTTGTTGAGCCCAAATTTCCGAATCACCTTCCCAAAAATATAGACCATTCAGTGAGCTCTGAATATTGTTCAGGGCTCCCGGACATGATACTTAGAAATGGTTGAAGTTGAAGACTGTCGTGCAAGATCTTATTGACACAAATAGGATCGAGACTCAAGCACTAGAGGCACCCAACATCAATCGGAACCCGTTGACGGCGCACCATGAGGCCCATATGATCGAACTAGTGCGTGAAGGGGAGGAGCTCAAGAAACCCTCACAAGTAATGATTATCCGTGCCAGTCCAAAAGAAATGTCGGCCAGTTGAAAGGCATGGGTACAATTGGAAAGTGTAGAGAAGGGGAGCTAGTTCGCGAAGGAGGGGACTCAAGAAACCCTCACAAACAGTAATGATGATCTGTCCCACTCCAAAAGAAATGTCGACCAGTTGAAAGGCAGGGGAATAATTGGAAAGTGTATATGAAAATCCATTTGTGGTGATGGGGAAAGGGTCGTCTATTGTTGCAAAGAAGCCAGAGCCGGTCAAGGTAGTGCTGGAGGGGGTATCAAGCACACCAGTTGTAATCGTGAAGGGGGCCTACGTAGAACCAGGTTTTATCAAGCCAGTAATGTAGTTGCCAATAATTAGTGAGAACGCCGTGCCGTGGAGCTACAGTCAAGTGACAGTGTTGTATAAGGGGAAGGAAGTTGTGGAGAAAGTGTGTGAAGCCTAGGGTCTAAGTCGTTCGGGAAGGTGTTTTGCTCCCTCAGAATTGAGAAGGGCCAATCCAGCGGTGTTATAGAAGCCAGTGACAGAAGAGGCAAAGGAGTTTTTGAAGATGATAAAGGCACAATATTACTCCATTGTGGAGCAATTGAGGAAGACCCCGTCACAGATTTCGTTGCTATCATTGTTGATCCATTTCAAGCAACCATTGCCGGGCATTGATGAAAATCCTGAACGTAGCCCATGTTCCGGATAAGATCTCCGTGAACCATTTAGAAAGAATAGTGCACTGAATCATCTAGGTAAACCGAGTGACATTTTCTAATGATGAATTTCAAGTAGAGGGTACAGAACACAACAATGCTCTTTATTTGACCATGAAGTGCGAAGACTCTGTGGTCACTCGAGTACTGATCGATAATGGGTCCAGTGCAAATATCCGCCATTTGTCCACCTTGAGCAAACTAAAGGTTGATGATGAAAGAATTCACAGGAACAACGTCTGCGTCTGAGGTTTTGATGTTGGTGCTACTAACATGATGGGTGATATCATACTGGAATTAACAATTGGTCCAGTCGAGTTCACCACGGAATTTAAAGTTATAGACGTGGCAGTATCGTATAATCTTCTATTGGGGTGAACCTGGATCCACGCTGCCAAAGTAGTGCCGTCTACACTGCATCAGATGGTTAAATTTGAGTGGGATAGACAAGAGATCGTGGTACACGGGTTGACGGTACATGTGCCGTGAGTGATGCCATCGTACCCTTCATAGAAACCGATGATGACAAGGGGCCATGGGTTTACCAAGTTTTTGATGCGGTCTTAGTGGACAAAATTCCTTAGGGAAAGGACATTCCACATCCCAGAATAGCAGATGCAACTTTCATGGTTGCCTTGGAGATGCTGAATTGCGGGTTTGTGCCAGGCAAAGGTTTGGGGGTTGATCTGCAGGATATTGTTTAACCAGTTTGTCTACCCAAGAATCTGGATACTTTTTGGTTGGGGTTCAAACCTACATCAGTGGATGTAAGATGGGCTCGCAAGTTGAAGAAAAGAGTCTGAGTTCTTCCCATGTCGGTTCTGCGTCTATCCATATCATTGGTCAGAGCATGTATCAGAAAATTGTCGGTCCCAGAAGCTCTCGGGCCACTGATTGGGATAGATGGAGATTTGAATGAGGATTTTGAAAGATTGTTCACCGAAGTCAACGTGGTAGAAGCTGGGGAAGGGTCCATCATCGCGGATGTACAGTTTGTGGGGCCAAAGGGAAAAGTCAACAATGATGGCTATTCCTCTTCCCATTCGGAGGGAGCCTTGGTAAGGCTGTTTGGTGCCCCGGGCCTGGGCCTATTTGTGCCTGACGGGCAAGGCCTCACGGTCCCGGGCCTGGCGTGCCTGGCGGTCCTCCAGGTTGAGACCGGCCCGTGACGGGCCTATGCACACTGCGGTCCTGGGCCTGGCGGGCCGGGCCTGGCAGGCCTGATGGGCCTGACAGTTTTTTTTAATTCAATATCTTGTGTAGTAGTCATTAGTATAGTGTAGAATATATTTATATGGTGTACTAAGTTATTAGTATAGTATATATTGTGTTGTAGTAATTAGTATATATTGTATATTATGTATATATTTTGTTGTAGTAATTAGTATATATTGTATGTTATGTATATATGGATATATGTTATGTATATAATGTGTTGTAGTAAATTAGTAATTAGTATATATTGTATGTTATGTATATATTGTGTTGTAGTATTTAGTATATATTGTATATTATGTATATAGTGTGTTGTAGTAAGTAGTATATATTGTATATAATGTATATAGAAGAATGTTGTAATTAGTATATTGTGTTGTATGTTATATATTATATGTTATATAAATATTCAAGGATTGATAGCGAAGTAAAGACAAAGAAATATTGAGAAAAAAGATATTCAAGGATATGATAAAGAGCATATTTATTGACCAAAATGGCATATCTTTCTTAGTCTTCCTTCCCCCAATGGAATGAGCACAACAAGGTACTAATACCACCATTAAAAGGAAAAAAAACTAAAAGAAGACGTGCCAATGTACAAGTTACATCATAATTTATGTTGTATTTCTAACAAATCTCATAAATCCGTCAAGGTTGGGAGGAGGTTGTGTTGGCGGTGGTGGAAATGAAGCTTGTTCATCACCACTTGCGAGTGAAGTCGCTTCCTCAGCAAGTTCTGCTATCATTTCTTCATATGCCTCATCTATTGCTGGTTGTGATTCTACTATGCCAAAGTTCCTTCTTTCTGCGCGGATCCAATCTCTAAAAAGCACTGATTTTTCCAAGCTCTCCTGCATCGACGCTCTGTGATCACTGATTTGTAGTCTTGCTTGACTGAAAGCGCTCTCCGATGCAACAGTTGACGCTTGAATTGAAAGAACATCCCGAGCCATACAAGAACGGGAAAATGCTTTTCCCTTGACTTCCACCATTCCAAAAGGTCGAAAGAGCCGTCTGGATTCTCCTTTTCTAGTCCCTGTGACAAGTAAACTTGAAGCTCATTTAGATGGGAAATTTCATCAAAATTATCACCTTGAGAACCCTTGAACTCCGTCCACGATTTAAGAGCTGTTAAGCCAGCAGCTCTTTTAGACGGTTGTGATGTTGACAAAGTATGGGTTAGAATATTTGGCATAGCATGCTCTAACGCCTGTTTATAAGCATTATAAACAGTTTGAGCATTAATTTTAATTGATGCTTTCGCATCAGCTAGTGTAGCAATTTCGTCTTCTCAAAGATCTAAAGCTTTATAAATATTAAAATACCAAAAGTGAGGACCTTCTAATTTCATTGTTGGATTTAACATAGCAGCTACACCAAAATAGGAGGGATTGGAAAAAAATATTTTTTAAACTTTTGTTTCATTTCATTTATTGCAAGTTCATAAATATCCCCACCCTCGCTAAATTCAACAAACAAATCAGCTAGTGCGGCAATATAAACTAAATAGTTAGAAATAGTGGGATAATATTGTCCAGAAAAAGCATTTGTAGTCACTTGAAAATGTTCTAAAAAATCTAAAAGATTTTTAACATTCGTCCAATCTTGGGTAGTTAACATTTCATCATCATCATCACCACCTACCCGAGAATTAAACGTAGCATTAATTGGGTTTCTATATTCATACGCTACTACTAAACTTTCGTACATGTAATTCCACCTAGTCGGGCAAGGTTTAGAAACCTTTCTTTCTCTAAGGCCATGTTCGTCACATTTTTTAATATATTCTCTAAGTCTAGTTCTACGGTTTGAATAAAATAGCCAATTAAGAGCCATTCTCACCTTTTCAATTTCTATGTTTAATATTCTCATACCATCACCAACAATTAAATGATAAATATGACAAATACATCTAACATGGAAAATATTACTAAATGCAGGATTAAGGGTTTGTGTTAGCATGCATATTGCACTAGTGTTGCTACAAGAATTATCCATAGAAATTGCCATTATTTTATTACTAAAGCAAAAATATCTACATATATCTAAAACGGTGTTAGCTATAAACTTACCCGTGTGGCGTGAATTAATTATTCTATATGCAATTATGCGTTTTTGCATTGTCCAGTCTTCATCTATCCAATGACTTGTTACAGTTAGATAATCACAGTCATTATTACTTCTACCAATATCAGTTGTAATAGAAATACGATTAGGTATATGAGTAAATAAATAGCGCAAATATTGTTCATACTCATGCTTGAATTTATAAATATCGGCCTTAACTGTTGCGCGAGGCCAACCTTTATAAGTAGGATTAATGACTTTTCTAATCTAATGAATCCAATTAGGATTAGAAGCAAAAGTATAAGGCAAGCACATAACAATAATTATTTTCGCTAATTCTTCACGATCCTTATTTGGATCGTAATATAAAATACCTCCGGTGACAGTGTTTATTCCTGGTTGTACTAGATTTGAACCAGTACTTGGGTTAACTTGAGAATCTACACTTGTCCCCCCCTCTTGTTGCGCTTTCATTTGGAAAAATCTAGCCTTATTTCTAGGGTGTAATTTTATATGCTTAGTCAAACTACCCGTGCCACTACGGTCTTCGGTATACCTATGAACAAGTAATTTCCCACAAGTTTTACACTTAGCCTTGTCGTGCTCTCTTACTTGAGTAAAAAAATGCCAAACTAATGATGTTTCTTGACCTTTAGCAGGTTGTCTACTAAAAGTGGGAGTTTGTACAGGTGGGTGTGCCGGTTCATTACCTAAGTTATGAGCAGGACTAGTAGGTGTATCATTTAAATCTGGTGCTTGGGTTTCATCATCATCATCATCATCCTCATTTTCCTCTAAGATAGGTTCATAAGGATAAAGATCATTCATAATATCATCATCTAATCTATCACCTACTGCAACATCATGTAGAAATTCACTATCGGTAAACTGAAAACAAGGGTGATCATTATCAAGCATTACGGGAGGCAGATTAGGACGTCTAGGTTGGCTACTACTTTCAACTTGCTTATCTTTTTTAGGTTGGGGAGCCGGGGGAAGGGTAGTATTATGGCCACTACTTTAACCGGTTTTACCTTTTCCTTTACCGAACATTTTTTTCAAAGAAAATGCCACACTAATTAGAATTATGCAAACTAAAAACACAAAAATATACTATTAGCACGTAAGAGTTGAAACGAGTTTACCGGATTGCCGAAAAACTTCTTGAAAATTGAAAATCGTTGAACTTGAACTCTTGAAAACTTCAATTCAACAACTTCACAATTTTTTACGATTTTTCAACAATAAATTAAGCACTTATACTAGAAAGATTGAAAGAGCGCTTGAGAGAGATTGAGAGATATTGATGAATTGGTGAATAAAAATGAAAGAATGAAGGGGTATTTACAGTTGAGAAATGGGAAAAAGTATAATTATATAAAGTTTGGGGGCCAAATGGCTATTTTTCAAACTTCCAAACGACTACTTTTTGCAAAGAGCCGTTACTGAATTTTAATTTTTTTTTTAAAAAAAAATAGCCGTTGGGCCCGTCATGACCGGCTCAGGCCCTCCAGGACCGGTCCAGGCCCGCCAGCTGGTCTCGGGCCTAACGGTTCGACGTAAGGGACCGGCCCGTCACGGGTTTTTTGGAACATCAGGACCGGACCGCTGGAACCGGCCCAGCAGGACCGGTAGGCCCGCCAGGCATGTGGTCCCGGTCCGGTCCCGGGCCTGAACCGGGACACTAAACAGCCTTAAGCCTTGGTAGTGGGCTCTGATTTTCTTTTTTGTTTAGCTGGATTATTCCAGGGTTGTAATCTAGTTTTCTTTTATTTTTTGTATTCGGAAAAATGTGAAACCTTGTTATCATGTACTTCAATAAATAAAAGTTTATTCTTTACTCGTTATCTTATTTTAATTTTTTTTTCTTATTCTTCTTTTCTGAACAGTTCTCTTTATAGTGGTTCTAATGACATGACATGCACGATGGATCTTCAACCTAGTCTAAAAAATCAATCTGATTCCAAACTGGTAGTGCAAGAGGTAGAATATGATGATGAGTCGGAATACGATGAGGATGAAGCCTTCGAGGAAACTAATAGATAGTTAAGCCAATTTGAAGAGAAATCCAAGCCCAACTTAAATGACACAGAAGCCATCAACTTAGGGGATGTAGATGATGTCAGGGAAACTAAAATAAGTATCCACATTGAACCAAACATCATGGAAGAATTAATCAAAACACTTATTGAATCCGAAGATGTTTTTGCATGGTCATATGATGACATGCCGGGTTTAAGCACCGATTTAGTAGTTCACAAATTGCCCATTGACCCGGCATGCCCTCCTGTCAAGCAGAAATTAAGGAAGTTCAAAACAGCCATGAGTGTGAAGATTAAGGAAGAAGTAACCAAGCAGCTGAATGCAAAGGTTATGCAGGTCACTCGATATCCTGATTGGTTGGCTAATGTGGTGCTAGTGCCGAAGAAAGATGGGAAGATTAGGGTGTCCGTTGACTATCGCAATCTGAACAAGGCAAGCCCAAATGATAACTATCCGTTACCTAACATCCATATTTTGATCGATAATTGTGCCAGACGTGAAATCAGGTCTTTTGTGGATTGCTATGCTGGGTATCATCAGATTCTGATGGATGAGGAAGATACATAAAAGATGGCTTTCATTACGCCGTGGGGAACTTATTGCTATCGGGTAAGGCAATTTGGTATGAAGAACGCTAGGCAACGTACATGAGGGAAATGACTACTGTGTTTCATAATATAATACACAAGGAGATTGAGGTGTATGTAGATGATGTGATCATAAAATCCAAGCATCAGGCAGACCAGACCTAAGGAAGTTTTTTCAGAGACTTCGAAGGTATGATATTAAGCTCAACCTTTCCAAATGTGCATTAGGTGTTCCATCCGAAAAGCTAGTTGGATTCATAGTCAGTCGGCGAGGCATTGAGTTGGACTCGTCAAAGATCAAATCCATTCAGGAATTTCTACCGCCGAAGAACAAAACTGAAGTAGTGAGTTTGTTGGCAAGGTTGAATTATATCAGCAGGTTTATCGCTCAACTCACAACGACTTTTGAACCCATTTTTGGCTACTGAAGGAAGATGCTGCGGTAGAATGAACGACAAAATGTCAGGAAGAATTTGACCTGATCAAAGGGTATTTACAAATCCACCTGTGCTAGTTCCACCCGAGCCAGGGAGAACGTTGATTCTTTACCTGACGATCTTAGAGAATTCATTTGCTTGCATACTAGGGCAACACAACATCACATGAAGGAAAGATCAAGCCATCTATTATCTAGCAAGATGTTTACAGTCTATGAGGTTAAGTACACTCAACTTGAGAAGACATGTTGCGCCCTAACTTGGGTGGCACAGAAATTGAAGAATTATCTGTCATCATATACTAATTATCTCATTTCACATTTGGACATTGTAGTATATTTTTCAGAAGCCTATGCACACAGGGAGATTGGAGAAATGGCAAGTATTACTCATGGAATTCGACATCCTCTATTTGACGGGGAGGGACATGAAAGCCTAAGCATTGGCCGATCACTTGGCTGAGAATCGTGTTGATGAAGAGTATGAGCCATTTAGGACGTATTTCCCTGATGAAGAAGTGATGCATATCGATGTGTTAGAATCAATTGAAGAACCAGGGTGGAAGCCTTTCATTGATGGAGCTGCAAATGCGAAGGGAGTTGGAATAGGAGCGGTACTTATTTCTGAAATAGGACATCATTATCCTGTTACGGCTCAGCTACATTTCTATTGTACCAACAACATGGCTGAGTATGAGGCATGCATTTTGGGTTTATGGTTAGCTGCAGACATGGATGTCCAGGACGTTTGGGTCTTGTGAGTCTCATACCTCCTGGTGCATCAGATTCAAGGTAAATGGGAAACACGAGATTTGAAGCTCATACCATATCGACAATATTCGCACGATCTGTGTAAGAGGTTCCGATCAGTGGAGTTCAGGCACATCCCAAGAGTTCATAATGAGGTTGCCGATGCTTTGGCCACCTTAGCATCAATGTTGCACCACCCAGACAAAATTCATGTTAACCCTTTGCATATTTAGGTTCGTGATCAGCATGCTTATCGTAACATTATAGAGGAAGAAATGGATGACGAACCATGGTTTTTTGATGTCAAAGAGTACCCCAGGATGGGGATGTACCCGGAGCAGACCACCGAAGATCAAAAAGAGAGCCATTCGGCGATTGGAAAATGGATATTTCCTTAGTAGAGGAGTGTTATACAAAAGAACATCGGACTTGGGTTTGCTAAGATGCATAGAAGCTAGCCAAGCCACGACAATTATGACAGAGGTGCACGCTGGAGTATGTGGACCACACATGAGTGGATATGTATTGGCGAAGAAGATTCTTGAAGCAGGGTATTATTGGCTCACTATGGAGCGATATTGCATCAGTTTTGTGTGTAAATCCCATCAATGCCAGATACACGGAGATCTGATTCATTCTCTGCCGACAGAATTACACACAATGTCAGCAACATGGCCCTTTGTTGCATGGGGCATAGATGTCATTGGACCTATCAAGCCAGAAACTTCCAACGGTCATAGGTTCATTCTGGTGGCCATCGACTTTTTCACCAAGTGGGTTGAAGCTAAAACTTTCAAGTTGGTAACCAAGAAAGCAGTGGTGGATTTTGTTCATTTCCATATCATCTGTAGATTTGGGATCCCAAAGGTAATCATCATGGACAATGGTTCTAATCTTAACATTAGTTTGATGAAAGAAGTATGTCAGCAGTTCAAGATTACACACCGTAATTCCACCCCATATCGCCCCTGGCGAATGGAGCAGTTGAGGAAGCCAACAAGAATAAAAAGAAGATATTGAGGAAAATGGTAGAAGGGTCCAGAAAATGGCATGAAAAGTTACCATTTTCACTGTTAGGTTATCATATTACTGTTCACACTTCAGTAGGTAGGACTCCTTATTTGTTGGTATACGGAACTGAAGCACTGGTCCCGGCAGAAGTTGAAATTCCATCTCTCCAAATTATCGCCGAGGCTGAGATTGATGACGATGAGTGGGTCAAAACCCGTTTGGAGCGGTTGAGCTTAATTGATGAAATGATATTGGCAAAAATATGTCATGGCCAATTGTATCAAAAGAGAATGGCAAGAGCATATAACAAGAAGGTGCGTCACGGGAAATTTGAAGTGGGGCAGCAAGTGTTGAAACGAATCCTTCCACATCATGCCAAAGCAAAGGGCAAGTTCGCCCCGAATTGGCAAGGACCATTTGTTGTGACCAAGGTGCTATCCAATGGTGCTTTATGCTTGAAAGATGTGGAAGGAAGATGTTCGACATGGCTATCAATTCTGACACAGTCAAGAGATACTATGTATGATTTCTTTTGATTGTAATTGTTGTTTGTTTGTTTGTACTGGGCATTATATCAGAGAATGAAATGACAGAGGCAATTTGTTCTTCTATCCAAACACTTTAAACTTTGCTTCCCCTTATGGGCCTTATTTATTCTTTCGTACCCCTCTTTTGGAATCAGTAATAAAAATGAAAAAAGAGAGAAGAAAAATAACAAAAACAGAAAAAAGAGGCACAACAAAACAAAGGAATCGAGTGAACTACGTTCGACCTAATTCCTCAAAGAGGATATGTAGGCGCCTCATGGCTCGGTCATAGTGTAGACAAATTTTTTTAAAAAAAAATCCCCAAGCAAGAAAACTGGGGCAGAAGTTGTATTTGTAATTTTGGGAAAGAAGTTTGATTCCAAGAGTTGTAATGTTTTACCCATCAAATTTATTTTGAACTTTTTGATACCCTTTTCTTTTGGCCTCACACAAAAAACCCATATTGATGTCCAATAAAGACCTCCCGATCAGTATCTGAGAATTGTCAAGTCAGGCAAATGGAAGTCGGAAATAACACTCTGATCCCCAGTAGAAGAGGATCATATACTGAAGGGAATTTGATAGCCAAAAGTATCCCCAGTAGAGAAAGTCTTATCGATAACACTCCAATCCCCAGCTGAAAAATAAAATGAGAGTGTCTTATCGGTGAAAACCTTCACATGCACCATAAGGCGACGAAAGTTGAGAGAAATAAAATGAGAGAGTCTTATCAGTAAAAACCTTCACAGGCACCATAAAGCGAAGGAGTTGAGAGAAATGAGAGAGTCTTATTAGTGAAAACCCCTCGAAGGGCAATATGAGGCAAAAAGGAGTTAAAAAGGGATGTTGGTTCGGCAAAAGAGTTGGGTTACGGGGCCTTTGAAATGCAAAGTAAGGCCATCAGAAATGTTGATTGATATAAATAGAATGGGTTGGTTAATCCAAAATGCGCGAAATGATCATTGGGATCGATTATACCGTTCAGATAAGTTATTTTCATTTTTCTTCTCTAGTTGTGTAGAAAGACTTTTCTTTTTCTATCTTTTGAAGTCATCTTTTTCTAAGATTTCTGGAAAATATTGAGTAAAAGTAGAAAAAGACAGTCAAGAAGTTGGTGAATAGAGAATCGCCAAGAAGCAGGAGCATCCCCGGCAGATTATCGACCAAGTTTCAAGATTGTCGGACAACGCGGAGCATGGAAAAGAGGGAAAGGGAAAAACATCCCTAGAAGGAGTGGCATGACCATTTACCATTAAACTGAATAAATTTTCTATGATTTGAAGAAGGGAAAAGAAATGTTATCGATGGAAGAAAGACATTCCACAAGGAAGATTACAAAAACTTGGGCAGAAAATTTTCTGTCATTTTTGAAACTTTTCTCGGAGGAACGAGGAATGCAATTCAAATTTTAAGGGAAAGCAAGATAACACAAGTTTGAAGGAAGTAGTTGTGAAGGAGGATAACAAAAATCAAGGAAAGCAGTTTGGAAGGAAGCAGTTGTGAAGGACCACAACAAAAATTAAGGAAAGCAGTATTGAAAGAAGTTTTGAAGGATGATAAATCAAAGGGAAATGTTTAATGAGGCAAGGGAAGAACAATGCCGATAAGGCACAGTTTAAAATGTAGTTGAAGTCAAGAGCCTGCCAGGAGAATGGAGGTTATTATATTCTAAGTAGTAGTTGAAGTCAGGAGCCCGACTGGAGAATGGAGGTTGTTATCATTTTAAATCATAATTGAAGTCAGGAGCCCGCCTAGAGAATGGAGGCTCTATTATCTTTAAATTGTAGTTGCAAAAGGCAGGAGCCCGCCTGGAGAGTGAAGCTACTAAAATTTTTAAGCAGTTAAAGTCAGGAGCCCGCTTGGAGAATGGAGGTATTTATATTTTAAGTTGTTGATGAAGTTATGAGCCCACATGGAGAATGGAGGTATTAAATTTTTAAGTAGTTTGAAGTCAGGAGCCCGCATGGAGAATGGAGGTTGTTATATTTTAAAGTTGTAGTTTGAAGTCATGAGCCCGCCTGTAGAACAGAGGAATACATTCAAGTTCAAGTCGTTGAAGTCAGTAATTCGCCCGGAGAGCGGAGGATTACAACAAAAATCCCCAGTATAAATTCAAATGCAGGGGTCAGAAGGAAGGAAATAACAGTTAGAAGAAAGAATTTCAAGCTTCGAAGGAAAACTATTTGAAGCTCACAAGAAAGAAATATCGGAGGGAACGCAAATCAACAAGACATCAAGGCAACAAGAGATGCTTGAGCAAGTAGAAGATCTAGATAAGACTTTGTAATGCATAGTTTAGTCTAGCTTCTTGTTTTCTTTTTAGCATGGTGTAATAAGGAGATCGGTAAGCGGTAGCAGCAACAACAACAGTAACAACAAAATCGCAGTTCCATGGTAGTCCCCGCTACCAAACTTCCCGAACTACATTGACATGATTCCCTATTAGCCAGGGATATGTAAGGAAACCTTTGAAGCAGAGGTTTGGTCAAATATTTCAAAAATTATGCTTCAAACGGAGTAGTCAAACGGGCAAAAATCGCTCGTATCCACTCACTTTATTTTTGCACGAAAACTCTTCGTGTTTCCGGACAAAGAGGGGTAGTTGTGAGCACGTGATTTTCTAATTAATTCTGGAATATTGGTAGTTTGATCATTTAATCTAAATCTTAATTAGTTGTGGTGATTACTTAGGTTTAGTTATTATTTTTAATAAGTTAATTTGGTTTGATAATGTAATTTAGAGTTTTAGTTTTAATAATTAGGAAATAAAAGGAAAAGAAAGAGATCAGACTGGGCCATTCTATTAACCCCCCACCCCATCAGGCCCAAAACCAAATTCAAAACCAGGCCCAACCCAGGCCCAAAACGAACCAAATCCGGTCCGTCTCTAACCCAACCAAACACGGCTATTTCAGGCGTCCCAATCCAAGGCCATTAGATTTAACCAATCCAACAGTCCACAGCCCACACCTATGTCTGTCTAACTTGACCCTACCCATCCACCAAATACCCAAACCCGCCCCAGCTAAGTCAAAACGACCCCGTTTTCATTACTAATTCAATCGGAACAATTGGATCATAATCATCCAACGACTCTGATTGAATCTTTAATGTTAAAATACAAAATGCCTTACCCCTACCCCAAACAAATTCCCCTCCCCCCATTCACTCATCTCTCATAGACCCCTAAACCTTCCGCCTCATACCACCGCACACCGGCGGCCAGAAATTACCTCCACCGGCGGCCGACGTCCAAACACCTCCATTTTTACACCCTAGGATCCCCTATACCTCCCAATTTCGAATCCCTAACCCTTATCCCTCGAATCCCAACGGATTGATTCGAATATTATATAAATGAATTAGACCAAAACCCCAATTCATCCATTGGTCCCAAATCAACACCATTTGACTACCGGATCACCTTCACCCCTAAACCACCCCTGGTTCCCTTCAAATCATCTTGGGCTCCTTCAAATATCAGATTAAAGATGAGTCCTGAAATCCAAGAACTCCAGTTTTGATGCAAGGTTTAAAAATTTGAGGTTTCAATCAACTATAGTAAAGTGTTCTCAATCGAGAAGACTCTATTAAGGTCCATTTTGGCCTCAAAAATTCAAGTCGAAGCTCAAATCGTTTAGGGTACCTCGATTGAGATTCTGAGGTATTTTCATTTCTTTTCTTTTTTTGTTGTTGTTGTTAATGCATATTTGACTGGTTTCATTGTATTTCATCATTTTTGGTAATTAGTTCTTTCTTCTCTTTCAGACTCTTTTTGGTCCACTTTCATCATTGTTCTGTTGTTGTTGATTAGCATATGTTATGAACTATTTAAACAATTAATTAAGTTTTGTCGATTAGGTCGTACATGTTTGTAGTTTGATTGTTAGCTGTTTTTCTGTTTATATTCCCAGTTTCAGGGGGCTCATTGTCAATATGCTTTCAATGATCCTACATCTTGTATTAAGTTTGATTCAAAATGGTGTTAGCTCATTCCCTATATCTTTTTGATCTCCTGCTCTTGGTTGACTCATCATGTTGTTGTTCCCCTGCTCAATCATCTTTGTCTAAGTTAATATTGTTTGGCTCCCAATATGGTTAGCTTACTCCCCTTGTTCTGATGCTATGTGATCTAATTTTGTTTCCAGTTTAAGTTATTGTGTGAATTTGGTTAGTCATTGGTTATAGCTGATATGTTTCAGATAAGAAAGGGATTGGAGGTAGGATAGAGCTTCAGTAGGTTCAGGGGGTAACTTGGGAGTTTAAAGGTTTGAAAAGGGGTTAACTGAGAAGTCTGTCCAGCAGGGCACTAATGTGCCATTAAAATAAGGCATTTGTTTAATAAAAGTGGGGAACAAAATATAGTGGTATGTGGGCTCAAGAGGAATTGATTAAACAAACATACGACCATTAACAATAGCATTTGAAATAGGGACATATTGTAGTGGGGTTATTGAAAAAGAGGGGGTTCATTTTCCCTTATTTGTTTAAGTGTCTCAAAAGAGTTATAAGGGGTTGGCCTATTGCCTTTACTAATTGGAAATCAGAAACAATAGGTTAATAATAAAAAACTAAAAGGATACATATATTAGAGGAATATTACAAACTAAAAAGTAAAAGAAGCATGTGGGTAATAATAAAAGATCCTTTTTACAACTGTAAAAAAGAAAAGGGGCTGGAAAGAGGGTCTGTCTTTGGATACAAATATAGGCATACCTGGATAGTTTTAGGGGTCGGCTTTTAGTCCTAAAAAAGTCAGTTTTGAGAGTTAAAACTTGAGAGTTTTGGTCAGTCTTTGAGAAGGTCCTGGAATCAGTCTTGTGGTGTCTTTGGTTAATCAGTCCTAGAGAGTGTTTGAGAGAAGATTTTATGCAGCCAGTTAGTTCAAAAACATTGTTCCAGTGAAAAATACCAAAGTACTATCACATTGTGTCTTTGGTTCAAATTTGATCAAGTTTTCTTCTTTGCTATTTACTGGAGTGTTTGAGGTTCACTGGTTGGTTTTCGTTTGATTTTGTAGTTCAAATTAGCTGCTTAGGTTGTTTGGTGTTGCTGTCACTACTAGAAATTAGAGCTATGGAAACATTTTTTAGTGCTACGGTTTTGGATTCGTTGCTATAGGTTGTCTATTGTTACGATTATAACTGTTACTAATAATTATTAGAACTATCGGGACACTTAGTAAATGAACCGTTTCCATAGTCTACAAACCGTTCCTATATAGGTATTTATGGAATCATTTTATATAACCGTAACATAAATCCGTCTGCATATCTGTATTGTTACGATCCTATTTTTTCCCACCCAAATTTTTAATACTCGCTAAAATATTTGAAGGGCCCGCCATCGAATTTCTTTTTAGTCTTATGAAATACACTAAACCCCTAAAAATAGCTAATAGCTAGTTGTCTCCTCCAAAATTGGTACGTTTCCTCCAGTACTCCCAAAATCGCCTTCAAATTAGAGAAAATCCATAAAAAAATATAGTGAATTAGAGATCGTTTGCGGGATTCAAGAGCTCTCTTCGCGATTGGGATCTAGATTTGCATCACTGCGTGTTCCTTCTGTTCTTTAGGGCTTGTGTTCCTTCCGTCCTAGAGAGACCAACGTCAGCTTTTTAGGGCTTCTGTTCTTTTGCAGATCGTCAGCAATCGTGTTCCTTTTGTGGTAATTCGTTTTCCTTCAAAGAGACCTCATCAACAATTCGAGTTGAGGCCGCGCTAGGTTACTGCTCTTCGTAATCTACTTCCCGGGCGAACTCAGCTGATAATCGAGTGCTAAGCACCTTCATTCTCTCTGTATTTACCAATTGTATGAACCTATTTCTCAATTTGGACTGTATGTTCTTGTTTTTGGTACAATATATTGTGTCGTTGAGTTTGAATATGTGACCTGCAAGCTCTCTGCTCCTTGAATATTCCCAACATCTGCTATATCCAACAACTAGAAGATAAAGTTTTTCTCACTTCTGTAGTGGACTATTTGAGTTTGCAAGTGAAATTGCAAAAAAAGGAAAAAGAAACAGATGCTTATGTTTGTTTCATAGTTATATGTCTTTATGATGCTTATTTTTTGTTACAGAAACGTTTTAATAATGTGACGCATAGTGAACAACTTATGTTAATCTGTTCTGCTGCTACTATTGTTGATAAGAACTTGAAATTTAGATAATGATTTTCAGAAGATGTTTCAATTGCTATTAATTTAACTTCCATCTTGGTTTGCATAAACTCGGAAGTAGCATATAATTGCTGATGTATGTATCTTGTTTTTCTATTGCAGCGTTGTCATTCTTTTAGAATATACCTAATTGTTTTTCTTCAAGCAAGACTGTGTGTCCTGAGTTCTACAAAGATGTGAATAGGATAAACCTGGCTAGGAGTTTAGATTTGAACATTGTGAATGGAGATAATTGTGGTAAGGAGTGTTTTCGTCTTCAATGGACTTTACTTATGATACGCAAAATAGTAATATGTGTCCGAAAGCATGATTTCTAACTTTAACATTCTATGTACATACTTAATTTACAACTTACTACTTGTTTGCATGTTTTTATTTTTATTCCAGTTGGATCTTTCAGAGCGTCCATACTTGAAGTGCTTGTTTCTAAGTAAATTCCTTGTATACTTTGAATACTCATTTTGGTGATTTGAATATATTATATAGGATATCCATGGATTATGGTGATAAAAGTTGGATGAATCTCCTTAGATGGACGGATGAGTATATAGGTGGGGTGAATAATTTTCTTGATAAGGCATTTGAGCGAGCCGCCCAAGGAAATGAAATTTATTATACCTTTGTAAAAAGTGCATTAACCGCTATTGGCATTATAGAAATATGGTGGAAGATCATTTAGTTGTTCATGGGTTTGTTGATGGTTATACCAAATGGGTTTTCCACGAGGAGGAATTATCCTCGAGAAATACACCTTCTCCCAGCAATGATGATGAAGGTTATAACATGCGTGATATTGATGGAATGCTTCATGATACATTTAGAAATATAGAGGGTCGGGAAGGGGATGAACAAGGTGCCGGGGAAAGACAATTTGACGAAGCAAGGAAGCTTTTCAAATTACTAGAGGAAGGAAAACAAGAATTATATCCGGGTGTGAAAATTTCAGTAAATTGAGTTTCACTATTCGGTTGTACTTGATTAAATCCTTGCATGGGTTGAGCAATGTGGCATTCTCAGATTTGTTAGAGTTGATAAAAGAGGCATTTCCCTTTGCTCAGGTACCAGAATCTTTCAATAAGGCTAAAAACATGATAAAAGATTTGGGTCTTCATTACGAAAAAATACATGCATGCCCCAATGATTGCATTTTATTTTCAAAAGAAAATGAGAAGGCTGATAATTGCTCTATTTGTGGGTCTTCAAGATGGAAGAATGCTGGTTCTTTGACTAATGCAAGCTCTAATATCCCTAAAAAGAATTTAAGGTACTTTCCTTTAAAGCCTAGGCTTCAGAGGATATTCATGCGTCCTGAAATGACTGCTACGATGAGATGACATGCTAATGAACGACTCAATGATGGGAATATAAGACATCCTGCTGATGGGGAAGCTTGGAAGTATTTTGATTCTTTGCACCCAGAATTCTCTAGCGATCCTCGTAATGTTAGATTGGGTCTTTCAAGTGATTGTTTCAACCCGTTTCGAATGATGAGCATTTCTCAAAGAACGTGACATGTTATGTTAATGAACTATAATATATCACCGTGGATTTGTATGAAGCCAAAGTATATAATGTTGTCTATGATAATTCCAGGTCCATCGTCTTCAGGAAATGATATAGACGTGTACCTACAATCATTAATTGAAGAACTGAAAGAACTATGGGAAACGGGGATAAACACATTTGATGTTGTAACCAACCAAACTTTCTGAATGCGTGCTGCCTTATTGTGGACAGTTAGTGATTTTCCAACATTAGCTATGCTTCTAGGATGGAGCACTAAGGGGAAATTAGCATGCCCCACTTGCAATTATGACACATGCTCTCAATATCTCAAACATAGTCAAATGTGTTACTTGGGCCGTCGAAGATTTTTGCATGTTGATCATCCATTCCGAAGAGATAAGAAGTCATTTGACGATAAAGAGGAGCACAGACTTGCACCTGCTCCTTTGACGGGTGAGAAAGTGTTTGATGAGTACATTCCGAAGAGATAAGAAGTCATTTGACGATAAAGAGGAGCACAGACTTGCACCTGCTCCTTTGACGGGTGAGGAAGTGTTTGATGAGCCGATTAAATTCAACAATATATTTGGAAAGGGAACTAAAAAAAGGCCTCGGAGTGCAAAGGGCCCATGGAAAAAGAGATCCATTTTCTTTGAATTGCCATATTGGGTGCATAACAAATTGAGGCACAATCTTGATGTGATGCACATTGAGAAAAACATATGCGATAGTTTGCTCGGGACTTTATTGAAAATAGATGGAAAGTCAAAGGACGATGGAAAGTCTCGCTATGACTTGCAAGAAATGGGGATACGAAAGGAGCTACTACCAAAAACAAACAGTGATGGAACTGTAAGTTTGGCTAAATTTAGATTCTATATGGTACCAAAACAGAAATTTTGTTTTGTACTGTCATGAAAAAGGCTAAATTACCAAAAGGATGTGCTTCAAATATTTCAGAACGCGTGCATGTGAAGGAGATGAAAATATCAGGGTATAAGAGTCATGATGTTCATTTTATGATGCATTACTTGCTCCAGGTTGCTGATAGAAAAGTGTAAGAATGTTTCATTGGCCTTGATTAGGTTGGGAAATTTCTTTAGAGCTATATGTGGTAAGGTCATAAGGAAAAGAGATCTTGAAAAAGCCTGAAATATTTGAAATAACATGTGAGCTTGAAAAAATTTTTCATCCAACATTTTTTGACATAATGCCACATTTTCATGTTCATTTGGTGAATGAAATTAAACTTGGGGGGGGGGGGGGGGGCTCATCTTCGTTGGATGTATCCCATTGAGAGAAACCTATGTAAGTACAAGGCGTTTGTACGCAATTGATCTTGTCCAGAAACGTCAATAGCCAAGGGGTTTTTGGCTGATGAGTGCTTGACTTTTTATTCGAGATACCTACATGATGGCGTGAAGACAAAATTCAGTAGGTACCACACTGTGGATGATGAGTGCTCTCAAAATTTGTCACCTTTATTCCCTAATATAGGCCATCCAATTGGAAGTAAGAAAAAAAAAACTTTTCTCATTGATGCACAGTTATGTTTTGAAGCACATCGATATGCCCTGTTCAATACCGGAGATGAGCAAATGGAAAAGTTTATCGAGTAAGATAAATTTTATATATGTTTATATTTTATTTTATATTTGTTTATTATATGATTAAAATTGAAAATATCATGATTGCAGGGAACATATGAATTTAATTGTTAATCACAGTAGATCAAATGCATGGGAAAGAGCAAGATTGTAGTGCTAGATTATTTACGATGGCTAGCCAAAGGACCCAATATGGTGGCCAATAAATATACTGCATATTTTATTAATGGATACCGATTTCATACACAAGAACGGGATTCCCGATACACGACTTAAACTAGTGGAGTGACTTTATCGGCAACAACTGATAGTTTTGCTAGTGCTAGGGACCAAAATCCCATTGATGGTGAGGTTATCTATTATGGAGCTATTCAGGATATCATTGAGCGTTGTACTATTTAGATGTGATTGGTTTCATAATAAAATAGATGATTATGGGTTGACTCGGGTGTACTTCAATAGATTATGCAATACAGATGAGCCTTTTGTGTTGGCATCACAAGTTTATCAAGTTTTTTATGTGGAGGATCCAATTGAAAAAGATGTTTATTATGCAAGGAATAAAGTACCTGTTGATTTGTATGATCTAGAAGAAGAGAATTGTCCGAATATTGGAGACGCATTTTGGAGGGAACCTAATAATGACATCAGTTCCTCCTCTAGATTACTTGATGTTGACGTTAGATGGTCAAGAGAAGATATACCCGTTGATTTTGTTGATATTCCAACTAACGCACAATATTCACATGATATGATTATAGAATCGGAAGAGGAGGATGAGTTTGATGATACTGGTTGGGACTGAATGGAAGCAGATGATTAGATAAGAAAGTTCTGAAATTCATTTAAATATATTCTTTTTTAGTAAGTGATAATACATTTATATATATTAAGATTATTTATATATATCTAATTCTGTTTCATTTTCTTTTTAGGGAGATTGTTATCTGTTTGTTAAATGTCTTAGGTGCATAATACAAATAAGTTTCATACATCAACGTTTCTATATTTTTATACTATCTTTTTTTGTTTATCATAATTTGACGGCCAATAATTTGTTGCTTGGAACTGAAAACATCAACGTTTCATTTGGCTATTAAGTTTCAAAGAACTTTCTTCATATTATCAAATAGTGATCTTTGTTCTCTTATGTTCTATTAAGTTTCAATGATGTTTCTATTTGAATCTAGAGCATTGATTTTACTAGCATTTGAGATATCTGTTAATTACTTCAAAAACATGAAAATAGATAGTTGCATTTTGAAGTAATTGATGTGCGAATTATAGTCAAATTGAAATTGTAACGCAGTAACGTAGTGATATAAACATCAATGCCGATTTGTAGAGGAATCCACGGTCAGTATCTGTTTTTTTTGTGTATTTGTAGGTGTGCGTAGCGATATATGTACTAATAATTGTATTAGAACAATTCATGAATGAACAGTCAGAATCTCGATCTTGCATTTTTGCGAAATCAAACGTTGACAACAAAAAGAACTTTACATGAAAATGAAGGAAGAAAATCAAAAGCTGAGAAGGTTTCGCAAAGATCTCAATTGCAAGAAAACGTACGGCAAGTGCCATTGATTTCTACCTCTTCTACAGCACAAGGAGTACAAGAACAAGTGCGGCAAGTGCCAATAGATTCCATCACTCCTACATCACAAGTTGTGCATGAACCATCTGAAGATTCTACCAATGGTGATGCAATTGCACAATCTGAGGAACCAGACTAGTGTGTGTATATATATATATATATATATACATATATATATATATATATATACATATATATATATATACATATATATATATATATATATACATATATATATATATATATATACATATATATATATATATATACGAAAAAGAGTACACATATTTAGTAATGCGTTTATTAGTTGCCTCGTTAAAAACCTTACAAGGAAAACCCAGTGGGACAAAACCTTGAAAGGGAAAAAGAGTGCAACACGCATTAACTCCCCCTAATGAGAGCATCAATTCACATATTTGAGCCTTTGCATTCCAATCTTGTGCACCATCTTCAAAACGATCTTTGGTAGAGATTTGATAAATAAATCAGCCATATTAACTTGAACGAATATTTTGCACCTTGAAATCATCACTCGTGATAGATATATAACGTCTTCACAAATGTCGTGGAATGGCTCTTCAATATTTTCATAGAGGTATCCTCGCTATCACATTATCATGCTTATAGTTATAGCAAGATATAGTTGTGCATAAATTGCATTAAGGAAATGGTACCTCAAGATCAAGAATTGTATATGCTTCAAGCAACTTAAATCCTTTATGGATTGTCGTATAAGTTGAGTCATATAAGCCATATTATAGACTTTAGATGCATATCAAGTTTTCATGTCATGCTAGACGTATAAGATATCGAAAAACTGATTACACATACCATTGACTTTATACTTTCAAGTATTCGAACTACATGTCCAAAACTACATGTCCTTCATATGGAATCAATTCTACTTGAATTGTATCTCTTCCATTTGGCCAATATTTTGTTTGTATTCGACAAACTTAAGATCCTCATCGATATTTAGCGCTATCATAGATGTCGTCGACGAACATTTTATATCGGTTCCAGTAAATTTTCATAAAGACATAACATGGAGATCTCTTCATTCATATATTCAGGTACCTGAATCTCTCATGAGATTTTATGAAGTGTTATGTCATGTGATTTTCTAGATCACTTGCCTCCTTATTATGATCACTTTGATCATTTGCTCATCTTCTTTATCAAGAAGTTCTTTTTGAAACCGATTTGTCTATACGCTTTAAGCGTACCATAGACTTTGTCCTTCTAGGACTTAATATGAGCATTTGAAATGAGAATACTAGTTACTTTCTTTGGGTCAACAAATACGTCTGGCATGCTTTGCAATATATTGCAAATGAATTATCCTTTTATGAACTTGAAGTTCATATTATCCTATTCGAGGATCTATATGTATAAATAATAATTCATTCCATGTAACTCTTTTCTCAACTTTTTATCATGTCTCCCCCTCATTTAGAAAAACTAACTTGTTTCCTCAACTTTGGAAATCTATCTTTGTGCATTATTGTCTTAATATACACTGCACATTAATAATAATAAGATATAATTAATTGGTTCCTGGCCCTGAACAACTTCTGAGGGGAGAATATAATATACTCTCGTGTATAACGTATACCAAACTGATATGGATAATTTTGTTCTCATAAGCAATGGTTTAGCTATTAAGTGGAGGCACTCAATAAATTAGTTTGCTAAACCAACTATGATGTAAACAACCTTATCAAGATGAACTTCTTGAATAGAAAATCTGGAAATTATGAATGAAGTTCATAGAATAATTGACAATCATTATGCTCAATCCCAGCTCAGCCCGCTAGTGATATTGTTCGCTGAGCCTAGGCCCTTGCGGGTTTAAACGCGTCACTAGGTTTAAGGCTTGTTAACTTATATACCCAGCATCCTTCTTGTGTTTTGCCGATGTGGGATTATGCCGACTTGAGGTGTTACAGAATGTTAGTTCCAAATGCATGGAGGTTCCATTATTTAGCCTTTACTTTCTTTCTCTTTAAATATACTTCTCCTATCTATTTGATAAATTTCATCATACTAAAGCCCCAAAGTCAAAAGTGAATTACTTAAATATCCTACAAAACTTGAAGGACCATTGTATCCTTTACTTGAATGCTACTTTATAATATTATTTTTGTAAAGTAGAAGCTTTGGGATTGAGAATAATGATCGTCAAATGTTCTATGCTCTTCCTTCATGATTAAATTCTGGATCTAAGGTAAGTATTTTATTTTTCTCTTTCAAATTCTTGTCATTCTATAATTTAATTTTAAATACAAGCATAGACGATAAAATTTGATTGCAACTTTAAGGTAGCTTGAAAGATATTATAACCACCCAACGAGGTAAAATTTCTATGTCTTGCCATGATCAAATTCATGAATGATTGTGGGCAAAGAATTAAAAATCCGTCCCATTGAATTTGTTCTATTCTCATTCCCTATAGAGAATGTGATAGCAGTATGTGATAAGTCTGAAAGAAGACAAAATGATTACCGTGAAGGTATCAATGGATGTGGACGTGGTAATAGACGAAATTATTATCGTCATTATTGTGGTAATGAGAACAATAAGGATTCTCAAAATAATTATTGACTTTGTGAAAGTAATATATATCATCGATTTGACATGAGACTTTATATAGCACATACAGATTATTATGGTCCATTCATGGTGTGAATGTGACAACATCTGATTTATGAATACATATTCATTATTGGAAGAATATGAACATGCTATTGGTTTTGAATATACCACACTCACCTCTAGAAGGGGGGTTGAGATGATATAAGAAAATAATGTCATTATTATGGCATGAATGGTCATTGGTCACGTACCTATTGTACGCTAAAATATTTTGATAATGTGATTATTAAAGGACAATAATAATGCAATAAACATATCTTGCATATAATTTTGACCATGACCATAATGGTACAACTTTCTCTTTAAAAGAAATATTCACTATATGGATATTGATTAATATGTGATAGTACCAAATTAATTGAGAACTCTGTAAGAGCCAATTATATTATTTTGGAGAAACACAATTGATTACCAATAAGGTATTGTGTTGTAGTAAGTCTCAAAGAAACTTATTCAGTTTCCAAAGTATATGCAAAAGCGGTTGATTGTATTGAGATTATAAATAAAGGAAAGATTTGATATCTTCTATTACTAGAACTTATAGCGGAATAATATGTATGCGAAAAGCTACCCGCTTTATTCTCCAATTTGTATTACACAAATAAAAGAATGCCACAATAAAGTGGATGTTTATTGATATAAAAACTCATATCATAATAAACATGGAGTTTTATTGAGAAATGCACATGTCATTGTGTAAACATGAACTTATCAACATTGATAATTTATTCAGTTGGCATAATCATTTTAGCCATATCAATTTAAAGTGTGATGTGCAAAAATAAACGAGAATCTATATGGGTAAATATTAAAGAACTAGCAAGATCTTTACGAATTATCTTAGGTTGCTTGTTCTCGTTAATTGATAGACCAACTAAAATTGGGACTGAATCCCATGAATTCTGGAAATATCAAAGGTGAATATGGGCCCATTCATCTGCCATGTATACCATATAAGATGCATCTATGAGATGGTTACATGTGCGATTATTATTAACCCGCAACATGGTGTTTTGCGAGGTAACTTGCTCAACAATTCAATTTAGAGCACAATTTTCATATTTTCTATTCAAGAAGTTCATCTTGATAAGTTGGTTTACATCATAGTTGGTTTAGAAAACAAATTTATTGAGTGCCTCCACTTAATAGCTAAACCATTGCTTATGAGAACAAAATTATCTATATCAGTTTGTTATACGTTATATACGAGAGTATATTATATTCTCCCCTCAGAAGTTGTTCATGATCAGGAACCAAATAATTATATCTTATTATTATTAATGTGCAGTGTATATTAACACGATAATGCACAAAGATAGATTTCCAAATTTGAGGAAACAAGTTAGTTTTTCTAATATAAGGGGGAGACATGATAAAAAGTCGAGAAAAGAGTTACATGGAATGAATTATTATTTATACATATAGATCCTCGAATAGGATAATATGAACTTCTAAGTTCAAAAAAGGATAATTCATTTGCAATATATTGCAAAGCATGCCAGACGCATTTGTTGACCCAAAGAAAGTAACTAGTATTCTCATTGCAAATGCTCATATTAAGTCCTAGAAGGACAAAATCTATGGTACGCTTGAAGCGTATAGACAAATCAGTTTCAAATAGAACTTCTTGATAAAGAATATGAGCAAATGATCAAAGTGATCATAATAGAGGATGCAAGTGATCTAGATGATCACATGACATAACACTTCATAAAATCTCATGAGAGATTCAGGTACCTGAATATATGAATGAAGAGATCTATATGTTATGTCTTTATGAAAATTTATTGGAACCGATATAAAATGTTCGTCGATGACATCTATGATAGCCCTATCGATGAGAATCTTAAGTTTATCGAATATAGACAGAAAAATATTGGCCAAATGGAAGAGATACAATTCATGTAGAATTGATTCCATATGAAAGACATGTAGTTTTGGACATGTAGTTCAAATACTTAAAAGTATAAAGTCAATGGTATGTGCAATCAGTTTTCGATATCTTATTTGTCTATCTTGATATTCATCTAAAGTCTATAATATGACTTATATGACTTAACTTATATGACAATCCATGAAGGATTTAAGTTGCTTTAAGCATCTACAATTCTTGATCTTGAGGTACCACTTCCTCAGTGCAATTTATGCACAAATGTATCTTTCTATAACTATAAGCATGATAATGTGATAGAGAGGATACCTTTATGGAGATATTGAAGAGCCATTCCATGATATTTGTGAAGACGTTATATATCTATCACGAGTTATGATTTCAAGGTGCAAATATTCATTATAGTTAATATGGCTGATTTATTTATCAAATCTCTACCAACGATCTCTTGAAGATGGTGCACAAGATTGGAATGAGAAGGCTCAATGATGTGAATTGATGCTCTCTTCAGGGGGAGTTAATGCACGTTGCACTCTTTTTCCCTTCTAAGGTTTTGTCCCACTGGGTTTTCCTTGAAAGGTTTTTAACGAGGCAACCAATAGGCGCATTTCTATATATATATATATATATATATATATATATATATATATATATATATATATATATATATATATATATATATCATGCTAATTTTGATTTTCAAGACATCTTATATATACTTCCAGTGTTTTATCTCGATGTTGCAGGAATACAAAAAAAACATACTATGAAGATATTGCACACGTTCGACTAGTTTCTAGACATAAAATTACTCTGAATCATTAAAAACTTGTCGAGATCACAAATTAGATCAAATTTTCTTCTCACAGATGAACTTACATTTTCATTTGAAATCACAGTTTCTGAACCCATCAGGTTGTCGCATTCCTTTTCCATAATTGTGTTGCAGGAGGTACTATTTTCTGTTTCACTAAGTAGTTATGTTTTCAAATTGGGTATCTCCATGCTCATATCTAGCTCGTCGGGTAGCTTTCTCGGCACATTGGGAAGGAATGAGACCTTTTGTCCTCATAATATACTTGATTGGAGGAAAATAGATTAAAAAATGATATTTGGAAATATGTCAAGGTTTGAATTTACTAATGTTCAATAAGCATTGATATTTCAAATTTCTTATATTAACCCAATTGCACTAAATTTGTAGGAAAAATATGTCATTCCTGAAGAAGCAAAGAATTGGGTTTTTGATTCAGTTTGTACTGTTTGGAGAAAGTATAAAAATTAGTTGAAGGGAAAGCACTTTGAACCATATGATAATGACGAGCTTCGAATGGAAAATAGGCCAAAAATGTTCCGGAGTCTCACTTTTAAAGATCTTCTTGAATATTGGAACTCTGATACCGCCAAGGTAATGGTGACCTTGAAACCCTCTCTGTTTTTGGCTAAGTTTTTTAGGATATGTTAGCCCTTTGGCACAGTGCTTCATTGAAATTTGATACTGAACTATAAAGTAAACGTTTTAGTTAGAAGACAATCTAACAATCGTATTCACACAACAGAAAATACAACTGAAGCTTGCGATAAAACTTCACACTGTTAACAGTTTTCTATCATCTGACGACAAGGTTGGTGTAGTTGGTACAAACTGCTGCCTTGTCTCTGTTTTGCGCTTACTACTGTTTTGAGCCCTTTGAAGCTGCTGTCCTGAAGCATGTCGTGCTTCTGATGGAATTGGAGATTGAGATTGTGCGCCTAATGGAGTTAGATGCACAGCTGCTGGAGTCTGCTGCATATCACAATCACCATTTGCTACAACTTCCTGTTGCATTGAACACCCCCATCAACTTGACCTTCTTTTTATGCTTTTTTCCTAGATGATTTTCTAACTGTAATCCAATTATCTCCCTCATCATCCGGATTAAGTGTGGATTCCCTTGTATGTTCAGTAGTTATACCATTTGCTCTGCCTTGTGCCGATCACTTGATGGTCGTCTTTGATTGAGCCCAGCAGATTTCTCCTGCTCTTTATCTGTAGCATTTCTACAAACACCAGCCCCTTCAATGTCAAGCAAAGCACCAGGTGCATCATCTGTTGCAATCGGCATAGCATTTTTTGATGGGCTTATTGGAATGAAAGCTGTAGCAATAAAATCACCATGTTCCTCTTCATCATCATCATTTCTTTGTTCCTGCCACAGCTCAGTATGAATGGGTTTCAATCTCTCATTGGCCTGAATTACCTCTTTATTTGAACTTGCTTTGTCTTGTCCTCCTTGATTAGTGTTAGTTATTGTAGCAATTTGTTTTGAGGTCTGTTGATCAATTAAATCTGCACCAACAACTTTTGGATCCCCTGACTCTGAACTTTTAAAACTGTCGAATTCTACTGCTGCATCACGTGAAGAGTGGTGTTGTTGTAGTGGACTGCCTGTCGAATATTTCTGTTGCACAACCATGGAACTGTTCTGCTTCTGAGATTCCCAATGTGCATTCAATAAAACATTTTCCTCTGCATTGGATCCCACAGTAGTTGGTCTTTTTCTAACATTTTGAGAGTGGCTTGCAGTTGCTTCCTTTCACTGATCATTAGAAAATCGTCGTTCAGCATTTGGGACCTGACTGTTGAAGTCATGTGTTTCTATATTTGTCGTTTTTGGTTTCTGGCTTTATATACACATGCATTTGCTTGTTTATTTGTAGAAAACATCTAAAACCAATATCGAGAATCAGAAAAAGTTGAAGCATCCACATACGCATGGCAAAACAAGTTTTCCTAAAATCATCGAGGTTTGATTTTTTTCTCTTATTTTAGTTTAAGTATGAACTTGCTAACTTTGAATGAAAACATTATTATACCAGTTTTCATGTTACTAGGAAAAAAAGAAGGAAATGGCTGATACTTCAAATACTCTATCAAGTAAAGATATCTTTGTAGCTACAAGGAAAAGAAAACCTGATCGAGTATACAAAAGCTCTTATGAGAGTACAATAAGTAAAGCTGTAAGAAATTTCTAGTTTAAAGATTACCGTGATTATTTATATGTTCTTAATTATCGACATAGTTTTAACTATTCTATTGCATTTGGTTTGTAGGCTGAAATGGAGAGAATACATTCCACTCAAGAAAGTGGAGATGATTTTGATTCAGTTGATGTGTTTGCATCTGTCATGGGACCTGAGCATCCAGATCGGGCAAGATTATATGAATGAGGAGTCAACAAAACTGTCTTAAAAAAGAAAAAGGGAGATTTTGGGTCCTCTGTAAATGCCACTAATGTGAGAATAGAACAAAAAATTGAGGAAATTGAAGCAGTGGTGGATTTTGTTCATTTCCATATCATCTGTAGATTTGGGATCCCGAAGGTAATCATCATGGACAATGGTTCTAATCTTAACATTAGTTTGATGAAAGAAGTATGTCAGCAGTTCAAGATTACACACCGTAATTCCACCCCATATCGCCCCGAGGCGAATGAGCAGTTGAGGAAGCCAACAAGAATAAAAAGAAGATATTGAGGAAAATGGTAGAAGGGTCCAGAAAATGGCATGAAAAGTTACCATTTTCACTGTTAGGTTATCATACTACTGTTCACACTTCAGTAGGTAGGACTCCTTATTTGTTGGTATACGGAACTGAAGCAGTGGTCCCGGCACAAGTTGAAATTCCATCTCTCCAAATTATCGCTGAGGCTGAGATTGATGACGATGAGTGGGTCAAAACCCGTTTGGAGCGGTTGAGCTTAATTGATGAAATGATATTGGCAACAGTATGTCATGGCCAATTGTATCAAAAGAGAATGGCAAGAGCATATAATAAGAAGGTGCGTCACGGGAAATTTGAAGTGGGGCAGCAAGTGTTGAAACGAATCCTTCCATATCATGCCAAAGCAAAGGGCAAGTTCGCCCCGAATTGGCAAGGACCATTTACTGTGACCAAGGTGCTATCCAATGGTGCTTTATGCTTGAAAGATGTGGAAGGAAGATGTATCGACATGGCTATCAATTCTGACACTGTCAAGAGATACTATGTATGATTTCTTTTGATTGTAATTGTTGTTTGTTTGTTTGTACTGGGCATTATATCAGAGAATGAAATGACAGAGGCAATTTGTTCTTCTATCCAAACACTTTAAACTTTGCTTCCCCTTATGGGCCTTATTTATTCTTTCGTACCCCTCTTTTGGAATCAGTAATAAAAATGAAAAAAGAGAGAAGAAAAATAACAAAAACAGAAAAAATAGTCACAACAAAACAAAGGAATCGAGTGAACTACGTTCGACCTAATTCCTAAAAGAGGATATGTAGGCGCCTCATGGCTCGGTCATAGTGTAGCAAAAAATTTTTTAAAAAAAATCCCCAAGCAAGAAAACTCGGGCAGAAGTTGTATTTGTAATTTTGGGAAAGAAGTTTGATTCCAAGAGTTGTAATGTTTTACCCATCAAATTTATTTTGAACTTTTTGATACCCTTTTCTTTTAGCCACACACAAAAAACCCATATTGATGTCCAAAAAAGACCTCCCGATCAGTATCTGAGAATTGTCAAGTCAGGCAAATGGAAGTCGGAAATAACACTCTGATCCCCAGTAGAAGAGGATCATATGCTGAAGGGAATTTGATAGCCAAAAGTATCCCCAGTAGAGAAAGTCTTATCGATAACACTCCAATCCCCAGCTGAAAAATAAAATGAGAGTGTCTTATCGGTGAAAACCTTCACATGCACCATAAGGCGACGAAAGTTGAGAGAAATAAAATGAGAGAGTCTTATCAGTAAAAACCTTCACAGGCACCATAAAGCGAAGGAGTTGAGAGAAATGAGAGAGTCTTATTAGTGAAAACCCCTCGAAGGGCAATATGAGGCAAAAAGGAGTTAAAAAGGGATGTTGGTTCAGCAAAAGAGTTGGGTTACGGGGCCTTTGAAATGCAAAGTAAGGCCATCAGAAAGGTTTATTGATACAAATAAAATGGGCTGGTTAATCCAAAATGCGCGAAATGATCATTGGGATCGATTATACCGTTCAGATAAGTTATTTTCATTTTTCTTCTCTAGTTGTGCAGAAAGACTTTTCTTTTTCTATCTTTTGAAGTCATCATTCTTCATTTCTTTTGTTCAATGATTTTTCAATGGTGGTTTGTTTTTAAGGAGGATTTTTCAGAGCCTACTACCAGTCTCCATTATGGTGCAAAGTGAAATGTGGATAGGAGAGGTCGAAGATGGTAAGTGTAAGGGAACGAGAAAGATGTAATTGTAAGACCAGGAGGAATACCACCCCTAGGAGGAATATCATCCCCAACAAATAACATCATCCCCAACAATTCTTATAGTGTGATGGGGACAAGAAAGATGTCGTTGTAAGACCAAATGATGGATTGGTCTAAGATTTCGGGAAAATATTGAGTAAAAGTAGAAAAAGACAGTCAAGAAGTTGGTGAATACAGAATCGCCAAGAAGCAGGAGCATCCCCGGCAGATTATCGACAAAGTTTCAAGATTGTCGGACAACGCGGAGCATGGAAAAGAGGGAAAGGGAAAAACATCCCTAGAAGGAGTGGCATGACCATTTACCATTAAACTGAATAAATTTTCTATGATTTGAAGAAGGGAAAGGAAATGTTATCGATGGAAGAAAGACATTCCACAAGGAAGATTACAAAAACTTGGGCAGAAAATTTTCTATCATTTTTGAAACTTTTCTCGGAGGAACGAGGAAATCAATTCAGATTTTAAGGGAAAGCAAGATAACACAAGTTTGAAGGAAGTAGTTGTGAAGGAGGATAACAAAAATCAAGGAAAGCAGTTTGGAAGGAAGCAGTTGTGAAGGACCACAACAAAAATTAAGGAAAGCAGTATTGAAAGAAGTTTTGAAGGATGATAAATCAAAGGGAAATGTTTGATGAGGCAAGGGAAGAACAATGCCGATAAGACACAGTTTAAAATGTAGTTGAAGTCAAGAGCCTGCCAGGAGAATGGAGGTTATTATATTTTAAGTAGTAGTTGAAGTCAGGAGCCCGACTGGAGAATGGAGGTTGTTATCATTTTAAATCATAATTGAAGTCAGGAGCCCGCCTAGAGAATGGAGGCTCTATTATCTTTAAATTGTAGTTGCAAAAGGCAGGAGCCCGCCTGGAGAGTGAAGCTATTAAAATTTTTAAGCAGTTAAAGTCAGGAGCCCGCTTGGAGAATGGAGGTATTTATATTTTAAGTTGTTGATGAAGTTATGAGCCCACATGGAGAATGGAGGTATTAAATTTTTAAGTAGTTTGAAGTCAGGAGCCCGCATGGAGAATGGAGGTTGTTATATTTTAAAGTTGCAGTTTGAAGTCATGAGCCCGCCTGTAGAACAGAGGAATACATTCAAGTTCAAGTCGTTGAAGTCAGTAATTCGCCCGGAGAGCGGAGGATTACAACAAAAATCCCCAGTATAAATTCAAATGCAGGGGTCAGAAGGAAGGAAATAACAGTCAGAAGAAAGAATTTCAAGCTTCGAAGGAAAATAATTTGAAGCTCACAAGAAAGAAATATCGGAGGGAACGCAAATCAACAAGACATCAAGGCAACAAGAGATGCTTGAGCAAGTAGAAGATCTAGATAAGACTTTGTAATGCATAGTTTAGTCTAGTTTCTTGTTTTATTTTTAGCATGGTGTAATAAGGAGATCGGTAAGCGGTAGCAGCAACAACAACAGTAACAACAAAATAGCAGTTCCATGGTAGTCCCCGCTACCAAAACTTCCCGAACTACATTGACATGATTCCCTTTTAGCCAGGGATATGTAAGGAAACCTTTGAAGCAGAGGTTTGGTCAAATATTTCAAAAATTATGCTTCAAACGGAGTAGTCAAACGGGCAAAAATCGCTCGTATCCACTCACTTTATTTTTGCACGAAAACTCTTCGTGTTTCCGGACAAAGAAGGGCAGTTGTGAGCACGTGATTTTTTAATTGATTTTGGAATATTGGTAGTTTGATCATTTAATCTAAATCTTAATTGTTGGAAACACGTTCTCAAGGCTTTATACTAAAACGTGTGTTCTTATGTGTAGGTTTTGATGAATGACAAACGAAGCGCAAATTGATATATGACGAAGTTCAAGTACAAGCGCACAATTGGTGGATAACGAGATTCAAGCACAAGACAAAGTTTTATAGTTTAAATGAGTCGTTCTTAATTGTGTTCTTGATCCGACAACTTGACTCATGACATGGCTTCTCTCGTAAAATTACTTTTACAAAATCATGCATATTTAATTTAATGCTAAATGATTTTAAATCATGCATATTTTCATTAGTCAAAATGATTTTTAAACATGCCTCTAAAAACTGGACTAAGATAATCGATTATGTACTTATGATAATCGATTATGTTAAGCCAAGACTGCATGACAATCGATTGTGACCTAATGACAATCGATTGTGTTAAGGCAGTGAGCATCAGGTTTTTCAAACCTGCATGACAATCGATTGAGAACCTTATGACAAACGATTGTGATGAGGCAGTGTCCATCAATGTTTTTCAAAACTCAGAATAATCGATTGTGAAGCTAATGACAATCGATTGTGAAGAGACATTGTCCTTCAGATTTTTCAAAGTCACAAAATAATCGATTGTGAACTTATGACAATTGATTGTGTTGAGGCAGTGACTTCCAGACTTTTTCAAAGCTATTAAATAATCGATTGTGAGTATATAACAATCGATTGTCACGAGGCAGTGTCTAAAATGATATTCAAAATCTGATAAATAATCGATTGTTAACTTTGCACAATCGATTGTGAAGCTGACCGTTGTCGTAAAGTTTTCAAATACCGTCAGGTAATCGATTGTTGATTTTGTACAATCGATTGTTGATACTAAAATCTGAAAAAGATTTTTTGAACGTTGCTGAATAATCGATTGTTGATTTTGTACAATCGATTGTTGAAATTAAAATCTGGAAAGGATTTTTTGAACGTTGCTGAATAATCGATTATTGATTTGGTATAATCGATTGTTTTACGTAAAATTTGGAAATGATTTTTTGAACGTTGCCAATAATCGATTGTTGATCTTGGACAATCGATTGTTAAGCGTAAAATCTGGGATTGATTTTTGGAATGATTG
Organism: Nicotiana benthamiana; assembly: GCA_034376525.1. Classification (NCBI taxonomy): domain Eukaryota; kingdom Viridiplantae; phylum Streptophyta; class Magnoliopsida; order Solanales; family Solanaceae; genus Nicotiana; species Nicotiana benthamiana. The sequence goes on from CM067336.1 coordinate 76,616,965, forward strand.
GCAAACAATCGATTGTGGCTTCCTGACAATCGATTGTCACAGAGTAAAATCAGCAACTCTTAATTGGCAATTAGGCAACGGTAATGCCAAGTTTTTGAACTATAAATACAGCTTCATTTCAGTGTTTTAAAAACAACAACACACAACAACTGATCATTCTATTGCTATAAGCTTGCATGCTATTGTTTATCATTTTATATTCATTTCATAAAGCTTTTGAGAGCCAAAGTCTTGTCCATAGTTGTTGTGATCTTGAGCTTACTTCTTTTACTCATATCTACTCATTAAGGAGTGTTTTGTTTAAGTGTTTAGTGTTTTGTACACTTGTAAGAGAATTGTGATTCTCTTGTTGTAAGGAACTTGTGTTTCCTTGGTTGAAGTCTTGGAGTGTTGTATCTCCGAGCAAAGGTGTTAAGGCTTGTGTCCTTAAGTTGTAAAGGTTTGTTGAGCACCCGTAAGCTTGACAAGTTAGTGGAAAATCTCGAGAGAGTCTCTCGGGGACTGGACTAGCCACGTGTTGCGGTGAACCAGAATACATCGGTGCGTTCTTTCCTTTTTGTTTATTTAACGCACTTAATTATCCTGCAAATTTTAATTTCCGCATGTTTACGCTAAATTTTATTATAACGCTATTCATCCCCCCTCTAGCGTTAAGCGTATTATCTAACATTAATTAGTTGTGGTGATTACTTAGGTTTAGTTATTATTTTTAATAAGTTAATTTGGTTTGATAATGTAATTTAGAGTTTTAGTTTTAATAATTAGGAAATAAAAGGAAAAGAAAGAGATCAGACTGGGCCATTCTATTAACCCCCCACCCCATCAGGCCCAAAACCAAACTCAAAACCAGGCCCAACCCAGGCCCAAAACGAACCAAATCCGGTCCGTCTCTAACCCAACCAAACACGGCTATTTCAGGCGTCCCAATCCAAGGCCATTAGATTTAACCAATCCAACAGTCCACAGCCCACACCTATGTTTGTCTAACTTGACCCTACCCATCCACCAAATACCCAAACCCACCCCAGCTAAGTCAAAACGACCCCGTTTTCATTACTAATTCAATCGGAACCATTGGATCATAATCATCCAACGACTCTGATTGAATCTTTAATGTTAAAACACAAAATGCCTTACCCCTGCCCCAAACAAATTCCCCTCCCCCCATTCACTCATCTCTCAGAGACCCCTAAACCTTCCGCCTCATACCACCGCACACCGGCGGCCAGAAATTACCTCCACCGGCGGCCGACGTCCAAACACCTCCATTTTTACACTCTAGGATCCCCTATACCTTCCCATTTCGAATCCCTAACCCTTATCCCTCGAATCCCAACGGATTGATTCGAATATTATATAAATGAATTAGACCAAAACCCCAATTCATCCAGTTGGTCCCAAATCAACACCATTTGACTACCGGATCACCTTCACCCCTAAACCACCCCTGGTTCCCTTCAAATCATCTTGGGCTCCTTCAAATATCAGATTAAAGATGAGCCCTGAAATCCAAGAACTCCAGTTTTGATGCAAGGTTTAAAAATTTGAGGTTTCAATCAACTATAGTAAAGTGTTCTCAATCGAGAAGACTCGATTAAGGTCCATTTGGGCCTCAAAAATTTAAGTCGAAGCTCAAATCGTTTAGGGTACCTCGATTGAGATTCTGAGGTATTTTCATTTCTTTTCTTTTTTTTGTTGTTGTTAATGCATATTTGACTGGTTTCATTGTATTTCATCATTTTTGGTAATTAGTTCTTTATAACGCTATTCACCCCCCTCTAGCGTTAAGCGTATTATCTAACAATTGGTATCAGAGCCCAACTCTCTGAAGACTTAACAGTTTGAGAGAAACTTCCATGGCTTCTACTCGTGATTCTTTTGCAGGTATAGAGGAAGGACAGTGCTCCACCCGACCACCACTATTCAACGGTACAAACTATACGTACTGGAAGGAGAGGATGAAAATCTTCGTTCAAGCAAACAATTTTCATCTCTGGAAGGTGATAACAAAGGGAAATCAAATTCCAACCAAAAAGGTTGAAAACGTATGGGTTCCCAAGTCCGAAGAAGAATATGACGCGGATGATATCCGAAAGGTTCAAAATAATGCTAAAGCAATTAATTTATTATATTGTGCTGTAAATGCTGACGATTACAGGAAAATATCGTGTTGCACAACGGCAAAGGAAATGTGGGACAAGCTGGAAATTACGTACGAAGGTACAGACCAGGTAAGGGAAGCTAAAATTGATTTCCTAACCCATGCTTATGAATTATTTCACATGAAGGAAGGTGAAAAGGTGGATGAAATGTTCGAACGATTTTCAATAATCGTATATGACCTACATGCCCTCAAGAAGACATTCACGGATAGAGAACTTGTTCGAAAAATTCTTAGAAGTCTCACTCCGGCATGGCGATCAAAGGCCGACGCAATTCAAGAATCCATTGGCGTCTCAAATGTCACAATCGACGCATTAAGAGGTAACCTTAAGACTTATGAATCTACAGTACTTAACCCTCTTGTTGATGATCAAAGGAGGCAAAGAATAGCGCTTAAGGCAAGCACAAGCCAACCTCAAGTTGATGAGGACGGAGACAACGAATTTGGACTTGTTATCAAAAGATTTCAAAAGTTCATGCGAAAGGAGTATGAACGAAAGGGCAAAAAGCAAGGCGAGCAAATAAAGTGCTATGAATGCGGTGAAACCGGGCACATCAAATCAAATTGCCCAAACATCAAAAAGGAGAAGAAACCTTTTAAGAAGCAACATGCATTCATTTCTTGGGGAGGAGACTCCGGAGATGAGTCAAGCGAAGAAGAAGAAGACGAAGCCGCAAACATTTGTCTTATGGCGCAAGAAGACAAGCAAGATGAGGTATGTCAAATCTCTTCTAAAAACTTCTTTACTCTTGAAGAAATGCGAACTGCTTTTGATGAGCTATATACTGAATTTATTAAAGCTTCAAAAACTGTCAAGAGCATAAGAGAAAATGCTTCTCTAAAAGAAAAAGATTTTCAAAAACAGCTTTCTTTGAAAGAAAAGGAGTTAGAAAAACTGGTTTTAGAAAATGAGAAGCTGAAAGAGGAAAACAAGTTTTTTGGAAAAAGAAGCGCCGACAAGCCCGAAAGTTCTATTAAAAATTGCTCTTCTTGCATGCATCTCGAAAATGAGGTAGATAGACTTAAAGGTACCTTAGATAAGTTTAATTCTTCCCACAAAAACTTGAATGAGGTCCTTGTTAATTTGAAGTCAACCAAGCATGGCATAGGTTTTAAGAATGAGCCTAAAGAAAAGGTTGAAGCCAAACCCCAACCACCTAAGGCTCAACCTAGGATTAATAAAACAAATGCTTATCGTAGAAATAGCAATCCTAGGACAAATATGCATGCTAGAACAAATGTTGAACATTTTAGAAGACCTAGAAATGACTTACCACCTAGAAATGACTACCCTAGAAATGATGCATATTCTAGGCCAAACACTAGAAGGAGTTTTGAACCTTTTAGAACATCTAGACATGACCATTACTCTAGAAATGCTACACATTTTAGAACTAATAGTAGGAGAAATAGTTCTCATGAAATGCGCAATAGTCAGAATGAAAATAGAGTAATTCATTTTCGTCCATCAAGTTACCATGAACCTAGAAGGATGCATAACCCCAACGTGACTTGTCATTATTGTAGACGCATTGGTCATATTGCCCCTGCATGTTTTACACGACATAGACACATCACTCAATCGCATCATTATGATATGCCTAACCCTCAAGGACCCAAAATGGCATGGGTACCTAAAACGCATTAATTTGTTTTGTAGGTGTGTTTGAAGGGATCAAGTGTACTATGGTACCTTGATAGTGGATGCTCCAAACATATGACGGGAAACGAATCCAAATTCCTTCAACTAGAACACAAAGAAGGAGGAAGAGTGATTTTTGGGGATAACAATAAAGGAAAGATTATTGGCATCGGATCGGTCGGTAAGGATGAAAATTCCTCTATTAAGCATATATTACTTGTTAAAGGTTTAAAGCATAATCTCTTGAGCATATGTCAATTATGTGACAAGGGAAATCTTGCCCTATTTGATTCGTATGAATGCTTAGTGTTTAGACGTAGTGATTTTAAAATTATCCTTCGTGGTTTTAGAGTGGATAATATTTATATGGTTGATCTTGCTAATTCCTCACCCGAATATGTTGATTGTCTTATGAGCAAAGAGGATGATACTTGGCTATGGCATCGTAGAGTTGCTCATATAAACATGCATCTTTTGAACTAATTGATTTCACAAAACTTAGTTATTGGTCTTCCCAATTTGAAATTTGAAAATGACTCTATTTGTGATTCTTGTCAAAAAGGGAAGCAAACAAAATCATCTTTCAAATCCAAAAACTTTGTTTCAACTTCTAGACCATTGCAATTGCTTCACATGGATTTATTTGGACCATCTCGCATTGAAAGTCTAGGAAGAAATCGTTATGCTTTTGTGATTGTTGATGATTATTATAGATTTACTTGGACTTTATTTCTTGCCAATAAAAGTTATGCTTTTCAGAATTTTAAATATTTTCTTAAGCGTGTTCAAAACGAGAAGGAAACAACCGTCACTTCAATTAGAAGTGATCATGGGGGTGATCACAATCTCTTTGCGGACTTTTGTGACGAACTCGGTATCGAGCATACCTTTTCCGCTCCACGAGCACCACAACAAAATGGGGTGGTGGAAAGGAAAAATAGGTGTCTCGAAGAGATGGCTAGAACCATGCTCGAAGAGGCTAAGATTCCCAAACATTTTTGGGCGGATGCCGTGAGTACCGCATCCTACATCTTAAATAGAGTAGTCATAAGGCCTATACTCATGAAAACTCCCTATGAACTCTATAAGGGAAGGAAACCAAATATCTCCCATCTTAGAGTAATCGGTTGTAAATGTTTTATTTATAACAACGGCAAAGATCAATTGGGAAAATTTGATGCTAAGTCCGATGAGGGAATTTTCATTGGTTATTCTTCACGTAGCAAAGCATATAGGGTCTTTAATAAAAAAACCGAAATTGTGGAGGAATCCCCTCATGTTGTATTTGCCGAAAATAATGCTCGCTTGGCGAGAAAAGATACTGGTTTTGATCTTGCAGGTATCTTAGACAGCTTGAAAGACAAAATATAAGAGGAAACGCCTAAAGAAGATCAAGACGAATCTTTGAAACAACCAACGGAGGAAGCGCCACAATTGGAGAATGAAACGAAAACGCCTAACGAGTGGAGGACAATCAAAGATCACCCTCGCGAACAGGTAATTGGGAACGTCGGAGAAAAGGTAAGTACCCGAAACTCCCTTAAGAACACCTTAGGACATACTGCTTTTGTGTCTCAAATTGAACCAACAACCATCTCCGAAGCAATTGGGGATGAATTTTGGACCTTGGCAATGCAAGAGGAGCTTAACCAATTCAAACGGAATGACGTTTGGGATTTGGTGCCAAGACCCGAAAATCATACCATAATTGGTACGAAATGGATTTTTTCGAAACAAACTAGATGAAAATGGTGTAATCACTAGAAACAAAGCTAGGCTTGTAGCAAAAGGCTATAATCAAGAAGAGGGTATTGACTATGAAGAAACATATGCTCCCGTGGCTAGATTAGAAGCTATTCGTCTATTGCTCGCGTTTGCCTCTTCTATGAATTTCAATTTATATCAAATGGATGTGAAAAGTGCTTTTCTAAATGGTGTTATTCAAGAAGAAGTTTATGTTGAACAACCTCCTGGTTTTGAAGATTTTAAATCTCCCGATCATGTTTTCAAACTCAAAAAGGCTCTTTATGGTTTAAAACAAGCTCCCCGAGCTTGGTATGAAAGATTGAGTAAATTTCTATTGGAAAATGATTTCATTAGAGGGAAAGTTGACACCACCCTTTTCGTTAAACATAAAAACAATGAAATTTTATTAGTTCAAATATATGTGGATGATATCATATTTGGTGCTACTAACAATGTCTTATGCAAGGAATTTTCCGATTTAATGACAAGCGAATTTGAGATGTTTATGATGGGTGAGTTAACATTCTTTTTGGGATTACAAGTAAAGCAAATGAAAGATGGTACGTTCATTTGCCAAGCCAAATATTGCAAAGAATTGCTGAAACGATTTGAAATGAACAATGCAAAAGCAATGGCGACTCCCATGAGCACATCCGATCATCTAGACAAAGATGAGAAAGGTAAGGAAGTCGACACTAATAAGTATCGAGGTATGATCGGCTCTCTTCTTTATCTTACTGCTAGTCGTCCGGACATCATGTTTAGCGTGTGCTTATGCGCCCGTTATCAATCGTGTCCGAAGGAGTCTCACCTTACTGCGGTAAAACGGATTTTGAAGTACCTTGTTGGTACTACAAATGTGGGTCTATGGTACCCCAAAGGTTCTTCATGCCAACTCGTTGGCTATTCCGACTCCGATTTTGCTGGATGCAAATTGGACCGCAAGAGCACTAGTGGCACTTGCCATTTGCTCGGTAGCTCTCTCGTTTCTTGGTTTAGCAAGAAACAAGTAAGTGTTGCGTTGTCCACAACCGAGGCTGAATATGTAGCCGCGGGGAGTTGTTGCGCTCAAATCCTATGGATGAAACAACAACTCTTGGACTATGGCCTAAGTCTTGATCATATCCCTCTTAGATGTGATAATACTAGTGCAATATGCTTGACGAAGAACCCCGTTCTTCATTCGCGAACAAAACACATTGAAATTAGACATCATTTTATAAGAGATCACGTTCTCAAGGGCGATGTCGAAATCGAATTTGTTGAAACCAAAGACCAATTGGCCGACATCTTTACAAAGCCCCTAGAGAAAGAGTCCTTCTTCCGAATTCGTAGTGAACTCGAGATTCTTGACTCCACGTTGATCTAAGTCATGCATTGCATCTTTTTATCTTACATGATTTCTAACTTGAGCGTCGGAGACGTCTAACGAATTTTTGCAGGTATCGCCCTAAAGGTAGGGGGAATTATAAAGCATGACGCGCAATAATCAAGTCTTCTTCAGAAAAATCGGTTTCTGTCGTCTAATAATCGATTATCTAGTATCAATAATCGATTGTAATGCTATTACTTGAGTTATTGTGCTTTCTTTAAGTAATCATGTTTTTCTCTTTCCAATAAATAAACAAGTTTTACTTACATCTTTGGCATCTTCCTATATTATTTTTGCTAATGGCAAAAGGGGGAAGATAACGGTATGCACTCTCAATATTTATATGCTTAAATTGAGGGGGAATTCATATATTGAGGGGGAACTAATCGCATACTTATTGCATATCTTTACTTGTCTTGAATCGTCTTTATAAACTGTTTAATTTGCATAACCCGCTTAAAGTTTGCCATTATCAAAAAGGGGGAAATTGTCGGAAACACGTTCTCAAGGCTTTATACTAAAACGTGTGTTCTTATGTGTAGGTTTTGATGAATGACAAACGAAGCGCAAATTGATATATGACGAAGTTCAAGTACAAGCGCACAATTGGTGGATAACGAGATTCAAGCACAAGACAAAGTTTTATAGTTTAAATGAGTCGTTCTTAATTGCGTTCTTGATCCGACAACTTGACTCATGACATGGCTTCTCTCGTAAAATTATTTTTACAAAATCATGCATATTTAATTTAATGCTAAATGATTTTAAATCATGCATATTTTCATTAGTCAAAATGATTTTTAAACATGCCTCTAAAAACTGGACTAAGATAATTGATTATGTACTTATGATAATCGATTATGTTAAGCCAAGACTGCATGACAATCGATTGTGACCCAATGACAATCGATTGTGTTAAGGCAGTGAGCATCAGGGTTTTCAAACCTGCATGACAATCGATTGTGAACCTTATGACAATCGATTGTGATGAGGCAGTGTCCATCAAAGTTTTTCAAAACTCAGAATAATCGATTGTGAAGCTAATGACAATCGATTGTGAAGAGACAGTGTCCTTCAGATTTTTCAAAGTCACAAAATAATCGACTGTGAACTTATGACAATCGATTGTGTTGAGGCAGTGACTTCCAGACTTATTCAAAGTTATTAAATAATCGATTGAGAGTATATAACAATCGATTGTCACGAGGCAGTGTCTAAAATGATTTTCAAAATCTGATAAATAATCGATTGTTAACTTTGCACAATCGATTGTGAAGCTGACCGTTGTCGTAAAGTTTTCAAATATCGTCAGGTAATCGATTGTTGATTTTGTACAATCGATTGTTGATATTAAAATCTGAAAAAGATTTTTTGAACGTTGCTGAATAATCGATTGTTGATTTTGTACAATCGATTGTTGAAATTAAAATCTGGAAAGGATTTTTTGAACGTTGCTGAATAATCGATTATTGATTTGGTATAATCGATTGTTTTACGTAAAATCTGGAAATGATTTTTTGAACGTTGGCAATAATCGATTGTTGATCTTGGACAATCTATTGTTAAGCGTAAAAGCTGGGATTAATTTTTGGAACGATTGGCAAACAATCGATGGTGGCTTCCTGACAATCGATTGTCACAGAGTAAAATCAGCAACTCTTAATTGGCAATTAGGCAACGGTAATGCCAAGTTTTTCAACTATAAATACAGCTACATTTCAGTGTTCTAAAAACAACACACAACAACTGATCATTCTATTGCTATAAGCTTGCATACTATTGTTTATCAGTTTATATTCATTTCATAAAGCTTTTCAGAGCCAAAGTCTTGTCCATAGTTGTTGTGATCTTGAGCTTACTTCTTTTACTCATATCTACTCATTAAGGAGTGTTTTGTTTGAGTGTTTAGTGTTTTGTACACTTGTAAGAGAATTGTGATTCTCTTGTTGTAAGGAACTTGTGTTTCCTTGGTTGAAGTCTTGGAGTGTTGTATCTCCGAGCAAAGGTGTTAAGGCTTGTGTCCTTAAGTTGTAAAGGTTTGTTGAGCACCCGTAAGCTTGACAAGTTAGTGGAAAATCTCGAGAGAGTCTCTCGGGGACTGGACTAGCCACGTGTTGCGGTGAACCAGAATACATCGGTGCGTTCTTTCCTTTTTGTTTATTTAACGCACTTAATTATTTCCTGCAAATTTTAATTTCCGCAAGTTTACGCTAAATTTTATTATGACGCTATTCATCCCCCCCTCTAGCGTTAAGCGTATTATCTAACATTAATTAGTTGTGGTGATTACTTAGGTTTAGTTATTATTTTTAATAAGTTAATTTGGTTTGATAATGTAATTTAGAGTTTTAGTTTTAATAATTAGGAAATAAAAGGAAAAGAAAGAGATCAGACTGGGCCATTCTATTAACCCCCCACCCCATCAGGCCCAAAACCAAACTCAAAACCAGGCCCAACCCAGGCCCAAAACGAACCAAATCCGGTCCGTCTCTAACCCAACCAAACACGGCTATTTCAGGCGTCCCAATCCAAGGCCATTAGATTTAACCAATCCAACAGTCCGCAGCCCACACCTATGTCTGTCTAACTTGACCCTACCCATCCACCAAATACCCAAACCCGCCCCAGCTAAGTCAAAACGGCCCCGTTTTCATTACTAATTCAATCGGAACCATTGGATCATAATCATCCAACGACTCTGATTGAATCTTTAATGTTAAAACACAAAATGCCTTACCCCTACCCCAAACAAATTCCCCTCCCCCCATTCACTCATCTCTCAGAGACCCCTAAACCTTCCGCCTCATACCACCGCACACCGGCGGCCAGAAATTACCTCCACCGGCGGCCGACGTCCAAACACCTCCATTTTTACACCCTAGGATCCCCTATACCTCCCCATTTCGAATCCCTAACCCTTATCCCTCGAATCCCAACGGATTGATTCGAATATTATATAAATGAATTAGACCAAAACCCCAATTAATCCAGTTGGTCCCAAATCAACACCATTTGACTACCGGATCACCTTCACCCCTAAACCACCCCTGGTTCCCTTCAAATCATCTTGGGCTCCTTCAAATATCAGATTAAAGATGAGTCCTGAAATCCAAGAACTCCAGTTTTGATGCAAGGTTTAAAAATTTGAGGTTTCAATCAACTATAGTAAAGTGTTCTCAATCGAGAAGACTCGATTAAGGTCCATTTTGGCCTCAAAAATTCAAGTCGAAGCTCAAATCGTTTAGGGTACCTCGATTGAGATTCTGAGGTATTTTCATTTCTTTTCTTTTTTTTTTGTTGTTGTTAATGCATATTTGACTGGTTTCATTTTATTTCATCATTTTTGGTAATTAGTTCTTTCTTCTCTTTCGGACTCTTTTTGGTCCACTTTCATCATTGTTCTGTTGTTGTTGATTAGCATATGTTATGAACTATGTAAACAATTAATTAAGTTTTGTCGATTAGGTCGTACATGTTTGTAGTTTGATTGTTAGCTGTTTTTCTGTTTATATTCCCAGTTTCAGGGGGCTCATTGTCAATATGCTTTCAATGATCCTACATCTTGTATTAAGTTTGATTCAAAATGGTGTTATCTCATTCCGTATAACTTTTTGATCTCCTGCTCTTGGTTGACTCATCATGTTGTTGTTCCCCTGCTCAATCATCTTTGTCTAAGTTAATATTGTTTGGCTCCCAATATGGTTAGCTTACTCCCTTTGTTCTGATGCTATGTGATCTAATTTTGTTTCCAGTTTAAGTTATTGTGTGAATTTGGTTAGTCATTGGTTATAGCTGATATGTTGCAGATAAGAAAGGGATTGGAGGTAGGATAGAGCTTCAGTAGGTTCAGGGGGTAACTTGGGAATTTAAAGGTTTGAAAAGGGGTTAACTGAGAAGTCTGTCCAGCAGGGCACTAATGTGCCATTAAAATAAGGCATTTGTTTAATAAAAGTGGGGATCAAAATATAGTGGTATGGGGGCTCAAGAGGAATTGATTAAACAAACATACGACCATTAACAATAGCATTTGAAATAAGGACATATTGTAGTGGGGTAATAGAAAAAGAGGGGGTTCATTTTCCCTTATTTGTTTAAGTGTCTCAAAAGAGTTATAAGGGGTTGGCCTATTGCCTTTACTAATTGGAAATCAGAAACAGTAGGTTAATAATAAAAAACTAAAAGGATACATATATTAGAGGAATATTACAAACTAAAAAGTAAAAGAAGCATGGGGGGTAATAATAAAAGATCCTTTTTACAACTGTAAAAAAGAAAAGGGGCTGGAAAGAGGGTCTGTGTTTGGGTACAAATATAGGCATACCTGGATAGTTTTAGGGGTCGGCTTTTAGTCCTAAAAAAGTCAGTTTTGAGAGTTAATACTGGAGAGTTTTGGTCAGTCTTTGAGAAGGTCCTGGAATCAGTCTTGTGGTGTCTTTGGTTAATCAGTCCTAGAGAGTGTTTGAGAGAAAGATTTTATGCAGCCAGTTAGTTCAATCAACATTGTTCCAGTGAAAAATACCAAAGTACTATCACATTGTGTCTTTGGTTCAAATTTGATCAAGTTTTCTTCTTTGCTATTTACTGGAGTGTTTGAGGTTCACTGGTTGGTTTTCATTTGATTTTGTAGTTCAAATTAGCTGCTTAGGTTGTTTGGTGTTGCTGTCACTACTAGAAATTAGAGCTATGGAAACATTTTTTAGTGCTATGGTTTTGGATCTGTTGCTATAGGTTGTCTATTGTTACGATTATAACTGTTACTAATAATTATTAGAACTATCGGGACACTTAGTAAATGAACCGTTGCCATAGTCTACAAAACGTTCCTATATAGGTTTTTATGGAATCATTTTATATAAACGTAACATAAATCCGTCTGCATATCTATATTGTTACGATCCTATTTTTTCCCACCCAAATTTTTAATACTCGCTAAAATATTTGAAGGGCCCGCCATCTAATTTCTTTTTAGTCTTATGAAATACACTAAACCCCTAAAAATAGCTAATAGCGAGTTGTCTCATCCAAAATTGGTACGTTTCCTCCAGTACTCCCAAAATCGCCTTCAAATTAGAGAAAATCCATAAAAAAATATAGTGAATTAGAGAGCGTTTGCGGGATTCAAGAGCTCTCTTCGCGATTGGGATCTAGATTTGCGTCACTGCGTGTTCCTTCTGTTCTTTAGGGCTTGTGTTCCTTCCGTCCTAGAGAGACCAACCTCAGCTTTTTAGGGCTTCTGTTCTTTTGCAGATCGTCAGCAATCGTGTTCCTTTTGTGGTAATTCGTTTTCCTTCAAAGAGACCTCATCAACAATTCGAGTTGAGGCCGTGCTAGGTTACTGCTCTTCGTAATCTACTTCTCGGGCGAACTCGGCTGATAATCGAGTGCTAAGCACCTTCATTCTCTCTGTATTTACCAATTGTATGAACCTATTTCTCAATTTGGACTGTATGTTCTTGTTTTTGGCACAATATATTGTGTCTTTGAGTTTGAATATGTTACCTGCAAGCTCTCTTCTCCTTGAATATTCCCAACATCTGCAATATCCAACAACTAGAAGATAAAGTTTTTCTCACTTCTGTAGTGGACTATTTGAGTTTGCAAGTGAAATTGCAAAAAAAGGAAAAAGAAACAGATGCTTATGTTTGTTTCACAGTTATATGTCTTTATGATGCTTATTTTTTGTTACAGAAACGTTTTAATAATGTGACGCATAGTGAACAACTTATGTTAATCTGTTCTGCTGCTACTATTGTTGATAAGAACTTGAAATTTAGATAATGATTTTCAGAAGATGTTTCAATTGCTATTAATTTAACTTCCATCTTGGTTTGCATAAACTCGGAAGTAGCATATAATTGCTGATGTATGTATCTTGTTTTTCTATTGCAGCGTTGTCATTCTTTTAGAATATACCTAATTGTTTTTCTTCAAGCAAGACTGTGTGTCCTGAGTTCTACAAAGATGTGAATAGGATAAACCTGGCTAGGAGTTTAGATTTGAACATTGTGAATGGAGATAATTGTGGTAAGGAGTGTTTTCGTCTTCAATGGACTTTACTTATGATACGCAAAATAGTAATATGTGTCCGAAAGCATGATTTCTAACTTTAACATTCTATGTACATACTTAATTTACAACTTACTACTTGTTTGCATGTTTTTATTTTTATTCCAGTTGGATCTTTCAGAGCGTCCATACTTGAAGTGCTTGTTTCTAAGTAAATTCCTTGTATACTTTGAATACTCATTTTGGTGATTTGAATATATTATATAGGATATCCATGGATTATGGTGATAAAAGTTGGATGAATCTCCTTAGATGGACGGATGAGTATATAGGTGGGGTGAATAATTTTCTTGATAAGGCATTTGAGCGAGCCGCCCAAGGAAATGAAATTTATTATACCTTTGTAAAAAGTGCATTAACCGCTATTGGCATTATAGAAATATGGTGGAAGATCATTTAGTTGTTCATGGGTTTGTTGATGGTTATACCAAATGGGTTTTCCACGAGGAGGAATTATCCTCGAGAAATACACCTTCTCCCAGCAATGATGATGAAGGTTATAACATGCGTGATATTGATGGAATGCTTCATGATACATTTAGAAATAAGGGTCAGGAAGGGGATGAACAAGGAGCTGGGGAAAGACAATCTGACGAAGCAAGGAAGCTTTTCAAATTACTAGAGGAAGGAAAACAAGAATTATATCCGGGTGTGAAAATTTCAGTAAATTGAGTTTCACTATTCGGTTGTACTTGATTAAATCCTTGCATGGGTTGAGCAATGTGGCATTCTCAGATTTGTTAGAGTTGATAAAAGAGGCATTTCCCTTTGCTCAGGTACCAGAATCTTTCAATAAGGCTAAAAACATGATAAATGATTTGGGTCTTTATTACGAAAAAATACATGCATGCCCCAATGATTGCATTTTATTTTCAAAAGAAAATGAGAAGGCTGATAATTGCTCTATTTGTGGGTCTTCAAGAAGGAAGAATGCTGGTTCTTTGACTAATGCAAGCTCTAATATCCCTAAAAAGAATTTAAGGTACTTTCCTTTAAAGCCTAGGCTTCAGAGGATATTCATGCGTCCTGAAATGACTGCTACGATGAGATGACATGCTAATGAACGACTCAATGATGGGAATATAAGACATCCTGCTGATGGGGAAGCTTGGAAGTATTTTGATTCTTTGCACCCAGAATTCTCTAGCGATCCTCGTAATGTTAGATTGGGTCTTTCAAGTGATTGTTTCAACCCGTTTCGAATGATGAGCATTTCTCAAAGAACGTGACATGTTATGTTAATGAACTATAATATATCACCGTGGATTTGTATGAAGCCAAAGTATATAATGTTTTCCAACATTAGTTATGCTTCTAGGATGGAGCACTAAGGGGAAATTAGCATGCCCCACTTGCAATTATGACACATGCTCTCAATATCTCAAACATAGTCACAAGATGTGTTACTTGGTCCATCGAAGATTTTTGCATGTTGATCATCCATTCCGAAGAGATAAGAAGTCATTTGACGATAAAAAGGAGCACAGACTTGCACCTGCTCCTTTGACGGGTGAGGAAGTGTTTGATGAGTCCATTCCGAAGAGATACGAAAGGAGCTACTACCAAAAGCAAACAATGATGGAACTGTAAGTTTGGCTAAATTTAGATTCTATATGGTACCAAAATAGAAAATTTTGTTTTGTACTGACATGAAAAATGCTAAATTACCAAAAGGATGTGGTTCAAATATTTCAGAACGCGTGCATGTGAAGGAGATGAAAATATCAGGGTATAAGAGTCATGATGTTCATTTTATGATGCATTACTTGCTCCAGGTTGCTGTTAGAAAAGTGTTGCCCAAGAATGTTTCATTGGCCTTGATTAGGTTGGGAAATTTCTTTAGAGCTATATGTAGTAAGGTCATAAGGAAAAGAGATCTTGAAAAAGTCTTAAATATTTGAAATAACATGTGAGCTTGAAAAAATTTTCCATCCAACATTTTTTGACATAATGCCACATTTTCATGTTCATTTGGTGAATGAAATTAAGCTTGGGGGGGGGGGGGAGGCTCATCTTCGTTGGATGTATCCCATTGAGAGAAACCTATGTAAGTACAAGGCGTTTGTACGCAATTGATCATGTCCAGAAACGTCAATAGCCAAGGGGTTTTTGGCTGATGAGTGCTTGACTTTTTATTCGAGATACCTACATGATGGCGTGAATACAAAATTCAGTAGGTACCACACTGTGGATGATGAGTGCTCTCAAAATTTGTCACCTTTATTCTCTAATATAGGCCATCCAATTGGAAGTAAGAAAAAAAAAATACTTTTCTCATGGATGCACAGTTATGTTTTGAAGCACATCGATATGCCCTGTTCAATACCGGAGATGAGCAAATGGAAAAGTTTATCGAGTAAGATAAATTTTAAATATGTTTATATTCTATTTTATATTTGTTTATTATATGATTAAAATTGAAAATATCATGATTGCAGGGAACATAAGAATTTAATTGTTAATCACAGTAGATCAAATGCATGGGAAAGAGCAAGGAATCATAGTCGGGAATTCAGTAATTGGTTTAAGGAGAAAGTTAAAAATACTGTAGTGCCAGATTATTTACGATGGCTAGCCAAAGGACCCAATATGGTGGCCAAAAGACATACTGCATATTTTATTAATGGATACCGATTTCATACGCAAGAACGGGATCCCCGATACACGACTTAAACTAGTGGAGTGACTTTATCGGCAACAACTGATAGTTTTGCTAGTGCTAGGGACCAAAATCCCATTGATGGTGAGGTTATCTATTATGGAGCTATTCAGGATATCATTGAGCGTTGTACTATTTAGATGTGATTGGTTTCGTAATGAAATAGATGATTATGGGTTGACTCGGGTGTACTTCAATAGATTATGCAATACAGATGAGCCTTTTGTGTTGGCATCACAAGTTTATCAAGTTTTTTATGTGGAGGATCCAATTGAAAAAGATGTTTATTATGCAAGGAATAAAGTACCTGTTGATTTGTATGATCTAGAAGAAGAGAATTGTCCGAATATTGGAGACGCATTTTGGAGGGAACCTAATAATGACATCGGTTCCTCCTCTAGATTACTTGATGTTGACGTTAGATGGTCAAGAGAAGATATACCCGTTGATTTTGTTGATATTCCAACTAATGCACAATATTCACATGATATGATTATAGAATCGGAAGAGAAGGATGAGTTTGATGATACTGGTTGGGACTGAATGGAAGCAGATGATTAGATAAGAAAGTTCTGAAATTCATTTAAATATATTCTTTTTTGAGTAAGTGATAATACATTTATATATATTAAGATTATTTATATATATCTAATTCTGTTTCATTTTCTTTTTAGGGAGATTGTTATCTGTTTGTTAAATGTCTTAGGTGCATAATACAAATAAGTTTCATACATCAACGTTTCTATATTTTTATACTATCTTTTTTTGTTTATCATTATTTGACGGCTAATAATTTGTTGCTTGGAACTGAAAACATCAACGTTTCATTTGTCTATTAAGTTTCAAAGAACTTTCTTCATATTATCAAAATAGTGATCTTTGTTCTCTTATGTTCTATTAAGTTTCAATGATGTTTCTATTTTGAATCTAGAGCATTGGTTTTATTAGTATTTGAGATATCTGTTAATTACTTCAAAAACATGAAAATAGATAGTTGCATTTTGAAGTAATTGATGTGCGAATTATAGTCAAATTGAAATTGTAACGCAGTAACGTAGTGATATAAACATCAGTGCCGATTTGTAGAGGAATCCACGGTCAGTATCTGTTTTTTGTGTATTTGTAGGTGTGCGTAGCGATATATGTACTTATAATTGTATTAGAACAATTCATGATTGAAGAGTCAGAATCTCGATCACTTGCATTTTTGCGAAATCAAACGTTGACAACAAAAAGAACTTTTCATGAAAATGAAGGAAGAAAATCAAAAGCTGAGAAGGTTTCGCAAAGATCTCAATTGCAAGAAAACGTACAGCAAGTGCCATTGATTTCTACCTCTTCTACAGCACAAGCAGCACAAGAACAAGTGCGGCAAGTGCCAATAGATTCCATCACTCCTACATCACAAGTTGTGCATGAACCATCTGAAGATTCTACCAATGGTGATGCAATTGCACAATCTGAGGAACCAGACTAGTGTGTGTGTGTATATATATATATATATATATATATATATATATATATATATATATATATACGAAAAAGAGTACACATATTTAGTAATGCGTCTATTAGTTGCCTCGTTAAAAACCTTACAAGGAAAACCCAGTGGGACAAAACCTTGAAAGGGAAAAAGAGTGCAACACGCATTAACTCCCCCTAATGAGAGCATCAATTCACATATTTGAGCCTTTGCATTTTAATCTTGTGCACCATCTTCAAAACGATCTTTGGTAGAGATTTGATAAATAAATCAGCCATATTAACTTGAACGAATATTTTGCACCTTGAAATCATCACTCGTGATAGATATATAACGTCTTCACAAATGTCGTGGAATGGCTCTTCAATATTTTCATAGAGGTATCCTCGCTATCACATTATCATGCTTATAGTTATAGCAAGATATAGTTGTGCATAAATTGCATTAAGGAAATGGTACCTCAAGATCAAGAATTGTATATGCTTCAAGCAACTTAAATCCTTTATGGATTGTCATATAAGTTGAGTCATATAAGCCATATTATAGACTTTAGATGCATATCAAGTTTTCATGTCATGCTAGACGTATAAGGTATCGAAAAACTGATTACACATACCATTGACTTTATACTTTCAAGTATTCGAACTACATGTCCAAAACTACATGTCTTTCATATGGAATCAATTCTACTTGAATTGTATCTCTTCCATTTGGCCAATATTTTGTTTGTATTCGACAAACTTAAGATCCTCATCGATATTTAGCGCTATCTTAGATGTCGTCGACGAACATTTTATATCGGTTCCAGTAAATTTTCATAAAGACATAACATGGAGATCTCTTCATTCATATATTCAGGTACCTGAATCTCTCATGAGATTTTATGAAGTGTTATGTCATGTGATTTTCTAGATCACTTGCCTCCTTATTATGATCACTTTGATCATTTGCTCATCTTCTTTATCAAGCAGTTCTTTTTGAAACCGATTTGTCTATACGCTTTATGCGTACCATAGACTTTGTCCTTCTAGGACTTAATATGAGCATTTGCAATGAGAATACTAGTTACTTTCTTTGGGTCAACAAATACGTCTGGCATGCTTTGCAATATATTGCAAATGAATTATCCTTTTATGAACTTGAAGTTCATATTATCCTATTCGAGGATCTATATGTATAAATAATAATTCATTCCATGTAACTCTTTTCTCAACTTTTTATCATGTCTCCCCCTCATTTAGAAAAACTAACTTGTTTCCTCAACTTTGGAAATCTATCTTTGTGCATTATTGTGTTAATATACACTGCACATTAATAATAATAAGATATAATTATTTGGTTCCTGACCCTGAACAACTTCTGAGGGGAGAATATAATATACTCTCTCGTATAACGTATACCAAACTGATATGGATAATTTTGTTCACATAAGCAATGGTTTAGCGATTAAGTGGAGGCACTCAATAAATTAGTTTGCTAAACCAACTATGATGTAAACCAACTTATCAAGATGAACTTCTTGAATAGAAAATCTGGAAATTATGAAGGAAGTTCATAGAATAATTGACAATCATTATGCTCAATCCCAGCTCAGCCCGCTAGTGATATTGTTCGCTGAGCCTAGGCCCTCGCGGGTTTAAAACGCGTCACCAGGTTTAAGGCTTGTTAACTTATATACCCAGCATCCTTCTTGTGTTTTGCCGATGTGGGATTATGCCGACTTGAGGTGTTGCAGAATGTTAGTTCCAAATGCATGGAGGTTCCATTATTTAGCCTTTACTTTCTTTCTCTTTAAATATACTTCTCCTATCTATTTGATAAATTTCATCATACTAAAGCCCCAAAGTCAAAAGTGAATTACTAAAATATCCTACAAAACTTGAAGGACCATTGTATCCTTTACTTGAATGCTACTTTATAATATTATTTTTGTAAAGTAGAAGCTTTGGGATTGAGAATAATGATCGTCAAATGTTCTAAGCTCTTCCTTCATGATTAAATTCTGGATCTAAGGTAAGTATTTTACTTTTCGCTTTCAAATTCTTGTCATTCTATAATTTAATTTTAAATACAAGCAAAGACGATAAATTTTGATTGCAACTTTAAGGTAGCTTGAAAGATATTATAACCACCCAACGAGGTAAAATTTTTATGTCTTGCCATGATCAAATTCATGAATGATTGTGGGCAAAGAATTAAAAATCCGTCCCATTGAATTTGCTCCATTCTCATTCCTTTTAGAGAATGTGATAGCAGTATGTGATAATTCTGAAAGAAGACAAAATGATTACTGTGAAGGTATCAATGGATGTGGACGTGGTAATAGATGAAATTATTATCGTCATTATTGTGGTAATGAGAACAATAAGGATTCTCAAAATAATTATTCACTTTGTGAAAGTAATATATATCATCGATTTGACATGAGATTTTATATAGCACATACAGATTATTATGGTCCATTCATGGTGTGAATGTGACAACATCTGATTTATGAATACATATTCATTATTGGAAGAATATGAACATGCTATTGGTTTTGAATATACCACACTCACCTCTAGAAGGGGGGTTGAGATGATATAAGAAAATAATGTCATTATTATGGCATGAATGGTCATTGGTCACGTACCTATTGTACGCTAAAATATTTTGATAATGTGATTATTAAAGGACAATAATAATGCAAGAAACATATCTTGCATATAATTTTGACCATGACCATAATGGTACAACTTTCTCTTTAAAAGAAATATTCACTATATGGATATTGATTAATATGTGATAGTACCAAATTAATTGAGAACTCTGCAAGAGCCAATTATATTATTTTGGAGAAACACAATTGAATACCAATAAGGTATTGTGTTGTAGTAAGTCTCAAAGAAACTTATTCAGCTTCCAAAGTATATGCGAAAGCGGTTGATTGTATTGAGATTATAAATAAAGGAAAGATTTGATCTTCCATTACTACAACTTATAGCGGAATAATATGTATGCGAAAAGCTACCCGCTTTATTCTCCAATTTGTACTACACAAATAAAAGAATGCCACAATAAAGTGGATGTTTATTGATATAAAAACTCATATCTTAATAAACATGGAGTTTTATTGAGAAATGCACATGTCATTGTGTAAACATGAACTTATCAATATTGATAATTTATTCAGTTGGCATAATCATTTTAACCATATCAATTTAAAGTGTGATGTGCAAAAATAAACGAGAATCTATATGGGTAAATATTAAAGAACTAGAAAGATCTTTACGAATTATCTTAGGTTGCTTGTTCTCGTTAATTGATAGGCCAATTAAAATTGGGATTGAATCCCATGAATGCTGGAAATATCAAAGGTGAATATGGGCCAATTCATTTGCCATGTATACCATATAAGATGCATCTATGAGATGGTTACATGTGCGATTATTATTAACCCGCAACATGGTGTTTTGCGAGGTAATTTGCTCAACAATTCAATTTAGAGCACAATTTTCATATTTTCTATTCAAGAAGTTCATCTTGATAAGTTGGTTTACATCATAGTTGGTTTAGCAAACTAATTTATTGAGTGCCTCCACTTAATAGCTAAACCATTGCTTATGAGAACAAAATTATCTATATCAGTTTGTTATACGTTATGTACGAGAGTATATTATATTCTCCCCTCAGAAGTTGTTCATGATCAGGAACCAAATAATTATATCTTATTATTATTAATGTGCAGTGTATATTAACACGATAATGCACAAAGATAGATTTCCAAATTTGAGGAAACAAGTTAGTTTTTCTAAATGAGGGGGAGACATGATAAAAAGTTGAGAAAAGAGTTACATGGAATGAATTATAATTTATACATATAGATCCTCGAATAGGATAATATGAACTTCAAGTTCATAAAAGGATAATTCATTTGCAATATATTGCAAAGCATGCCAGACGCATTTGTTGACCCAAAGAAAGTAACTAGTATTCTCATTGCAAATGCTCATGTTAAGTCCTAGAAGGACAAAATCTATGGTACCTTGAAGCGTATAGACAAATCAGTTTCAAATAGAACTTCTTGATAAAGAATATGAGCAAATGATGATCACATGACATAACACTTCATAAAATCTCATGAGAGATTCAGGTACCTGAATATATGAATGAAGAGATCTATATGTTATGTCTTTATGAAAATTCATTGGAACCGATATAAAATGTTCGTCGATGACATCTATGATAGCCCTAAATATCGATGAGGATCTTAAGTTTATCGAATATAGACAGAAAAATATTGGCCAAATGGAAGAGATACAATTCATGTAGAATTGATTCCATATGAAAGACATGTAGTTTTGGACATGTAGTTCAAATACTTAAAAGTATAAAGTCAATGGTATGTGCAATCAGTTTTCGATATCTTATTTGTCTAGCATGACATAAAACTTGATATGCATCTAAAGTCTATAATATGACTTATATGACTTAACTTATATGACAATCCATGAAGGATTTAAGTTGCTTTAAGCATCTACAATTCTTGATCTTGAGGTACCACTTCCTTGTTGGAAACACGTTCTCAATGCAATATACTAAAACGTGTGTTCTTTTGTATAGGTTTTGATGAATGACAAACGAAGCAAAAATTGATATATGACGAAGTTCAAGAAACAAGCGCACAATTGACATACAACGAGATTCAAGCTCAAGACAAAGTTTTATAGTTTAATTGAGTCATTCTTAATTGTGATCTTGATCCTACAACTTGACTCGTAACATGGCTTCTCTCATAAAACTATTTTCCAAAATCATGCATATTTAATTTAATGTCAAATGATTTTAAATCATGCATATTTACAGTAGTCAAAATAATTTTTAGACATTCCTTAAAAATCTGGACTAAGATAATCGATTATGTACTTATGATAATCGATTGTTTTAAGCCAAGACTGCATGACAATCGATTATGAACTAATGAGAATCGATTGTGAGTAAGACAGTAAGCATCATGTTTTCAAACCTGCATGACAATCGATTGTGAACTAATGACAATCGATTGTGACTGAGGCAGTGTCCATCAAAGTTTTTCAAAACTCAGAATAATCGATTATGAACTAACGGTAATCGATTATGTTGAGACAATGTCTTCCAGTGATTTTCAAATTTATTAAATAATCGATTGTTACTTTGGACAATCGATTGTCAAAGAGACATTGTCTAAAAGGTTTTTCAAAAACTGATAAGTAATCGATCTTTGACTTTGTGCAATCGATTGTGAAGATGACCGTTGTCGTAAAGTTTTCAAATACCGTCAGGTAATCGATTATTGATTCTGTATAATTGATTGTTTTGATTAAAATCCGGAAAAGATTTTTTGAACGTTATTGGGTAATCGATTATTGATTTTGTATAATCGATTGTTTTGATTAAAATCCGGAAAAGATTTTTTGAACGTTGCTGAGTAATCGATTGTTGATTCTGGACAATCGATTGTTTGTGGTAAAATCTGGAAAGGATTTTTTGAACGTTGCCAGTAATCGATTATGGATTGTAAGTAATCGATTATCAAGCGTAAAATCTGGGATTGAATTTTGATCTGACTGGCAGACAATCGATTGTTGGGGTTTGACAATCGATTGTCAGTGAGTAAAATCAGCAACTCTTAATTGGCAATTAGGCAACGGTAATGCCAAGTTTTTCAACTATAAATACAGCTTCATTTCAGTGTTTTAAACACAACAACATACTACAACTGATCATTACATTGCTATAAGCTTGCATACTTTTGTTTATCATTTTATATTAAATTTCATAAAGCTTTTGAGAGCCATATTCTTGTCCAAAGTTATTGTGATCCAGAGCTTACTTCTTTTACTCATATCTGCTCATTAAGGAGTATTGTGTTTGAGTGTTTAGTGTTTTATACACTTGTAAGAGAATTGTGATTCTCTTGTTGTAAGGAACTTGTGTTTCCTTGGTTGAAGTCTTGGAGTGTTGTATCTCCGAGCAAAGGTGTTAAGGCTTGTGTCCTTAAGTTGTAAAGGTTTGTTGAGCACCCGTAAGCTTAACAAGTTAGTGGAAAATCTCGAGAGAGTCTCTCGGGGACTGGACTAGCCACGTGTTGTGGTGAACCAGAATATATCGGTGCGTTCTTTCGTTTTTGTTTATTTAACGCACTTATCTATTTCCTGCAAATTTTGATTTCCGCAAGTTTACGCTAAATTTTATTATAACGCTATTCACCCCCCTCTAGCGTTAAGCGTATTTTCCAACAATTGGTATCAGAGCCCAACTCTCTGAAAACTTAACAGTTTGAGAGAACCATCCATGGCTTCTACTCGTGATTCTTTCGCAGGAATTGATAAAGGACATTGCTCCATACGACCACCTCTATTCAACGGTACAAATTACACGTACTGGAAGTAGAGGATGAAGATCTTCGTTCAGTCCAACAGCTTTCACCTTTGGAAGGTGATAATGAAGGGAAATCAAATTCCAACAAAGAAGGTGGAAAACGATTGGGTTCCCAAGTCCGAGGATGAGTATGACGCAGATGACATCCGAAAGGTTCAAAATAATGCTAAAGCAATTAATTTATTATATTGTGCTGTAAATGGTGACGATTACAGAAAAATATCGTGTTGCACAACAGCAAAGGAGATGTGGGATAAGCTAGAAGTTACGTACGAAGGTACGGACCAGGTAAGGGAAGCAAAAATTGATTTCCTAACCCATTCTTATGAATTATTTCACATGAAGGAAGGTGAAAAGGTGGACGAAATGTTTGAGCAATTTTCAATAATCGTAAATGACTTACATGCTCTCAAGAAAACATTCACGGATAGAGAGCTCGTTCGAAAAATTCTTAGAAGTCTCACACCAGCATGGAGATCAAAGGCCGATGCAACTCAAGAATCCATTGGCGTTTCAAACGTCACCATCGACGCACTAAGAGGTAACCTTAAGACCTATGAATCTACTATTCTTAACCCTTTTGTTGATGATCAAAGGAGGCAAAGAATAGCTCTAAAGGCGAGCACAAGCCAACCGCAAATTGATGAGGAAGGAGACAACGAGTTTGGACTCGTTATCAAAAGATTTCAAAAGTTCATGCGCAAGGAGTATGAACGCAAGGGCAAAAAGCAAGGCGAACAAATCAAGTGCTATGAATGTGGTGAAACCGGGCACATCAAATCAAATTGCCCAAACATCAAAAAGGAGAAGAAACCTTTTAAAAAGCAACGTGCATACATTTCTTGGGGAGGCGACTCCGGAGATGAGTCAAGCGAAGGAGAAGAAGACGAAGCAGCAAATCTTTGCCTTATGGCACAAGAAGACAACAAAGATGAGGTATGTCAAATTTCGTCTAAAAACTTCTTTACTCTTGAAGAAATGCGAACTGCTTTTGATGAACTATATGCTGAGTTTATTAAGGCTTCAAAAACTGTTAAGGGCATAAAAGAAAATGCTTCATTAAAAGAAAAGGATTTTCAAAAACAGTTTTTTTTGAAAGAAAAGGATTTAGAAAAACTGGTTTTAGAAAATGAAAAGCTGAAAGAGGAAAACAACTTTTTTGGAAAAAGAAGCGCCGATAAGCCCGAAAGGTCTACAAAAAATTGTTCCTCTTGCTTGCATCTCAAAAATGAGGTAGATAGACTCAAAGGTACCTTAGATAAGTTTAATTCTTCCCACAAGAATTTGAATGAGGTCCTTGTAAATTTAAAATCAACCAAGCATGGCATAGGATTTAAGAATGAGGTTAAAGAAAAGGTTGAAGCCAAACCCCAACCACCTAAGGCTCAACCTAGGACTAATAAAACAAATGCTTATCCTAGAAATAGCAATCCTAGAACCAATATGCATGCTAGACAAAATGCTGAACATTTTAGAAGACCTAGAAATGGCCTTCAACCGAGAAAAAATCACTCTAGAAATGCTGCCCATCCTAGAGCTCATAGTAGGAGAAATAATTCTCATGAAATGTGAAATAGTCATAGTGTAAGAAATTTTCATCCGTCTAGTTACTATGAACCTAGAAGGATGCATAATCCAAATGTGATTTGTCATTATTGTAGACGTATTGGTCATATTGCTCCTGCATTCTTTACACGTCATAGACATATTACTCAATCGCATCATTATAATATGCCTAACCCCCAAGGACCCAAGATGGCATGGGTACCTAAAGAACATTAATTTGTTTTGTAGGTGTGCTTGAAGGGATCAAGTGTACTATGGTACCTTGATTGTAGATGCTCCAAGCATATGACGGGAGATGAATCCAAATTCCTTCAATTAGAGCACAAAGAAGGAGGAAGTGTTATCTTCGGTGATAACAATAAAGGAAAGATCATCGGCATCGGCTCGGTCGGTGAGGATGAAAAAACCTCTATTAAGCATATATTACTTGTTAAAGGATTAAAGCATAATCTCTTGAGCATAAGCCAATTGTGTGACAAGGGAAATCTTGCTTTATTTGATTCGGATGAATGCTTAGTGTTCAGACGTAGTGATTTCAAAATTATCCTCCGTGGCTTTAGAGTGGATAATATTTATATGGTTGATCTTGCTAATTCGTCACCCGATTATGTTGATTGTCTAATGAGTAAAGAGGATGATACTTGGCTATGGCATCGTAGAGTAGCACATATCAATATGCATCTTTTGAACAAATTGATTTCTCAAAACTTAGTTGTTGGTCTTCCCAATTTAAAATTTGAAAATGACTCTATTTGTGACTCGTGTCAAAAGAAGCAAACAAAAGCATCTTTCAAATCTAAAAACATTGTTTCAACTTCTAGACCATTGCAATTGCTTCATATGGATTTATTTGGTCCCTCTCGCATTGAAAGTTTAAGAAGAAATAGATATGCTTTTGTGATTGTTAATGATTACTCGAGATTTACTTGGACTTTATTTCTTGCCAATAAAAGTGATGCTTTTCAAAATTTTAAATATTTTCTTAAGCGTGTTCAAAGTGAGAAAGAAACAACCGTCACTTCAATTAGAAGTGATCATGGGGGAGAGTTTGATCACAATCTCTTTGCGGACTTTTGTGACGAACTCGGAATCGAGCATACCTTTTTCGCTCCACGTACACCACAACAAAATGGGGTGGTGGAAAGGAAAAATAGGTGTCTCGAAGAGATGGCTAGAACCATGCTCGACGAAGCTAAGATACCCAATCATTTTTGGGCAGACGCCGTGAGTACCGCTTGCTATGTTCTAAATAGAGTAGTAATTCGGCCGATACTCATGAAAACCCCCTATGAACTTTATAAGGGTAGAAAACCAAATATTTCCCATTTTAGAGTTTTTGGTTGCAAATGTTTTGTTCATAACAATGGCAAAGACCAATTGGGTAAATTTGATGCTAAGTCGGATGAAGGTATTTTCATTGGATATTCCTCACGTAGTAAAGCATATAGGGTCTTTAATAAAAGAACCCAAATTGTGGAGGAATCCCCTCATGTTGTATTTTCCGAAAATAATGCTCGCTTGGCGAGAAAGGATTCCGGTTTTGATCTTGCAGGTATCTTAGATAGCTTGAAAGAAAAAATACAAGAGGAACCACCCAAGGAAAATAAAGATGAAACTGAGGAACAACCAACGGAAGAAGCGCCACAATTGGAAAAAGAAACAAAAGTGCCAAATGAGTGGAGGACGATCAAAGATCACCCTCTTGAACAGGTAATTGGAGACGTCGGAGGAAAGGTAAGTACCCGAAACTCTCTTAAGAACACTTTAGGACACACTTCTTAAGAGCTCACGTTCTCACTTGGCAATACTAGTTTAAGTTATTACTTCTTTACAAATTACTGACTTGAGCGTCGGAGACGTTTAATTCTATTTTGCAGGTATCACCCTAAAAGATAGGGGGAATTATAAAGTTTTGGCACAGAACAATCGATTGTTCCAAGCAAATAATCGATTATTTTACTGTGCTGAAAATCGATTAGCAGTATCACTAATCGATTGTTTATGGTTTATGTTCATTATGCAGTTTTGTTTAATAATTGACTCCTTAAATTGCATAATCGATTTCTGTCTCAGCCATTCAGCAATGCTTTTCCAAAAGTAGGGGGAATTATAAAGCATGACGCGCAAGAATCGAGTCTTCTTCAGAAAAATCTGTTTCCCTCATATAAATAATCGATTATCTCGTATCAATAATCGATTGTAATGCTATCATTTGAGCTATTATACTCTCCTTAAATAATCACACCATCTTTCCAATAAATAAACAAGGTTTATTTCATCTTTGGCATCTTATTATTTTTGCTAATGGCAAAAGGGGGAAGATAACGGGTATGATGCACTCTCAAATTATAAGCTTAAATTGAGGGGGAATTCTCAAATTGAGGGGGAACAAATTGCATACTTGTTGCATGCATATACTTGTCTTGAATCGTCAATATAAATTGCTTGTCTTGCATATCCCGATATAAATTTCTTGTCTTGCATATCCCGCTTAATGTTTGCCATTATCAAAAAGGGGGAAATTGTTGGAAACACGTTCTCAATGCAATATACTAAAACGTGTGTTCTTTTGTATAGGTTTTGATGAATGACAAACGAAGCCAAAATTGATATATGACGAAGTTCAAGAAACAAGCGCACAATTGACATACAACGAGATTCAAGCTCAAGACAAAGTTTTATAGTTTAATTGAGTCATACTTAATTGTGATCTTGATCCTACAACTTGACTCGTAACATGGCTTCTCTCATAAAACTATTTTCCAAAATCATGCATATTTAATTTAATGTCAAATGATTTTAAATCATGCATATTTACAGTAGTCAAAATAATTTTTAGACATGCCATAAAAATCTGGACTAAGATAATCGATTATGTACTTATGATAATCGATTGTTTTAAGCCAAGACTGCATGAAAATCGATTGTGAACTAATGACAATCTATTGTGAGTAAGACAGTGAGAATCAGGTTTTTCGAACCTGCATGACAATCGATTGTGAACTAATGACAATCGATTGTGACTGAGGCAGTGTCCATCAAAGTTTTTCAAAACTCAGAATAATCGATTATGAACTAATGGTAATCGATTATGTTGAGACAGTGTCTTCCAGTGATTTTCAAATTTATTAAATAATCGATTGTTACTTTGGACAATCGATTGTCAAAGAGACAGCATCTAAAATGTTTTTCAAAAACTGATAAGTAATCGATTGTTGACTTTGTGCAATCGATTGTGAAGCTGACCGTTGTCGTAAAGTTTTCAAATACCGTCAGGTAATCGATTATTGATTCTGTATAATTGATTGTTTTGATTAAAATCCGGAAAAGATTTTTTGAACGTTATTGGGTAATCGATTATTGATTTTGTATAATCGATTATTTTGATTAAAATCCGGAAAAGATTTTTTGAACGTTGCTGAGTAATCGATTGTGATTCTGGACAATCGATTGTTTGTGGTAAAATCTGGAAAGGATTTTTTGAACGTTGCCAGTAATCGATTATGGATTGTAAGTAACCGATTATCAAGCGTAAAATCTGGGATTGAATTTTGATCTGACTGGCAGACAATCGATTGTCAGTGAGTAAAATCAGCAACTCTTAATTGGCAATTAGGCAACGGTAATGCCAAGTTTTTCAACTATAAATACAGCTTCATTTCAGTGTTTTAAACACAACAACATACTACAACTGATCATTACATTGCTATAAGCTTGCATACTTTTGTTTATCATTTTATATTAAATTTCATAAAGCTTTTGAGAGCCATATTCTTGTCCAAAGTTGTTGTGATCCAGAGCTTACTTCTTTTACTCATATCTGCTCATTAAGGAGTATTGTGTTTGAGTGTTTAGTGTTTTATACACTTGTAAGAGAATTGTGATTCTCTTGTTGTAAAGAACTTGTGTTTCCTTGGTTGAAGTCTTGGAGTGTTGTATCTCCGAGCAAAGGTGTTAAGGCTTGTGTCCTTAAGTTGTAAAGGTTTGTTGAGCACCCGTAAGCTTAACAAGTTAGTGGAAAATCTCGAGAGAGTCTCTCGGGGACTGGACTAGCCACGTGTTGTGGTGAACCAGAATATATCGGTGCGTTCTTTCCTTTTTGTTTATTTAACGCACTTATCTATTTCCTGCAAATTTTGATTTCCGCAAGTTTACGCTAAATTTTATTATAACGCTATTCACCCCCCCTCTAGCGTTAAGCGTATTTTCCAACATTCCTCAGTGCAATTTATGCACAAATGTATCTTTCTATAACTATAAGCATGATAATGTGATAGAGAGGATACCTTTATGGAGATATTGAAGAGCCATTCCATGATATTTGTGAAGACGTTATATATCTATCACGAGTTATGATTTCAAGGTGCAAATGAATATTATAGTTAATATGGCTGATTTATTTATCAAATCTCTACCAACGATCTCTTGAAGATGGTGCACAAGATTGGAATGAGAAGGCTCAAGGATGTGAATTGATGCTCTCTTCAGGGGGAGTTAATGCACGTTGCACTCTTTTTCCCTAACAAGGTTTTGTCCCACTGGGTTTTCCTTGAAAGGTTTTTAACGAGGGAACCAATAGGCGCATTTATATATATATATATATATATATATATATATATATATATATATATATATATATATATATATATATATATATATATATATCATGCTAATTTTGATTTTCAAAACATCTTATATATACTTCCAGTGTTTTATCTCGATGTTGCAGGAATTCAAAAAAACATATTATGAAGATATTGCACACGTTCGACTAGTTTCTAGACATAAAATTACTCTGAATCATTAAAAACTTGTCGAGATCACAAATTAGATCAAATTTTCTTCTCACAGATGAACTTACATTTTCATTTGAAATCAAAGTTTCTGAACCCATCAGGTTGTCGCATTCCTTTTCCATAATTGCGTTGCAGGAGGTACTGTTTTCTGTTTCACTAAGTACTTCTGTTTTCAAATTGGGTATCTCCATGCTCATATCTAGCTCGTCGGGTAGCTTTCTCGGCACATTGGGAAGGAATGAGACCTTTTGTCCTCTTAATATACTTGATTGGAGGAAAGTAGATAAAAAAATGATATTTGGAAATATGTCAAGAGTTTGAATTTACTAATGTTCAATAAGCATTGATATTTCAAATTTCTTATGTTAAGCCAATTGCACTAAATTTGTAGGAAAAATATGTCATTCCTGAAGAAGCAAAGAATTGGGTTTTTGATTCAGTTTGTACTGCTTGGAGAAAGTATAAAAATTAGTTGAAGGGAAAGCACTTTGAACCATATGATAATGACAAGCTTCGAATGGAAAATAGGCCAAAAAATGTTCCGGAGTCTCACTTTTAAAGATCTTCTTGAATATTGGAACTCTGATACCGCCAAGGTAATGGTGACCTTGAAACCCTATTTGTTTTTGGCTAAGTTTTTTAGGATATGTTAGCCCTTTGGCACAGTGCTTCATTGAAATTTGATACTGAGCTATAAAGTAAACGTTTTGGTTAGAAGACAATCTAACAATCGTATTCACACAACAAAAAATACTAGTGAAGCTTGCGATAAAACTTCACACTGTTAACAGTTTTCTATCATCTGACGACAAGGCTGGTGTAGTTGGTACAAACCGCTGCCTTGTCTCTATTTTGCGCTTACTACTGTTTTGAGCCCTTTGAAGCTGCTGTCCTGAAGCATGTCGTGCTTCTGATGGAATTGGAGATTGAGATTGTGCGCCTAATGGAGTTAGATGCACAGCTGCTGGAGTCTGCTGCATATCACAATCACCATTTGCTACAACTTCCTGTTGCATTTGAACACCCCCATCAACTTGACCTTCTTTTTATGCTTTTTTCCTAGATGATTTTCTAACTGTAATCCAATTATCTCCCTCATCATCCGGATTAAGTGTGGATTCCCCTGTATGTTCAGTAGTTATACCATTTGCTCTGCCTTGCAATGGTGAAGGAGAAGCTACGGATTTCTGTTGTTGCCGATCACTTGATGGTCGTCTTTGATTGAGCCCAGCAGATTTCTCCTGCTCTTTATCTGTAGCATTTCTACAAACACCAGCCCCTTTAATGTCAAGCAAAGCACCAGGTGCATCATCTGTTGCAATCGGCATAGCATTTTTTGATGGGCTTATTGGAATGAAAGTTGTAGCAATAAAATCACCATATTCCTTTTTGTCATCATCGTTTCTTTGTTCCTTCCACAGCTCAGTATGAATGGGGTTCAATCTCTCATTGGCCTGAATTACCTCTTCATTTGAACTTGCTTTGTCTTGTCCTCCTTGATTAGTGTTAGTTATTGTAGCAATTTGTTTTGAGGTCTGTTGATCAATTAAATCTGCACCAACAACTTTTGGATCCCCTGACTCTGAACTTTTAAAACTGTCGAATTCTACTGCTGCATCACGTGAATAGTGGTGTTGTTGTAGTGGACTGCCTGTAGAATATTTCTGTTGCACAACCATGGAACTGTTCTGCTTCTGAGATTCCCAATGTGCATTCAATAAAACATTTTCCTCTGCATTGGATCCCACAGTAGTTGGTCTTTTTCTAACATTTTGAGAGTGGCCTGCAGTTGCTTCCTTTCACTGATCATTAGAAAATCGTCGTTCAACATTTGGGACCTGACTGTTGAAGTCATGTGTTTCTATATTTGTCGTTTTTGGTTTCTGGCTTTATATACACATGCATTTGCTTGTTTATTTGTAGAAAACATCTAAAACCAATATCGAGAATCAGAAAAAGTTGAAGCATCCACATACGGATGGCAAAACAAGTTTTCCTCAAATCATCGAGGTTTGATTTTTTTCTCTTATTTTAGTTTATGTATGAACTTGCTAACTTTGAATGAAAACATTATTATACCAGTTTTCATGTTACTAGGAAAAAAAAGAAGGAAATGGCCGATACGTCAAATACTCTATCAAGTAAAGATATCTTTGTAGCTACAAGGAAAAGAAAACCTGATCGAGTATACAAAAGCTCTTATGAGAGTACAATAAGTAAAGTTGTATGAAATTTCTAGTTTAAAGATTACCGTGATTATTTATATGTTCTTAATTATCGACTTAGTTTTAACTATTCTCTTGCATTTGGTTTGTAGGCTGAAATGGAGAGAATACATTCCACTCAAGAAAGTGGAGATGATTTTGATTCAGTTGATGTGTTTGCATCTGTCATGGGACCTGAGCATCCAGATCGGGCAAGATTATATGAATGAGGAGTCAACAAAACTGTCTTAAAAAAGAAAAAGGGAGATTTTGGGTCCTTTGTAAATGCCACTAATGTGAGAATAGAACAAAAAATGGAGGAAATTGAAGCAGTGGTGGATTTTGTTCATTTCCATATCATCTGTAGATTTGGGATCCCGAAGGTAATCATCATGGACATTGGTTCTAATCTTAACATTAGTTTGATGAAAGAAGTATGTCAGCAGTTCAAGATTACACACCGTAGTTCCACCCCATATCGCCCCAAGGCGAAAGGAGCAGTTGAGGAAGCCAACAAGAATAAAAAGAAGATATTGAGGAAAATGGTAGAAGGGTCCAGAAAATGGCATGAAAAGTTACCATTTTCACTGTTAGGTTATCATACTACTATTCACACTTCAGTAGGTAGGACTCCTTATTTGTTGGTATACGGAACTGAAGCAGTGGTCCCGGCACAAGTTGAAATTCCATCTCTCCAAATTATCACTGAGGCTGAGATTGATGACGATGAGTGGGTCAAAACCCGTTTGGAGCGGTTGAGCTTAATTGATGAAATGATATTGGCAACAGTATGTCATGGCCAATTGTATCAAAAGAGAATGGCAAGAGCATATAATAAGAAGGTGCGTCACGGGAAATTTGAAGTGGGGCAGCAAGTGTTGAAACGAATCCTTCCACATCATGCCAAAGCAAAGGGCAAGTTCGCCCCGAATTGGCAAGAACCATTTATTGTGACCAAGGTGCTATCCAATGGTGCTTTATGCTTGAAAGATGTGGAAGGAAGATGTATCGACATGGCTATCAATTCTGACACAGTCAAGAGATACTATGTATGATTTCTTTTGATTGTAATTGTTGTGTGTTTGTTTGTACTGGGCATTATATCAGAAAATGAAATGACAGAGGCAATTTGTTCTTCTATCCAAACACTTTAAACTTTGCTTCCCCTTATGGGCCTTATTTATTCTTTCGTACCCCTCTTTTGGAATCAGTAATAAAAATGAAAAAAGAGAGAAGAAAAATAACAAAAAACAGAAAAAAGAGTCACAACAAAACAAAGGAATCGAGTGAACTACGTTCGACCTAATTCCTCAAAGAGGATATGTAGGCGCCTCATGGCTCGGTCATAGTGTAGCAAAAATTTTTTTAAAAAAATCCCCAAGCAAGAAAACTGGGGCAGAAGTTGTATTTGTAATTTTGGGAAAGAAGTTTGATTCCAAGAGTTGTAATGTTTTACCCATCAAATTTGTTTTGAACTTTTTGATACCCTTTTTTTTTAGCCACACACAAAAAACCCATATTGATGTCCAAAAAAGACCTCCCGATCAGTATCTGAGAATTGTCAAGTCAGGCAAATGGAAGTCGGAAATAACACTCTGATCCCCAGTAGAAGAGGATCATATGCTGGAGGGAATTTGATAGCCAAAAGTATCCCCAGTAGAGAAAGTCTTGTCGATAACACTCCAATCCACAGCTGAAAAATAAAATGAGAGTGTCTTATCGGTGAAAACTTTCACATGCACCATAAGGCGACGAAAGTTGAGAGAAATAAAATGAGAGAGTCTTATCAGTAAAAACCTTCACAGGCACCATAAAGCGAAGGAGTTGAGAGAAATGAGAGAGTCTTATTAGTGAAAACCCCTCGAAGGGCAACATGAGGCAAAAAGGAGTTAAAAAGGGATGTTGGTTCGGCAAAAGAGTTGGGTTACGGGGCCTTTGAAATGCAAAGTAAGGCCATCAGAAAGGTTGATTGATATAAATAGAATGGGTTGGTTAATCCAAAATGCGCGAAATGATCATTGGGATCGATTATACCGTTCAGATAAGTTATTTTCATTTTTCTTCTCTAGTTGTGCAGAAAGACTTTTTGTTTTTCTATCTTTTGAAGTCATCATTCTTCATTTCTTTTGTTCAATGATTTTTCAATGGTGGTTTGTTTTTAAGGAGGATTGTTCAGAGCCTACTACCAGTCTCCATTATGGTGCAAAGTGAAATGTGGATAGGACAGGTCGAAGATGGTAAGTGTAAGGGAACGAGAAAGATGTAATTGTAAGACCAGGAGGAATACCACCCCTAGGAGGAATATCATCCCCAACAAATAACATCATCCCCAGCAAATTCTTGTAGTGTGATGGGGACAAGAAAGATGTCGTTGTAAGACCAAATGATGGATTGGTCTAAGATTTCGGGAAAATATTGAGTAAAAGTAGAAAAAGACAGTCAAGAAGTTGGTGAATAGAGAATCGCCAAGAAGCAGGAGCATCCCCGGCAGATTATCGACCAAGTTTCAAGATTGTCGGACAACGCGGAGCATGGAAAAGAGGGAAAGGGAAAAACATCCCTAGAAGGAGTGGCATGACCATTTACCATTAAACTGAATAAATTTTCTATGATTTGAAGAAGGGAAAGGAAATGTTATCGATGGAAGAAAGACATTCCACAAGGAAGATTACAAAAACTTGGGCAGAAAACTTTCTGTCATTTTTGAAACTTTTCTCGGAGGAACGAGGAAATCAATTCAAATTTTAAGGGAAAGCAAGAACACAAGTTTGAAGGAAGTAGTTGTGAAGGAGGATAACAAAAATCAAGGAAAGCAGTTTGGAAGGAAGCAGTTGTGAAGGACCACACCAAAAATTAAGGAAAGCAGTTTTGAAAGAAGTTTTGAAGGATGATAAATCAAAGGGAAATGTTTGATGAGGCAAGGGAAGAACAATGCCGATAAGACACAGTTTAAAATGTAGTTGAAGTCAAGAGCCTGCCAGGAGAATGGAGGTTATTATATTTTAAGTAGTAGTTGAAGTCAGGAGCCCGACTGGAGAATGGAGGTTGTTATCATTTTAAATCATAATTGAAGTCAGGAGCCCGCCTAGAGAATGGAGGCTCTATTATCTTTAAATTGTAGTTGAAAAAGGCAGGAGCCCGCCTGGAGAGTGAAGCTATTAAATTTTTAAGCAGTTAAAGTCAGGAGCCCGCTTGGAGAATGGAGGTATTTATATTTTAAGTTGTTGATGAAGTTATGAGCCCACATGGAGAATGGAGGTATTAAATTTTTAAGTAGTTTGAAGTCAGGAGCCCGCATGGAGAATGGAGGTTATTATATTTTAAAGTTGTAGTTTGAAGTCATGAGTCCGCCTGTAGAACAGAGGAATACATTCAAGTTCAAGTCGTTGAAGTCAGTAATTCGCCCGGAGAGCGGAGGATTACAACAAAAATCCCCAGTATAAATTCAAATGCAGGGGTCAGAAGGAAGGAAATAACAGTCAGAAGAAAGAATGTCAAGCTTCGAATGAAAATAATTTGAAGCTCACAAGAAAGAAATATCGGAGGGAACGCAAATCAACAAGACATCAAGGCAACAAGAGATGCTTGAGCAAGTAGAAGATCTAGATAAGACTTTGTAATGCATAGTTTAGTCTAGCTTCTTGTTTTCTTTTTAGCATGGTGTAATAAGGAGATCGGTAAGCGGTAGCAGCAACAACAACAGTAACAACAAAATCGCATTTCCATGGTAGTCCCCGCTACCAAAACTTCCCGAACTACACTGACATGATTCCCTTTTAGCCAGGGATATGTAAGGAAACCTTTGAAGCAGAGGTTTGGTCAAATATTTCAAAAATTATGCTTCAAACGGAGTAGTCAAACGGGCAAAAATTGCTCGTATCCACTCACTTTACTTTTGCACGAAAACTCTTCGTGTTTCCGGACAAAGAGGGGCAGTTGTGAGCACGTGATTTTTTAATTAATTTTGGAATATTGGTAGTTTGATCATTTAATCTAAATCTTAATTAGTTGTGGTGATTACTTATGTTTAGTTATTTTAATAGGTTAATTTGGTTTGATAATGTAATTTAGAGTTTTAGTTTTAATAATTAGGAATTAAAAGGAAAAGAAAGAGATCAGACTGGGTCATTCTATTAACCCCCCACCCCATCAGGCCCAAAACCAAACTCAAAACCAGGCCCAACCCAGGCCCAAAACGAACCAAATCCGGTCCGTCTCTAACCCAACCAAACACGGTTATTTCAGGCGTCCCAATCCAAGGCCATTAGATTTAACCAATCCAACAGTCCACAGCCCACACCTATGTCTGTCTAACTTGACCCTACCCATCCACCAAATACCCAAACCCGCCCCAGCTAAGTCAAAACGACCCCGTTTTCATTACTAATTCAATCAGAACCATTGGATCATAATCATCCAACGACTCTGATTGAATCTTTAATGTTAAAACACAAAATGCCTTACCCCTACCCCAAACAAATTCCCCTCCCCCCATTCACTCATCTCTCAGAGACCCCTAAACCTTCCGCCTCATACCACCGCACACCGGCGGCCAGAAATTACCTCCACCGGCGGCCGACGTCCAAACACCTCCATTTTTACACCCTAGGATCCCCTATACCTCCCCATTTTGAATCCCTAACCCTTATCCCTCGAATCCCAATGGATTGATTCGAATATTATATAAATGAATTAGACCAAAACCCCAATTCATCCAGTTGGTCCCAAATCAATACCATTTGACTACCGGATCAACTTCACCCCTAAACCACCCCTGGTTCCCTTCAAATCATCTTGGGCTCCTTCAAATATCAGATTAAAGATGAGTCCTGAAATCCAAGAACTCCAGTTTTGATGCAAGGTTTAAAAATTTGAGGTTTCAATCAACTATAGTAAAGTGTTCTCAATCGAGAAGACTCGATTAAGGTCCATTTTGGCCTCAAAAATTCAAGTCGAAGCTCAAATCGTTTAGGGTACCTCGATTGAGATTCTGAGGTATTTTCACTTCTTTTCTTTTTTTTGTTGTTGTTAATGCATATTTGACTGGTTTCATTGTATTTCATCATTTTTGGTAATTAGTTCTTTCTTCTCTTTCGGACTCTTTTTGGTCCACTTTCATCATTGTACTGTTGTTGTTGAAGCATATGTTATGAACTATGTGAACAATTAATTAAGTTTTGTCGATTAGGTCGTACATGTTTGTAGTTTGATTGTTAGCTGTTTTTCTGTTTATATTCCTAGTTTCAGGGGGCTCATTGTCAATATGCTTTCAATGATCCTACATCTTGTATTAAGTTTGATTCAAAATGGTGTTAGCTCATTCCCTATATCTTTTTGATCTCCTGCTCTTGGTTGACTCATCATGTTGTTGTTCCCCTGCTCAATCATCTTTGTCTAAGTTAATATTGTTTGGCTCCCAATATGGTTAGCTTACTCCCTTTGTTCTGATGCTATGTGATCTAATTTTGTTTCCAGTTTAAGTTATTGTGTGAATTTGGTTAGTCATTGGTTATAGATGATATGTTTCAGATAAGAAAGGGATTGGAGGTAGGATAGAGCTTCAGTAGGTTCAGGGGGTAACTTGGGAGTTTAAAGGTTTGAAAGGGGGTTAACTGAGAAGTCTGTCCAGCAGGGCACTAATGTGCCATTAAAATAAGGCATTTGTTTAATAAAAGTGGGGAACAAAATATAGTGGTATGGGGGCTCAAGAGGAATTGATTAAACAAACATACGACCATTAACAATAGCATTTGAAATAGGGACATATTGTAGTGGGGTTATAGAAAAAGAGGGGGTTCATTTTCCCTTATTTGTTTAAGTGTCTCAAAAGAGTTATAAGGGGTTGGCCTATTGCCTTTACTAATTGGAAATCAGAAACAGTAGGTTAATAATAAAAAACTAAAAGGATACATATATTAGAGGAATATTACAAACTAAAAAGTAAAAGAAGCATGGGGGTAATAATAAAAGATCCTTTTTACAACTGTAAAAAAGAAAAGGGGCTGGAAAGAGGGTCTGTCTTTGGGTACAAATATAGGCATACCTGGATAGTTTTAGGGGTCGGCTTTTAGTCCTAAAAAAGTCAGTTTTGAGAGTTAAAACTGGAGAGTTTTGGTCAGTCTTTGAGAAGGTCCTGGAATCAGTCTTGTGGTGTGTTTGGTTAATTAGTCCTAGAGAGTGTTTGAGAGAAAGATTTTATGCAGCCAGTTAGTTCAATCGACATTGTTCCAGTGAAAAATACCAAAGTACTATCACATTGTGTCTTTGGTTCAAATTTGATCAAGTTTTCTTCTTTGCTATTTACTGGAGTGTTTGAGGTTCGCTGGTTGGTTTTCGTTTGATTTTGTAGTTCAAATTAGCTGCTTAGGTTGTTTGGTGGTGCTGTCACTACTAGAAATTAGATCTACGGAAACATTTTTTAGTGCTACGGTTTTGGATCCGTTGCTATAGGTTGTCTATTGTTACGATTATAACTGTTACTAATAATTATTAGAACTATCGGGACACTTAGTAAATGAACCATTGCCATAGTCTACAAACCGTTCCTATATAGGTATTTATGGAATCATTTTATATAACCGTAACATAAATCCGTCTGCATATCTGTATTGTTACGATCCTATTTTTTCCCACCCAAATTTTTAATACTCGCTAAAATATTTGAAGGGCCTGCCATCTAATTTCTTTTTAGTCTTATGAAATACACTAAACCCCTAAAAATAGCTAATAGCGAGTTGTCTCCTCCAAAATTGGTACGTTTCCTCCAGTACTCCCAAAATCGCCTTCAAATTAGAGAAAATCCATAAAAAAATATTGTGAATTAGAGAGCGTTTGCGGGATTCAAGAGCTCTCTTCGCGATTGGGATCTAGATTTGCGTCACTGCGTGTTCCTTCTGTTCTTTAGGGCTTGTGTTCCTTCCGTCCTAGAGAGACCAACCTCAGCTTTTTAGGGCTTCTGTTGTTTTGCAGATCATCAGCAATCGTGTTCCTTTTGTGATAATTCGTTTTCCTTCAAAGAGACCTCATCAACAATTCGAGTTGAGGCCGCGCTAGGTTACTGCTCTTCGTAATCTACTTCTCGGGCGAACTCGGCTGATAATCGAGTGCTAAGCACCTTCATTCTCTCTGTATTTACCAATTGTATGAACCTATTTCTCAATTTGGACTGTATGTTCTTGTTTTTTGGCACAATATATTGTGTCTTTGAGTTTGAATATGTGACCTGCAAGCTCTCTGCTCCTTGAATATTCCCAACATCTGCAATATCCAACAACTAGAAGATAAAGTTTTTCTCACTTCTGTAGTGGACTATTTGAGTTTGCAAGTGAAATTGCAAAAAAGGAAAAAGAAACAGATGCTTATGTTTGTTTCATAGTTATATGTCTTTATGATGCTTATTTTTTGTTACAGAAACGTTTTAATAATGTGACGCATAGTGAACAACTTATGTTAATCTGTTCTGCTGCTACTATTGTTGATAAGAACTTGAAATTTAGATAATGATTTTCAGAAGATTTTTCAATTGCTATTAATTTAACTTCCATCTTGGTTTGCATAAACTCGGAAGTAGCATATAATTGCTGATGTATGTATCTTGTTTTTCTATTGCAGCGTTGTCATTCTTTTAGAATATACCTAATTGTTTTTCTTCAAGCAAGACTGTGTGTCCTGAGTTCTACAAAGATGTGAATAGGATAAACCTGGCTAGGAGTTTAGATTTGAACATTGTGAATGGAGAGAATTGTGGTAATGAGTGTTTTCGTCTTCAATGGACTTTACTTATGATACGCAAAATAGTAATATGTGTCCGAAAGCATGATTTCTAACTTCAACATTCTATGTACATACTTAATTTACAACTTACTACTTGTTTGCATGTTTTTATTTTTATTCCAGTTGGATCTTTCAGAGCGTCCATACTTGAAGTGCTTGTTTCTAAGTAAATTCCTTGTATACTTTGAATACTCATTTTGGTGATTTGAATATACTATATAGGATATCCATGGATTATGGTGATAAAAGTTGGATGAATCTCCTTAGATGGACGGATGAGTATATAGGTGGGGTGAATAATTTTCTTGATAAGGCATTTGAGCGAGCCGCCCAAGGAAATGAAATTTATTATACCTTTGTAAAAAGTGCATTAACCGCTATTGGCATTATAGAAATATGGTGGAAAATCATTTAGTTGTTCATGGGTTTGTTGATGGTTATACCAAATGGGTTTTCCACGAGGAGGAATTATCCTCGAGAAATACACCTTCTCCCAGCAATGATGATGAAGGTTATAACATGCGTGATATTGATGGAATGCTTCATGATATATTTAGAAATATAGAGGGTCGGGAAGGGGATGAACAAGGAGCTGGGGAAAGACAATCTGACGAAGCAAGGAAGCTTTTCAAATTACTAGAGGAAGGAAAACAAGAATTATATCCGGGTGTGAAAATTACAGTAAAATTGAGTTTCACTATTCGGTTGTACTTGATTAAATCCTTGCATGGGTTGAGCAATGTGGCATTCTCAGATTTGTTAGAGTTGATAAAAGAGGCATTTCCCTTTGCTCAGGTACCAGAATCTTTCAATAAGGCTAAAAACATGATAAAAGATTTGGGTCTTCATTATGAAAAAATACATGCATGCCCCAATGATTGCATTTTATTTTCAAAAGAAAATGAGAAGGCTGATAATTGCTCTATTTGTGGGTCTTCAAGATGGAAGAATGCTGTTTCTTTGACTAATGCAAGCTCTAATATCCCTAAAAAGAATTTAAGGTACTTTCCTTTAAAGCCTAGGCTTCAGAGGATATTCATGCGTCCTGAAATGACTGCTACGATGAGATGACATGCTAATGAACGACTCAATGATGGGAATATAAGACATCCTGCTGATGGGGAAGCTTGGAAGTATTTTGATTTTTTGCACCCAGAATTCTCTAGCGATCCTCGTAATGTTAGATTGGGTCTTTCAAGTGATTGTTTCAACCCGTTTCGAATGATGAGAATTTCTCAAAGAACGTGACATGTTATGTTAATGAACTATAATATATCACCGTGGATTTGTATGAAGCCAAAATATATAATGTTGTCTATGATCATTCCAGGTCCATCGTCTTCAGGAAATGATATAGACGTGTACCTACAATCATTAATTTGAAGAACTGAAAGAACTATGGGAAACGGGGATAAACACATTTGATGTCGTAACCAACCACACTTTCCGAATGCGTGCTGCCTTATTGTGGACAGTTAGTGATTTTCCAACATTAGCTATGCTTCTAGGATGGAGCACTAAGGGGAAATTAGCATGCCCCATTTGCAATTATGACACATGCTCTCAATATCTCAATCATAGTCACAAGATGTGTTACTTGGGCCATCGAAGATTTTTGCATGTTGATCATCCATTCCGAAGAGATAAGAAGTCATTTGACGATAAAGAGGAGCACAGACTTGCACCTGCTCCTTTGACGGGTGAGGAAGTGTTTGATGAGTCCATTCCGAAGAGATAAGCAGTCATTTGACGATAAAGAGGAGCACAGACTTGCACCTGCTCCTTTGACGGGTGAGGAAGTGTTTGATGAGCTGATTAAATTCAACAATATATTTGGAAAGGGAACTAAAAAAGGCCTCGGAGTGCTAAGGGCCCATGGAAAAAGAGATCCATTTTCTTTGAATTGCCATATTGGGTGCATAACAAATTGAGGCACAATCTTGATGTGATGCACATTGAGAAAAACATATGCGATAGTTTGCTCGGGACTTTATTGAAAATAGATGGAAAGTCAAAGGACGATGGAAAGCCTCGCTATGACTTGCAAGAAATGGGGATACGAAAGGAGCTACTACCAAAAACAAACAATGATGGAACTGTAAGTTTGGCTAAATTTAGATTCTATATGGTACCAAAACAGAAAATTTTGTTTTGTGCTGTCATGAAAAATGCTAAATTACCAAAAGGATGTGCTTCAAATATTTCAGAACGCGTGCATGTGAAGGAGATGAAAATATCAGGGTATAAGAGTCATGATGTTCATTTTATGATGCATTACTTGCTCCAGGTTGCTGTTAGAAAAGTGTTGCCCAAGAATGTTTCATTGGCCTTGATTAGGTTGGAAAATTTCTTTAGATCTATATGTAGTAAGGTCATAAGGAAAAGAGATCTTGAAAAAGTCTGAAATATTTGAAATAACATGTGAGCTTGAAAAATTTTCCATCCAACATTTTTTGTCATAATGCCACATTTTCATGTTCATTTGGTGAATGAAATTAAGCTTGGGGGGGCTCATCTTCGTTGGATGTATCCCATTGAGAGAAACCTATGTAAGTACAAGGCGTTTGTACACAATTGATCTTGTCCAGAAACGTCAATAGCCAAGGGGTTTTTGGCTGATGAGTGCTTGAATTTTTATTCGAGATACCTACATGATGGCGTGAAGACAAAATTCAGTAGGTACCACACTGTGGATGATGAGTGCTCTCAAAATTTGTCACCTTTATTCCCTAATATAGGCCATCCAATTGGAAGTAAGAAAAAAAAATACTTTTCTCATGGATGCATAGTTATGTTTTGAAGCACATCGATATGCCCTGTTCAATACCGGAGATGAGCAAATGGAAAAGTTTATCGAGTAAGATAAATTTTATATATGTTTATATTATATTTTATATTTGTTTATTATATGATTAAAATTGAAAATATCATGATTGCAGGGAACATAAGAATTTAATTGTTAATCACAGTAGATCAAATGCATGGGAAAGAGCAAGGAATCATAGTCAGGAATTCAGTAATTGGTTTAAGGAGAAAGTTAAAAATATTGTAGTGCCAGATTATTTACGATGGCTAGCCAAAGGACCCAATATGGTGGCCAAAAGATATACTGCATATTTTATTAATGGATACCGATTTCATACACAAGAACGGGATTCCCAATACACGACTTAAACTAGTGGAGTGACTTTATCGGCAACAACTGATAGTTTTGCTAGTGCTAGGGACCAAAATCCCATTGATGGTGAGGTTATCTATTATGGAGCTATTCAGGATATCATTGAGCGTTGTACTATTTAGATGTGATTGGTTTCGTAATGAAATAGATGATTATGGATTGACTCGGGTGTACTTCAATAGATTATGCAATACAGATGAGCCTTTTGTGTGGCATCACTTGTTTATCAAGTTTTTTATGTGGAGGATCCAATTGAAAAAGATGTTTATTATGCAAGGAATAAAGTACCTGTTGATTTGTATGATCTAGAGGAAGAGAATTGTCCGAATATTGGAGACGCATTTTGGAGGGAACCTAATAATGACATCGGTTCCTCCTCTAGATTACTTGATGTTGACGTTAGATGGTCAAGAGAAGATATACCCGTTGTTTTTGTTGATATTCCAACAAACGCACAATATTCGCATGATATGATTATAGAATCGGAAGAGGAGGATGAGTTTGATGATACTGGTTGGGACAGAATGGAAGCAGATGATTAGATAAGAAAGTTCTGAAATTTATTTAAATATATTCTTTTTTGAGTAAGTGATAATACATTTATATATACTAAGATTATTTATATATATCTAATTCTGTTTCATTTTCTTTTTAGGGAGATTGTTATCTGTTTGTTAAATGTCTTAGGTGCATAATACAAATAAGTTTCATACATCAATGTTTCTATATTTTTATACTATCTTTTTTTGTTTATCATAATTTGATGGCCAATAATTTGTTGCTTGGAAATGAAAACATCAACGTTTCATTTGTCTATTAAGCTTCAAAGAACTTTCTTCATATTATCAAAATAGTGATCTTTGTTCTCTTATGTTCTATTAAGTTTCAATGATGTTTCTATTTTGAATCTAGAGCATTGATTTTATTAGTATTTGAGATATCTGTTAATTACTTCAAAAACATGAAAATAGATAGTTGCATTTTGAAGTAATTGATGTGCGAATTATAGTCAAATTGAAATTGTAATGCAGTAACGTAGTGATATAAACATCAATGCCGATTTGTAGAGGAATCCACGGTCAGTATCTGTTTTTTTTGTGTATTTGTAGGTGAGCGTAGCGATATATGTACTTATAATTGTATTAGAACAATTCATGATTGAACAGTCAGAATCTCGATCACTTGCATTTTTGCGAAATCAAACGTTGACAACAAAAAGAACTTTTCATGAAAATGAAGGAAGAAAATCAAAAGCAGAGAAGGTTTCGCAAAGATCTCAATTGCAAGAAAACGTACGGCAAGTGCCATTGATTT
The DNA here is from genome assembly GCA_034376525.1 of Nicotiana benthamiana. NCBI lineage: Eukaryota > Viridiplantae > Streptophyta > Magnoliopsida > Solanales > Solanaceae > Nicotiana > Nicotiana benthamiana. Next base: position 76,661,327 of record CM067336.1, read on the forward strand.
CTACCACTTCTACAGCACAAGGAGTACAAGAACAAGTGCGGCAAGTGCCAATAGATTCCATCACTCCTACATCACAAGTTGTGCATGAACCATATGAAGATTCTACCAATGGTGATGCAATTGCACAATCTGAGGAACCAGACTAGTGTGTGTGTGTGTGTGTCTATATATATATATATATATATATATATATATATATATATATATATATATATATATATATATATATATATATATATATATATATATATATATATATATATATATATATATATATACGAAAAAGAGTACACACATTTAGTAATGCGTCTATTAGTTGCCTCGTTAAAAACCTTACAAGCAAAACCCAGTGGGACAAAACCTTGAAAGGGAAAAAGAGTGCAACACGCATTAACTCCCCTAATGAGAGCATCAATTCCCATATTTGAGCCTTTGCATTCCAATCTTGTGCACCATCTTCAAAACGATCTTTAGTAGAGATTTGATAAATAAATCAGCCATATTAACTTGAACGAATATTTTGCACCTTGAAATCATCACTCGTGATAGATATATAACGTCTTCACAAATATCGTGGAATGGCTCTTCAATATTTTCATAGAGGTATCCTCGCTATCACATTATCATGCTTATAGTTATAGCAAGATATAGTTGTGCATAAATTGCATTAAGGAAATGGTACCTCAAGATCAAGAATTGTATATGCTTTAAGCAACTTAAATCCTTTATGGATTTTCATATAAGCCATATTATAGACTTAGATGCATATCAAGTTTTCATGTCATGCTAGACGTATAAGATATCGAAAAACTGATTACACATACCATTGACTTTATACTTTCAAGTATTCGAACTACATGTCCAAAACTACATGTCTTTCATATGGAATCAATTCTACTTGAATTGTATCTCTTCCATTTGGCCGATATTTTGTTTGTATTCGACAAACTTAAGATCCTCATCGATATTTAGCGCTATCATAGATGTCGTCGACGAACATTTTATATCGGTTCCAGTAAATTTTCATAAAGACATAACATGGAGATCTCTTCATTCATATATTCAGGTACCTGAATCTCTCATGAGATTTTATGAAGTGTTATGTCATGTGATTTTCTAGATCACTTGCCTCCTTATTATGATCACTTTGATCATTTGCTCATCTTCTTTATGAAGAAGTTCTTTTTGAAACCGATTTGTCTATACGCTTTAAGCGTACCATAGACTTTGTCCTTCTAGGACTTAATATGAGCATTTGCAATGAGAATACTAGTTACTTTCTTTGGGTCAACAAATACGTCTGGCATGCTTTGCAATATATTGCAAATGAATTATCCTTTTATGAACTTGAAGTTCATATTATCCTATTCGAGGATCTATATGTATAAATAATAATTCATTCCATGTAACTCTTTTCTCAACTTTTTATCATGTCTCCCCCCATTTAGAAAACTAACTTGTTTCCTCAACTTTGGAAATCTATCTTTGTGCATTATTGTGTTAATATACACTGCACATTAATAATAATAAGATATAATTATTTGGTTCCTGACCCTGAACAAATTCTGAGGGGAGAATATAATATACTCTCGTATATAACGTATACCAAACTGATATGGATAATTTTGTTCCCATAAGCAATGGTTTAGCTATTAAGTGGAGGCACTCAATAAATTAGTTTGCTAAACCAACTATGATGTAAACCAACTTATCAAGATGAACTTCTTGAATAGAAAATCTGGAAATTATGAAGGAAGTTCATAGAATAATTGACAATCATTATGCTCAATCCCAGCTCAGCCCGCTAGTGATATTGTTCGCTGAGCCTAGGCCCTCGCGGGTTTAAAACGCATCACTAGGTTTAAGGCTTGTTAACTTATATACCCAGCATCCTTCTTGTGTTTTGCCGATGTGGGATTATGCCGACTTGAGGTGTTACAGAATGTTAGTTCCAAATGCATGGAGGTTCCATTATTTAGCCTTTACTTTCTTTCTCTTTAAATATACTTCTCCTATCTATTTGATAAATTTCATCATACTAAAGCCCCAAAGTCAAAAGTGAATTGCTAAAATATCCTACAAAACTTGAAGGACCATTGTATCCTTTACTTGAATGCTACTTTATAATATTATTTTTCTAAAGTAGAAGCTTTGGGATTGAGAATAATGATCGTCAAATGTTCTATGCTCTTCCTTCATGATTAAATTCTGGATCTAAGGTAAGTATTTTACTTTTCTCTTTCAAATTATTGTCATTCTATAATTTAATTTTAAATACAAGCAAAGACGATAAATTTTGATTGCAACTTTAAGGTAGCTTGAAAGATATTATAACCACCCAACGAGGTAAAATTTCTATGTCTTGCCATGATCAAATTCATGAATGATTGTGGGCAAAGAATTAAAAATCCGTCCCATTGAATTTGCTCCATTCTCATTCCCATTAGAGAATGTGATAGCAGTATGTGATAAGTCTGAAAGAAGACAAAATGATTACCGTGAAGGTATCAATGGATGTGGACGTGGTAATAGACGAAATTATTATCGTCATTATTGCGGTAATGAGAACAATAAGGATTCTCAAAATAATTATTCACTTTGTGAAAGTAATATATATCATCGATTTGACATGAGATTTTATATAGCACATACAGATTATTATGGTCCATTCATGGTGTGAATGTGACAACATCTGATTTATGAATACATATTCATTATTGGAAGAATATGAACATGCTATTGGTTTTGAATATACCACACTCACCTCTAGAAGGGGGGTTGAGATGATATAAGAAAATAATGTCATTATTATAGCATGAATGGTCATTGGTCACGTACCTATTGTACGCTAAAATATTTTGATAATGTGATTATTAAAGGACAATAATAATGCAAGAAACATATCTTGCATATAATTATGACCATGACCATAATGGTACAACTTTCTCTTTAAAAGAAATATTCACTATATGGATATTGATTAAAATGTGATAGTACCAAATTAATTGAGAACTCTGTAAGAGCCAATTATATTATTTTGGAGAAACACAATTGATTACCAATAAGGTATTGTGTTGTAGTAAGTCTCAAAGAAACTTATTCAGTTTCCAAAGTATATGCGAAAGCGGTTGATTGTATTGAGATTATAAATAAAGGAAAGATTTGATATCTTCTATTACTACAACTTATAGCGGAATAATATGTATGCGAAAAGCTACCCTCTTTATTCTCCAATTTGTACTACACAAATAAAAGAATGCCACAATAAAGTGGATGTTTATTGATATAAAAACTCATATCATAATAAACATGGAGTTTTATTGAGAAATGCACATGTCATTGTGTAAACATGAACTTATCAATATTGATAATTTATTCAGTTGGCATAATCATTTTAGCCATATCAATTTAAAGTGTGATGTGCAAAAATAAACGAGAATCCATATGGGTAAATAATAAAGAACTAGAAAGATCTTTACGAATTATCTTAGGTTGCTTGTTCTCGTTAATTGATAGACCAATTAAAATTGGGATTGAATCCCATGAATGCTGGAAATATCAAAGGTGAATATGGGCTCATTCATCTGCCATGTATACCATATAAGATGCATCTATGAGATGGTTACATGTGCGATTATTATTAACCCGCAACATGGTGTTTTGCGAGGTAACTTGCTCAACAATTCAATTTAGAGCACAATTTTCATATTTTCTATTCAAGAAGTTCATCTTGATAAGTTGGTTTACATCATAGTTGGTTTAGCAAACTAATTTATTGAGTGCCACCACTTAATAGCTAAACCATTGCTTATGAGAAAAAATTATCTATATCAGTTTGTTATCCGTTATATACGAGAGTATATTATATTCTCCCCTCAGAAGTTGTTCATGATCAGGAACCAAATAATTATATCTTGTTATTATTAATGTGCAGTGTATATTAACACGATAATGCACAAAGATAGATTTCCAAATTTGAGGAAACAAGTTAGTTTTTATAATATGAGGGGGAGACATGATAAAAAGTCGAGAAAAGAGTTACATGGAATGAATTATTATTTATACATATAGATCCTCGAATAGGATAATATGAACTTCTAAGTTCATAAAAGGATAATTCATTTGCAATATATTGCAAAGCATGCCAGACGCATTTGTTGACCCAAAGAAAGTAACTAGTATTCTCATTGCAAATGCTCATATTAAGTCCTAGAAGGATAAAATCTATGGTACGCTTGAAGCGTATAGACAAATCAGTTTCAAATAGAACTTCTTGATAAAGAATATGAGCAAATGATCAAAGTGATCATAATAGAGGATGAAAGTGATCTAGATGATCACATGACATAACACGTCATAAAATCTCATGAGAGATTCAGGTACCTGAATATATGAATGAAGAGATCTATATGTTATGTCTTTATGAAAATTTATAGGAACCGATATAAAATGTTCGTCGATGACATCTATGATAGCCCTAAATATCGATGAGGATCTTAAGTTTATCGAATATAGACAGAAAAATATTGGCCAAATGGAAGAGATACAATTCATGTAGAATTGATTCCATATGAAAGACATGTAGTTTTGGACATGTAGTTCAAATACCTAAAAGTATAAAGTCAATGGTATGTGCAATCAGTTTTCGATATCTTATTTGTCTATCATGACATAAAACTTGATATGCATCTAAAGTCTATAATATGACTTATATGACTTAACTTATATGACAATCCATGAAGGATTTAAGTTGCTTTAAGCATCTACAATTCTTGATCTTGAGGTACCACTTCCTCAGTGCAATTTATGCACAAATGTATCTTTCTATAACTATAAGCATGATAATGTGATAGAGAGGATACCTTTATGGAGATATTGAAGAGCCATTCCATGATATTTGTGAAGACGTTATATATCTATCACGAGTTATGATTTCAAGGTGCAAATATTCATTATAGTTAATATGGCTGATTTATTTATCAAATCTCTACCAACGATCTCTTGAAGATGGTGCACAAGATAGGAATGAGAAGGCTCAAGGATGTGAATTGATGCTCTCTTCAGGGGAGTTAATGCACGTTGCACTCTTTTTCCCTTACAAGGTTTTGTCCCACTGGGTTTTCCTTGAAAGGTTTTTAACGAGGCAACCAATAGGCGCATTTCTATATATATATATATATATATATATATATATATATATATATATATATATATATATATATATATATATATATATATATATATATATATATATATATATATCATGATAATTTTGATTTTCAAAACATCTTATATATACTTCTAGTGTTTTATCTCGATGTTGCAGGAATACAAAAAAAACATATTATGAAGATATTGCACACGTTCGACTAGTTTCTAGACATAAAATTACTCTGAATCATTAAAAACTTGTCGAGATCACAAATTAGATCAAATTTTCTTCTCACAGATGAACATACATTTTCATTTGAAATCACAGTTTCTGAACTCTTCAGGTTGTCGCATTCCTTTTCCATAATTGCGTTGCAGGAGGTACTGTTTTCTGTTTCACTAAGTAGTTCTGTTTTCAAATTGGGTATCTCCATGCTCATATCTAGCTCGTCGGGTAGCTTTCTCGGCACATTGGGAAGGAATGAGACCTTTTGTCCTCTTAATATACTTGATTGGAGGAAAGTAGATAAAAAAATGATATTTGGAAATATGTCAAGGTTTGAATTTACTAATGTTCAATAAGCATTGATATTTCAAATTTCTTATATTAACCAAATTGCACTAAATTTGTAGGAAAAATATGTCATTCCTGAAGAAGCAAAGAATTGGGTGTTTGATTCAGTTTGTACTGCTTGGAGAAAGTATAAAAATTAGTTGAAGGCAAAGCACTTTGAACCATATGATAATGACGAGCTTCGAATGGAAAATAGGCCAAAAAATGTTCCGGAGTCTCACTTTTAAAGATCTTCTTGAATATTGGAACTCTGATACCGCCAAGGTAATGGTGACCTTGAAACCCTCTCTGTTTTTGGCTAAGTTTTTTAGGATATGTTAGCCCTTTGGCACAGTGCTTCATTGAAATTTGATACTGAACTATAAAGTAAACGTTTTAGTTAGAAGACAATCTAACAATCGTATTCACACAACAGAAAATACAAGTGAAGCTTGCGATAAAACTTCACACTGTTAACAGTTTTCTATCATCTGACGACAAGGCTGGTGTAGTTGGTACAAACCGCTGCCTTGTCTCTGTTTTGCGCTTACTACTGTTTTGAGCCCTTTGAAGCTGCTGTCCTGAAGCATGTCGTGCTTCTGATGGAATTGGAGATTGAGATTGTGCGCCTAATGGAGTTAGATGCACAGCTGCTGGAGTCTGCTGCATATCACAATCACCAATTGCTACAACTTCCTGTTGCATTTGAACACCCCCTTCAACTTGACCTTCTTTTTATGCTTTTTTCCTAGATGATTTTCTAACTGTAATCCAATTATCTCCCTCATCATCCGGATTAAGTATGGATTCCCCTGTATGTTCAGTAGTTATACCATTTGCTCTGCCTTGCAATGGTGAAGGAGAAGCGACGGATTTCTGTTGTTGCCAATCACTTGATGGTCGTCTTTGATTGAGCCTAGCAGATTTCTCCTGCTCTTTATCTGTAGCATTTCTACAAACACCAGCCCCTTCAATGTCAAGCAAAGCACCAGGTGCATCATCTGTTGCAATCGGCATAGCATTTTTTGATGGGCTTATTGGAATGAAAGCTGTAGCAATAAAATCACCATATTCCTCTTCGTCATCATCGTTTCTTTGTTCCTGCCACAGCTCAGTATGAATGGGTTTCAATCTCTCATTGGCCTGAATTACCTCTTTATTTGAACTTGCTTTGTCTTGTCCTCCTTGATTAGTGTTAGTTATTGTAGCAATTTGTTTTGAGGTCTGTTGATCAATTAAATCTGCACCAACAACTTTTGGATCCCCTAAAACTGTCGAATTCTACTGATGCATCACGTGAAGAGTGATGTTGTTGTAGTGGACTGCCTGTAGAATATTTCTGTTGCACAACCATGGAACTGTTCTGCTTCTGAGACTCCCAATGTGCATTCAATAAAACATTTTCCTCTGCATTGGATCCCACAGTAGTTGGTCTTTTTCTAACATTTTGAGAGTGGCCTGCAGTTGCTTCCTTTCACTGATCATTAGAAAATCGTCGTTCAGCATTTGGGACCTGACTGTTGAAGTCATGTGTTTCTATATTTGTCGTTTTTGGTTTCTGGCTTTATATACACATGCATTTGCTTGTTTATTTGTAGAAAACATCTAAAACCAATATCGAAAATCAGAAAAAGTTGAAGCATGCACATACGGATGGCAAAACAAGTTTTCCTCAAATCATCGAGGTTTTATTTTTTTCTCTTATTTTAGTTTAAGTATGAACTTGCTAACTTTGAATGAAAACATTTTTATACCAGTTTTCATGTTACTAGGAAAAAAAGAAGGAAATGGCTGATACGTCAAATACTCTATCAAGTAAAGATGTCTTTGTAGCTACAAGGAAAAGAAAACCTGATCGAGTATACAAAAGCTCTTATGAGAGTACAATAAGTAAAGTTGTAAGAAATTTCTAGTTAAAAGATTACCGTGATTATTTATATGTTCTTAATTATCGACTTAGTTTTAACTATTCTCTTGCATTTGGTTTGTAGGCTGAAATGGAGAGAATACATTCCACTCAAGAAAGTGGAGATGATTTTGATTCAGTTGATGTGTTTGCATCTGTCATGGGACCTGAGCATCCAGATCGGGCAAGATTATATGAATGAGGAGTCAACAAAACTGTCTTAATAAAGAAAAAAGGAGATTTTAGGTCCTCTGTAAATGCCACTAATGTGAGAATAGAACAAAAATTGAGGAAATTGAAGCAGTGGTGGATTTTGTTCATTTCCATATCATCTGTAGATTTGGGATCCCGAAGGTAATCATCATGGACAATGGTTCTAATCTTAACATTAGTTTGATGAAAGAAGTATGTCAGCAGTTCAAGATTACACACCGTAATTCCACCCCATATCGCCCCAAGGCGAATGGAGCAGTTGAGGAAGCCAACAAGAATAAAAAGAAGATATTGAGGAAAATGGTAGAAGGGTCCAGAAAATGGCATGAAAAGTTACCATTTTCACTGTTAGGTTATCATACTACTGTTCACACTTCAGTAGGTAGGACTCCTTATTTGTTGGTATACGGAACTGAAGCAGTGGTCCCGGTAGAAGTTGAAATTCCATCTCTCCAAATTATCGCTGAGGCTGAGATTGATGACGATGAGTGGGTCAAAACCCGTTTGGAGCGGTTGAGCTTAATTGATGAAATGATATTGGCAACAGTATTTCATGGCCAATTGTATCAAAAGAGAATGGCAAGAGCATATAATAAGAAGGTGCGTCATGGGAAATTTGAAGTGGGGCAGCAAGTGTTGAAACGAATCCTTCCACATCATGCCAAAGCAAAGGGCAAGTTCGCCCCGAATTGGCAAGGACCATTTATTGTGACCAAGGTGCTATCCAATGGTGCTTTATGCTTGAAAGATGTGGAAGGAAGATGTATCGACATGGCTATCAATTCTGAAACAGTCAAGAGATACTATGTATGATTTCTTTTGATTGTAATTGTTGTTTGTTTGTTTGTACTGGGCATTATATCAGAGAATGAAATGACAGAGGCAATTTGTTCTTCTATCCAAACACTTTAAACTTTGCTTCCCCTTGTGGGCCTTATTTATTCTTTCGTACCCCTCTTTTGGAATCAGTAATAAAAATGAAAAAAGAGAGAAGAAAAATAACAAAAACAGAAAAAAGAGTCACAACAAAACAAAGGAATCGAGTGAACTACGTTTGACCTAATTCCTCAAAGAGGATATGTAGGCGCCTCATGGCTCGGTCATAGTGTAGCAAAAAATTTTTTTAAAAAAATCCCCAAGCAAGAAAACTAGGGCAGAAGTTGTATTTGTAATTTTGGGAAAGAAGTTTGATTCCAAGAGTTGTAACCCATCAAATTTATTTTGAACTTTTTGATAGCCTTTTCTTTTAGCCACACACAAAAAACCCATATTGATGTCCAAAAAAGACCTCCCGATCAGTATCTGAGAATTGTCAAGTCAGGCAAATGGAACTCGGAAATAACACTCTGATCCCCAGTAGAAGAGGATCATATGCTGAAGGGAATTTGATAGCCAAAAGTATCCTCAGTAGAGAAAGTCCTATCGATAACACTCCAATCCCCAGCTGAAAAATAAAATGAGAGTGTCGTATCGGTGAAAACCTTCACATGCACCATAAGGCGGCGAAAGTTGAGAGAAATAAAATGAGAGATTCTTATCAGTAAAAACCTTCACAGGCACCATAAAGCGAAGGAGTTGAGAGAAATGAGAGAGTCTTATTAGTGAAAACCCCTCGAAGGGCAATATGAGGCAAAAAGGAGTTAAAAGGGGATGTTGGTTCGGCAAAAGAGTTGGGTTACAGGGCCTTTGAAATGCAAAGTAAGGCCATCAGAAAGGTTGATTGATATAAATAGAATGGGTTGGTTAATCCAAAAATGCGCGAAATGATCATTGGAATCGATTATACCGTTCAGATAAGTTATTTTCATTTTTCTTCTCTAGTTGTGCAGAAAGACTTTTCTTTTTCAATCTTTTGAAGTCATCATTCTTCATTTCTTTTGTTCAATGATTTTTCAATGGTGGTTTGTTTTTAAGGAGGATTTTTCAGAGCCTACTACCAGTCTCCATTATGGTGCAAAGTGAAATATGGATAGGACAGGTCGAAGATGGTAAGTGTAAGGGAACGAGAAAGATTTTATTGTAAGACCATGAGGAATACCACGCCTAGGAGGAATATCATCCCCAACAAATAACATCATCCCCAGCAAATTCTTATAGTTTGATGGGGACAAGAAAGATGTCGTTGTAAGACCAAATGATGGATTGGTCTAAGATTTCGGGAAAATATTGAGTAAAAGTAGAAAAATACAGTCAAGAAGTTGGTGAATAGAGAATCACCAAGAAGCAGGAGCATCCCCGGCAGATTATCGACCAAGTTTCAAGATTGTCGGACAACGCGGAGCATGGAAAAGAGGGAAAGGGAAAAACATCCCTAGAAGGAGTGGCATGACCATTTACCATTAAACTGAATAAATTTTCTATGATTTGAAGAAGGGAAAGGAAATGTTATCGATGGAAGAAAGACATTCCACAAGGAAGATTACCAAAACTTGGGCAGAAAATTTTCTGTCGTTTTTGAAACTTTTCTCGGAGGAACGAGGAAATCAATTCAAATTTTAAGTGAAAGCAAGATAACACAAGTTTGAAGGAAGTAGTTGTGAAGGAGGATAACAAAAATCAAGGAAAGCAGTTTGGAAGGAAGCAGTTGTGAAGGACCACAACCAAAATTAAGGAAAGCAGTTTTGAAAGAAGTTTTGAAGGATGATAAATCAAAGGGAAATGTTTGATGAGGCAAGGGAAGAACAATGCCGATAAGACACAGTTTAAAATGTAGTTGAAGTCAAGAGCCTGCCGGGAGAATGGAGGTTATTATATTTTAAGTAGTAGTTGAAGTCAGGAGCCCGACTGGAGAATGAAGGTTGTTATCATTTTAAATCATAATTGAAGTCAGGAGCTCGCCTAGAGAATGGAGGCTCTATTATCTTTAAATTGTAGTTGAAAAAGGCAGGAGCCCGCCTAGAGAGTGAAGCTATTAAATTTTTAAGCAGTTAAAGTCAGGAGCCCGCTTGGAGAATGGAGGTATTTATATTTTAAGTTGTTGATGAAGTTATGAGCCCACATGGAGAATGGAGGTATTAAATTTTTAAGTAGTTTGAAGTCAGGAGCCCGCATGGAGAATGGAGGTTGTTATATATTAAAGTTGTAGTTTGAAGTCATGAGCCCGCCTGTAGAACAGAGGAATACATTCAAGTTCAAGTCGTTGAAGTCAGTAATTCGCCCGGAGAGCAGAGGATTACAACAAAAATCCCCAGTATAAATTCAAATGCAGGGGTCAGAAGGAAGGAAATAACAGTCAGAAGAAAGAATTTCAAGCTTCGAAGGAAAATAATTTGAAGCTCACAAGAAAGAAATATCGGAGGGAACGCAAATCAACAAGACATCAAGGCAACAAGAGATGCTTGAGCAAGTAGAAGATCTAGATAAGACTTTGTAATGCATAGTTTAGTCTAGCTTCTTGTTTTCTTTTTAGCATGGTGTAATAAGGAGATCGGTAAGCGGTAGCCCCCGCTACCAAAACTTCCCGAACTACATTGACATGATTCCCTTTTAGCCAGGGATATGTAAGGAAACCTTTGAAGCAGAGGTTTGGTCAAATATTTCAAAAATTATGCTTCAAACGGAGTAGTCAAACGGGCAAAAATCGCTCGTATCCACTCACTTTATTTTTGCACGAAAACTCTTCTTGTTTCCGGACAAAGAGGGGCAGTTGTGAGCACGTGATTTTTTAATTAATTTTGGAATATTGGTAGTTTGATCATTTAATCTAAATCTTAATTAGTTGTGGTGATTACTTAGGTTTAGTTATTATTTTTAATAAGTTAATTTGGTTTGATAATGTAATTTAGAGTTAGTTTTAATAATTAGGAAATAAAAGGAAAAGAAAGAGATCAGACTGGGCCATTCTATTAACCCCCCACCCCATCAGGCCCAAAACCAAACTCAAAACCAGGCCCAACCCAGGCCCAAAACGAACCAAATCCGGTCCGTCTCTAACCCAACCAAACACGGCTATTTCAGGCGTCCCAATCCAAGGCCATTAGATTTAACCAATCCAACAGTCCACAGCCCACACCTATGTCTGTCTAACTTGACCCTACCCATCCACCAAATACCCAAACCCGCCCCAGCTAAGTCAAAACGACCCGTTTTCATTACTAATTCAATCGGAACCATTGGATCATAATCATCCAACGACTCTGATTGAATCTTTAATGTTAAAACACAAAATGCCTTACCCCTACCCCAAACAAATTCCCCTCCCCCCATTCACTCATCTCTCAGAGACCGCTAAACCTTCCGCGTCATACCACAGCACACCGGCGGCCAGAAATTACCTCCACCGGCGGCCGACGTCCAAACACCTCCATTTTTACACCCTAGGATCCCCTATACCTCCCCATTTCGAATCCCTAACCCTTATCCCTCGAATCCCAACGGATTGATTCGAATATTATATAAATGAATTAGACCAAAACCCCAATTCATCCAGTTGGTCCCAAATCAACACCATTTGACTACCGGATCACCTTCACCCCTAAACCACCCCTGGTTCCCTTCAAATCATCTTGGGCTCCTTCAAATATCAGATTAAAGATGAGTCCTGAAATCCAAGAACTCCAGTTTTGATGCAAGGTTTAAAAATTCGAGGTTTCAATCAACTATAGTAAAGTGTTCTCAATCGAGAAGACTCGATTAAGGTCCATTTTGGCCTCAAAAATTCAAGTCGAAGCTCAAATCGTTTAGGGTACCTCGATTGAGATTCTGAGGTATTTTCATTTCTTTTCTTTTTTTTTTGTTGTTGTTAATGCATATTTGACTGGTTTCATTGTATTTCATCATTTTTGGTAATTAGTTCTTTCTTCTCTTTCGGACTCTTTTTGGTCCACTTTCATCATTGTTCTGTTGTTGTTGATTAGCATATGTTATGAACTATGTAAACAATTAATTAAGTTTTGTCGATTAGGTCGTACATGTTTGTAGTTTGATTGTTAGCTGTTTTTCTGTTTATATTCCTAGTTTCAGGGGGCTCATTGTCAATATGCTTTCAATGATCCTACATCTTGCATTAAGTTTGATTCAAAATGGTGTTAGCTCATTCCCTATATCTTTTTGATCTCGTGCTCTTGGTTGACTCATCATGGTTTTGTTCCCCTGCTCAATCATCTTTGTCTAAGTTAATATTGTTTGGCTCCCAATATGGTTAGCTTACTCCCTTTGTTCTGATGCTATGTGATCTAATTTTGTTTCCAGTTTAAGTTATTGTGTGAATTTGGTTAGTCATTGGTTATAGCTGATATGTTTCAGATAAGAAAGGGATTGGAGGTAGGATAGAGCTTCAGTAGGTTCAGGGGGTAACTTGGCAGTTTAAAGGTTTGAAAAGGGGTTAACTGAGAAGTCTGTCCAGCAGGGCACTAATGTGCCATTAAAATAAGGCATTTGTTTAATAAAAGTGGGGAACAAAATATAGTGGTATGGGGGCTCAAGAGGAATTGATTAAACAAACATACGACCATTAACAATAGCATTTGAAATAGGGACATATTGTAGTGGGGTTATAGAAAAAGAGGGGGTTCATTTTCCCTTATTTGTTTAAGTGTCTCGAAAGAGTTATAAGGGGTTGGCCTATTGCCTTTACTAATTGGAAATCAGAAACAGTAGGTTAATAATAAAAAACTAAAAGGATACATATATTAGAGGAATATTACAAACTAAAAAGTAAAAGAAGCATGGGGGTAATAATAAAAGATCCTTTTTACAACTGTAAAAAAGAAAAGGGGCTGGAAAGAGGGTCTGTCTTTGGGTACAAATATAGGCATACCTGGATAGTTTTAGGGGTCGGCTTTTAGTCCTAAAAAAGTCAGTTTTGAGAGTTAAAACTGGAGAGTTTTGGTCAGTCTTTGAGAAGGTCCTGGAATCAGTCTTGTGGTGTCTTTGGTTAATCAGTCCTAGAGAGTGTTTGAGAGAAAGATTTTATGCAGCCAGCTAGTTCAATCAACATTGTTCCAGTAAAAAATACCAAAGTACTATCACATTGTGTCTTTGGTTCAAATTTGATCAAGTTTTCTTCTTTGCTATTTACTGGAGTATTTGAGGTTCACTGGTTGGTTTTCGTTTGATTTTGTAGTTCAAATTAGCTGCTTAGGTTGTTTGGTGTTGCTGTCACTACTAGAAATTAGAGCTATGGAAACATTTTTTAGTGCTACGGTTTTGGATCCGTTGCTATAGGTTGTCTATTGTTACGATCATAACTGTTACTAATAATTATTAGAACTATCGGGACACTTAGTAAATGAACCGTTGCCATAGTCTACAAACCGTTCCTATATAGGTATTTATGGAATCATTTTATATAACCGTAACATAAATCCGTCTGCATATCTGTATTGTTACGATCCTATTTTTTCCCACCCAAATTTTTAATACTCGCTAAAATATTTGAAGGGCCCACCATCTAATTTCTTTTTAGTCTTATGAAATACACTAAACCCCTAAAAATAGCTAATAGCGAGTTGTCTCCTCCAAAATTGGTACGTTTCCTCCAGTACTCCCAAAATCGCCTTCAAATTAGAGAAAATCCATAAAAAAATATAGTGAATTAGATAGCGTTTGCGGGATTCAAGAGCTCTCTTCGCGATTGGGATCTAGATTTGCGTCACTGCGTGTTCCTTCTATTCTATAGGGCTTGTGTTCCTTCCGTCCTAGAGAGACCAACCTCAGCTTTTTAGGGCTTCTGTTCTTTTGCAGATCGTCAGCAATCGTGTTCCTTTTGTGGTAATTCGTTTTCCTTCAAAGAGACCTCATCAACAATTCGAGTTGAGGCCGCGCTAGGTTACTGCTCTTCGTAATCTACTTCTCGGGCGAACTCGGCTGATAATCGAGTGCTAAGCACCTTCATTCTCTCTGTATTTACCAATTGTATGAACCTATTTCTCAATTTGGACTGTATGTTCTTGTTTTTGGCACAATATATTGTGTCTTTGAGTTTGAATATGTGACCTGCAAGCTCTCTGCTCCTTGAATATTCCCAACATCTGCAATATCCAACAACTAGAAGATAAAGTTTTTCTCACTTCTGTAGTGGACTATTTGAGTTTGCAAGTGAAATTGCAAAAAAAGGAAAAAGAAACAGATTCTTATGTTTGTTTCATAGTTATATGTCTTTATGATGCTTATTTTTTGTTATAGAAACGTTTTAATAATGTGACGCATAGTGAACAACTTATGTTAATCTGTTCTGCTGCTACTATTGTTGATAAGAACTTGAAATTTAGATAATGATTTTCAGAAGATGTTTCAATTGCTATTAATTTAACATCCATCTTGGTTTGCATAAACTCGGAAGTAGCATATAATTGCTGATGTATGTATCTTGTATTTCTATTGCAGCGTTGTCATTCTTTTAGAATATACCTAATTGTTTTTCTTCAAGCAAGACCGTGAGTCCTGAGTTCTACAAAGATGTGAATAGGATAAACCTGGCTAGGAGTTTAGATTTGAACATTGTGAATGGAGAGAATTGTGGTAAGGAGTGTTTTCGTCTTAATGGACTTTACTTATGATACGCAAAATAGTAATATGTGTCCGAAAGCATGATTTCTATCTTTAACATTCTATGTACATACTTAATTTACAACTTACTACTTGTTTGCATGTTTTTATTTTTATTCCAGTTGGATCTTTCAGAGCGTCCATACTTGAAGTGCTTGTTTCTAAGTAAATTCCTTGTATACTTTGAATACTCATTTTGGTGATTTGGATATATTATATAGGATATCCATGGATTATGGTGATAAAAGTTGGATGAATCTCCTTAGATGGACGGATGAGTATATAGGTGGGGTGAATAATTTTCTTGATAAGGCATTTGAGCGAGCCGCCCAAGGAAATGAAATTTATTATACCTTTGTAAAAAGTGCATTAACCGCTATTGGCATTATAGAAATATGGTGGAAGATCATTTAGTTGTTCATGGGTTTGTTGATGGTTATACCAAATGGGTTTTCCACGAGGAGGAATTATCCTCGAGAAATACACCTTCTCCCAGCAATGATGATGAAGGTTATAACATGCGTGATATTGATGGAATGCTTCATGATACATTTAGAAATATAGAGGGTCGGGAAGGGGATGAACAAGGAGCTGGGGAAAGACAATCTGACGAAGCAAGGAAGCTTTTCAAATTACTAGAGGAAGGAAAACAAGAATTATATCCGGGTGCAAAAATTTCAGTAAATTGAGTTTCACTATTCGGTTGTACTTGATTAAATCCTTGCATGGGTTGAGCAATGTGGCATTCTCAGATTTGTTAGAGTTGATAAAAGAGGCATTTCCCTTTGCTCAGGTACCAGAATCTTTCAATAAGGCTCAAAAAAATGATAAAAGATTTGGGTCTTCATTATGAAAAAATATATGCATGCCCCAATGATTGCATTTTATTTTCAAAAGAAAATGAGAAGGCTGATAATTGCTCTATTTGTGGGTCTTCAAGATGGAAGAATGCTGGTTCTTTGACTAATGCAAGCTCTAATATCCCTAAGAAGAATTTAAGGTACTTTCATTTAAAGCCTAGGCTTCAGAGGATATTCATGCGTCCTGAAATGACTGCTACGATGAGATGACATGCTAATGAACGACTCAATGATGGGAATATAAGACATCCTGCTGATGGGGAAGCTTGGAAGTATTTTGATTCTTTGCACCTAGAATTCTCTAGCGATCCTCGTAATGTTAGATTGGGTCTTTCAAGTGATTGTTTCAACCTGTTTCGAATGATGAGCATTTCTCAAAGAACGTGACATGTTATGTTAATGAACAATTATATATCACCGTGGATTTGTATGAAGCCAAAGTATATAATGTTGTCTATGATCATTCCAGGTCCATCGTCTTCAGGAAATGATATAGACGTGTACCTACAATCCTTAATTGAAGAACTGAAAGAACTATGGGAAACGGGGATAAACACATTTGATGTTGTAACCAATCAAACTTTCCGAATGCGTGCTGCCTTATTGTGGACAGTTAGTGATTTTCCAACATTAGTTATGCTTCTAGGATGGAGCACTAAGGGGAAATTAGCATGCCCCACTTGCAATTATGACACATGCTCTCAATATCTCAAACATAGTCACAAGATGTGTTACTTGTTCTATCGAAGATTTTTGCATGTTGATCATCCATTCCGAAGAGATAAGAAGTCATTTGACGATAAAGAGGAGCACAGACTTGCACCTGCTCCTTTGACGGGTGAGGAAGTGTTTGATGAGTCCATTCCGAAGAGATAAGAAGTCATTTGACGATAAAGAGGAGCACAGACTTGCACCTGCTCCTTTGACGGGTGAGGAAGTGTTTGATGAGCTGATTAAATTAAACAATATATTTGGAAAGGGAACTAAAAAAAGGCCTCGGAGTGCTAAGGGCCCATGGAAAAAGAGATCCATTTTCTTTGAATTGCCATATTGGGTGCATAACAAATTGAGGCACAATCTTGATGTGATGCACATTGAGAAAAACATATGCGATAGTTTGCTCGGGACTTTATTGAAAATAGATGGAAAGTCAAAGGACGATGGAAAGTCTCGCTATGACTTGCAAGAAATGGGGATACGAAAGGAGCTACTACCAAAAACAAACAATGATGGAACTGTAAGTTTGGCTAAATTTAGATTCTATATGTTACCAAAATAGAAAATTTTGTTTTGTACTGACATGAAAAATGCTAAATTACCAAAAGGATGTGCTTCAAATATTTCAGAACGCGTGCATGTGAAGGAGATGAAAATATCAGGGTATAAGAGTCATGATGTTCATTTTATGATGCATTACTTGCTCCAGGTTGCTGTTAGAAAAGTGTTGCCCAAGAATGTTTCATTGGCCTTGATTAGGTTGGGAAATTTTTTTAGAGCTATATGTAGTAAGGTCATAAGGAAAAGAGATCTTGAAAAAGTCTGAAATATTTGAAATAACATGTGAGCTTGAAAAAATTTTCCATCCAACATTTTTTGACATAATGCCACATTTTCATGTTCATTTGGTGAATGAAATTAAGCTTGGGGGGGGGGGGGCTCATCTTCGTTGGATGTATCCCATTGAGAGAAACCTATGTAAGTACAAGGCGTTTGTACGCAATTGATCTTGTCCAGAAACGTCAATAGCCAAGGGGTTTTTGGCTGATGAGTGCTTGACTTTTTATTCGAGATACCTACATGATGGCGAGACAAAATTCAGTAGGTACCACACTGTGGATGATGAGTTCTCTCAAAATTTGTCACCTTTATTCCCTAATATAGGCCATCCAATTGGAAGTAAGAAAAAAAAATACTTTTCTCATGGATGCACAGTTATGTTTTGAAGCACATCGATATGCCATGTTCAATACCGGAGATGAGCAAATGGAAAAGTTTATCGAGTAAGATAAATTTTATATATGTTTATATTCTATTTTATATTTGTTTATTATATGATTAAAATTGAAAATATCATGATTGCAGGGAAATAAGAATTTAATTGTTAATCACAGTAGATCAAATGCATGGGAAAGAGCAAGGAATCATAGTCGGGAATTCAGTAATTGGTTCAAGGAGAAAGTAAAAAATATTGTAGTGCCAGATTATTTACGATGGCTAGCCAAAGGACCCAATATGGTGGCCAAAAGATATACTGCATATTTTATTAATGGATACCGATTTCATACACAAGAACGGGATTCCCGATACACGACTTAAACTAGTGGAGTGACTTTATCGGCAACAACTGATAGTTTTGCTAGTGCTAGGGACCAAAATCCCATTGATGGTGAGGTTATCTATTATGGAGCTATTCAGGATATCATTGAGCGTTTTACTATTTAGATGTGATTGGTTTCGTAATGAAATAGATGATTATGGGTTGACTCGGGTGTACTTCAATAGATTATGCAATACAGATGAGCCTTTTGTGTTGGCATCACAAGTTTATCAAGTTTTTTATGTGGAGGATCCAATTGAAAAAGATGTTTATTATGCAAGGAATAAAGTACCTGGTGATTTGTATGATCTAGAGGAAGAGAATTGTCCGAATATTGGAGACGCATTTTGGAGGGAACCTAATAATGACATCGGTTCCTCCTCTCGATTACTTGATGTTGACGTTAGATGGTCAAGAGAAGATATACCCGTTGATTTTGTTGATATTCCAACTAACGCACAATATTCACATGATATGATTATAGAATCGGAAGAGGAGGATGAGTTCGATGATACTGGTTGGGACTGAATGGAAGCAGATGATTAGATAAGAAAGTTCTGAAATTCATTTAAATATATTCTTTTTTGAGTAAGTGATAATACATTTATGTATATTAAGATTATTTATATATATCTAATTCTGTTTCATTTTCTTTTTAGGGAGATTGTTATCTGTTTGTTAAATGTCTTAGGTGCATAATACAAATAAGTTTCATACATCAACGTTTCTATATTTTTATACTATCTTTTTTTGTTTATCATAATTTGACGGCCAATAATTTGTTGCTTGGAACTGAAAACATCAACGTTTCATTTGTCTATTAAGTTTCAAAGAACTTTCTTCATATTATCAAAATAGTGATCTTTGTTCTCTCATGTTCTATTAAGTTTCAATGATGTTTCTATTTTGAATCTAGAGCATTGATTTTATTAGTATTTGAGATATCTGTTAATTACTTCAAAAACATGAAAATAGATAGTTGCATTTTGAAGTAATTGATTTGCGAATTATTGTCAAATTGAAATTGTAACGCAGTAACGTAGTGATATAAACATCAATGCCGATTTGTAGAGGAATCCACGGTGAGTATCTGTTTTTTTGTGTATTTGTAGGTGTGCGTAGCGATATATGTACTTATAATTGTATTAGAACAATTCATGATTGAACAGTCAGAATCTCGATCACTTGCATTTTTGCGAAATCAAACGTTGAAAACAAAAAGAACTTTTCATGAAAATGAAGGAAGAAAATCAAAAGCTGAGAAGGTTTCGCAAAGATCTCAATTGCAAGAAAACATACGGCAAATGCCATTGATTTCTACCTCTTCTACTGCACAAGGAGTACAAGAACAAGTGCGGCAAGTGCCAATAGATTCCATCACTCCTACATCACAAGTTGTGCATGAACCATCTGAAGATTCTACCAATGGTGATGCAATTGCACAATCTGAGGAACCAGACTAGTGTGTATATATATATATATATATATATATATATATATATATATATATATATATATATATATATATATATATATATATATATATATATATACGAAAAAGAGTACACATATTTAGTAATGCGTCTATTAGTTGCCTCGTTAAAAACCTTACAAGGAAAACCCAGTGGGACAAAACCTTGAAAGGGAAAAAGAGTGCAACACGCATTAACTCCCCCTAATGAGAGCATCAATTCACATATTTGAGCCTTTGCATTCCAATCTTGTGCTCCTCTTCAAAACGATCTTTGGTAGAGATTTGATAAATAAATCAGCCATATTAACTTGAACGAATATTTTGCACCTTGAAATCATCACTCGTGATAGGTATATAACGTCTTCACAAATGTCGTGGAATGGCTCTTCAATATTTTCATAGAGGTATCCTCGCTATCACATTATCATGCTTATAGTTATAGCAAGATATAGTTGTGCATAAATTGCATTAAGGAAATGGTACCTCAAGATCAAGAATTGTATATGCTTCAAGCAACTTAAATCCTTTATGGATTGTCATATAAGTTGAGTCATATAAGCCATATTATAGACTTTAGATGCATATCAAGTTTTCATGTCATGCTAGACGTATAAGATATCGAAAAACTGATTACACATACCATTGACTTTATACTTTCAAGTATTCGAACTACATGTCCAAAACTACATGTCTTTCATATGGAATCAATTCTACTTGAATTGTATCTCTTCCATTTGGCCAATATTTTGTTTGTATTCGACAAACTTAAGATCCTCATCGATATTTAGCGCTATCATAGATGTCGTCGACGAACATTTTATATCGGTTCCAGTAAATTTTCATAAAGACATAACATGGAGATCTCTTCATTCATATATTCAGGTACCTGAATCTCTCATGAGATTTTATGAAGTGTTATGTCATGTGATTTTCTAGATCACTTGCCTCCTTATTATGATCACTTTGATCATTTGCTCATCTTCTTTATGAAGAAGTTCTTTTTGAAACCGATTTGTCTATTCGCTTTAAGCGTACCATAGACTTTGTCCTTCTAGGACTTAATATGAGCATTTGCAATGAGAATACTAGTTACTTTCTTTGGGTAAACAAATACGTCTGGCATGCTTTGCAATATATTTCAAATGAATTATCCTTTTATGAACTTGAAGTTCATATTATCCTATTCGAGGATCTATATGTATAAATAATAATTCATTCCATGTAACTCTTTTCTCAACTTTTTATCATGTCTCCCCCTCATTTAAAAAAACTAACTTGTTTCCTCAACTTTGGAAATCTATCTTTGTGCATTATTGTGTTAATATACACTGCACATTAATAATAATAAGATATAATTATTTGGTTCCTGACCCTGAACAACTTCTGAGGGGAGAATATAATATACTCTCGTATATAACGTATACCAAACTGATATGGATAATTTTGTTCTCATAAGCAATGGTTAGCTATTAAGTGGAGGCACTCAATAAATTAGTTTGCTAAACCAACTATGATGTAAACCAACTTATCAAGATGAACTTCTTGAATAGAAAATCTGGAAATTATGAAGGAAGTTCATAGAATAACTGACAATCATTATGCTCAATCCCAGCTCAGCCCGCTAGTGATATTGTTCGCTGAGCCTAGGCCCTCGCGGGTTTAAAACGCGTCACTAGGTTTAAGGCTTGTTAACTTATATACCCAGCATCCTTCTTGTGTTTTGCCGATGTGGGATTATGCCGACTTGAGGTGTTACAGAATGTTAGTTCCAAATGCATGGAGGTTCCATTATTTAGCCTTTACTTTCTTTCTCTTTAAATATACTTCTCCTATCTATTTGATAAATTTCATCATACTAAAGCCCCAAAGTCAAAAGTGAATTACTAAAATATCCTACAAAACTTGAAGGACCATTGTATCCTTTACTTGAATGCTACTTTATAATATTATTTTTGTAAAGTAGAAGCTTTGGGATTGAGAATAATGATCGTCAAATGTTCTATGCTCTTCCTTCATGATTAAATTCTGGATCTAAGGTAAGTATTTTACTTTTCCCTTTCAAATTCTTGTCATTCTATAATTTAATTTTAAATACAAGCAAAGACGATAAATTTTGATTGCAACTTTAAGGTAGCTTGAAAGATATTATAACCATCCAACGAGGTAAAATTTCTATATCTTGCCATGATCAAATTCATGAATGATTGTGGGCAAAGAATTAAAAATCCGTCCCATTGAATTTGCTCCATTCTCATTCCCTTTAGAGAATGTGATAGCAGTATGTGATAAGTCTGAAAGAAGACAAAATGATTACCGTGAAGGTATCAATGGATGTGGACGTGGTAATAGACGAAATTATTATCGTCATTATTGTGGTAATGAGAACAATAAGGATTCTCAAAATAATTATTCACTTTGTGAAAGTAATATATATCATCGATTTGACATGAGATTTTATATAGCACATACAGATTATTATGGTCCATTCATGGTGTGAATGTGACAACATCTGATTTATGAATACATATTCATTATTGGAAGAATATGAACATGTTATTGGTTTTGAATATACCACACTCACCTCTAGAAGGGGGATTGAGATGATATAAGAAAATAATGTCATTATTATGGCATGAATGGTCATTGGTCACGTACCTATTGTACGCTAAAATATTTTGATAATGTGATTATTAAAGGACAATAATAATGCAAGAAACATATCTTGCATATAATTTTGACCATGACCATAATGGTACAACTTTCTCTTTAAAAGAAATATTCACTATATGGATATTGATTAATATGTGATAGTACCAAATTAATTGAGAACTCTGTAAGAGCCAATTATATTATTTTGGAGAAACACAATTGATTACCAATAAGGTATTGTGTTGTAGTAAGTCTCAAAGAAACTTATTCAGTTTCCAAAGTATATGCGAAAGCGGTTGATTGTATTGAGATTATAAATAAAGGAAGATTTGATATCTTCTATTACAACAACTTATAGCGGAATAATATGTATGCGAAAAGCTACCCGCTTTATTCTCCAATTTGTACTACACAAATAAAAGAATGCCACAATAAAGTGGATGTTTACTGATATAAAAACTCATATCATAATAAACATGGAGTTTTATTGAGAAATGCACATGTCATTGTGTAAACATGAACTTATCAATATTGATAATTTATTCAGTTGGCATAATCATTTTAGCCATATCAATTTAAAGTGTGATGTGCAAAAATAAACGAGAATCTATATGGGTAAATATTAAAGAACTAGAAAGATTTTTACGAATTATCTTAGGTTGCTTTTTCTCGTTAATTGATAGACCAATTAAAATTGGGATTGAATCCCATGAATGCTGGAAATATCAAAGGTGAATATGGGCTCATTCATCTGCCATGTATACCATATAAGATGCATCTATGAGATAGTTACATGTGCGATTATTATTAACCCGCAACATGGTGTTTTGCGAGGTAACTTGCTCAACAATTCAATTTAGAGCACAATTTTCATATTTTTTATTCAAAAAGTTTATCTTGATAAGTTGGTTTACATCATAGTTGGTTTAGCAAACTAATTTATTGAGTGCCTCCACTTAATAGCTAAACCATTGCTTATGAGAACAAAATTATCTATATCAGTTTGTTATACGTTATATACGAGAGTATATTATATTCTCCCCTCAGAAGTTGTTCATGATCAGGAACCAAATAATTATATCTTATTATTATTAATGTGCAGTGTATATTAACACGATAATGCACAAAGATAGATTTCCAAATTTGAGGAAACAAGTTAGTTTTTCTAATATGAGGGGGAGACATGATAAAAAGTCGAGAAAAGAGTTACATGGAATGAATTATTATAGATCCTCGAATAGGATAATATGAACTTCTAAGTTCAAAAAAGGATAATTCATTTGCAATATATTGCAAAGCATGCCAGACGTATTTGTTTACCCAAAGAAAGTAACTAGTATTCTCATTGCAAATGCTCATATTAAGTCCTAGAAGGACAAAATCTATGGTACGCTTGAAGCGTATAGACAAATCAGTTTCAAATAGAACTTCTTGATAAAGAATATGAGCAAATGATCAAAGTGATCATAATAGAGGATGCAAGTGATCTAGATGATCACATGACATAACACTTCATAAAATCTCATGAGAGATTCAGGTACCTGAATATATGAATGAAGAGATCTATATGTTATGTCTTTATGAAAATTTATTGGAACCGATATAAAATGTTCGTCGATGACATCTATGATAGCCCTAAATAGCGATGAGGATCTTAAGTTTATCGAATATAGACAGAAAAATATTGGCCAAATGGAAGAGATACAATTCATGTAGAATTGATTCCATATGAAAGACGTGTAGTTTTGGACATGTAGTTCAAATACTTAAAAGTATAAAGTCAATGGTATGTGCAATCAGTTTTCGATATCTTATTTGTCTAGCATGACATAAAACTTGATATGCATCTAAAATCTATAATATGACTTATATTACTTAACTTATATGACAATCCATGAAGGATTTAAGTTGCTTTAAGCATCTACAATTCTTGATCTTGAGGTACCACTTCCTCAGTGCAATATATGCACAAATGTATCTTTCTATAACTATAAGCATGATAATGTGATAGAGAGGATACCTTTATGGAGATATTGAAGAGCCATTCCATGATATTTGTGAAGACGTTATATATCTATCACGAGTTATGATTTCAAGGTGCAAATATTCATTATAGTTAATATGGTTGATTTATTTATCAAATCTCTACCAACGATCTCTTGAAGATGGTGCACAAGATTGGAATGAGAAGGCTCAAGGATGTGAATTGACGCTCTCTTCAGAGGGAGTTAATGCACGTTGCACTCTTTTTCCCTTACAAGCTTTTGTCCCACTGGGTTTTCCTTGAAAGGTTTTTAACGAGGCAACCAATAGGCGCATTTCTATATATATATATATATATATATATATATATATATATATATATATATATATATATATATATATATATCATGCTAATTTTGATTTTCAAAACATCTTATATATACTTCCAGTGTTTTATCTCGATGTTGCAGGAATACAAAAAAAACATATTATGAAGATATTGCACACGTTCGACTAGTTTCTAGACATAAAATTACTCTGAATCATTAAAAACTTGTCGAGATCACAAATTAGATCAAATTTTCTTCTCACATATGAACTTACATTTTCATTTGAAATCAAAGTTTCTGAACCCATCAGGTTGTCGCATTCCTTTTCCATAATTGCGTTGCAGGAGGTACTGTTTTCTGTTTCACTAAGTAGTTCTGTTTTCAAATTGGGTATCTCCATGCTCATATCTAGCTCGTCGGGTAGCTTTCTCGGCACATTGGGAAGGAATGAGACCTTTTGTCCTCTTAATATACTTGATTGGAGGAAAGTAGATAAAAAAATGATATTTGGAAATATGTCAAGGTTTGAATTTACTAATGTTCAATAAGCATTGATATTTCAAATTTCTTATATTAACCCAATTGCACTAAATTTGTAGGAAAAATATGTCATTCCTGAAGAAGCAAAGAATTGGGTTTTTGATTCAGTTTGTACTGCTTGGAGAAAGTATAAAAATTAGTTGAAGGGAAAGCACTTTGAACCATATGATAATGACGAGCTTCGAATGGAAAATAGGCCAAAAAATGTTCCGGAGTCTCACTTTTAAAGATCTTCTTGAATATTCGAACTCTGATACCGCCAAGGTAATGGTGACCTTGAAACCCTCTCTGTTTTTGGCTAAGTTTTTTAGGATATGTTAGCCCTTTGGCACAGTGCTTCATTGAAATTTGATACTGAACTATAAAGTAAACGTTTTAGTTAGAAGACAATCTAACAATCGTATTCACACAACAGAAAATACAAGTGAAGCTTGCGATAAAACTTCACACTGTTAACAGTTTTCTATCATCTGACGACAAGGCTGGTGTAGTTGGTACAAACCGCTGCCTTGTCTCTGTTTTGCGCATACTACTGTTTTGAGCCCTTTGAAGCTGCTGTCCTGAAGCATGTCGTGCTTCTGATGGAATTGGAGATTGAGATTGTGCGCCTAATGGAGTTAGATGCACAGCTGCTGGAGTCTGCTGCATATCACAATCACCATTTGCTACAACTTCCTGTTGCATTTGAACACCCCCATCAACTTGACCTTCTTTTTATGCTTTTTTCCTAGATGATTTTCTAACTGTAATCCAATTATCTCCCTCATCATCCGGATTAAGTGTGGATTCCCCTGTATGTTCAGTAGTTATACCATTTGCTCTGCCTTGCAATGGTGAAGGAGAAGCTACGGATTTCTGTTGTTGCCGATCACTTGATGGTCGTCTTTGATTGAGTCCAGCAGATTTCTCCTGCTCTTTATCTGTAGCATTTCTACAAACACCAGCCCCTTCAATGTCAAGCAAAGCACCAGGTGCATCATCTGTTGCAATCGGCATAGCATTTTTTGATGGGCTTATTGGAATGAAAGCTGTAGCAATAAAATCACCATATTCCTCTTCGTCATCATCGTTTCTTTGTTCCTGCCACAGCTCAGTATGAATGGGTTTCAATCTCTCATTGGCCTGAATTACCTCTTTATTTGAACTTGCTTTGTCTTGTCCTCCTTGATTAGTGTTAGTTATTGTAGCAATTTGTTTTGAGGTCTGTTGATCAATTAAATCTGCACCAACAACTTTTGGATCCCCTGACTCTGAACTTTTAAAACTGTCGAATTCTATTGCTGCATCACGTGAAGAGTGGTGTTGTTGTAGTGGACTGCCTGTAGAATATTTCTGTTGCACAACCATGGAACTGTTCTGCTTCTGAGATTCCCAATGTGCATTCAATAAAACATTTTCCTCTGCATTGGATCCCACAGTAGTTGGTCTTTTTCTATCATTTTGAGAGTGGCCTGCAGTTGCTTCCTTTCACTGATCATTAGAAAATCGTCGTTCAGCATTTGGGACCTGGCTGTTGAAGTCATGTGTTTCTATATTTGTCGTTTTTGGTTTCTGGCTTTATATACACATGCATTTGCTTGTTTATTTGTAGAAAACATCTAAAACCAATATCGAGAATCAGAAAAAGTTGAAGTATCCACATACGGATGGCAAAACAAGTTTTCCTCAAATCACCGAGGTTTGATTTTTTTCTCTTATTTTAGTTTAAGTATGAACTTGCTAACTTTGAATGAAAACATTATTATACCAGTTTTCATGTTACTAGGAAAAAAAAGAAGGAAATGGCTGATATGTCAAATACTCTATCAAGTAAAGATATCTTTGTAGCTACAAGGAAAAGAAAACCTGATCGAGTATACAAAAGCTCTTATGAGAGTACAATAAGTAAAGTTGTAAGAAATTTCTAGTTTAAAGATTACCGTGATTATTTATATGTTCTTAATTATCGACTTAGTTTTAACTATTCTCTTGCATTTGGTTTGTAGGCTGAAATGGAGAGAATACATTCCACTCAAGAAAGTGGAGATGATTTTGATTCAGTTGATGTGTTTGCATCTGTCATGGGACCTGAGCATCCAGATCGGGCAAGATTATATGAATGAGGAGTCAACAAAACTGTCTTAAAAAAGAAAAAAGGAGATTTTGGGTCCTCTGTAAATGCCACTAATGTGAGAATAGAACAAAAAATTGAGGAAATTGAAGAGAGGATGCAACAAAAATTGTTGGAAAAGCTCAATGCAGAAAAGGAAAAAATTCTAGAAGAGCTCAATGCACAGAAGTATGCTATGGAACAAGATATTACGATGAACGTCGTTACACGACTTCAACGTCTCAACCCCAAGTTAAGATTTGATCCTGACATGCTAA
The DNA here is from genome assembly GCA_034376525.1 of Nicotiana benthamiana. NCBI lineage: Eukaryota > Viridiplantae > Streptophyta > Magnoliopsida > Solanales > Solanaceae > Nicotiana > Nicotiana benthamiana. Next base: position 76,689,157 of record CM067336.1, read on the forward strand.
TATTCAGTGCTCGTGCACCTGGCGAAGCTGCTTCTGCACAACAAGGTGCTATTCAACCAATCAATCGTCCATCCACTAGCAGTAACAACCAAGGTTAGTCCGTAAAAAATGTTACACGACTTTTCTGCGATAATGATTATCTACTGGAAATTGGTGATTTTATTCGGATATTTTCGTTTCAGTTATATTTTCTTATTGTTGTGTCTGGGGAGATACATGTTTTGAGCTAATAGGACAGTTCGTTGTGTCTAATTGAAGCTTCAAGTGAATGCTGTTGATTGACCTAATTCATTTGTATCGTATAGTATATATTTTCTTTTTTGTTTCTTTAGATAATGTGATCGTAGTTACAAATTGGAGTCCAGGAGAGGTGTTAATTTATGTTATTGCTAAATTGTTGTAGTAGTACTACACACAGTTCAGTTGAATTGAAATGATTGAGTCCATCAGCTATCTTCTTGGCCTGAGCTGGGAATGAAAAATCTTCTCCATAGCCTAATATGTGTTCCTTTTCCTTGGAAATTTTTGAAATAGATTAATGAGATAGACTGTAGAATTCAAGTTTCTATATAAAGATACAGTTCAATGAAGTCCAGTCTTGGTAGAAAGTCTGGAGGAAAGAATGTTGAAAAGGTTATTAAGTTTCCCATAGAAAAAAATTGAGTAGTTTCTCGTTTTCTTCTTTGTGGGAGTGCATCAAAAGTTGGCATAATTTCTTCCTGGTAATTCACGTTAGTAATAATAGAAATTCTGGTGTCCAATAATAGAAAGGATATAAGCAATGGATAAAGAACTTCTTTTTTTCTCAAATCAAAAGCTAGGTGTTGATATAGATCAATGTATACACTATTAGCATAGAGAAACTCAAGATCAACAGATTTGTGGCTATTTTTGCAGTCCCCTTACTTTCTTTTCACTTTATAGCCTTGAACAATCTTTATGAACTGTGTGTAGTACTACTGACTAAGTAACGGTTATTTAACTGAACCGTTATTTAATAAAAAATGTGGCCGGATACATGTCGGATTCTCCAAAAGTAGTGCATTTTTGAAGGATCTGACATTGGTGCGGCTACATTTTGGATAGTCCGTGCAACATAATTTATAAGAACTTGCCTGGATTACTTGATTCACTTAATGATTGTTGCTTCCTGATATAATAGGTCCTGTATTCAAAAATCTTTTGTATGTGGCTGTTGTTCCAGTTACAGGATATGCTGACTAAAACTAGAAATTTGTTGCAATGACATGATAATCCAAACTCCATGATTTGGATTCTAAATGCAAGACACTAAAAAATAATGATCAAAGGCAATGCTAAAGGTTTTGGATGAATTTATCTTCTTTCATTGATTGCAAAATGAGGCAACAGAAGATGATACAGAAAGCCAATTTTTGCTGCAATATTAAAAGAGTACAATCTCATCTGTAGTCATTCATAAAGAATCTTTATTCCCCTTACTTGCATGAGAAATAGCCTCATCTTTCTCTCCCACCAATTCCTAACTATCATTTCCACCAAGTAATGTAACATGGAAAATTTGGGAGAGAAAACAAAAGAATTAATTTGTGATCATCGGACGAGTATGGAGTTTTCAGAATCTTGCACAATGTGAAGGTAAACCTATATCGTGGTGAATGGATACTATCTCCGTTGGACTACACTGAATAACATCTTCCCCTAGTTTAGCTCCTGCTGCTTTCAATCCCTTAAGTGAAACAGGCTGATTGAAGAGATTTAATGAAGGCAACTTTGTTACCGGAGGCATTTTTCCATATGGTAAAATGGAAAAATTATGACCTCAGTGCAGCTTCTTTATCTTTGGTCTGAGCATAATCCATTTTGCAAATCTCACTTTATACTCTTTTTGTAGGTGGAATAGATGAAGAGATGGAAGAAGGAGGCAGTGATGAAGATATAGAGCTTGAATTTTGAATTGTTGATTGTTGTGGATGCATGTAGCGGTTTCTAGGAATGTTTTTTATCAAAACATTTTATAACTTTTGATGTTTTTTTTTTTGGTAATTAAGTTGTATTAATCACCAAAGAGATTTCAGTACAAAGCCATAGTGCAGCTACTACACAGCTGACTATCATATGTAGATTCTATATCAACTATCGCTATACCTATCCCTCTATTTACAGAAGATATTGCTGAAGCTGTAACCTAATTTTGGAGGTTCCTCTAATATTACAAGTATAAGCAATGGTCCTAAGTAGTTTATCACTGCTACAGAAATAACTTTTGATGTTGAAATATCAAATGTATGTTATTTGTTTTATCACTATCTATGAATTTATTATTAACTTGTTGGACAGTTTGGATTATCAAAAGTTTCATTTTGTATTTATATAAATTTAAGTATTTTATAGTTTATTGTATATATATGTAAAATCTTTATTTACAACAAGGGGGACTATTTTTAATTCAGTTAAATTGTTATAGCAAAACCGTTGCCATAGGATCTGAAAACCATTCCAAAATAATATAAAAATCGTGCAGTAGGTAGATCAACTGTTGCCATGACCAAACCGTTCCAAATAATCTAACAAACCGTTGCCACAGGACTTGCAACACGTTCCAAAAAATCTAACAACTGTTGCAATATGTTAGTGAACCATTGCCATAAGATCTGCAAATCGTTCCAAAATAATCTACAAACTGTTGTCTTAGGTATTACAACCGTTGCAATATCTTAAAGAAATCGTTTCCATTGCTATTATACATGTAACGGTTTAGTAGATATAGTAACTGTTTATGACCGTTGCATTTAACTTTATGGTAACGGTTATTAACCGTTGCAGTTGATAAGAATAATTGTTCCAACAGGTAGAGGGAAAACCGTAATGATAGACTATCTATAGCAACGGTTATTGGAACCGTACCGTTCCATAAACTCTATAGGCACGAGAGCTCCTGGAATGGTCGCTCAACCGTAGCAGTACATCAATGGCAACAGTTTTCTTAACTATTGGAACGGTTTTTCCGGCCTAGCCATAGGTTAATTTTCTAATAGTGTATGTTTCTGTTTGAGGTTGCCTAGGTTTGCTATGATAGTTGTTTTTGGTCTAAATTACTCATGTCTTGGTTGATTGTGGCTGCTAGTTGGTACTGTTGTGTTGTTGTGTTGTACTGCTGCTGCTGATCTTTCTTCTTCTTCCATTTGTAAACATTTCTAGGTACACGGCTGTAACTCTAGCAATTGTAAGCTGAATACTTGAAGCATGAATATATGTGCAGATTTGAAGCCTAAAGTATAATTTAGCCTTTTGTTCTGATTTGTGTATTAAAATGACTTATTCATTAATATCACATAGACTTCTTATGGCTTTGTATAATTAGTTGACTCTAGGTTGTAGAATAAGTTTTGATACTGGATAGTGTAATTCATCCTTTGGAATCTATGGTTTCTGTAGCAAATTTAGGCCGTAATGGACTGAATTGGGCTGTATGAGTATTCTGATTGGATGTAGTTAACTTAGTTAGTTTTGCTATTAATGTGTGATGGACTAAATCTATATCATAATATCAGTTAGCTGGGGATTTTCTCTATTTGTTTGTGCCAATCCGTAGGTTTAAATAACTGCACCTAGTTACTTGCTTTATATTTAAATATTGTATGAATTTGAAGTAGGCTATTTGAGTCAGTGTTAACGATTAGATAGTAAATACTTTAATATGAGCTAAGCATCTATCACACATTAGTCATGTAAGCCTAGGCGTGAAATCATAATCATGTCGTCCATTATCACTTTGATTAGCCTAAGTTGAAATAACTTCAGCGGGGTTGGGTTTTTTTTAGAATTGAATGTTATTGAAGTTTAACAACCATTTCCATCGCTGTAAGATACTGGGCCAAAATGAATGACCCAGTCCCAAGTCTGATTTGTATATTCATTTGGGGCCTGGGTCCATGCCTGCGATTGGTCCATTTTGTGCCCGACTGGAATTAGGACTCCCTCACGTGGGTCGCTCGGAATTTGTGGACTTAAATGTAGTAATCCTTAAACAATAAATAATTAATCAAGATTTCTTCTTTTACTTTAGAGATAATAAAAATAGCAAATCATAGTCACTTTTAGGTTTGCCTTTTAAATAATAAATGAGACGAGTCTCGCCAAAAATAAATAAATAAATTGCGGGTCCCTCAATGAATGGTTAAAATAAAATATTTATAATTTGGGATGGGCCGTTTAGTAAATTTCACGGCTCTCCCAAAAGATAATGATGCGCTAGCCACTTTAGGAATGTTTTTAATAATTTACTTTCTTAAACTCGCGTGAACATTTATGTGACCCAAATCTAAATCTCAACGAAGTTAAAATGTGTCAATAATCACGGGTACATTGATGCAGCATGGTTCAAGACGTGTTTTAATGACGCTGCAATTCTTTTTTTTTTTAAATAATAATAATGAAAGTGGTTAACTATTAAAATTTGCACATAGGTTCAACATGTATAAAAATGAGATAAATAAGCCGAATATGACAATTGAGTGACTGTGCTAGAATCACAGAACTCGGGAATGCCTAACACCTTATCCCGGATTAATAGAACTTCTCACTCGGATTTATGGTTCGCAGACTATAATACAGAGTCAATCTTTTCCTCGATTCGGAATTCTAACCGGTGACTTGGAACACCATAAATCTCCCAAGTGGCGACTCTGAATCTTAATAAATAAATCCCTTTTCGAAAGTACTTAAATTGGAAAAACTCCCCTACGCCCCTGCGGGCGCAGGCAAAAAGGAGATGTGATACTCGAGACTTCATACTTCAAAGCTCAAATACTTGGGGGACTATATAATATACATAGACATATGTATAAAGAACACAGAGAAGATTGGTGTTCACGCCCAACTATGTCTTATAAAATGGACACTGTGGATGTTGCAAATATAACATGAGTATTATGCCCAGAGTCGAATCCACAGAGAGTTAACCTATTAATCAATATCTTTAGACCCACTAAACTCTTGAGAACCAATTTTTCAAATGTTTGAATCACAGTTGATGGTGTCTTTAATAGCTAAGATTGCAAGTAAATAAATATATTGAAAACTAAATATGCTAAGGTTGTAAACAATGATGAGAAAACGCTAAGGCAATGATTTCCCCTATTGATGTAATCCCTTCTGTTTATGTTTCATACAAATTCACCAACACATTCTATCAATCATGAACGCTCATCCAACCATAAATCTCTCCCGAGTAATCACAGTAATATACTAAATGCACTCTCGCGAGATGCACTAGCTAGCTTTATTTATCACAATTCACTTTAGATTACAGCCAAGGCTTTGTTATCCCTAATCCCGCCTTTAAACCCGTAGTTATAGATACCTCTTATAATTTGGGAGTGGTGTGGTTCAACAATAACCTAAATATACACTTTTTCCCAAGTTATGCACACTAAAGAGGCATAACTAATTGAGGATCCTGTCAATTAACTACAACAAACACATAGTTGAACAAATAGAAATTAATCACATAAACAAGAAGTTCATCCCTCCATAGTTTCCATCAAAATCATAGACAAAGGATTTATCTACTCGTAAGGGTAAATAAACTAAAACAATATTCATCATAGATATTGCAAGAAAAATCAAACAAGAAGAGGAAAGATGTTTTGGCTGACCTCTCACAATTGTTGTCCTTGCCAAAATACTCTCTAAATCAATACATGCCTCTCTTGGGCGAAGTCTAGTGTTTAAAATAGGGGTTTGGGCTAAAAATCCCGTATTTTGCACTTAGATCCCTGAACTTTTCTGCTTTTGCCGCGGTTGCCGTAGAACCGCAGCCAAACATGCTCTCTGATTCTCAATTTGTCCATACGGTTGAACTGCAGCCAAACTTCTTCTCCGAATCTCTAGTAGTCTGTGACAGTCTTCTACCGCGGTTTTGCTGCGGTTGCGGTGGAACCACAGAAATCGTTTTTCAGGCCTGGTTTGAGCTGCTTCGTGTGGTTCACTTGGCGGAATTTTTCAATTCGCCACTTTTTTCTCCATATTTGATCCCAATCGTGCTCCCTAGCCTTCTCTTGTCATATATAACCTGCAAAGCATGAAAAGAGCTAATCAAAGCATTTTGTTATCACTTTTATCATCAAAACTATACAAGAAGGTGGTTATTTAGGGCCTAATTATAGTTAAATATACCAATTATCAACACCCCACACTTAAACCTTTGCTCGTCCTCGAGCAAGTTAAACCACACTTCAAGGCCTAACCATTAGATGCAGTACCCCACTTTATGTCACACCCGCTATTACGAAGGACCAACCTAAGCAGCGCAACAGTCATACCTCAGATGCAGACTCTAACGCCATCACACTCGTGCTTAATCTAGTTACTCTAATAGAGGTGAAAACTCACTTTTTCCTTCTTGAGTCACTTGCCCTGACATCACAATTCTGAGAGAAGTTTCACACACATAAAATCAAGCAAATGGGAACCATAGATAAAAAAATTCACTCTCAGCAAAGAACATTCTCATGCCACACAAATACACTATAAGCTTGCCCCTAGTGTAATACTCTACTAATCGAGCTGTTAAGTCAAAGGTCAAGATATCTTTATTTGGTTATAATGCAGACTAAGGGACGAGTAGTATATATTTGTATATAGTGACTAACCTCCCTAAGCACTATTAATACAAACTTCCTTTTATTTCAATTTTCCTGTTCAGCCCAATCGTTCATCCACATTTTGTTTCATAGGTGACCCCCACTTTTTCTTAGGTGCAACTGGCCTTTTTATTTTTTTAATTTTCTTTTTGTTTTGTTTTGTTTTCTTCATCTATTTAGTTCTTTTCTTTTCACAAAGCCATTGCACCATTCAAGTATTTGTTTCCTGATTCCCCTTTTTCTACTTCCCCATCACTGCACACTTTGACTTTTGTATGTTCTTTAGTAATTCAAGTGCTTCTAGGAGGTACAGGTTCAAATAGTCACACTATTCATACAGAGGGATATAGGTAATTATAGGTTTATCAAAGAACATGCTTCAGGCTCAACGGGGTTAACTATGGCAATATACACAGGTGGATTGACAATTATACATGCTACACAAAGAAATGCCTCAAATCATCTCTAAAACTAAACAACTTCTATTTTGCTTTGCAAACACACATGACAAGTTCTAGTTATCGCATGAAAGCACATAATTCAAGTAGTAGCTCACACACACTTGGCATGTTACTCATTCCGAATCAGATTATCAACACACTCATACGAGCATTCAAGCAAGACAAGATGTGCAAAATATAGATTTACGAGTCTACAAACGAGCTTAGACATCGCACATTCAAGTTCATTTTTTTGTTATTCGTAGGTGTGTATTTCAAGGGTTGCATACTAGCATTCACCGATCTTGGTCCTAGAGATTCCTAAGGGTTCTAAAACTACAAAATAAAAATCTACCTAACCCGGTTCAAGAAAAATTCTTGGAAAAGAATCGTGGTCAAAAAACCGAAAGGAAAATTACTACACTACCTAAAAAGTAAAAATAACATAAAATGAAAAATCTACATGGACTACATCCCTCAAGAGTATTGTCTAAGTGGTCCATCCTCAGGAAGAGTCCCCTATATTTGTTTTTTCAGTGTTTCATTTTTTTTCATCCGACTTTGATCCTCAAGAGACCTGTCGACAAGTGTCCGTCGTTGGGCCAAGTCGGTTTCTTCTAAGGTGAGCACAATCAGCTAACACAACAATACATATACAACATTACAAATGCTCCATGTCTATGTACACTACAATATAGGACCAAAGAAAGTCTCCTGCCCTACACTTAAAATTATGGCATGTCCCCATGTCATATCAAAATTAAAGAGCAGGAGGGTAACAAGACTTCCTTGAGATTCAATCAGAGTCGGAGACAATGCTAGGGTCCACATGACAAGCTCTCCCCAAAGCACGGAACCAGGACATTATCCGGCTCTCAGACCAGGCATGCCGCTGAGACGTGGCATCCATACGCGTGTGTAGTCCATCTACCGAGATGTTAAGATCTGCGACCTCTTGCTCCACAAAATGCAACATAGGCCGGGTGGACTGGGATCTAGAGAAGCCTGCCCCAGTATGGGGTTTCCGAGAGGGTCTGTCACTATCATAAGATCTCCTAGATGGTGCTGGGGCTTCGTCCTCATCATCGATCTGAATGATGGTGCGTGCACCCCTGCCCACTCTGATGCCTGAAGCTTTGAATGATGCTTTAGCGGGCAAATCTCCATCAGTATGATTGGTGGAGACATTTTTCATCACACACGAAGTAGTCACCGGAGAGGGGAAGTAAAATCCCTTTGATAGAAGCGGGGACCGTAGGATCATTTCATCACCAATTAGTCTTGCCGCATCAAAATCTTTCTTTGTGCTGAAGCACCACGTCAAGAGGGCTCTTTGGAAGTTCACATCAGTCGTATTACCTAAGGGAAAGAACCGGCTGCAAATGATTGTGAAGCAACACTTAGCGAAATGGGTTAATGAATTGGAGTTCAAGATGATATGGTCATGTATCCAGGTTGGTTGACCCCCTGCGCAGTGTACATCAGTCATAGTCTCCCAAGTGACTCCTGATGCGCCCTAGTAATAGTCAATGTCACCAGTAAACAGGGGCAGCCTCAACACGTGACGAATCTTTTCAACTGAGGCATCTACCACCTTGCCCCGCACAATTACCTCCCGCAACATATGTGCTGGGCAGTTCGCATAGAATTCCCTTACTAGCATCCTGTTCACCGTCGCAGGTTCATCAAATAAGAACTCCATTTCCCTCGGCTGGATTTCATCATACATCTCTTCCTTTTATGCATAGAGAGCTTCCCTGTCAATTGGAATCTCAGGGATGAAGCTCTTTGAGGCCTTGGAATAAAAGTCATCCTCTGCCGCTTCTGATTCGAACCTTGAGGCATCATATGTGGGATCTTGGGACGTGATTGCCGATATCTTTAGCTTTTTGCGAGCCACATTACCTGCAAAGAATTTGGCAGAACCATCAAATGCATCATAACAAGTGCTAGTCGGGTGGGTACTCAGACTTTGCCACCCGATGGCACCAAACATTAATCGTCATTTATTTCTTCCTTTCAAACTATCCCAACTAGCAGGATGTTGAAGGATACAACCTCCACAATGGCCCTCACAACAGTACTAAATCACAATATTCGGCATAAAACACCCCACACTTACTCCCTCAAGTGGTTCACACCAAATACAATACCACCACAACCTAACGGGGGCACAAAGTGCTCCAAAATCTCACAACAAGCCCCAAATTTTTGGCCAAAAAGGGACCCCCACCAAACTACACCACAAAAATTATTTCTAGGCCGCCAAATCATCTAAACATCCCCATAATTGAAGCACAATGAAAGATCACCTGTTTAAGCATCACACAAGTCCCCAAGAAGCAATTACAAAGAAAAACTAGAAAAGAAAGCAATAATTAAAAAAATTAACACTATTCCTACCTAGGGTTTACATAATCTAAAGGAAAACTACATTACACTAATTTAGAGGAAGAAATAGAAAAATAAGAAGAGAAAACTTACTTGATGAACAATGGGGGCGGTGGGTGGAGGAGTTGGAGAGTGGGAGAAGATGATAATGGAGGTTTTGAGGGAGGGGGTGATTTCAGAGATAAAGAGAGAAGAAGGGTGTTGAGAGGATTTTGGGTTAGGGGAACGTGTGTGTGTATTCTGATGGGAGAGGGGAAGTATTTGGAGGTAGGTAAAGATTAGGTGAAATAATAAGGGGTGAAAAAAAGAAATAAAAAACTTAAAAACAAAATACGGTACCTGGGCCTGTCGCAATTTGCTACGGTCCTACCATGGTTAGATGAGGTTTAGAGAGGGGTTCCCACCGCAGGTCAACTGTTGTCGCGGTAGAAACGTGGTGAACGAAGTTTAGAGGGTGTATCTAATTGCGGTTTAACCGTGATCGTGGTGGAACCACGGTCTGGGCAGTTGACTGATTCTTCGCCCTTTTAATTTATTTTTTATTTTTTTATAAAGTATTACACTTACAACAATTTCGTGTGTTGCCTCCCATGTAGTTCCTGATTTAATATCGCGGCATGACTCAGATGAGTGAAAATAAGGCTCACTCAACCTCTATAGTTCAGTCAGATGTAGCTTGGACACTTTCTTTGGCTCGCTCATGCCCACATACAGTTTCAATCACTGACCATTGACTCTAAATATATGAGAGTCATTCTCAGTGGCAATTTCAACAGCTCCTGAAGGGAAAAATTCAACTACTCGAAATGGTCTAGACCATCGTGACTTAAGCATACCTGGGAACAACCGTAGGCTTGCGTTGTAGACTAATACCATGTCCCCAAGTTTGAAATTCCGCTAAATAATGTTCTGGTCATGCAACCTCTTCTTTCTCTCCTTGTACAGCCTTGTTCTCTCGAAAGCAAGATATTTGAACTTATCGAGCTCATGCAATTCAGTGACTCTTGACGTGCCTGCAGCTTCCATGTCTAAGTTCAGCTATTTCAACGCCCACCATGCTTCATGTTCAAGTTCCACTGGCAGGTGGCAGGACTTCCTAAACACCAACTTGTATGGTGACATACATATTGGTGTTTTGAAAGCAGTTATGTAAGCCCAGAGTGCATCATCTAGCTTCCTTGCCGAATCGGTTCTTGTGGCGTTCACAGTTTGGTTAACACACTCTTGATTTCTCTTTTGGACACCTCAACTTGTCCATTATTCTGCGGGTGGTAAGGAGTATCCACCTTGTGGCGCACATCATACTTAGCAAACACCTTTTCAAAGGCCCTATTTGCAGAAGTGAGTGCCTCCGTCACTGATTATCGCTTGTGGTGTCCCAAAGTGGGTGAATATGTTCTTCTTTAGAAATCCCACCACCACTTTTGCATCTATGGTGGGAAACGCTACAACTTCTACCCATTTGGACATATAGTCTACAGTAACAAAAATGTACTTATTGCCATTGGAGCTGACGAACGAACCCATGAAATCAATCCCCTAGACGTCAAACACTTCCACCTCTTGAATTGGGTTCATGGGCATCTCATGGTGCCAAGAAATATTCCCGGTGCGCTGACATTCATTACAACCCTTCACCCATAGGTGCACATCTCTAAATTTTATTGGCAGAAGAATCCAGCCTCTAGCACCTTTGCTGTTGTCTTGACCCCTCCAAAGTGTCCACCATAAGCCGATGCGTGACAAGCGTGCAAAACAGAAGATTGTTCTATCTCGGGGATGAATCTCCGAATCATGTTATCAAGGCATATTCTAAACAGATAGGGCTCATCCCAGTAATACAAGTGGCTTTCAAAAAAAAAATTTTTCCTTTGGACCGATGAAAGGTCATGAGGAACTATACCACTGGCCAGGTAATTATCAAAGTCAGCATACCATGGCGCTTCCTGATGAGTGGTCGTGAGTCGCTCGTCGTCTGGAAAAGTTTCCAGAATTTCCTCAACCTCAACTGCATTTTCAGCTCCCTCAAGTCGTGATAGATGATCAGCAACTTGATTCTCTGTGCCCTTATGGTCACGTATTTCAAGATTGAGTTCTTGAAGGAGCAACACCCAACAAATCAGGCGTGGCTTAGATTCTTTCTTTTCTATTAAGTACCTGAGAGTTGCATGGTCATTATATACAATTACCTTAGACCCAATCAGGTAGGATTGGAACTTGTCAAACGTGAACACCACAACCAACATCTCCTTTCCATTCACAGTGTAGTTCAACTAGACTCCACTCAGTGTTCTACTAGCATAGCAGATTGGGTGCATCAATTTGTCTTTCCGCTGGCCCTGCACTGCCTCCACTGCGTAGTAACTGGCACCACATATTAGTTCGAACGGTTGCTCCCAGTTGGGGGAAACAATGATGGGTGTTGTGACCAGTCTCTTTTTCAACTCCTCAAATGCTACCCTGCAATCATCAGAAAACAAAAACGGGTGATCTTTTTATAATAACTTACAGAGAGGGTTGGCAATTTTGGAGAAGTCTTTTATGAACCTCCGGTAGAAACCGACATGTCCAAGGAAGTTTCTAATGGCTTTGACTGAAGTTGGGGAGGGAAGCTTTGCTATTACATCATATTTCGCGCGATCCACCTCTATTTCCTTGCTCGACACCTGGTGCCCTAAGACTACGCCTTCTTATACCATGAAATGGCACTTCTCCCAGTTCAGAACCAAGTTAGTCTCGATGGACCTTTTCCGCACACACGTTAGATTTATCGTGCACTCATCAAATGAATTATGCACCATTGAGAAGTCATCCAGTAACAACTCCATTATGCCCTCAGCCATGTTTGTGAATATGGATATCATGTATCGTTGGAATGTGGCAGGTGCATTGCATAGGCCAAAGGGCATCCATCTAAAGGCATAAATGCCATACGGGGATGTGAAGGAGGTCTTCTCTTTGTTCTCCGGTGCAATGGAGTTCTGATTGTACCCTGAGTACCCATCCAGAAAATAGAAGTGTGACCTACCTGCCAATATGTCCAACATCTAATCAATGAAGGGAAGTGGGGGTGGCTAGATTCAACTTTCGATAGTCCATACAAATTCTCCAGCCTGTGGCGGTTCTTGTTGAGATCAATTCATTGTTGTCATTTTTTACAACCGTCATGCCACCCATTTTAGGAACACATTGAACTGGGCTAACTAAATTACTGCTAGAGATTGGGAAAATAATTCTTGCATCTAATCACTTTATCACTTTCTTCTTCACCACTTCCTTCATGTTGGGGTTCAGCCTCCTCTGATGTTCCCGGGAAGGTTTGTGCCCTCCTCTAGTAGAAACTTATGCATGCAGTTGGCAGGGCTGATCCTTTTGATGTCTGCCATGGTCAACCCAATGGCATTTTTGCACTCCTTTAGTACCTGTAAAAATTGTTGAACATGCACATCTAACAAACTAGATGAGATAATAACAGGTAATGTGGAGTTAGGTCCTAGAAAGTCATACCTGAGGTGGGTTGGCAGTGGCTTCAACTCCAGCTTTGGCTGTTCTTCAATAGATGACTTAGCTGGAGGAGTTTCTCTCTTTTCTAAGTGCAAGGGTTCAAACTCTAGATTTCTCTCCCAGAACCCTCTACCTTCTAATTCCAACATCCATTCCGCTAGATCCTCACATTCACTTCATCTAGGTTCATCAAACATGCGGCAAGAGGTCCTCAATTGTCAACACCTCATCATGAGATTCTACGATTACATCCACATAATCAATAAGAGAGAATTGGCGAACTCGCTTGGTCGCCTCATAGACTTCAGCATATTAAATGTTATCTCCTCATCATTGAGTCTCATCTTGAGCTCCCCAGTCTCTCAATAAATCAGAGCTCTCCCCCTGGCCAAGAATGATTTTCCTAAGATTATAGGAATTTCTTCATACACTTTTTAATCCAAGATCACAAAGTCTGCAGGGAACACAAATTTCCCCACCTAAATAAGCACATCATCAAGGATACCAAATGGACACTTCACAGTCATGTCGGCCAGCTGCAACAACATGGAGGTGGTTCTAGCTCTCCCTATGCCCAAACTCTTATAAATAACCAGGGGCATAAGGTTAATGCTGGCCCCTAAATCACATAGGGCCTTAGCAAAGGCAAAATTTCCAATAGTGCATGGAATTGTAAAGCTCCCTGTGTCAGATAGCTTTTCTGCTATTGATCTATTCACCACTGCACTACAAGTCTGAGTAAGTGTCATCGTGGCCAAGTCTCTACAATCAAACATCCGGGAAATCAAGTCCTTCATCATTTTTGCATATCCAAGCATCTCCTTTAAAGCTTCAATCAGTGGAATATTTACCTGGATTTGTTTAAGCATCTCAAAGAACTTCTTATATTGCTCCTCCTTTTTATGCTTGGCCAGGCTCTGAGGAAAGGGTGCAGAGTTCTATTCTTTCCAATACCTTGGGACTGCTCTTTCTAAGCTACTATCTCAACTACTGGCTCTTCAGCTGGCTCAGCTGCTTTCTCGGTCTACTACTAAATGTTCTTTTCTTCTTGAGCAGGTTGGGCTATCACCTCTGTCAGTATCGTAGACTCATCCAGCTCAATAGGAACTGGTATGAGTGTATCAGCCTGTATATTTTCTTGCGCCCTCTCTTGTTCCACATCCAGATCCCTACCATTACGGAGACTCACCTCCATCAGCTGCTTTGGACCCTGATCTTTTGGATTTATTTCGGTGTCTGCTGGTAATGTTCCTTAAGGACGATTGTTCAGAGACATTGAAATCTGGCCCACTTGCACTTCAATATTTTTGATAGCTGCTTCATGTGCATCTAGTCTTTGATTTATCTTTTCATTGGACCAAATAACCTATTACATCATTGCTTCCAGTCTAGCAAACCCATCTTCTTGTCTTCCACCATGCTGCCTCTGAGGTAGGTGATACCCTTGCTGCTGATAGTTATACCCGTGTGGCCTTGGATAAGGTGCCATATTATTAGGGGGTCTCATACCTCCCATGCTTCTAGTGTTGTATTGCGGCAGATGTGGTCTGTACTGCTGCTGAGTCTGCTAACCCCAATTCTGATTGCCTTGTCTCTAGCCACCATAGTTTGACACATAGTTCATGTTATCAGGGTGCTAATGATGATCATCATGTTCTGCATTCCAAGGATTGCCAATTGGATGGCTAATTTAATATGTGCACAAGCCCCCATTGGTAGTGTCTATAATATGTACCTATTGTTGCTACCCTGAGTCCTCCACCTTTTTGGTGAGTATGCTCATCTGTGTTAGGAGGGTCGCTATATTTTCAGCCATTGTATTTGAGGGATCAAGAGGCACTGAGTGCACCACTGGAATGATAGGTGCATTCCTGGATGTCCACCCTGAATTCTGTGCCATCTTATCAAGCTGACTCTGACCCTCTCCAATATTTGCCTAAGAATACCCCACCAGCTGAGGCATCCATAATGTTCTTCAAGCTTTCCGAAAGTTCCATATAAAACCGTTGTCCAAACATCTGTTCTGGAACACCGTGGTGGGGACACATAACCAATATTCTTTTGAACCGGCCCCATATTTGATGCAGTGTCTCCATTGGTTTCTGCTTAATGCTCACGATCTCATCAATTTGTTAGGATGTTTTGTTGGGTGGATGGAACATTTTATGAAATTGCTTGACTAACTCTTCCCAAGTTGCTATAGAGTTTATGGGGAGTGAGTTTAGCCAAACCTGTGCAGCTCCTGTCACCGAGAATGGGAACAATAATAGACTGAATGCTTCTGGAGTGGCGTTGGGCTGCCTTTGAGTTTTGCAGATAGATTGGAAGTTCTTCAAGTGCTGCTGAGGATCTTCGATTTGTGTCCAAGAAAAGAGTCCCTTATTTTGCAACAAGTGCATCATGTTATTTGTCATTTGGAACGACTCAGCTTGTATTGCGGGCACAACTATGAAAGCGGCTAGATTGTCAGTTATGTGCTGTGCCAAATCATACAGTGCACCCTCAGGCACAAGAAGTGCCACTTCTCTGACAGCTATGTTAGCTTGCTCATTCCCGTCGCTTCCGTTGGGGTCATTTACGTACCTCATGTCAATTTTGAGTTTGTTTGTTTGTTGGGGTGGTTGAAGTCTTTTGTTGGCACGGTTCAATACTCGAAATATTTTCTCGGGGTCTGAGAGTCCTTCAAGTAGTTCTCCAGTCCTCGTAGAGTTTCTAGGCATACACCTGTGCAACCAAGTCAACAACCGTCAAACCTTTCCATCAAAAATTGGGTATAGAGAAAATTGACTACACAAAGAATTTTTGTATTTGTGTCAATGGTAATTGATAATTCTGTTAACTTGACAGAAAAGGTACCAACATTTGATCACACCCAACTATGCCTTATAAAAATAACACTGCGGACGTTGCAAATTAACTTGAGTATTATGTACAGAGTCGAATCCACAGAGAGTTAACCTATCAATCACTATCGCTACACCCACTAAACTCTTGAGGACGAATTTCCCAAATGTTAGAATCACCCTTGATGGTGTCTTTAAAATAACTAAGATTGCAAGTAAATAAACAAGCTCTAAACTAAATATGCTAAGGTTGTAAACAATGATGAGAAAAAGCTAAGGCAGTGATTTCCCTATTGATGGAATCCTTTCTGTTTATGTTTCATACAAATTCACCAACACATTTTATCAATTATGATCGCTCATCTTACAGTAAATCTATCCCGAGTGATCACAATAATATACTGAGTGCACTCTTCCGAGATACACTAGCTAGCTTTATTTATCACAATTCATTTTAGATTGTACACAAGGATTCGTTAACCCTAATCCCACCTTTAAACCCGCAGTTATAGATTACTCTTATAGTTTGGGAGTGTTTTTATTCAACAATAACCTAAATATGTACTTTCTCCCGAATTATGCACACTAAAGAGGCACAGCTAATTGAGGATCCTGTCAATTAACTACAACAAACACATAGTTGAACATATAGAAATTAAACTGGCGAACTGTATTCACATAAATAAGAAGTTCATCCCTCAATACGTTCAATCAAAACCTTAGACAAAGGATTTAGCTACTCATAACTTTGCGTAAATAAAGTAAAACAAGATTCATCATAGAAATTTCAAGAAAAATCAAAGAAGAAGAAGAAATATGATTTGGGTGATCTCTCACAATTACTTTCCTTGCCAAAATACTCTCTAAATCAATACATGCCTTTCTTGGGCGAAGTCTAGTGTTTAAAATAGAGTTTTGGGCTAAAAATCCTGTGTTTTGCACTTATGTCCCTTAACGTTTTCGCTTCGGCTGCTGTTATGTCGCGGTCACAGTAGAACCGCGGCCAAACATGCTCTCTGATTCTCAATTTGTCCACGAGTACACTCTGCCTCGGTTCTACCGTGGTTGCGGTGGAACCGTGGCCAAATAACTTCTCTGAATCTCCAGTGGTCTGCGACAGTCTTCTACTTTGGTTCTGCCACAGTTGCGGCGGAACCGCGGCAGTCCTTCAGGCCTGGTTTGAGCTGCTTCGCATGGTTCACGTGGCAGAATTTTACGATTTGCCTCTTTTTTCTCCATATTTGATCCCAAACGCGCTCTCTAGCCTTCTCTAGTGATATATGACCTGCAAAGCATGAAAAGCCCTAATCAGAGCATTTTGTTATCACTTTATCATCAAAACTATACAAGAATGTGGTTATTTAGGACCTAATTATAGTTAAACTCACCTATTATCAATTGGGAAATAATCAAAGTTCAAAATCTTGAAAAGTTTACTCATTGTATAAGTCAAGTGCAAAGCCAAGTTATGAGCTAAGGCCAAAGAAAAACCTTATCATAATTAGGTTAAAGGCAATGCACTAAAACGTGTTATAAATAAGAACCTTGTAAAATCTGTCGTAAGAAACATAGTTACGAAAAAGTGATAGAAGTTACTTAAATACATGTAAGGTTTTGTTTGGAACGAGACAAAGATCAAATAAAAACTTGTCGAAATTATTCCAAAAAACATGTGCATTCCTATTTATTTTATCCTACATTAACACCATTATGAAGTTAAGACGTCTTCTTCATTAAGTGTCGAATATAAAAGGGCACTCTCTTATAAAATTCATGATTAATTTAAAGCATTCATGGAGTTAAAAAACATTTTACAAAATAAAAGTGCAAATTATCGAATAAGTCTTTAAAAATTAAAGGCAAGACAGAAATTCAAAAATATCTACAAAAACTTCTTAATATTAAAAAGGTTAGACTAAGTATGAACTTAGTCATAAACTAAGAGGTGCTTACACAAAATATTACAAAAAAGGTCTGGGGACTTAATGTTTTCAAAACCTCAAAAAGGACCAAGGGTTGTAACCACATTCTACCAAAGAAAAAAGAAAAAAAATAAAAGAAGTTACATGTCATTAACCTATCACTGAGGGGTTGAAGAAGGAACCAAAGTAGGGTCATCAAAAACAACAGTTTTAATTTGACTTGAAGAAATTGGAACACTCACCGTACCCATATCATTTTCAAAGTTTTAAGCCATGGGAGAAGGAAAGTCTTGGCTTTGCTGAGTCTTTTCTGTAGTTTCTTTTATTTTTGCCAACTCAGCTTCCAATTTAAAATTCTCTTGGCTAACTTCCAAAAGGGAATCATGTCGAGTATTCAAAAATGCCCAACTCATTTCAATTGCGGTTTTGTCTTCAAGAATCTCGTAATCTCTTTCCTAGTTAGCAATTTCACTTTTAAGTTTCTCATTCTCAACCGAGGAAGAATCATAAGAAGTTTGAAGAGAAGCATGTGAACTTTCTAATGAACGAACTTAATCAAAATATTCCTGGAGGTATTCTTGAGTTTGAGTTAAAGTCTACACGAGTTCCCCATCATATGCTTCTTTCTCATTTAAGAGAGCCTTCAACTCTCTAATATCTTCACTAGCCTTGGAAAGTTGCTTGGAAAAAATGGATTCGAGAAGATTCTTGTCTTTAGCTACTTGATTTGAGGAAGTTTTTTCAACCTCCAACTCTAAAGTTAAAACCCTTACCTACTTCTCTAAGGTACATTTGCTCTCTTCTAATATTTACATGTTTATTTGAAGACTTTTATACTGTTCCTTCCAATTGTCCGCTTCCACTTGGTAATCATGCATTAATTGCCCGGAGAGGGAAACCATCTTCATCATCTCCGTACCAATTAGATTGGTAAAAAAATAAAGAAAAAGTGAGAACCCTAAAAATAGGAAAAGGGCGAAGCAAAGTTTGAAAAAGGATACCTTTAATGAAAATTGTACTATATCGTTCATCAAGGTCAAAGAACAGTGGCCATCATGCTTAGCTCTCTCAATTGGACCAATCAAAGGTTTCAACCACACGTCAACTCGACCTAGTATCCTCAAAAGGTTACCTTCGGCAGGAACTTCAATGGTAACTTACCTCATAGCTTCACCTCTACTTGAGGAACCAACCTTAGTGCGATGAATAGTTGAAGGAGGAATAGTTGAAAGAGGAACTGTAGAAGGAGTCAAAACAACCTGTAGAGGAGCAGCAATGGCGACAATCACGACTGGAAAATGAGGTTCACAGGAACAAGTGTAGAAAAAGAAGCAAGGGGTGCTTCATCAGAAATTGGTCGGAAATCACCAACGAGGCTTCAACGGGAGAAGTTATTCATTATCTGAAATAATCCATCTTCTAGCTCGTGGCCTTTTTACCAAGGAATCCCTGTCTCCTCCTCTTTAGAGTCTTGTTCAACAGTAGTTTCCTTTTCGATGAAGAGCCCAACATTATCTCTTGGGACCTTTCTAAAGAAATTTTGGAAGCCACGGTGGCCTCGGCACTTATGCCTCGAATGGAAAATCATGACAAAAAGAAGGAACAAAATAAATTTTTGAAGAGGCAGTAAGTAAATTTTTTCTTTTTTAAAAAACTCTTACCATGAGTTTTCACTTTCCAATCAAATAGATGGGAGAGGTTTTTCCAAGACCTACCGTCCATTGGAGCAACATTCAGTAACTTTCTTACCCAACGACAGAAGTTGGGAATTTCATCAACAACTCCCATGGTTACTGGAAAAGAAAAAGAAAATTAAAATGATGATCATCAAAATTGCGGAAAAAAGGTACGAGAAAGTTATCAAAAAAAAAACTCACGTGAAAAAACTCACTTTTTAAGAGAGGGAGCATTTTCATCACCCACTAAACCACTAGTGGGGGCGACAACAAACCTGGTGTACCAGCCACGACCTTTATCATCTTTTGAACTGAATAGAACTGTAACGACTTGACCCGTTGTCCCATGAATTACCACCCTGTTTTTCAATTTTATGCATTAATATGGTTCAATATATATAACTGGATAGCTTGAAGTAATTCGGATGGAGTTTGGATAGAAATGGGATAATTAGTCTCTTTATGAGAGGGTTAGTTTGGAAAAGTCAACTGAGCGTTGACTTGTGAGTTAGAGGGCTCAGAATGGATTTCCGATAATTCTAATAGTTTTGGATGGTAATTTGTGACTTAGGAGCGAAATCAGAACTAAATTTGGAGGTCCGATGTAGAATTAGGTTTGAATTGGCTAAGTTAGAAATTTGTCGAAGCCCGGTTGATAGGTGAGATTTTGTTCCGGGGGTCGAAATGGAATTCCGACAGTTGCATTAGCTCCATTATGCAATTTTGGATATGCAAGCAAATTTTCAGATCATTTGGAGGTGTTTAGGTCGTGTTTTAGATCAAATGCAAGTTTTGGAATTTTAATCTAACTTATGCTTGAATCCGTGGAAATTGGATAATTTTGATGTTTATGATAGTATTTTTATGTTGCGAGCAAGTTTGAATGATGTAATGGGACATATCTGTGCATTTGGGTGGGTTCCCAAGGGCCTCGAGGTGATGTCGGATGATGAAAACGAAGATTTTGATGTTGCAACAGGTCTGTTGCATAGGCTTCTGGTATTTCCGCAGAAGCGAAAGAATAACTGCAAAAAAGGTTAGTGACCGCAGAAGCGATCATGGACTAAATGGGGGACCGCAGAAGCAGCCAAGGGGATCGCATAGGCGGAGATCGCGAAAGCGGTTTAGGACCGCAGAAGCGGTCCCAGTTGACTCGAAAGAGACCGCAAAAGCGGTCTATTGACCGCATATGCGATAACCGCAGAAGCGGTCACTGTGTTGCGGAAGAAGAAATCGCAGGAAATTAATGCAGCAGTGTTTGCATATTTCATAAGTTAAGAAAACACTTTTGACTTCGGGAAGAGACGATTTGTGGGAGATTTTGAAGAGGATTTCAAGGGTTTCCTTCAGGTAATGATTCTTGGCCTTGGATTATGTCTATATATTGTAAAATAGTGTATTAAACAATGAAATACAAGGGTCTTAAGGCTAAAAATGGTGGTTTAGGCTTGAAGCCTAAGAAAGAGTAAAATGGTGACTTGAAAGGGTAAACAAAACTCCGTTTTTGATAAACTTTATATGTACGGACTCGTGGCAAGACAAGGAATCCAAAGATGTAATTTGCAGAATTTTCGAGGAGTGGGCCTGAGGCTAAGGTTTTACCAACTTCGCGATTTTTAGTGTTTTTTGAATAATTTCAATTGGATTATGTTTATTTAGCCTATAATAACGTATTAGTTGTGATTTTGAATAGATTCGACGCTCATAGAGGGAGATTCGAAAGGAAAGGGCATTGCAGACCAGTCTATGCTTGGTTAAAGGTGAATAGTTTGCATAGATGATGGCCTGAGGATTTGAAACCCTGGTTTATCACATCGTGATGCTATGTTAGGGCATGACTCGCACCCCATGGAAGGTGCAGGATTGTAAATGATTGAGGATTATGACTTGGTCTATCCTGTGAGCTGAATATAAATTATTAGCGTCTGATACGCGCATTCTGTTGTTGATAATTGGGCTTAATGCCATATTTGGGGCCTTGTGGCGATCTATAACACACGTCTAGGGTGAATATCTATCTGATGACATGATTTTCATAATCGTTGATCTCAGTGCTGTGTTTAATCACCGTAATGATATGCTAAGTCACTTTACCTGAAATTAAATAATTAAATTATATTTTTCCAAAAAATTGGAAATTGGAAAATAAGTTGAATCTGTTATGTGACTCATATGCATACTGTGGACTCAGCATGGGTCGGGTTGCACGCCGTAGTGGTGATATGATAATATTGCGCTTGGGTTGAAAGAGCCCCTCCGGAGCCTGTACACACCCCCAGTGAACGCCGTCGACGTTAAATGGATCGGGCTGCACACCGCAGCGTATTCACGTGCATTGCATTGCATCTTTATCTGATATTTGGTTGTTGTTGTGATAGTGTTTTGCTGTTAGTTCGTTGCTAAGATATAGGATTGTTAGTTATAGCTTTTCTTTGTGGTATTTTGTGGATTTCTTACTTTCAGACATTTCCTATGCTTATTATTCACTAAGTCGGTAGTACTCACCCCTAATCCCTGCACCTTGTGTGCAGATTCAGGTACACCGGAGGCAAGCTGATACTCGTAGTCTCCAGAGATATTCCCAGAGTCGTTGAGGTAGCTGCATGACGTTCGTAGGACCTGGCTGCTCTTCATTTTTCTCAGTTCATTATTATTATCTACTTTCCCATATTTTAATATTGTTATTCAGATACTTTTATTATTACTCAGTTATGTTGGAGGCTCTAGACTCGTGACCCCATATCTTATGGGTGTGTTATCGGTTTTTTCATACTTATCTTTATTACACTATTAATATTTTGAGATTATTGTTATTTTTAAATTCTCGGTTTTGAGACTATCTGATAAATTGGAAGCGATTTTTTGTCATGCTTACTTAGCTTACGGCTGGGTGCCATCACGACCGGGTTTGGGTCGTGACATGTTGGTATCAGAGCATAGGTTACTAGGCCTCACAATTCATGAGCCGGTTCGGTAGAGTCTTGTTTATGGGTGTGTCGTGCACCAAACTTATAAGCAGGAGGCTACAAAACTTATAGGAAACACCTCACTTTCTTAAAATTCATATCGTGCGGCTTTGTTAACGTGAAAACTATATTTCTATATTCTATTCTCTCGCAGATGGAGAGAACCTGTGCTAATGGACGTGGAGGACGACCACCAGTACCACCTGCTAGAGGCTGTGGATGCGGTCGTGGTGATGGACAAGGCGGACCAGCATGGGCAGCACCTGCAGACCCACCAGCTGCCCAGGTCCAGTATTAGCCTCCAGTTGTTGGTGTTCCAGCAGCACCTATTCAGGCACCGGCAGTAACCATCGTGATTCCTGGTCTTTAGGTGGCTTTGCCTTAGATTTTGTCCGTATGCACTGGCCTGGCTCAGGCGGTTTCAGCCACTACAGCAGTGCTACTTCTCAGACCGGGGGTGGTCATCAGACCCCCGATGCTCGCACTCCCGAGAAGGTTGTTCTGGGCATACAGACACCTGGGGTAGCTCCAGTTCCGCCAGTTCAGCCACTTGTTCTGGTTGCACTAGTTCAGCCAGTTGCTCTTGTTGCCGGTCGTGCCTGCCCCAGCTCATGTGGTTCCTGTTATGCCGGATGACGAGTAGCGGTGTTTGGGGAAGTACGGTAAGCTCCAGCCTCCGATGTTTAGTGGTGCTGAGGGCGAGGATGCCCAGGTTTTTCTGGATAAATGCCAGCGGATGCTTCGTACTGCAGGTATTCTAGAGTCTAATTGAGTGGCTTTTATCACCTTCCAGTTCACATGAGCTGCATTTACTTGGTGGGAAGAGTTCGAGAGGTATAGGCCTATTGGGGCAGCGCCCCTCACTTGGTTGCAGTTCTCCACGGTATTTTTGGAGAAGTATGTGCCCCAGTCTCACAGGGAGGAGATGTGTCATCAAATCGAGTGGTTGACTCAGGGAGATATGTCAGTTACTCAGTATGAGCTGCGGTTTACACAGCTGGCCATGCATGCTATGTGGATGATTCCGACAAATAGAAAGAAGATCAGAAGGTTTATAGATGACCTCAATTATTCGATTTATATATTGATGAGTAGAGAGAGGGCTATATCAGCTACATTTGAGGAGGTTGTTGATGTGGCTCGTCTAATTGAGACAGATCGCCGCTGGGAGCATGAGGAAAGGGAGGCCAAGAGGCCTCAAGGCTCAGGTAATTTGAGTAGCGCTCCGTCTAGGGGCTATTTCCAGCAGGGTAGAGGTCGTTCCTTCAGACATCCTCAGTCCTGACGCACAGAGTCCAATGGATTTGCATAAGGCCGAGGCCATCAGAGCTATCAGCAGAGTCAACCTGCATTGAGTGCTCTTCCAGTCAGAGCTCTACTCCTACTGCGTCAGCTTAGGGTTCGTCCGCAGCGAGGGGTTCTCATCAGTACCCTTCTCCAGCTTCAGCTCGTTGCTATGAATGTGGTGAGATGGGTCACATGAGGAGGCAATGTCCTTGACCCCGCAGTAGGCAATCTCAGCAGAGGGATCAGCCCTCGTCTTCTGCACAGGTTTCTTCAGCTCCCACTCAGACAGCTAGGGGTGGAGGCCAGGCAGCCAAAGGTTGCCCTAGGGGTGAGGACTGTACTAGTGGTGGCCAGGCTCGTTTCCATGCCCTTCCAGATCATAGGGACGTTATTGCCTCGGATGCAGTTATCACAGGTATCATCTCAACCACATGAATGCTTCTGTTTTATTTGATCCCGGATATACCAATTCATATGTATCCTCTTATTTTGCTCATCAGTTTGGTACGACCCCTGGTTGGCTTGCCTTGCCCGTGCATGTATCTACCCCGGTGGGTGATACTATTATTGTGGATCATGTCTATCGATCTTGTTTGGTGACTATTGGGGGTCTGGAGACCCGCGTTAATTTATTATTACTGGGCATGGTGATTTCGATATAATTCTGGGTATGGATTGGCTATCTCCGTACCACGCTATGATAGACTATCATTCCAAGATAGTTACACTAGCTATTCTAGGTATTCCGAGGATCGAGTGGCGATGCGTGACCGATTATGTACCTAAAAGAGTGAATTCCTTCTTAAAAGCCCGACAGATGGTTGGCAAGGGGTGTTTATCATATTTGGCTTTCGTGAGAGATGTGGAAGCTGAGGCTCCGAGCCTTGATTCGATTCCCGTTGTTAGGGATTTCCCTGGCGTGTTTCCAGCGGACTTTCCATGTATGCCGCTAGACAGGGACATTTATTTCGAAATTGATTTGGTGCCGGGCACTCAGCACATCTCTATTCCTCCCTATCGTATGGCACCAGCAGTGCTAAAGGAATTGAAGGAACATCTTCAGGAACTCCTTGATAAGGGATTTATTTGCTCGAGTGTGTAACCTTGGGGCGCGCCGGTATTATTTGTAAAGAATAAAGATGGCACAATGAGAATGTGCATTGACTACAGATAGCTGAATATGGTGACAGTGAAGAACAAGTACCCACTACCCCGTATTGAGGATTTATTTGATCAACTCCAGGGAGCAAGGGTATTTTCTAAGATTGACCTTCGATCGAGTTATAATCAGCTGAATATTAGGGATTCAGACATTATGAAGATGACTTTCAGAACGAGATTTGGGCACTACGAGTTTCAAGTGATGTCTTTCAGGCTGACTAATGTCCCAGCCGCGTTCATGCACTTGATGAACAATGTATTTTGGCCTTATCTGTATTCTTTTGTGATCGTGTTTATTTATGCTATTCTGGTGTATTCGCGTAGCCAGGAGGAGCAAGCACAACACTTGAGGGTGGTCTTGTAGAGATTGAGAGAGGAGAAGCTTTATGCAAAATTCTCCAAGTGTGAATTCTGGCTTGATACCGTGACTTTTCTGGGACACGTGGTGTCCCGTGATGGCATTTGGGTTGACCCAAAGAAGGCAGAGGCGGTGCAGAGTTGGCCCAGACCGTCATCAGCCATAGAGATTCGGAGTTTCGTCGGTTTGGCGAGTTATTACCGCAGATTCGTTCAGGGTTTTTCATCTATTGCTTCGCCTTTGACGAAGTTGACTCAGAAGAACGCTCCATCTGTCTGGTCGTATGAATGCGAGGAGAGCTTCCAGAAGCTCAAGTTGGCTTTGACCAGTCTTAGTAGTACCATCAGTTTTAGGCTCTTACACGGTGTATTGTGATGCCTCGAGAGTTGGGATCAGTTGTGTGTTAATGCAGGAGGGTAGAGTTATTGTGTGTGCTTCTCATCAGCTAAAGCACCATAAGAAGGACTATCATGTACATAACTTAGAGTTCGTTGCAATTGTGCATGCCCTGAAGATTTGGAGGCATTATCTTTATGGTGTGTCTTGCGAGGTGTATACAGGATATCGCAATGTTCAACACATGTTTAAACAGAAAGATGTTAATATGAGACAACAGAGATATCTTGAGTTACTCAAAGACTATGATATCACCATTTTGTATCATCCCGGGAAGGCCAATGTGGTGGCTGATGCTTTGAGCCGGAAGGCTATCAGAATGGGTAGTCTGGCGAACATTCTAGTTGGGGAGAGGCCCCTTGCGGTTGATGTTCAGGCCTTTGCCAATAAGATGGTGAGGTTAGATATTTCCGAACCTAGTCAGGTGTTGGAAAGTGTTGTTTCCCGATCTTCTTTGTATGACCGCATCAGAGAGAGGCAGTATGATGACTAATATTTGCTTGTCCTGAAGGACAGGGTCCAGCATGATGATGCCAGAGACGTGACCATCGGAGATGATATTGTATTATGGATGCAGGGCAGGATTTGCGTGCCCAATGTGGATGGTCTTCGGGAGTTGATATTAGAGGATGCTCAATGCTCGCGGTATTCGATTTATCCGGGTACCGTAAAGATGTACTAGGATTTGAGACAGAATTACTGGTGGAGGAGAATGAAAAAAGATATTGTGAATTATGTGGCTCGGTGTCTCAACGGTCAGCAGGTCAAGCACAAGCGCCAGAGACCCGGTGTGTACTCCAGCGAATGGATATTCCAGAGTGGAAATGGGAAAACGTGACTATGGATTTTGTGAGTGGTCTTCCTCGTACCTAGAAGAAGTTTGATTCAGTTTGGGTGATTGTGGATAGGCTGACAAAGTCCACGCACTTCATTCCAGTATGCACTACCTATTCTGTGAGAAGTTAGTAGAGATTTTCATCCGGGAGATCGTACGGTTGCATGGGGTCCCGGTTTCCATTGTATCAGATAGGGGTACCGTGTTTACTTCCCAGTTCTTGAGGACTTTTCATCGGGAGTTGGGCACACAGGTACAGTTGAGCACAACATTTCATCCATAGACGGACGGACAGTCTGAGCGTACTATGTAGATATTGGAGTACATGTTTTGTGCCTGTGCTATTGGTTTTGGAGGTTCTTGGGCTGAATTCTTGACACTTGCGGAGTTTGCATATAATAACAGCTATCAATCCAGCATTCAGATGGCGTCGTATGAGGCCATATGGGAGACGGTGTAGATCTCCGGTTGGTTGGTTTGAGCCCCGCGAGGCTAGATTGCTAGGGATAGAGTTAGTTTATGATGCCTTGGGGAAGGTGAAAGTAATCCAAGAGAGGCTTTGTAAAGCTCAGCCGCGTCAAAAGAGTTATGCAGACCGGAAGGTTTGGAATGTATCTTATGTCGTGGGCGAGAAGGTCTTGTTAAAGGTTTTGCCAATGAAGGGCGTCATGAGGTTTGGAAAGAAGGGGAAACTGAGTCCAAGGTTCATTGGACCTTTTGAAATACTTAGGAGAATTAGGGAAGTGGCCTATATGGTTGCTTTGCCACCAAGCTTATCGGGAGTTCACCCAGTGTTTCATGTCTCTATGCTCCACAAGTATGTTAGGAACCCGTCTCGTGTCTTAGATTCAGCACAATCCAGTTAGATGAAGACTTGACCTATGATGTGGAGTCGGTGGCTATTTTGGGTCGTCAGGTTCGAAAGTTGAGATCAAAGGACATAGCTTCGGTGAAGGTGTAATGGAGAGGTCGGCCCGCGGGGGAAGCCACTTGGGAGACCGAGAAGGAGATGCGCAACAAATATCCTCACTTGTTTGATACTCCAGGTATGTTTTTTGACCCGCTCGAGGCGAGCATTTATTTAAGTTGGGGAGGATGTAATGACCTGACCTGTCGTCCCATGAATTACCGCCCCGTTTTCCCAGTTTTATGCTTTTATATGGTTCAATATATATAATTGGAGAGTTTGAAGTAATTCGTATAGAGTTTGGATAAAAATGGGACAATTAGTCTCTTTATGAGAGGGTTAGTTTTGAAAGGTCAACCGAGCGTTAACTTATGATCTATAGGGCTCGGAATGAATTTCCGATGATTTGACTAGTTTCGGCTTGTGATTTTTGACTTAGGAGTGAAATCAGAATTGAATTTGGAGGTCCGGTGTAGAATTAGGCTTGAATTGGCTAAGTTATAAATTTGGCGAAGCCCGGTTGATAGGTGACATTTTGATCCGAGGATGGAATGGAATTCCGACATTTGCAATAGCTCCGTTAGGCAATTTTGGATATGCATGCAAATTTTCGGATCATTCGGAGGTGTTTAGGTTGGGTTTTGGATCAAATGCAAGTTTTCTAAGTTTTAGTTTAACTTAGGCTTGAATCCATGGAAATTGGATGATTTTGATGTTTATGATAGCGTTTTTATGTTGAGAGCAAGTATGAATGAAGTAATGGGACATATTTGTGCATTTGGGTGGGGTCCCGAGGTCCTCGGGGTGATGTCGGATGATGCAACAGTCTGCTGCATAGGCTTCAGGTATTTCCGCGGAAGCGGAAGAATAATCGCGAAAGCGGCTACCGCGAAAGTGTTTAGTGACTGCAGAAGCAGTCATGGACTAAATGGGGGACCAAAGAAGCGACAAAGGGGATCACATAGGAGACCGCCAAAGTGGTTTAGGACCACCAAAGCGGTCCTAGTTGACTCGATAGAGACCGCAAAAACGATCTAATGACCGTAGAAGCAATAACCGCGGAAGCGGTCGTTGTGTCGCGGAAGCGGAAATCGCAGGGAATTAATGAAACAGTGTTTGCAAATTTCATAAGTTAAGAAAACACTTTTGACTTCGGGAAGAGATGATTTGTGGGCGATTTTGAAGAGGGTTTCAAGGGTTTCCTTCAGGTAATGATTCTTGGCCTCGGATTATGTCTATATGGTGTAAAATAGTAGATTAAACAATGAAATTCAAGGGCTTTAAGGCTAAAAATAGTGGTTATGGCTTGAAGCCTAAGAGATAGTAAAATGGTGATTTGAGAGGGTAAACAAACTCCGTTTTTATAAACTTTATATGTACGGACTCGTGGCGAGACGAGGAATCCAAAGATGTAATTTTTAGAATTTTTCAAGGAGTGGGCCCGGGGCTCGGGTTTTACCAACTTCACGATTTTTAGCATTTTTCGAATAATTTCAATTGAATTATGTTTATTTAGCCTATAATAATGTATTTGTTGTGTTTTTGAATAGATTTGACGCTCGTTGAGGGAGATTCAAAAGGAAAGGGCATTGCAAACCAGTCTACGACCGATTAAAGGTGAGTAGTTTGTATATATGATGGCCTGAGGGTTTGAAACCCCGGTTTATCACATCGTGAAGCTATGTTAGGGCGTGACTCGCACCCCATGGCTGGTGCGAGATTGTAAATGATTTGGGATTGTGACTTGGTCTATCCCGAGAGCTGAATATAAATAATTGGCATCTAATACGCCCATTGTATTGTTGATAATTGGGCTTAATGCCATATTTGGGGCCTTGTGCCGATATGTAGCACCCGTCTAGGGTGCATATCTGTGTGATAACATGATTTTCATAATCATTGATCTCATTCCTATGTTTCATCACCGTAATGAAATGCTAAGTCACTTTTCCTGAAGTTAAATAATTAAATTATATTCTTCCTAAGAATTGGAAAATAAGTTGAATCTGTTATGTGACTCATATGCATACTGTGGACTCAGCATGGGTCGGGCATCACGCCGCAACGGTGATATGATAATATTGTGCTTGGGCTGAAGGAGCCACTCTGGAGTCTGTACACACACCCAGTGAGCGTCGTCGACGTTAAACGGATCGGGCTGTACGCCGCAGCGTATTCACGTGCATTGCATTGCATCTTTATCTGATATTTGGCTGTTGTTGTGATACTATTTTGTTGTTAGTTCGTTGGTATGATATATGATTGTTAGTTATAGCTTTGTTTTATGGTATTTTTTTGATTTCTTAATTTCAAACATTTTCTATGCTTATTATTCACTTAGTCAGTAGTACTCACCCCTACTCCCTGCACCTTGTGTGCATATTCAGGTACAAAGGAGGCTAGTTGATACTCGAAGTCTCCAGCGATATTCCCAGAGTCGTTGAGGTAGCTGCATGACATTCGCAGGACCTGTCTGCTCTTCATTTTTCTCAGTTCATTATAATTATATACTTTCCCATATTTTTATATAGTTATTCAGATTCTTTTATTATTACTCAGTTATGTTAGAGGCTCTAGACTTGTGACCTCCGATCTTATGGGTGTGTTATCGGTTATTCGTACTTATCTATATTACACTATTAATATTCTTGGATTATTATTTTTAAATTCTCAGTTTTTAGACTGTCCGATAAATTGGAAGCGATTGTTGGTCAGGCTTACCTAGCTTAGGGCTCGGTGCCATTATGACCAGGTTTGGGTCGTGACAAGAACTACTTTACTTCTTGCTGCTAGAGTGAAGACTTCTTGGCGAAGGAGTTTGTGAAAATAAAGATGGATTAAATGAAAAAAGATAAAGGATATACTAGACGTGTTGGCCAGATGTCTCAACCAAGCAACATCCCTCCACACAATAGGGCCAATTTTTCCTAAATAGACATCCAAAAATCGACAGAATTCGAGGATAATAGGGTCAATAGCAGGTTTGAAAAGCAACGTGAAGAGGTATGTATAAACAAAAGAAAATCCAGCTAAATAAGAGGTGGTTCTTTGGTTCGCATTGGGGATTATAATGGGGAAGTCATGGCTCCAATGGCAATCTTTATGAACTACTGAAATTAGACCCTCGGTAATTTGAGTCGAGTATATGTCAGCACGATCTAACGCATACATTTGGTTTCTAAGGGATTCTCTATTATTGTAGAAAGATAGTTCTACAGGAACTATTTCATCCACTAAAGGTTCACGAAGAGGTTCAGTGGGTTCTTTACCTCTAGAAGAAAACCTTTTAGAAAGAGAACTTCTAGTTCTAGATGGAGGAGTCAAACTTGATAAAGGAATAGAGGGGACTCACAATGAAGAAGACCATAAATTACGAAGACTTTCTCCTCTCCTACTTCTAATAGGAGCAAGAGAAAGGTTGTCAACAATGAAAACTCTCCGAGGGTTAGGGTTTGAAGAAGATATAGTAGTACGAGGAAGAAGAAAATTAGAATTGAATATGCTGAACTTTTGTGAAAAGGACAAAGGTAAAAAGTTATATTTATAGTCAGAAGCAACCGTCAAAAGGAAAAGGTGCAATGATGGAAACGTCATAATGAAAACCGACGCTTCGTAATTGGTGAAGCCGTAAAAAAGCTTTAAAAGGCACTGAAAAGTTACGGAGCAAACCATTAGACACCACGTGTGATGAACATTAAATGGAAGAGACACTTGAAGCATCAGTTCCAGGGAAAAATTAAATGGCGACAAATATTTCCGCTTTAATGAGGTCCACTTCCTAAATATTCTATTGATAAATAAATGGCTGCGGGGGGACTATCTGTATTGGAAAAATTAAGTTTATAGATGGAATTCATTATAAGATGACACTCCATGACACGTGGACCAGTTGAAGAATAATATGTGATGAAGAATAATCAAAGAGGCACGAGCTTCAACATGCACAGGCAGACATTCAGATAAAAGGCAAGGAGGACTGGTGCTCAAACCTCTTTATGATGGAAGAGAATAAATCTAATAGTAAATAAAGAATAGATATGTACAATTGGGCATTAAATACGAAAAACGTTAATAAATCTGTATTGAATCAAATATGATTGCTGATTGTAACGTTACATTAAATGTCAATAAATGCCATTAATAGACAATAATGGATCAATTATAGTACAAACGAAACATATTTCGTAGAAATAGGTATAAAAGAAGGAGAATGATCATTTGTAAGAACATGAAATATCATTAGAATATACTGATTTACTTTATCTTCTTCTGTTCATCTTATTATTATCAAAGCCAATTTCTTTTATTCATTTTAGTTTTTTATTATAATCCGACTTCTTTTAAAGTAAAGCTTTGACTGAAATTACTATTTTTGGTTAAACAGTATTGTCCATTTGGTCCAATAGATCTTATGAGTTTATACCTTGGCTCGTCGTTATCGAGTCCAAAGGTGTACATACAATTTGAACTTGTGTTATGACTAATAAAACTCTTCATATTCATTTTCTCTAATACGGATTTGCCTAAATTTTTATGTGTGCCCCTTTTTTAGGAATTTGCCAGCCTAGAAGCTTGTCAACCCTTCTTTTAATCGCCCTTGTTATGTCTCTTTCAGTCATGGTCGGCACAACTATTTACATTTGACATTGCACATGGTATAATAAAAATATAAGATTAAATCCAAACATGCCCAGTACTGATCACTGGTGCGGATTTCACAGCGATCTTGGTCATAAAACGGCAGATTGCAGATTGCTACAAGGTGAATTTGATAATTTATTAAAGCAAGGGTATCTCACTGAATTATTCAGTGAGAAAGGTAAGCAAGCATGCATGAAGAACAAGCAGGAGCTCCCTAAACCTCCTTCTCCCAAAAAGGACCGTTAATGTTATAAGAGGGGGCGAAGAAATCAATGGTGTGAATTCTATTTTAAAATTATATTTTTGAATTGTTATATTTTACTAACGATTTTAGATGATAGGAAAAAAGCTAGCCCGTACTAAATGATGAATCACGACCTGCAAGGCACGTGGAATAAATTAAAATTCCTGATCTAGGGTTATACCTATTCTGATAGAAATTGATACGGGTTAAGAAGTCTTATTCTATAATCGTACCTTCGTGTCCCATATGTTTTATTCCTTTAAAGGAAAAGGACCGAATAGGAGAGTAATCAAGTGCTCGAGACTTAATACTTCAAACCTCAAACACTTGGGGTACTATATAATATACATAAACATAGGCAAAGAAGATTGCGAAATAATCAAAGTTCAAAAGCCTGAAAAGTTTACTCATTGAATGAGTCAAGTGCAGAGCCAAGTTACGAGCTAAGGCCAAAGAAAAACCTTATCATAGTTAGGTTAAAGGCAATGTACTGAAACAGGTTATAAATAAAAAAAAACTTGCGTGTTATTTTCTTTTTTGAAATATGTTGTAAAAAGACAATTACGAAAAAGTTATAGAAGTTACTTAAATACATGTAAGGTTTTGGTTAGAACAAGACAAATTCAAATAAAAACTTGTCGAAATTATTCCAAAAAATATGTGTATTCTTATTTCTTTATCGTACATTAACACCATTATGAAGTTGAGACGTCTTCTTCATTCAGTGTCGAATATAAAAGGGCCATCTTTTATAAAATTCATGATTGATTTAAAACATTCATGGAGTTAAAAAAGCATTTTACAAAATAAAAGCTCAAATTATCGAATAAGTCTTTAAATATAAAGGCAAGGCAGAAGTTTAAAAATAGCTACAAAAACTTCTTAATATTAAAAAGTTTAGGCTAAGTATGAACAAAGTCATAAACTAAGAGTTGCTTGCACAAAATGTCCTGAAAAAAGTCAGGGGACTTAATGTTTTCAAACCCTCAAAAAGGACCAAGGGAAGTAACCTCATTCCACCAAAGAAAAAAGAAAAAAAAATAAAAGAAGTCACATGTCATTAGCTTGTCACTGAGGGGTTGAAGAAGGAACCAAAGAAGGGTCATCAGCAGTAGCAGGTTTAATTTGACTTGAGTAAATTGGAACACTCACTGTACCCATATCATCTTCAACATTTGCAAAAGTTTCAGCCACGGGAGAATGAAAGTCTTGGCTCTTTTGAGTCTTTTCTATAGTTTCTTTTATTTTGGCCAACTCATCTTTCAAGTTAAAATTCCGTTGGCTAACTTCCACAAGGGTATCATGGCGAGTATTAAAAAATGCCAACTCACTTAAATTGCGGTTTTGTCTTCAAGAATCTCGTAATCTCTTTCCCAGTTAGCAATTTCACTTTTAAGCTTCTCATTCTCAGCCAAGGTAGAATCATAAGAAGTTTGAAGAGAAGCATGTGAACTTTATAAGGAACAAACTTTATCAAAAGATTCCCGGAGATCTTCTTGAGTTTGAGTCAAATTCTACACTAGTCACCAGTATATGCTTCCTTATCATTTAAGAGAGCCTTCAACTCTCTAATATCTTAACTAGCCTTGGAAAGTTGCTCGGAAAAAGAGGATTCGAGAATATTCTTGTCCTTACCTGCTTGATTTGAGGAAGCTTTTTCAACTGTCAACTCTGAAGTTAAAATCCTTACCTGCTGCTCTAAGTACATTTTCTCTCTTATAATATTTCTATGTCTAATTGAAGACTTTCATACAGTTCCTTCCAATTGTCCGCTTGCACTTGGTAATCATGCATTGATTTCTTTGAGAGGGAAACCATCTTCATCATCTACGTACCAGTTAGATTGATCTGTAAAAAAAGAAGAAAAAAAAGTGAGAACCCTAAAAATACGAACAGGGCGAAGTATAGTTTTGAAAAAGGATAACTTTATAGAAGACTATACTATATCGTTCATCAAGGTCAAAGAACTATGGCCATCAAAATTAGCTCTCTCAACTGAACCAATCAAAGGCTTCAACCACACGTCATCTCGGCCTGATTTCCTCAAAAATTTACCCTCAGTAGGAACTTCGATGGTAACTTGCCTCATAGCTTCACCTCTACTTGAGGAACCAACCTCAGTGAGATGAAAAGTTGAAGGAGGAAGTGTAGAAGGAGTCAAAACAGCCTGGAGAGGAGCAGCAATGGTAATAGTCACGACTGACAAAGCATGTATCAAAGGAACGTGTGTAAAAAAGAAGCAAGGGGTGCTTCATCAGAAATTGGTCCTAAACTTTCACTACCAAACATGCAGTTAAGTCTCAAACAAGCAACATCCCTCTACACAATAAGGCCAATTTGTCCAAAACAAACATTGAAAAATCGACAGAATTCGAGGATAACAGGGTCAATAGCAGGTTTGAAACCAAACGTGAAAAGGAATGTATAAACAAAAGAAAATTCAGTCAAATAAGAGGTGGTTCTTTGGTTCGCATTTGGATTATAATGAGGAAGTCATGGCTCCAATGGCAATCTTTACGAACTACTGAAATCAGACCCTCAGTAATTTGAGTCGGGTAGATGTTAGCACGATCTAATGAAGACATTTGTTTTTAAGGGATTCTCTATCATTGTAGAAAGATAGTTTCGCAGCAACTATTTCATTCACTAAAGGTTCACGAAGAGGTTCAGTGGGTTCTTTACCTCTAGAAGAAAACCTTTGGGAAAGAGAATCTCTAGTTCTTCATGGAGGAACCTCTTGTTCTAGATGAAGGAAAAGAGGGGACTCGCGACGAAGAATAGCCTAAACTACTAAACCTTCCTCCTCTACTACTTCTAATAGGAGCACGAGAAAGGTTGTCAACAATGAGAACTCTCCGAGGGTTAGGGTTTGAAGAAGACATAGTAGTACGAGGAAGAAGAAAATTAGAATTGAATATCCTGAACTTTTGTGAAAAGGACAAAGGTAAAAAGTTATATTTATAGTCAGAAGCAACCGTCAAAAGGAAAAGGTGCAATGATGGAAACGTCATAATGAAAACCGACGCTTCGTCTAGAAGCGAAACGACCATGCTGCCAGCTCCGTGGACGAGCGTCCAAACGACCACGCTGCCCGCTGTGAACCAACTCCGTCTGGCATGACGACTAGAAACCTCACGAGTTGAGTCCATGTTGGAACTCTCCCGTGTTCTTCAAGGTTTGTTTGAGGTGGTTATTCAAAGATTCGAGTTATTTTTGGTTTCAAAGTTTTCAGGCAGACTTGTTACCGTTCGAGTTCGTCGTTGTTCCGATCCGATTAGTTGGTTTAAGTTTCATTTCTGTCCGTATTTTGTTTGATATTTTCATATCTAAAATCAATATATGTTTTTGTTCATTATTTATCGCTTCTTGATTATTTCTTCAGTTTGTTTGACTCATTTGCTCTTGTTTAGTTTTAATATAAAAATAATTTAGTTTAATAACTTGAATTTTTTATGTTAATTATTATATTATTAGATTTAATTTGAAGTTTAATTGATGATTAAGTTTGGTGAGTTAAATTCTTTTTTGTTCTGTTAAGTTTATATGAATATGAGTTTAATGATTTGAATTTACCCGTTTGTTATTGTTGTTGAATCTGAAAGTATGTTTGCTGTTAAAAATGTTGTTCAGTCAAAATACTTTTTAGTTGGTTCTTTGTTGTTCATCATTTAGTTGAATTTATTGATGGAATTTGATCAAGAATTTGCTATAGCTGCTATATTTTGATTAATCGATTTAGGTGAATTGGCTATAACTGATGGGGTAGAATAGTAATTTTCAGTAATGTTGGGGGTATTTTGGAAATTGATTAAATGTGGGCCCATAACGTTTAGTTGAAATAAGAGGGGACAAGGGTTAGTGGGGGACAAGACATAATTATGTAAAGAGGGGCCAATAATGTGATCTTCTTTGACCATTGAAAAAGGGGGGACTGCGGGGTACGTGTTGACTACTTTTACTTAATTAAAATCAGAAATAGTAGAGGTATTAATAAAAGGTTAAAAAGTCACACAGTTAGTAGAATATGGGCTGGAAAGTAAAAGAGGTAAAAATGGTTAGTAATAATAGTTTAAAAGTAAAAGTTAATAGTTAAAAGAATAGAAGAAAGAGACTTGCTTTGGGTATATAATAGGACTCATTTAACACTTAGAAGGGAAAGAACTTCGAGAGAGAAATTTTAGAACTTAAGAAAAGAAAAAAAAACAAAGAATAAAAAAAATTGAGAGTTAAGAAAAATTAGAGAGCTGAAAACCCCACTGTTTATTCGAAGCTTCTCTTTTTCTTCATTGATTTCATTTTTCTTGATTTTAATACAGTAACAGTAATCTTAAATAACTCTAGTGTGTCTTTGAGTTAACTCTAGTGTGTCTTTGAGTTCATTTGGCGTATATTGATATTGATGTGGGTTAAAGTCTATTTCTGTTGGTATTTTCTTGATTGATTTTACTGGGTTTTGTTGAAATATGTTGCTGGTCTAGCTACTGTTGTTGCTGTTTTGCTATGTTGATTACTGCCTTGCTGATTTCTGATGTTCCTTTTCTTCTACTTCCAACACCAGGTACATGTCTATAACCTTGTCAATATAATAAACTGAAATGTGAAAGCATGAATATATATGAAGAATGGAACTTTGAAGTTTTAATTCAGCTTTTTCTTCGTTTCTTTTCCTGATTGTATTTAGGCTATTTTATGTATTATCATTCTGTGAATTTCTGTCGCTTTGCATAACTAGGCATATCGTAGTGATGCATTAAACAATACATCGCTTTAGTTTGGTAATTAGGTAGTATATGTTCAAGCATGCTCATTACGATCAAACTGTTTAATAATTAGAATAAGAGGAAAATAACATAAGTTGATCTTCAGTAAAATCGGATTGGCAAAATTGGTTAGTCCACTAGCTATGAAGGTTTTAATATTATCAACAGTATATTTATCATGAACATGTAGCTAAATTTAGTTAAAGCGTGAATTTAAATTTATTTCGTGAAATAGGCATTATGGCAGGATTTGAGTTCAAACGAGATGAGTTAACGTTTAAGTTTAATATCTTTCTAATAAGCATTAGTAATTATGGTTATATCTAGTTTCACATGGTTGTGAATAATTAATTCCAATAGTTTTTTGTATAACAATACGAGTTTTACTCTAGCTATAATTTATTTCTTTTGAATATTAGTTGTCGAATTACGTATTTTATTTATAATTTTGATTTTTTTATTTATAATCTCGAATTTTTTTAGTAAAATTCCTTTCCATTAACATTTGCTTTAATCTAGCAATTAGTGTGTTACGTTTTTTTTTTTTTTTGAGCTCGTAATTAATTAGAATTTTTCTTTCATTATTTTAGAGACGAATTTAAATAGAAATGTAGTCACTTTAGGAGATCCTTAAAATAAAGGAGGCGTGCCTCGCCACAGTAAATTACAAACTGCAGGGCCCTCAATAAAAGGACTTAATAGTTGGATAGACTCCGGAGTTGGTAGCTTAGCGAATTTCACGACCTCTTCCCAAAATAACGATACGTTAGTCTCTTTAGGATATGCCTTAATTAATCTTACCTTCCTAAACTCGGGTGTGCATTTATGTAACACAAATCCAAATCTCGACAGACTTAAGATATGCCGACTACCACGTTTACACTGGTTGTAACGTGGTTCGAGATACGTTTTTACTACGTTGCAATTCTCTGTAAAATAATAATAATAATGATAAAAGCGGCTAATAGTTATAATTTTCAAAGATACAACATGTTTAAAAATCAGATAAATAACCCAGATATAATAGTTGAGCGACCGTGCTAGAACCACGGAACTCGGGAATGCCTAAGACCTTCTCCCGGGTCAATAGAATTCCTTATCCGGATTTCTGGTTCGCGGACTGTTAAATAGAGTCAATCTTTTCCTCGATTCGAGATTCAACCGGTGACTTGGGACACCATAAATCTCCCAAGTGGCGACTCTAAATTAAATAATCAA
Source organism: Nicotiana benthamiana (assembly GCA_034376525.1). NCBI lineage: Eukaryota > Viridiplantae > Streptophyta > Magnoliopsida > Solanales > Solanaceae > Nicotiana > Nicotiana benthamiana. Next base: position 76,727,332 of record CM067336.1, read on the forward strand.
ATTCCATTTCGATTGTCCTTTAATTGAAAAAACTCGCTCTGCCACCTTGCGGGGTGTGTAAAAAGGAGGTGTGACAGCTCTGGCGACTCTGCTGGGGATAATACCTAGAACCACTGGTTCAGGGTTAGAAATTCGAGCTTAGAATAAATTGTTGTATGTGGCTTTATTTATTATCTGATATTTATATAATTTGTGCTTGATGTGCCAAATGATCCTTTTTACCGCTTTGATATGATTTGAATTGTATATATAAACTGTGCCGAAACCCCTCTCTTCTCTCTCCTGAGGAGTGCACGCTGGTCGTGACATATATCTGTTAGTGCCATTATCCCAATATAGAACGAGGATTCAGAGGAATTGCAAAACCGTAGGATCTTTTGGTTACCGGCACGCAGTTCCCATCCTCGGCTCGAGTTGTCCGCTCGGGTAAGCCAGGTCTAGAACAAAAACCCAGGTTTGAAACCTAGTATAACAAAACTTCATGCCGAATCTCTAGTAGGAACATTTATTTGCATCATGTTGCATTTGACTTAGGGGACTCAACAAAGGGGTTGGGTCCGTCTAGGACAAGCAAAATGAAACGAAAAAGACCATCTGCTGCATCCTGTTTTTTTTACGCATTTATTTATTTCAGACTTGCATGCTGACCGGCTTTAGAAATTTGGAATTTCAAAAAAAATTCTGAAAAACTAACCCAAGTACTATCGAAATTCTGCCGAAATTTTGAGAAAATAAAAAAAATGTTTGTTTTTAAATAGTTGCTTTATAAGAAAAGAGTCTGTAATTCTAGTTTGTCTTGTGTTCAAAATGAAAAAAATAGTTTACTTGCCGCGAAAAAGAAAAAAAAAGAGTTTTGGTTTTTGGCTTTTCTTGTTTTCAGAATAGTTTATTTGTCAACGAAAAAGAAAATAGGTTGTTCTATTGTTTGTTGAGAAAAAAAAGAGTCTTTTATTTTTTGGAAAAATAGGTCGTTTCATTGTTTGTTGAAAAGAAAAAGAAAAAAATTTTGTATTAAAAATAGTTTTTGTATATATATATATTTACGAAATTTCAAAAAGAAAAATGAAATGAGTCTTTTTTAAATAGTTCGGTTAATTGGTGAACTACGCCGGTTTGATTCTCTCAAGGTGTGAGATACGTAGGCAACCCTTATCGCGTCCAACCTCCCCTTTGCTAAAATAGCCACACAAAAAATAATGTCAAAGTTTTAATTTTTCGTCATAAAAAAGCCGGGTGATGTTGTTTTTGTCGAACATAGCTGAATGTTCCCGAAAGGGACGCCGGAAGGCTCTTTGCATAAACAACCACCTTTTGGGTCATTTTTTAGATTGGGTCAGTTGACCCACACAGCCTTAAAATCTCCCCCCCCCCCCCCCAAGACACTGAAAGGTCGTGTTTGCAATATCAGATTTTTATTTCTAATTTGAAAAAAACAAAAGTGTCAAAATTTCAAATTTTGTCATATATAAGTCGGGTGGTGCCATTTTTTTCAAATATAATCAAATGTTCCCGAAAGGGATGCCGGAAGGCTGACTTTAAATAAACGGCCACCTGTGGTCATTTTGTAGATTTTCGGTCGGTTGACACACACAGCCTTAGAATTTTTGTCCCCGAGGCGTTGAAAGGCCGTGTTATAAAATATTTGGTTTTCCATTTTGGAAATAAGGAAATAATCATAAATAAGCCGGGATGATGCATGTGGTCGGAGCAAAAACATGTTAGAAATGGTTAACTGCCTAAGAGCATTGCATCCCCTAACGTGCAATTGCAATATCTGTTAAACTCTGACGCTAAAAAGTTTGTTGTTTTTCCAAATTCAAACAGTTAGTTTGTTAGAGCGTACTTGCACCGTACCATTATCAGACAAGATCAAAAGGGCCCATACCAGAAAGCATGACTGGCTCAGACAACACTGTTGAGTTGGAAAAGACGACAAACCAAATGCTGAAGGAGGACATGGAAAAAATGGAAAAGATGAGGCTGGAAATGAATGAATTGCAGCTAGCCTTAGCTAGAGCCCAAAAGGGGCCTGAACTACCTGTTACTCCTACTCTCCAGCCAGGACACACGCCATAATACCCTTCCCCCGGTCCCTCAACAAGCTTCCCGAGCCATCAGTACTATCATGGAATAGATGCCTATGATCTCCAAGCTCCACCACCCAATCAGAACCCTCCTCCACCAAATGTTCCTATCTTTGTGGCGCCTCCCCCAGACCCATTGCACAGATCGTCTAGTGAGTCATTGTTTCAAGCTCATGATGCACAATATTACCCCCCTTGACCCCACATTCAAAGCACCCGTGCCACATGCCTATAATCCCCACTTTGAGGTCCCGGTGGAGCAGTCCTTCATGAACATGCACGGGTTAGGTAACCAGGTCAGCGTGGCCTACAAGGATCTATGCCATTTCCCTGACGTCCAATTGTCATCAGAGTTCAAGATGCCCAAGTTCGATTTATACGAAAGGCATGGCGATCCTATGGCACATCTGCGGGGCTTTTGTAGCAATATTAGAGGAGCAAGGGGCAAAGACGAGCAGTTGATAGCTTACTTTGGCCAAAGCTTAAGTGGGTCGGCACTGGAATGGTATACAAGATAGGATCCGAGTAGGTGGTACACCTGGGACGATCTAGCGCAGGCTTTCGCATGTCACTTCCAGTATAACCTCGAGATAGTCCCTGACCGTCTCACATTGCTAAAGCTTGAGAAGAAACCTGGGGAGAGCTTCCGGGAAATTGGGTTCCGATGGAGAGAACAGGCAGCCAGAGTTGATCCTCCGATGAGAGAGGGGGAAATGGTGGACTACTTTCTGCAAACTCTAGAGCCAACTTACTTTGGTAACCTCGGTTGGCAAATCTTTCAATAAGGTAGTAAAAATTGGTGGGATGATTAAAGAGGGACTTAAGTCCAACAATATCCTGAGCTATTCGGCCATTAAAGCGACCACTCAGGCCATCTAGAGCAACACTAGAGGTGCGCTCAGGAAGAAGAAAAGAGAAGAGGTCGCAACAGTAGAAGCAGGTAATGGGTCCAGATCGAGAGGTCATTCCCCTCATTACCAATCTATACCCCCATCACCCAAATTACCCGCACACTCCAAATTACCCTCCAATGCCTTACTACCCACCACAAGAACCACAATTCTCCGTCCATCAAGCCCAAACATACACTCAGCGTCCGTTTCGCCAGCAATGGCGCACGCTAGCTCCCCAAAACACATATCCACCTCCACAGAATACTTATCCACCATCAAGGCCCTACAGGAACCCCTCAAGGCCTGGTTTCCGTGGGAATAACGTTTCTAGAAATGAAAGGGTACAGAGAACATTCACTGAGTTAGGAGAAACCTATACTGCCTTATTTCACAAATTAAGGCAGTTAGGCTTGTTGAGTTTGAGCCCAGATTGCCAAATCTCCTTCCCAAAAACATGGACCGCTCGGTAAGCTGTGAGTATTGTTCGGGGGCTCTCGTACATGGTTGGAAGTTGAAACATGCAGTGCAAAATCTTATTGACACCAACAAGATCGAGGTTCAGACTCCAGAGGCACCCAACATCAATCAGAACCTGTTGCCGGCACACCATAAAGCCCACATGATCGAGCTAGTGCACGAAGGAGGGGAGCTAAAGAAACCCTCACGAACAGTGATGATGATCCATGCCAGTTCAAAAGAAAAGTCAACTAGTAGAAAAGTGGTGGTATAGTTGGAAAAGGTAGATGACAAGCCAGTTATGGTGTTGGAAGAAGGGTCCAATAGGACAGATGTACAGTTTGTGGGGCCTAGGGCCAATATCAATAATTTGACGGTTACTTCTCTTCCCGCCCGGAGGGAGTCTTGGTAGTAGACTCTACTTTTTCGTCTTATTTTCTAGATTATTCCGGGTTTGTAATCCGGTTTCTTTTATTTTATGTAGTTGTCAAAGTGTGAAACCTTGTTATCCCGTTATTCAATGAAAATGAAAAAAAATCTTTACTTTTACCTTATTTTAATATGTTTTCTTCTTTTCTCTTTCTGACCAGATCGTCAGCCCAGTCTAAAAAATAATCTGATTCTGAACTAATAGTACAAGAGGTATATTGATGGTGATGAGTGAGTCCAAACCCGATTGGAGAAATTGAACTTGATTGATGAAAAGATATTGGCATCAGTATGTCATGGCCAATTAAGGATGGAAAGGGCATATAACAAGAAGGTGCGTCCCAGGAAATTTTAAGTGGGACAGCAGGTGCTGAAAAGAATCCTGCCACATCAGGCCGAAGCAAAGGGCAAATTCGCCCCGAATTGACAAGGGTCGTTTATTGTGACGAGGGTGTTATCCAATTGCGATTTATGTCTGACATATGTTGAGGGAAGATGCATCAACATGACTATCAATTCTAACATAGTAATTTCTTTGATTGTAATTGTTGTTTGTTTATTTGGTTGTACTTGGCATTTATCGGAGAATAAAATGACGGAGGCAATTATTTCTTCCATCCAAACACTTTAACCTTTGTGTCCCCCCTTTGAGACATATTTATTTTTTTATATCCCTCTCTTGGAATTATTAATGAAGATGAAGAAACGATGATAAAAAATAATAATAATAACAAAAACAAAAGAAAAATCACAAAAAAAAACAAAGGAATTGGATGAACTACGTTTGACCTGATTCCTCAGACAGGATACGTAGGCACCTCACGGCTCGGTCATAGCGTGACAAAGTGTCACAAAAAAATAAAATCCCCAAGCAAGAAAACTATGGCAGAAGTTATGTTTTTAGATTTTGAAAAGAGGTTTGATTCCAAGAGTTGTAATGTTTTACCCATCAAAGTTATTTTGACTTTTTATCTCTTTTTCTTTTAAGCCCCACATAAAACCCATATTGATGTGCTAAAAAGACCTCACAATCAGTATCCGAGAGATGCCAAGACAGACAAATGAAAGCCGAGACTAACACGCTGGTCCCCATCTGAATGAGGATCATGAGCTGAAAAGAATGGATAGCCAAAAGAATTCCCAGCAGAGAGAATCTTATCGGTAACACTCTGATCCCAACCTAAGGAAACAAAACGAGAGAGTGTTATCGGTGAAAACCTTCACAGGCACCATAAGGTGACGTAAGCTGAGCGAAGCAAAATGAGAGAGCTTTATCGGTGAAAACCTTCACAGGCACCATAAGGCGACATAAGCTGAGAGAAGCAAAATGAGAGAGTCTTAACGGTGAAAACCTTCACAGGCACCATAAGGCGACGAAAGATGAGAGAAGCAAAATGAGAGAGTCTTATCGGTGAAAACCTTCAGGGGAACCATATGGCGATGGGAGCTGAGAGAAATGAGAGAGTCCTGTTAGTGAAAACCCCTCGAATGGCACTCTGAGGCGATGAGATAAGATTGGCGGAAGGGATCCGCATTTGGCGAAGAGTTGGGCACCTGTTTATCCCCAGCAAGTGAAGACATCAGAAAGATTGATTGATACAAATAGACTGGGTTGATTAATCTGGAATGCACGACATGATCGTTGGGATCGGTTAAACCACCCAGATAAGTTCCTTTCTTTTCTTTTCCCCAGCATTTGTTCAGAAAGATTTTCTCTTTTTCTATCTTTTCATTTCTTTGTTTAAAAGACTTTTTCCAGAAATTTGTTTTAGAGAACGATCTTTTAGAGACTACTACCAGTTTCCAAAATGGTACAAAGCAAAATGGGAAGAGGACGGGCCAGAGATAAGGCAAAAGGACGTTCCTTGCAAGGCCGAATAATATATTGATCTAAAATTTCAAGGAAACTATAGAGAAGAACAGGAAAACAACAGTTGAGAAAATTATGGACCAAATTCCAAGAGGGTCCCCAGCAGATCATCGAGATGTAAGAGCATCCCCAATAGATTTTCGACCAAGTTCCAAGAAGGTCGGACAACATAGAGTGGGGAAGATAGAAAGGTAAAAACAATCCCCAGTAGGAGTGTCACGACCACTCACCATGTTTTAAAACTAACAAATTTTCTTTGATTTGAAGTAGAAAAAGGAAATCTTATTAATGGCAAAAAAACATGCCACAAGGAAGAGCACCAAAACTGGGGCAGAACATTTTCTTCCATTGTCAAAATTTTCTCGGAGGAACGAGGAAATCAATTCAAGTTTTAAGGGATAGCAAGAAAGCACAATTTTAAGAAAAACGGTCGGAGGTAAGATAATTTCAAGTTTTGAAGTCGGGAGCCCGCACGTATAATAGAGGTATCCATTTAACTCTTTAAATTTCAAGTTTTAAAGATGGGTATATCCGCCCTTAAATAGGATATTATGGGTCCATCCGCTCTCAACTAGGTTATGGGTCTATCCGCCCTCGAATAGGATATTATGGGTCCATCCTCCCTAGAATAGGATATGATGGGACTATCCGCCATCGAATAGGATATTATGGGACTATCCGCCCTCGAATAGGATATGATGGGTCTATCCGCCCTCGAATAGGATATGATGGGTTTATCCGCCCTAGAATAAGATATGATGGGCCTATCCGCCCTCGAATAGGATATGATGGGTCTATCCGCCCTCGAATAGGATATGATGGGTCTATCCGCCCTCGAATAGGATATGATGGTTCTATCCGCCCTCGAATAGGATATGATGGGTCTAGCCGCCCTCGAATAGGATATGATGGGTATATCCGCCCTCGAGTAGTATATGATGGGTCTATCCGCCCTCGAATAGGATATGATGGGTCTATCCGCCCTGAATAGGATATGATGGGTCTATCCTCCCTCGAATAGGATATGATGGGTCTATCCGCCCTCGAATAGGATATGATGGGTCTATCCGCCCTCGAATAGGATATGATGGGTATAACCGCCCTCGAATAGGATATGATGGGTCTATCCGCCCTCGAATAGGATATGATGGGTTCATCCGCCCTCGAATAGGATATTATGGGTCTATCCGCCTTCGAATAGGATATTTTGGGTTCATCCGCCCTCGAATAGGATATTTTGGGTTCATCCGCCCTCGGATAGGATATTTTGGGTATATTCGCCCTCGAATAGGATATGATGGGTACATCCGCCCTCGAAGGATATGATGGGTACATCCGCCCTTGAATAGGATATTTTGGGTTCATCCGCCCTCAAATAGGATATACTTGGTTCTATCCGCCCTCAAATAGGATATACTGGTTCTATCCGCCCTCAAATAGGATATACTTGGTTCTATCCACCCTGAAATAGGATATACTTGATTCTATCCGCCCTCAAATAGGTTATACTGGTTCTATCCACCCTCAAATAGGATATACTTGGTTCTGTCCGCCCTCAAATAGGATATATTGGGTTTATCCGTTCTTGAATAGGATAATTTAGTTTTGTCAACCTTCGAATAGAATATTTGGATATTTTGGTTTCATCCGCCCTCAAATAGGATATACTTGGTTCTCCGCCCTCAAATAGGATATTGAATTTGATCCTTCCTCAAAAGTACATTTAATTTATTTCGACTGAGTGGTCTTGCTTGTATAAACATTGCCAAAATATATATTTCATTGCGAAATGCTTTTTACTTTCAACGTTGTCTTAACGATTAGGCGCCCACCTGTATAACAAGGAAATACTTTTTATGTTTTACCAATTTGGCACCCTCCTGTATAGTGAGGGAATATTTTTCAGTCCTTACATTTCAGGTCTTCAAATCAGTAACCCATCGGAAGGCAGAAGGTTACAACAAAAAAATCCCCGGTATAATGAAAGAAGCCGCATCCTTAGTAGATAGAATAAAATGATGAAAACTGGTGTTCAGTAAAGCAAAAGGCCAGTGTAATCCCCACCTGTTTTCAGAAGAAAGAAGCACCGGAAGAAACACAAGCTGTCAAGAAAGCAAGGCAGCGAGAACAATTTGAAGATAGATAAGATCTTATAATCCATAGGCTAGCCTAGCTTCTTGTTTTCTTTTAGCACGGTGTAATAAGGAGATCGATAAAGCAATGGTAGCAGCATGCAGCAGCAGTAACAGCAAAATTACATTCCCATGGTTGTCCCAGCTACCAAAACATCCCGAACTACATTGATCTGATTCCCTTTTAGCCAGGGATATGTAGGAAACCTCCGAAGCAAAGGTTCGGTCAAATCTTTCAAGAAAATGCTTCACACGGAGTACTCAAATGGGTAAAAATTGCTCTTATCCGCTCACTTTATCTTAGCACGAAAACTCTTCGTGTTTTCGGACAAAGAGGGGTAGCTGTGAGCACGTGATTTTTGCCTCACATGAATTACTCCAAAAAAATCAAAACAAAAATTGTCTTTTTTATTGTGTGCATTTCTAGAATTTTTCGTGATATTTTTATTAATTGTTTGCGCTGGTGTGTGCATGTTTATTTGTTTAAATTAATAGAAAAAACACAAAAAAAATAGGTCGCATTTGCATTTGGGGTTTAATTTTATAAATAAGAGTAATTTAGTTTGTTTTACAAAAAGAAAAAAATCACAAATAACGTACTTTGCATTTTTAGCATTTAATATCAAATTGTGCAATTTTGATTTAATTGATGTTTGATTGTGTATGATAATTGTTGTTGGGAATTAATTAGTATTTTTGATAAGTTAATTTAGTTTATAATTTAATTTAGAATTTTAGTAAAAGAGACAAAAAATAGAAAGAAAATCGGAATTGGGCCAATTCTTGAATTAATCCTCAGGCCCAAACCAATTCTACCCAACCCAAAACCCTTTCACCCGGTCCATTTCCACCCCTCCCTTTTGGATTTTCAGATTTTTTCCCCATTCTTTCACTTAACCAAACAACCCAAACCCTAAAACACACCCTAAACACCCTAGCCGTCACACCCTACACCCCACCCTCCTCTTCTTCATCTTCCTCAACCCACCCCTATCTCCTTCAACCCTAAAAACCACCCAAGCTCCACATCCATGGCGGCCCTTCCCGCCAGTCGAGCGCCTGCCCCCACGACCACACTCGTCTCCAGCCTCACGTCCAAACGACCTGCCACAACCATGAACACCCACGAAACCAAACGACTCCTTCAATCTCCTACTGCCACTGCTTCATCTTTGTCGTCTTCTCCCTCCCGTTTCCAGTCCAATGACCACCCCATCGTTATGACCACGAGCTCCAAACAGTCACCATCATTCTCGTCGCTCACCTGAAAGAACAACGTCCAAAATGACATCCTGTCCGTCCAGCCTTTCCTTCGCTTGAAAGAACCTCCGTCACACCGTTCGTCCAGCAGCGAACCACCATGAATGTCCACGCCGCGAGCTCCATGGACCAGCGTCCAAATGACCACGCTTCCCTCCGTGAACCAACTCCTCCGGCACGAAGACTAGAAACCTCACGAGTTGAGTCCATGTTGGAACTCGCCCGTGTTCTTTCAAGGTTTGTTTGAGTTGGTTGTTCAAAGATTCGAGTTCTTTTTGGTTTCAAAGTTTCCGGGAAGACTTGTTTTCATTCGATTTTGTCGTTGTTCCATTCTGGTTAGTTGGTTTAAGTTTTATTTATCTCCGTATTTTGTTTGATATTTTCAGATCTAAAATCAATGTATGTTTTTGTTTATTGTTTATCGCTTCTTGACTATTTCTTCAGTTTGTTAGACTCATTTTCTCTTGTTTAGTTTTAATATAGAAATATGTTAGTTTAATAACTTGAATTTTTAACTTGATTGTAATGTTGTTAGATTTAATTTGAATTTCAATTGATGATTAAGTTTAGTGAGTTGAATTTGTTTTGTTGTTCTGTTAAGATTAATTTGAATTTAAGTTTAATGATTTGAATTTACTCGTTTGTTATTGTTATTGAATCTGAAAGTATACAACAACAACAACAACAATAATAACTACCCAGTATAATCCTACTTAGTGGGGTCTGGGGAGGGTAGTATGTACGCAGACCTTACCCCTACCCTTGGGTAGAGAGGCTATTTCCAAACAGACCCCCGGCATCCTTCCCTCCAAGAACCTCCCACCTTGCTCTTGGGAAGACACGAACTCACAACCTCTCGGTTGGAAGTGGGGGCTGCTTACCATCAGAACAACCCCTCTTGTCATAATCTGAAAGTATGTTTGTTGTTAAAAATGTTGTTCAGTTAAAATAATTTTTAGTTGGTTCTTTGTTGTTCATCATTTAGTTTGAATTTATTGATTGAATTTGATCAAGAATTTGTTATAGCTGCTATATTTTGATTAATTGATTTAGGTGAATTGGTTATAGATGATGGAGTAAATAGTAATTTTTAGTAATTTCAGGGGTATTTTGGAAATTGATTAAATGTGGGCCCATAAATTTTAATTAAAATAAGAGGGGACAATGGTTAGTGGGGGACAACACATAATTATGTAAAGAGAGGGTAATAATGTGATCTTCTTTGACCATTAAAAAAGGGGGGACTGTGGGGTCCGTGTTAACTACTTTTACTTAATTAGAATCAAAAATAGTAGAGGTCATAATAAAAGGTTAAAAAGTCACATAGTTAGAAGAATATGGGCTGGAAAGTAAAAAAGGTAAAAATGGTTAGTAATAATAGTTTAGAAGTAAAAATTAATAGTTAAAAGAATAGAGGAAAGAGTCTTGCTTTGGGTATATAATAGGACTCATTTAATACTTAGAGGGGACGGAACTTCGAGAGAGAAGTTTCAGAACTTAAGAAGAGAAAAAAAACAAAGAACAAAAAAAAGAATTGATAGTTAAGAAAAATTAGAGAGCTGAAAACCCCATTTTCTATTTGAAGCTTCTCTTTTGCTTAATTGATTTCATTTCTTTTGATTCAAATACAGTAACACTGATCTTAAATAACTCTAGTGTGTCTTTGAGTTCATTTGGCGTATGTTGATATTGATGTGGGTTAAAGTCCATTTCTGTTGGTATTTTCTGATTTGGTTTTACTGGGTTTTGTTGAAATTTGTTGCTGGGTCTAGCTACTGATGTTGCTGTTTTGCTGTGTTGATTACTGCCTTGTTGATTTTTGATCTTCCTCTTTACTTCCAATACCAGGTACATAACGTTGTCGATATTGTAAACTGAAATGTGAAAACATGAATACATATGAAGAATGGAACTTTGAAGTTTTAATTCAGCTTTTTCTTCGTTTCTTTTACTGATTGTATTTAGGCTATTTTATGTATTATCATTCTGTGAATTTCTGCCGCTTTGCATAACTAGGAATATCGTAGTGATGCATTAAATAATACTCCACTTTAGTTTGGTTATTAGGTAGTATATGTTCAAGAATGCTCATTACCGTCAAACAGTTTAATAATTAGAATAAGAGGAAAATAACATAAGTTGATCTTTAGTAAAATAGGATTGGAAAAATTGGTTAGTCCACTAGCTATGAAGGTTTTAATATTGTCAACAGTATGTTAATCATAAACATGTAGCTAAATTTAGTTAAAGCATGAATTTAAATTAATTTCGTGAAATTAGTATTATGGTAGGATTTGAGTTCAAACGGGATGAGTCAACGTTTAAGTTTAATAGCTTTCTAATAAGCTTTAGTAATTATGGTTAAATCTAGTTTCAAACGGTTGTGAATAATTAATTCCAATAGTTTTTGTTATATAACAATACAAGTTTTAATCTAGCTATAATTGATTTCTTTTGAATATTAGTTGTCGAATTTTATTTACAACTTTGATTTTTTAATTATTTATAATTTCGAATTTTTTTTATAGTAAAATTTCTTTCCAGTAATATTTTCCTTAGTCTAGCAATTAGTGTGTTACATTTTTTTATTTTGAGCTCGTAATTAATTAGAATTTTTCTTTCTTTATTTTAGAGACGAATTTAAATAGAAATGTAGTCACTTTAGGAGATCCTTAAAATAAAGGATGTGTGCCTCGCTACAATATATTACAAACTGCGGAGCCCTCAATAAAAGGACTTAATAATTAGATAGACTTCGGAATTGGCCGCTTAGCGAATTTCATGGTCTCCTAAAAATAACGATACGTTAGTCTCTTTGGGATGCACCTTAATTTATAATACCTTCCTAAACTCGGGTGTGCATTTATATAACCCAAATCCAAATCGCGACAGAGTCGAAATGTGCCGACGACCACGTGTACACTGGTTGTAACGTGGTTCGAGATACATTTTCACGACGTTGTAATTCTCTGTAAAATAATAATAATAATGATAAAAGCGGCTAAAAGCCATAATTTGCATAAGATACAACATGTTTAAAAATCAAATAAAGAAGCCAAATATAACAGTTGAGGGACCGTGCTAGAACCACGGAACTCGGAAATGCCTAACACCTTCTCCCGGGTTAACAGAATTCCTTATCCGCATTTCTAGTTCGCGGACTGTTAAACAGAGTCAATCTTTTCCTCGATTCGGGATTCAACCGATGACTTGGGACACCATAAATCTCCCAAGTGGGGACTCTGAATTAAATAAGCAAATCCCATTTGATTGTCCTATAATTGGAAAAACTCCCTCTGCCCCCTCGCGGGGTCCGTAAAAAGGAGGTGTGACAAAAGGAAAAGGTTCAATGATGGAAATGTCATAATGAAAACTGACGCTTCATAATTGGTAAAGCCGTAAGAAAAGCCTTAAAAGGGACTGGAAAGTTGCAGAGCCAACCATGTGACGCCACATGTCATGAAAATTAAATGGATGAGACAGTTGAAGCATCAATTCTATGGAAAAATTAAATGGCGATAAATATGTCCTCTTTAATGAGGTCTACTTCCCAAATATTCTATTGAATAAATGGCAAGCAGGGGGACTATCTATATTGGAAAAAATTAAGTTTATATATGGAATTCATTAGAAGATGACACGCCATGATATGTAGACCAGTAGATGAAGAATAAGTGATGAAGAATAATCAAATAGGCACGGGCTTCAACAGGCACGGGTAGACATTCAGATAAAAGGCAAGGAGGACAGGTGTTGGAACCTCTTTATGATGAAAGAGAATGAATATGATAGTAAATAAGGAATAGATACGTATTATTGGGAATTAAATACGAAAAACATTAAGGAATCTGTCTTGAATCAAATATGATTGCTGATTGTAACATTATATTAAATGTCATTAAATGCCATTAATCGATAATAATGGCTCAATTATGGTAGAAACAAAACGTATTACATAGAAATATTATAAAAGGGGGAGACTGATCATTTGTAAGGACACGAAATATCATCGGACTATACTGATTTACTTTATTTTCTTCTGTTCATCTTATTATTATCAAATCTGAATTCTTTTATTCATTTTATTTTTGATTATCAGTAACCCGAGTTCTTCTAAAGTAAAACTTCGACCGAAATTACTATTTTTGGTCAAACAGTATTGTCCGATTGGTCCAATAGATCTTATGAGTTTATACCTTGGCTCATCATTATCGATTCCAAAGATGTACGTACAATAGAACTTGTGTTATGACTTATAAAACTCTTCATATTTATTTCCTCTAATACGGATTTGCCTAAATTGTTATGTGTGCCCCTTTTTTAGGAATTTACCAGCCTAGAAGCTTGTCGGTCCTTCTTTTAGCTCGCCCTTGTTAGGTCTCTTTCCGTCATGGTCGGTATAACTATTTACATTTGAGATTGCACATCGTATAATAGAAATATAATTTTTAACGAATATATATATATATATATATATATATATATATATATATATATATATATATATATATATATAAACTTTAACCATATTGTATATAATTGATATGACAAGTTTCTACTATTTTTAAAAAATGTAAAAATTTACTTCGAACAAACAATATGGATAATCACAGATATTTTGGTTGCAATAATGTTCAAACCAAATTTGATCGATCAAAATTGTGGAGGGTGGGTAGGGGACCAATAAAAAAAGCGTAGCTACTAGCTAGTGCAAGTTCTAGGCCAAAAACTTTTGGGACCAAATAGTTCCATGAATTCTTATTTGGTCTATTCACTTACTCATGAATTGACCAAGTTGGACCTAACATTATCATTATCAAAAAAATAACATAATATATATTAGGTCAAGCTTATCTTCTAAATTGTCTTTTTATGCCTTTTTTCATACAAAAAGTATAATAGACCACACAAACTTAGACATTTTCGAGATTTTTTACACTCCAAAAAAAATATTGAATGATCCATTCATCTTAAAGAGCATTTATATCACAAGACTCTCCATTATGGTGTTTTAATGCAAGTAAATAATAAAATTAAAAAGAGAATGAGAATTATGCATGTCAATTATATCAAATCACGAGGTCCATATGGCCTCAACTACATTCGTTATAAAGGAGGGAAAAGGACGTATTTATCAGCGTATTCAATTGCCTATGAAAAAAATAAAGTTAATTTTTGGAAAAATATAGAATTTTCTAGAATGACCTAGTGTAGTATCTTTGATATTTATCTAGTAAACATATTTATAAATATTCTAGAATATTGCGGAAAGATAGAAAATATCTAGATATTCTAGAGTGCTATTAGCATATACGGTTGCTAAAATCTTCCTTGTACATTATCTAGAATCATCCACAGACTAGTATAAATAGGGGGGTGTCTTGTTCATTTGTAAGCAAGCCAAAATCAAGAAAGCCTTCTTTCCTAAACAAAGCTCTCCTCTCCAAAACTTTTTCTTCTCTTTTGAAAGCTTCCTCTTCCTTATTTGAATCCTCCAATATTATTTAACGATCTTGGGCTAGCAGAAGGTCACCGAATAATACTATTCTTTGGTTATTTCTTTACATGGTATCAGAGTCATAAGTCGGCTTCTGGATTTCAAGGTCGGGTTAGTGGTTGATTCAACTAGTTTCTCTAAATGAATTTGGGTGGTCGTGCAAATGGACTGGGGATGGAGTTATTGAACCAGTCTAACTACAAGGTATGGAAAACTTGTATGGAGTCATACCTTGTTGGTGAGGATTTGTGGGAAGTTGTCAATGGGAGTAGCACAAGTCCTCTTGCCGATGCATCGAAAAATGGCAATACGTGTAAGAAGTGGAAGCAGATTAATGCTAAGGCGGAGTTTATCCTAAAGAGATCTATCTCTCCTAATTTATTTGATTATATTATAAAGTGTAAATCAGTTCATGAAATATGGAGGACCTTCGATCGACTGTTCAAAGAAGGATGAAGCTCGGTTACAGATTTTGGAGAATGAGTTAGCTAAGACCACTCAAGGTAATCTCTCTATCGCCGAGTATTTCTTGAAGGTTAAAAATCTGTTCCAAATTTTCTTTATTGAATCCAGACGAAGCTATCTCTGAAGCACGAATAAGAAGAATTATTATTCGTAGTTTAAAGCCAAAATATATTCCATTTGTTACATCGATTCAAGGATGGGTTCACAACCATCTTTGGAAGAATTTGAGAATTTGTTGTCATCACAAGAGCTATTAGACAAACAGATGGCTGGTGTATCTATCAAAGAAGATGAAGGAAATGCTCTTGTTGATGATAAGAGAAACTATAAAGGGAAATCAAGAGATAGAATGCACTTTCAGTCCTCAAATAGTTCAAGCTCGTTGGGAATAAAGGAGGAGTCTTCCAGTAACGGTAAAAGGCTTTTAAAATGTTACCGTTGTGGCAAAGTCGGGTATATAAAAAAAATATTGTCAGCCAAAGAGAGCAATATGGCCCAAGCCAAGGAAGTTGCTGAAGAAGAAGAAAAATAAAGAAGACAGGTAAAAGTTCTTCGCAGCGGAGACTCGAGCAATAAATGCCATGTCTTCCATAAATTTTGAAAAACACTGGATCGTAGATTCAGGATGTGGTCACCATTTCACCAGAGATCAATCCAAATTCTCTACCTTTCGCAAATACATCGGACGTGATGTCTATTACAGCAGATAATACAGTCCATAATGTTGAGAATGAAGGCATTGTTATGATCAACGAGAAGCAAAAAAATACTATCACCCTCAACAGTGTCTTTCTTGTTCCATGAATAAAGAAAAATCTGTTTTCAGTTGCAAACGCTGTAGATGCTGGAAACTATTTGCTATTTGGCCCACGTGATGTGAAGTTCCTTCGAAATATCAAGGTGCTAAAGGCAGATATTTTTCACTCAGGTAAGTGAGTTAATGATTTATATGTCTTATATGCCTCTAATTCATATATTGAGAAGATGAGCATCAATGATAATATATATCTTTGGCATGCTAGACTTTGACATCTAAGCATGGATAAATTAAAAGCCATGGTAAAGTTGAATCCAGTAAAAAGGTTTGCTTAATTTAAACAATTTTGGTGGAGGAGAGGTTTGTGAAGGATGTCAATATGGAAAGGCACATCATCTTCCATTTGACATATCCTTGTCAAGGTGTAATTCCCCATTAGAACTTATTCATTTTGACTTGATGGGACCAATGAGAACTTCTTCATTTTCAAACTATTCTTATATGCTAATTTTCATTGATGATTTTACTAGATTCACCTGGATTTATTTTGTGAAGCACAGGTCATAAGTTTTCAATAAGTTTGTGGAGTTCAAAGAAACAGTTAAAGGTGAACTCGATTCCAAAATAAGGCGGCTGAGAACTGATAATGGTGGTGAGTTCACATCACATGAGTTTCTTTCCTTTTATCGCCAGCATGGAATTAAAAGAGAGCTGACATGCGCTGATATGCCACAATAAAATAGAGTGCCTGAAAGGAAGATCCAACACTTAACTGAGACATGTAAGAGTTGGCTTCATACCAAACTTTTACCTAGAGCCTTGTGGGCTGAAGGCATGAAATGTGCAACACACGTGATTAACAGGATGTCGCTTTCTCCAAAAAATATGAAGTCTCCATATGAATTAATGTTCGGAGAAAATACTAGTGTGAAACACCTCAGGGTTTTTGGATATATTTGTTATGTTCATATTCAGGATTCCCAACAGATCAAGTTAGATGCCAAGGCAAAAAAATGCATCTTTTTCGGATATGATGAAAAGAAAAAGGGATGGAAGTGCATGGATCCTAAAACTCATCTCTTTGTTATCTCAAGGGATGTCATATTTGAAGAAGTGTTATTGTATTATGGAGCTGCATTGGATGGATCAAGTTCAAAAACCTTAATAATAGAGATTCAAGCTTGCCCATTGCGGGTGCTTCTCTAGATAATACGGATGCCGAGGAGTTAAGAGAAAGGGGGGGTCCTGGACCTCAACAACATGAAACTCAGGAAGAAGATGATTCAAGTGGTTTGGGAAGGCCAAAAAGAACTATTATTAAGCCATCTCGCTTCACAGATGAAAGTTTTGTCAGGCGTATTCATGTTTCTTTCCAGGACCAATTAATGATGAAGAGCCTTCCTCATTCGAAGAAGCAATGAGTCAAAGAGTGGGAGGTTGCTATGGATGATGAAATGGAGGCTCTGACAAAAAATCAAACTTGGAGCATTGTACCAAAGCCGAATGATGTACAACCCATTTCTTGTAAATGGGTTTACAAAATCAAAAGACGAGCAGATGTCAGCATAGATAGACATAAAGCAAGGCTGGCTGCTCGGGGATTTTTGCAAAATTATGATGATGATTATGAAGAGACCTCCAGTCCGGTGACTAAGATGATCAATGTTCAAGTTATGCTAGCCCTAGCAGCCTCGCATAGTTGGAAGTTATGGCAACTTGATGTGAAGAATGCTTTCTTATATGGAGAGTTTGAAAAAGATATTGATATGGAGCAACCACTCAGGTATGTCTCTAACTTACATCTTGATTATGTCTACAAACTTATAAAGGCCCTTTATGGCCTCAAGCAAGCTCCACGAGCATGGATGGAAAAATTGTTCAGTATCTACACTTCTGTAGCTATGATGCATCACAATTAAATCCTAGCTTATTTGTTAAAAAACAAGGAGACTTCCATATGGTTGTTCTTTTGTACGTGGATGATATGATAATAGCAAGAAATAATGAAGATGAAGTTGCTAGGCTTCAAGATGAGCTTTCCATAAGATTTGACATCAAGAAGTTGGGAGAGCTACACCATTTTCTTGGTTTAGAGGTGACAAAAATGAATAAAGGAATCTTTGTCACTCAAGAAGGATATGCCAAGAAACTTGTTGATAGGTTTGGATTGAAGCAAAGCAAAATATGTTCTACTCCTCTTGATATAAGTACAAGGTTACGGCATGACGAAGGCTCACTTCTTGCAGATCCCAAGCCTCATCGAGCTCTTGTAAGAAGTCTTTTGTATTTGACTATTATAAGGCCGGACATTGCGTTCTCGGTAGGATATGTCAGCAGATTTATGCAAAGGCCAAGAAAGCCTCACATAGAAGCTGCAAAGAGGATTCTAAAATATATCAACTCAACATCAGACATGGGCTTGTTCTTCCAGAAGAAGAATGATTTAGTGTTAGCTGGTTATACGGATTATGATTTTGGTGGTGATTTGGATGACCGAGATCAACTTCGGGCAATATTTTCCTCTGTGGTGGAACAAGCGTTTCTTGGTGCAGCAAAAATCAAGACTCGATTTCTCTGTCAACCATGGAAGCGGAGTATAAAACAGCTGCTCTCAGTGCTCAAGAATATTTATAGCTAGAAAGACTCGCTGAAGACTTGCATCTACCTATATCAAAGCCAACAGTGATTTATGGAGATAATCAAAGTTCCATCAACCTTGCAAACAATCCAGTATTCCATGCAAGAACTAAACATATTGAGGTGGAACATCACTTTATTCGCGAAAAGGTTCTTGATGGAACCATAAACACTTTGGAAGTATGAAGCCAGGAGAATATCATTGATATCTTCACAGAGTCACTTGCTAAAGCTTCGTTCGAGTTCTCTAGAATGTCTTAGTGTAGTATCCTTGATATTTATCTAATAGATATATCTACAGATGTTCTAGAATGTTGTGGGAAGATAAGGAAATATATAGATATTCTAGAGTGTGGTTAGAAGATAAGGTTGCTAGAATCTTCCTTGTACATTATCTAGAATCATATCTAGAATCATCCATAGGCTAGTATAAATAGGGGGTATATTGTTCAATTGTAAGCAAGCCAAAACAAGAAAGTCTTATTTTCTAAACAAAGTTCTCCTCTCTAAAAAATTTTCTTCTCTTTTGAAAGCTTCCTCTTTCTTAGTTGAATTATCCAGTATTATTTAATGATCTTGGGCTACCAGAAGGTCTCCGAATAATACTATTCTTCTACTATTTCTTTACATTGCCCATCTAAGAGCATTTGGCTTCAGAATGTACTCTTTTTTGTTTTTCTATTGATTGCATAAATTTTATCTTTTAGAAAATAATTGAGATATTATAATTTGGACCGAACAGGGGCGGATCCAGGATATGAAGCTTATGGGTTCCTGCCATAATTTTAAATTAATATGCAATAATAACTGGGTTCCCAGTTAGATATTTATTAATATAAATACAGAGTTTACGTTGTAGTTTATTGTGCTTCATGTGTTATTATTATAATTGTTCCCTTGCTGGGATGTTTGTTTTGATATTATGATTCCCTTGCCGGCATGTTTGTTTAATATTATTGGTCCCTTACCGGGAAAGTTAATGTAGTGATTGTGGTTCTTGAACATCGAGGAGCAATGACTCAAGTTATATTATGAAATTGTGTATGTATGTTGATTGAACCCTTGGAGCATTGGCTCAAATTGTAATATGAATTGTAAAAGTTTATGATATAATTCCATACTTTGGAGTATTGGCTCAAGTGTTAGAGTGGGTTATGAAATGAAAGTGAAAGAAAGAGAAAGAGACATCAATTGTTCTATTGCCGAGAAATCTATATTATTAATGGTGTTCCCTTGCCGGGATCTAAATTGGTTACTTATTTTTCCCTTATCGGGATATTCCTGTCTATTCCCTTGCCCCATTGTTTGTGATTGTTTCTTGGGTGAGGAAGAGTGATTATCCACGACGGGTCTTTCCGTACTATGTTTTGAATAATTAAGCACGGCGGGTCTTTCAGTGCAATGTTCTGAATAATTAAGCACGATGTGTCTTTCCATGCCTTGATATGAGAGTATGTGAGTAAAAGCACAATGGATGATGCCGTGTAGACATTGATCTACTTTATACTAGTGATTGGGTGAGGAGGAGTGATAAAGTACAATGGGTGATGCCGTGCACTTTAATTGATTATTTGGTGAGAACGAGAGTAAAAGCACGATGGTTGGTGTCGTGCATATATTCTCCTTAATTGAGGTTCCTTTATTTTACATTCTGCCATTATATTTTGTTGCTACACCATAGCATATTCTTCCTTCCCAAATATTTAATGTTGCTTCCTGCCATTTTTATTGTATATATGTATTTTGAACTGTACAAGTTTATGTGAGTTCTAGGTCCTAGCCTTGTCACTACTTCACCGGGATAGGCCGGACACATACCAGCACATGGGGTCGGTTGTGCTGATTGTACACTCTGCGCTCTTTTTGCACAGATACAGGTTTTGGACAGCAATAGCAGCATTAGTGGGGGTGTTAGCTTTTGATCACTGAGACACCGAGGTAGTCTTGCAGGCGTCCGCAGGTCCCAGCGTCTCCTCTATCTTTACTTTCAGTCTGTTATCTCATATATTCGAGACAAATATTTTTTTATTCTTTCAGACAGTTATGTGTATTATTCTTAGAAGTTCGTGAGTATTGTGACACCAGTTATTGGGTAGTATTTTATGTTGGGATTCCCGTGTCGCATCTAGTAGAATTTATTAAGTCTTCCGCTAAATTTATTTATTTTAGTAATCATATTATTATTGTTAATGGTTTTAAAATAAGAGTTGCGAAAATGGAAATATAAGAAAGAGTTGGCTGGCCTAGATCCGATTAATAGGAGCCATCACGACTCCCGATGGTGGGAAATTCGGATCGTGACAAGTTGGTATAAGGCATTAGGTTACATAGGTCTCACAACTCACGAACAAACTCGGTTGAGTCTGAGGGATCGGTACGGAGACATCTGTATTTATCCCCCAGAGGCTACATAGTTAGGAAAATTTCACCCTCATTCTTTCCTATCGTGCGAATTTTTTCTTCTAATGTTATTTGAATTTCTACTCTCGTCTTCCCATGAATGGAGAAGTCATGTACCGCTTATTCAGTCAAACAATGACACATGTCGGTGATATATCAACTACGCCTTCAGAAGTATTGCGGAGGTCGGATAGGTGTCACCAAACTCTTTGCTACCACCTTCAGCGGTGCATCTTTTGAGAACCCACAGGGTTTTTCTTGACCGCTGCTATGAGGTACTGCAGAATGTGGGAATAGTTGAAAGCGATGGGGTTGATTTTACTGTACTTCGGATGGCAAATAGAAGTAGTGGATACATAATGTATCCACTAACCAGTTATGGTTCCAGCGGAAGATATAGACGTATCAAGAAATCACCTAATGAATCATGCAAGGGTTCGACGGGCCTTGACACCCAGTTGATTTATTTGAGTCGTGAAGGTCTAATATTGTGGATTATCGGATGTTGCGACTTTGACTTAGCACCAAATGGGGAATTTCACTATTAGTGAATGGACTGTATGGCCATATGTTATGTCAGTTTT
Source organism: Nicotiana benthamiana (assembly GCA_034376525.1). Classification (NCBI taxonomy): domain Eukaryota; kingdom Viridiplantae; phylum Streptophyta; class Magnoliopsida; order Solanales; family Solanaceae; genus Nicotiana; species Nicotiana benthamiana. Next base: position 76,748,796 of record CM067336.1, read on the forward strand.
GACTTGGAACGTATATATATGGTACGGAAAGGTTCCCCAAATAATTTATACATATTTAAGGTTTGGTACTCCACAGAGGGTAAGAATCGTCCCAAATAATAACGAAGAGTAAATGAATAAATGGGGTAGTTCAGCAGTGTCAAACCAGCATAGCAAAAGAGGAAATTGGTCGTCGGTGTTTGTGACAAGCCTACGAAGAAAGCAAACTGGTCAATGCAATACTACCTAGTAACCTCTATTCTGAGAAATATTTTGAAGGAGGTTACCTCCTGAATTCTCTGCAATATGTGGTATATGTGATCTGAACGGTTGTTCCAGGTCACCATGAAAGTTTTCGAATATGTCATCATGTTAAATAAGTTAGATGAGCCTCAAAGAAATTGTTGTGAATGTTGTAGTTTGGAGAAGTATAATTTCTGAAAGCACACAGGCTACGTGCCCCGTTGCAGTCAATTCTTAGCTTACCTAACCAGCTAGAGGGTAAGAGTCAAGATGTTAGAGGTGGAGGTGAGACTCCTAGAGGTGGAGACCCATCCATTAATATAATTTCTATGGCATGGCTTTGGTCGCAACACCTGATGGTGTCATTACAAATACGGTCTCGAATTATTGTAGAATAACAATTTTGTTGACTTGATTCGTTCTGAGTATCAAGGCAAGTCCTCCTATTGCGCTCCACTTATGAGCAAACTTCATAATTCTAAAATCTACTTATGTGAATACTCATGTTGGGAAATTACATGGAGATAACTATGTCTATCATTATGCGTTGGTTACTAAGAATATCTATGGAGCTAGAAGTGACTTTCTATTACTTACTAAAGTGGGTTTTGATGTAATTTCAGGATAATTAATTTCTATTGTCAATTATATTCCCTATCGGTATGAGGGTTCATTTTATGCTGTGATTTCTTTGACACAAATTATTGAAAAGAAGAAAGAAAGGAAATGAAAGATTTCAGTTGGTATAATGTGCAAATACTTGTGATTCAGAGTTGAGGATGAGATCCTCAAATTTTTATATAATGTGAAATATTTAAATCGAGCTAGAAGCTGGGGTGGATGTTATATAAGAACAAGGTCCTAGCGGTGAAAAGTTATGTGTTTAAAATTTCCCTTTTATCAAAAAAATAAAATAAAAAATCTTGTACTATATTTTAAACAGGAGTCATGCCTGTTAGGCTTATTTGATAATTCTTGTATAACTTATATTCATATTAAGCCATTTCTATTTGATATATACCTTAGTGTGTTGTCGAATTGTGGAAATATTTCTACGAGTTGTTTTGGTATCACACTGACAGGTGGATAGGCCCAATTACAGAGGAGACTCTGTCAAAATTTCTGAAAAATTTGGGAGTTAGGAGAATTTGGAATATTAAGATGTGCAAATAAAGATATATGTTATATTATATGTTCCTGGCCATGTCTTTTGGGTTGCAAAAGACCCAACAGCTTTTATGGAATTGATGAATCGAGTGTTCATGCCCTATTTAGACTTGTTCGTGATCGTCTTCATTGATGATATATTGATATACTCCCGCAGGCAGGAAGAGCATGCGCAACATCTCAGAGCGGCTCTTCAGACTCTGAAAAATAGCCAGCTATATGCAAAATTTTCAAAGTGTGAATTCTGGCTAAGTTCAGTTGCATTCCTGGGTCATGTTGTGAAGGTAAAAGGTATTCAGGTTGATGCAAGGAAGATTGAGGCAGTCAAGAATTGGCCTAGACCAGCATCAGCCACAGAGATTCGTGGAGGGGTTTTCATCTATTGCAACCTCGATGAGCAGTTTGACCCAGAAGGGCATTCAGTAAAAATGGTCAGATAAATGTGAGGCGATCTTTCAGAATCTCAATACAGCCTTGACCACAGCACCAGTGTTAGTGTTTCCCACAGGATCGGGACCTTATACTGTCTATTGTGATGCTTCCCGTATTGGGTTTGGTACAGTGTTGATGCAGAATGGCAAGGTTATTGCCTATGCTTCGAGGCAATTGAAGATTCATGAAAAGAACTATCCAGTTCATGACTTGGAATTGGCAGGGATTGTTCACGCATTGAAGATTTGGAGGCATTATTTGTATGGCGTGGCATGTGAAGTATTCAGTGATCACAAGAGCCTTCAGTACCTATTTAAATAGAAGGAATTGAATTCGACGCAGAGAAGATGGTTGGAGTTGCTGAAAGATTATGACATCACCATTTTATATCACTGGGAAAGGCAAATATGGTGGCCGATGCTTTGATAGGAAGTAATCTAGTATGGGCAGTGTTGCTTATATTCTGGTCAGTCAGAGGTCGCTTGCTATGGATGTTCAGGCCTTATCCAATCGCTTTGTGAGATTGGATATTTCTGAGCTTAGTCGAGTGCTATCTTGCACAGTCGCTTGCTCTTTATTATTTGAGCATATCCGCGATCGACAGTTTAATGATTGCCATTTATGTGTCCATAAAGACACGGTTCGGCGAGGAGGTGCCAAGCAGGTCACCTTAGATGCTGATGGATTTTTGAGATTTCATGGGCGAATTTGTGTGTCAGATTTTGATGGGCTTCGATAATTGATTTTAGAAGAAGCTCACAGTTTCCGGTATTCTATTCATCCAGGCGCAGCAAAGATGTATCAAGATTTGCGGCAACATTATTGGTGGCACAGAATAAAAAAGGATATTATGGCGTAGGTAACGCGATGTTTGAGTTGTCAACAGGTTAAATATGAGCATCAGAGGCCTGGTGGTTTATTTAGAAAATTGAACTTCCCGAGTGGAAGTGAGAGCGAATCGTTATGGACTTCGTTACTGGCCTTTCGATGACTCTGAACTAATTTGATGCGGTTTGGGTTACTGTTGATAGGCTGACCAAGTTAGCACATTTTGTTCATGTTGCCACAACCTACTCGTCCGAGAGGTTAGCGGGGATTAATATAAGGGATATTGTTCGCCTTCATGGGGTACCTATATCTATCATATCGGATCGAGGTCCGCAGTTTACCTCACATTTCTGAAGGCATTTCAGAAAGATTTGGGCACCCAGGTTCAGCTGAGCACAACATTTCATCCCCGGACGCACGGTCGGTCCGAGAGGACTATTCAAATATTGGAAGATATGCTCAGAACCTGTGTTATTGATTTTGGAGCTTCGTGGGATCAGTTCCTGCCTTTAGTAGAGTTGCTTATAATAACAGCTATCAATCGAGCATTCAGATGGCTCCTTATAAAGCCTTGTATGGTAGACAGTGTCGCTCTCTAGTTGGATGGTTTGAACCAGAAGAGGCTTCATTGGTGGGTACGGATATAGTTCAGGAGGCCTTAGATAAGGTCAAGATTATTCAGGAGAGACATCTTACAGCTCAGTTCAGGCAGAAGAGTTATGCAAATCGCAATGATAGAGATTAAGATTTCATGATTGGTGAGCAGGTATTGCTCCGTGTATCGCCTATGAAAGGCGCAATGAGATTTCGTAAGAAGGGCAAGCTTAGCCCTAGGTTTATTGGCCCATTCGAGATCCTTGATCGTGTGGGAAAGGTGGCTTATTGGCTTGCTTTTCCACCTAATTTTTCAGTTGTGCATCCAGTTTTCCATGTATCCATGCTCCGAAAATATCACGGCGATCCATCGCACGTGTTAGATTTCAGCACTGTCCAATTGGACAAGGATATGTCTTATGAGGAGGAACCGGTTGCTATATTAGACTGGCATGTTCGACAATTGAGGTTGAAGATTTTCCCTTCTGTGTGTGTTCAGTAGAGAGGTTAGCCTCCAGAGGCATCGACTTGGGACTCCGAGTCTGACATGTGGAGCTGTTATCTTCATCTATTCCTTGACTCAGGTACCTCTTTCTTTTGTACGTTCGAGGACGAACAGTTGTTTTAGAGGTGGAGAATGTGACGACCCAAAGGGTAATCACTTATTTTATTACTCATTTCGAGCTTCCAAGTCCTTGAAAACCTTACTATTAGTTGCCTCGTTGTGCGTGCATAATCCGGGCGCGAACTCGAAAAATTTCTATGTCTCAATATATGAATTATGTGAAAACTTTGAAGAATTTTAATATTAACGTTGATAAAGTTGACTTTGGTCAATATTTTTGGTAAACAGACTTGGACCCATGATTTGACGGTCTCGGAAGGTCCGTAGAAAAATATGGGACTTGGCGTATGCCCGGAATCGAATTCCTAGGTCTCAGGCCCGAGAAAAGAATTTTTCTGTGAAATTATTCTCTGAAAATGTTTAAGGAAAATAAAAATGAAATTTGATCAAAAAGTGATGATATCGGGCTCATATTTTGGCTCCAACGCCCGATACAGGTAATATATGTTGATTAAGCACTTCCTGTAAAGTTTGGTTGAAAACGGACGTTGTTTGACGTGTTTCGGCCTTAAATTGAAATATTGGAAGTTATGAAATTCTGAAAGAATTTCTTGGATTTAAGGCTCAAATCATTCATTTAGATGTTATTTTGGTTATTTGATCGCTCGAGCAAGTTCGTATGATGTTTTTGAGTCAGTATGCATATGGTTTTGAGCCCCGAGGGCTAGGGAGTATTTCGGAGGTGCCTCTGAGTGATTCGGACTTAGGAAAATTTCAAAAAAGAATTGCAGAAACAGTATTCATGAATAGTATTCATGAACAGTACCTGTGAACAGTAACACAGGTGAACAGTAACCGAAAATTTCTGGGCAGAATATACTTGAAGTCCGAAGATATTTTGCCATTTTTGGCAATATGGAGCTCGGGTGAGGCAACTTTTTGAGAGTTTTTCAAGGAAATCATCGGGGTAAGTGTTCGTAACTTAATTTGGTTATATTACTCGAATCTGTTGCAAGTTCTGGCATTAAATCCGTGAATTTAGCGGGAAAAGCTTAGAAACCCTCTCGAATAGATTTGAGGATTTGAGGGTCGAAATGTTATCGAAATTTTGCAATTTTGGTATGGTTGAACTCATGAGTGAATGTGTTATCGGAAAATGGTTCGAACCTCGTGGGCCTGGGGTCGATTTTCACTATTCCGGGCAGAATGTTGTAGAAAATATATTTAGCCATTTGGATTAGTTTGTGAAGTATTATTAATGATATTAAATTAATTAGGTATAGATACGATTGAATTGGAGCCAGATTCGAAAGGAATGGGCATTGCTTAAGGATTGAGTTGGCTGTAAACCTTCGAGGTAAGTGTTTGATCTATCCTAACTTGAGGGAACAGGAGTTGAGTATATTTGCTATTTGTTATGTGTACAGTCCGACGTATAGGCATGGTGACGAGTATCTATACTTTTGGGTCGAGCATGACCGTGAGTCTTAAATATAATCTCACATTCTTATTTGATTCTATAAAAGAATTAATTGTGTGAACCTTGTATTATAATTGTTATGGCTCCGTTGTAGTTTATTGCGCTTCATGTGTTATTATTATTATTATTATTGTTCCCTTGATGGGATGTTGGTTTTGATATTATGATTCCCTTGCCGGGATGTTTGATTAATATTGTTGGTCCCTTACCGGGAAAGTTAATGTAGTGATTCGAGACAAATAGTATTTTATTCTTTCAGACAGTTATGTATATTATTCTTAGAAGTTTTTGAGTATTGTGACACCAGTTCTTGGGTAGTATTTTATGTTGGGATTCTCGTGTCGCATCTAGTAGAATTTATTAAGTCTTCTGCTAAATTTATTTATTTCAGTAATCATATTATTATTGTTAATGGTTTTAAAATAAGAGTTGCTAAAATGAAAATTAAATAGTTGACTGGCCTAGCTTCAATTAGTAGGTGCCATAGTGGAAAATTCGGATCGTGACAATTTATAAAAACATAAAAAAAAATATAAAATGAAAGCATTGATCGTATATAACTAGAGCTAGTAACAAGGCCAAATTCAAAGCAACAAACAATAAATTATCGTGAACAATCATGACAGCCATTGTCACATGTATTTCGTTGTTTGGTTATATATTGTCTAGAATGAATATTCATTTTCTTGGTTGCTTATTATACATATTTAATTAGACAACTTGTCTTAACTCTTTGTTTTCATTTGTGTGGACAAAATAACGATGTTATATAATTGAAAATATTAAGAAAAAAAGTTACATATACACAATATACATGGCCTACACCAATAAAATATCATGTTTTTGCTCATCCTCCCCCCCCCCCCCCCCCCCTTTTGCCTAGTTAGTATAAAAGTAAAGAAAAATTCAATCGGAACACTGATATAATTTAAAATTCACTGAATTCAAACTATTCCTCGTATATTTCATTTCTATTTACTTTTCTTTTTTAAAGTTACATATTTACCCCGATAGTTAGGTAGCGGAAAATGACAAAACCCATAGAACAAATAGAAAAGTAAAAAGTGTAGAGACCAAAAGTTTTAAAACTTTGTATTCACTTCATTGTCATTTTTTGAACTTTAAAATAGTAATATTTCGTCTCCTCTGGACTAGGAAAGAACAACATCAGAATAGTACAGCACTGAAAAAGGGATGACGATTAATTACCAAGACAAGAAATTAGAAAAAGAAAACAAAATAAATTAAGTGAAGCCAACAACAAAAAAGCCAATGGATATGACTTCTACACTTTTAATTAGAAGTCTAGAATTCAAGCTTTGAGAATAAAAAGTTCTTGTAGGAATTTAATCAATTAACTCGCGAAGAAGTCGAAGAGTGTCCATATATAGTTTGTATGCATTAAGAAAAATTAGTCATTTCATTCACTTTTGCTAATTCACTGTATCATTAATTATTCATTCCCCCAATCATTTTTCAAGAGTTTTGGAAATGTTATCATTAGTATTGGTTAGCTCAAAGTATTCATTTACTTTATAAGCATAAAACAATAAAAACAAATTGAGGGTTAATCATAGCAGATCGTAATACATCCAAAAGACAAAAAAATAAAAATACAAGAGGCAATAGATATTAAGTAAAGGGAGGAGGATGAGGATCTTTTATTAATAATATGGATTTGGTCTGCCTCTCCATGGAGAGGTTCAGAGCCTTACAATGGAGCATTTTCTCATCTTTTAGAAGTAGATGTGAAGAAGAAGAAGCAGCCCCCCTTTTAGGGTTCTTTCTCTTAGTATTTACAGCCAGAAGACCTGCCAGCTGGTACCCACGGGTCGGGATCACATCGAGGAGACGCCCTTATGAGGACGGCCAGGCCATAGCCTTAGTTGTCAAATCGAGTAACTATATGATAATCTCGTTGATAAATGGTCATACCATTTATTAATCACAAATAGGCTTTAATAAATGCGTTACTCTCATTCATCATAGTGAGGTCAAGTTTTGACCCATACAAGTATGAATACAATTGTAAAATACATAGTAGTATTTCATTTGTTTCTAAATGAGTGAGAAAAGTTCAAGGTGGGCAACTAAAAGTGAACAAAGAGAGTATCTGGTTACACAATATAATATTTTGACCAAGGGATGTCGTTGATATCCCTAACCGATACCTCTCGAATGCATTTGGCTCTGCTACTGAGCTTTAAGTGACACAATCTGTATTAGGTGGGACCTAAAAAAGTATATCGGATACCAAATGAAAAAAGAAAAAAAAATGTACTGTATGGCCGTTTTTAAAAACAATAATCGGCAAAATACATATTTTTTGTATATTCATGTATAATATGTATATATACAATCAGTATATATTAACTAGCACGTGTAATTAGTTTTGACTAAGCGGCTAAGAGCCCGTTTGGCTTAGCGGATTTAGAGTAGTTGATAAGCATTAGATGCTGAAAAGTATTTTTAAGTGTTGAAACTGATTTAAAAAATAAGCAGTTACGTATTTGTATAAAAGTGCAGAAATTAATAATAAACAGCTGAAGAACCGGGTAAATGAAGAGTTTTTTTAAAAAAAGAATTATTTTAGGAATAGAATAGTAAATATTTTGATCAAACATAAAACGTTTATAAGCTGAAATTTGATAAGTTGGGGGAGACCAACTTATAGCTTTTGGCTTATTTTTGGCTTATAAGCACCTAACTTATAAGAACATTTAATTTTATCAATTCCGTAGATAAACCAAAAAGTACTTATAAATCTATTTGACCAACTTATAAGATTAGCCAAACACCCTCTAAATATAAACTTGCCCAAGAAAAAGAAAAAAACAATAGCTAACTCCTGTAAAGTAGTCCCCTACCATGCTTTTTTCCCTAAGCCTTCCATTCAATTAAACAGTCCAAAAATTTCCTCCAACTAAAAAAACACACCAAATTCTTTCTTCAAAAAATCAACCAGAAGAAAAAAGCAAATAAGCTCTGGAGCTTCATAATAATTTCAGTAAGCTCTCCTTTTTCTTCCATATTTCCATATTTTGCCATTTTTCTACTGAAAATATACCAAGAAAACAGAGAGTTTTGCTCTGTTTTTCAGTTCTAGATATCTGAATTTTCATTCCTTTTTTTAATATGATGTTTTCTTGAAGGAGAAATGCAGAGGATAAAAATGGGATTTTTTATGAGAATTCTAGTGTTCTTTTGTTGGATGATACTAGTAAAAGCAGAGTATATGACTTACAAAGATCCAAACAAGCCATTTGGCAGAAGAATCAAGGATTTAATGAGCAGAATGACTTTGGAGGAAAAAATTGGCCAAATGATACAAATTGATCGTACAGTTGCTACTCCTGAGGCCATGAAGAAGTATTACATAGGTAAATGCGACGGGTTACACCGAAACCACTAACTTTAAATTCTGAATCGGCCACAGTAAATAGTAGTGCCCATATTTCAAACTTTTTGTTCTGTAAAATTTAGTTGAACCCCTTATGTCAATGTGGCTTCATCAGTGACTATATAAAGAACATAATTCACTGCTGATTTCGGTAAAGTTATCTCCGTGTGAGCTAAGACCATAGATTTGAGTCAAGGAATCAGCCACGAATCATTGCATTAGGGTAGGCTGCCTACATAATACTTCCTTGGCTGCGGTTTTTTCTTTGGACCCTATGTGAATGCGTGATGCTTCGTACATTAGGTTGCTTTTTTAACAAAAATTCATTGCTAGTCTAAATCCTGAATTCACCCCTTAGGGTGAGACCCTTTCATGGACCCTGCATAAACGCATGATGTTCGTGCACCACTTTCTTTTGGCTACCTCTTTTTTTAAAATTTACTGCTGATTATAAATTCTGAATTCGCCCCTGTAAATATTAAGTGTCCATTTTTCAATAATTTGTTGTGTGAGTTGTCGTATATGTTTGAACTTAATTTGATTTCTTGGTAATATTTTATGAGCAGGCAGTGTACTGAGTGGAGGAGGAAGTGTGCCAAAGAAAGAAGCATCAGCAGAAAATTGGATTGATATGATAAATGGATTTCAAAAGGGTTCATTATCAACTCGTCTTGGGATACCTATGATTTATGGGATTGATGCAGTTCATGGCAACAATAATGTTTATAAAGCTACCATTTTTCCTCACAATGTTGGTCTTGGAGTAACCAGGTAACTTGAGACTATACTTTATGTCAAATTTTTTAAACCTTTTGGTGTTCGGTATTAATTAGTCCGACTAATTCAGATTCTCCGCTGCGTAAGACCCATTAAATGGCGAGCGCTCTCTACCAAGAACTTTTTTTTTAGGGCACTATGCCGACACCTCTAAAAAGGAAGCCTTGCAACAACGATAAAGTTGTCTCCGCTTAACTTATAGGTCACAGATTTGAGCCGTAAAAATAGCCATTAATATTTGTACTAAGTTAGAGTTTACATTATATCTCTTGGAGTGCGGCCTTTCCCCGAGCCCTGCCTTCTCCACCAGGCTGCCCTTTTATCCCGATACCCCAAATTAACTAGGGGTGGAGAAATTCCATAATGACAATTTACTTTATGTCTGCTTTTTGTGTTTGTAATTAAGCTACCTTTGGAGTTTGGATTAACCTTTATTGGGAAAGTTCATCACTTTTTTGATTGCTTTTTGTTTAGTCTTTCAATCTTGGATATACTTTTTTTTGGATGATAGGGATCCTCAACTGATCAAGAAGATTGGAGCTGCAACTGCATTAGAAGCTAGAGCAACTGGAATTCCTTATGTGTTTGCGCCTTGTCTTGCAGTAATACATATTATCACTTGTAACGTATTGTAAATAGATTTTTAATAAACATTATAATTAACTTGGTAATGATAAGCTACCTACCATCATAGGTTAAGGTACACTTAGGTAAAATACTCTTATATTATCGGTATACAAGGACAATCCGATGCACGAAGTATCTCGCGTTCACACAAGGTTCACAAAAGGCCGCATCCTAAGGGGTTGTAATGTAGGCAGCCTGAAACATTAATGATCGATTTCACGACTTGAATCTGTGACCTATAGATCACTCGGAGACTTCAAGTATTATATTATTAGTGTATACAACGTAAATCTTTTTATATATTAATTTGAATTCTTGATCAGGTTTGCAGAGATCCAAGATGGGGTAGATGTTATGAGAGCTATAGTGAAGATCCAAACATTGTTAGGGCAATGAGTGAAATGGTTCCTGGATTACAAGGAGATGTTCCTTCTAATGGTAGATTAGGAGTTCCTTTTGTTGCTAACAAGTAAGTATTTTTTCCCTTTTGGATTTAATTTATATCCACTAATTGTATATTGAAACTTTTATATTAGTGCAATTTAACCTGTCGTCATTGCATAGAATTAAGTTAAATATTTTTTTAGACTAATGACTAGCTATTTTATAGGTTTATTGATCTATATTTTTTAATGGTTTAAATATGTGTCATTAAAGCACAGAAAAGAGCTACTTCACTTTTGGTCATGTAGTGTGTACTATTTAATTATTGAGTTTACCTTATAAATAGATATTGATAAAGTTGTTGTCATGTGATCAGTCGGTCGCGTATTCGAGCAATGAAAATAATTTTTGTAAAATTATAAGGCAAGACTACTTATAATAACCCTTATGATTAGGCTCTTCCTCGATCCCGCGCATAACGATAGCTTAATGCACGGTAGCTTAATGCACGATGTTATACTTTCAACTTACCTTAGCGAAAAAGAAAAAAAAAATTATTATGCTTATAAATCATAATGTCGATTTCAGAAAGATATTTTGGCCTAACTCACATGGATTATCATAGTCATAATCTTGAATTCAATCATATTCTGAAACTCACATGCATAGATTAACAGCTAAGACGTGCTTTTTCTTAATTTGACTTTATGGATTTCTTGTCTTTATTTGTTTTCTTTAGTTAAAAGAGGTGGAGATTTTGATTTGATACTTTTAGATTTGGCAACATGCAAGAATAACTTTTTTCTATACAATTAAAAAAAGTTCCAAAATAGTTAAAGTTGGCTATATGAATCTTAATTAATCATATTTTTTATATTTATAATTGTGAAGATTTATTATAAATTAATTAGTTTTACGTTAGTGTTAGTCTACTCAACTCGCATAATTTATTTATACTAACTAGAAAAAATAAATAAAAAATTTAATTAATTATTTGTGTGAAGAAAAATTGGAAAAAGTGGCATGATTGATTTTTAAGTTGGCATGTGATTTGGAGTTATTTGATAGGATACAGGATTTTTGAGATCCATGTGATAATAAAAAGCCAATAAGAAAAAGACAAGAATTGAAATAAAACAAGCTACAGTATTTCATTTTGGTCCCGTTGAGGATTAATGTTTATCATTTGAATTATGACACAAACCAAAAGCATCTTTCTCGTATGGGATTTTGTAGCATGCCATGGACCTACTGACATGGACCACCTTTTCCACTTATTGGAAAATAGAAAATGAATTGTGAAGAACAAAAACAAGGTAAAAATAGTAATTAAATATTCAAGAATTTGGTGACGTGTAATATAAAAAGCACAAGATTTCTACCTAATACATTATTCTTCAATTATATATATATATATATATATATATATATATATATATATATATATATATATATATATATATATATATATGTGTGTGTGTGTGTGTGTGTGTTATTGATACTAGAAAGTAAACAATTATTTAGTTGTAGCATGTGGCTGTGGTGTGGCTGGGGTTTATGGTGTTTTTCAAAGGTTTTTTATGGCCTGACATGTATTGCGCTGTGAAGAGAGGCGGACTTATTGTATCCTTTTATATATATATATATATATATATATATATATATATATATATGCGGGTAAATTTTGCGTGTATACACTAAACTTTACCTGCTTCAAAAGTAAAATCACGACAGTATATTATGTCACATTATGGTAATTAAACTTCGACTATTAAAACAGTAGTCACAAAAATTTATTCACTATATATGGATATACATTCTCTCTAATAGTATATTTATAGTACAACGGGTAAAGTCTAATGACTTTACTGTTATAATGGAGTTACTTTGACGTAACTGTTATCATAGTAAGGTTTGGTGACTTTATTGTTATAGTAAATAAAATTCACTTACTTTGATGCGACAAGAGATAATTTTGTGTATACCGAATACAGTTCCTTAAATTATACGTGAAATTACAAAGATAGGAGGTAATATGCCTTCTTCAAAGTTTAAGTGTAGAAATTTTGATTATATTATATTTAGGGGCGAAGCTATATGTGGCCAAGGGTGGTCAGTTGAACACCCTTCGCCGAAAGATTGTATTGTGTATAGGTTATTACTTGTTATTAATCAAATTATAGATGTTGAATTTCCTTGCCTAGTTCACTGGCGAAGAGTTTTCGCCACTCGTCAGGTTAACTCACTACTGGCTTTTGTACAGGCAAAAGGTGGCTGCTTGTGCCAAGCATTATGTAGGCGATGGTGGGACAGTAAAAGGCATCAATGAAAACAACACCATAATTGATAGACATGGTTTGCTAAGTATACATATGGCAGGTTACTATAATTCAATTATCAAAGGTGTGGCTACTGTTATGGTTTCTTATTCAAGTTGGAATGGTGTCAGAATGCATGATAATAGAGAATTGGTCACTGGTTTTCTTAAAGGCACACTTCGTTTCAGAGTAAATTCCCAACTCTCTCTTCAAATTTTGGCGTTGTAGTGTTCAATAGATAAGGTTCAAACAGGAAAACAACCTCTTGCAAAAATGCAGGATAAGACGGCGTACAATAGATCCTTATGGTTTGGCCCTTCCCCAGACTCCGCGCATAGCGGGAGCTTAGTGCATCAAGATGCCCTCATTGTTCAATAAATATCATTTATTTTGTTTGAATCCTCCAAAAATATTGTTGCACTTGCGTCAGATCCTCCGAAAATATATTTAGTTTGAAGGATTCGATTCAGTGCGATAATACTTTTGGAGGACCTGAGCAACATTGTAGTGCTCAATAGATGCAGTCTATGATACTCAAATCCTCAAAAGATGTTGTGGCACTTGCGTCAGATCCTTTGAAAATGTATTTAGTTTGAAGGATTCGACTCGGTGCGATAATATTTTTGAAGGATCTGAGCAACATTGTAGTGCTCAATAGAGGTAGCCTATGTTGCTCGAATCCTCGAAAGATGTTGTTGCACTTGTATCGGATCTTCCAAAGAATTTGGAGAATCTTACATTTTGAAGGATCTGATACGGGTACGATATTTTTGGAGGATCGGGGCATCTACATATGATGCAACAAGATGGGAATTTTTCAAATTAATACTGTGAATGTTATGGAATTTGTTTCAGGGGTTTGTTATTTCAGATTGGGCAGGAATTGACAAGCTTACATATCCTTGGCACGCAAACTATACATATTCCATTCTTGAAGGTGTCAATGCTGGCATTGACATGGTTAGTCACTAATCATTTATTTCAAAATGCATGACAATTTTGTTCTTTTTCCTTAATAATTCGCGTTGTTTACCTTCTTTTTGTTCACATCCGATACTATTATGGGCGACTCAACCATATCTGTAATAGGTACTTAAATTTTGGATCTGGCTCATACATGATCCTAAAACCTCAAGTATGAGTTTCGACTCGATTTATATCCTATAAAGAGCTAATTCTTGCTCTTTCCTTGTATATTGCAGGTAATGCTGCCTTACAACACTACAGAGTTCATTGATGGTTTAACCTATTTAGTGAAGAACAACTTTGTTTCAATGAGCCGAATCGACGATGCAGTTAAGAGAATTCTTAGAGTAAAGTTCCAAATGGGACTTTTTGAGAGCCCTCTAGCTGATTATAGTATGGTGAAATATCTGGGGAGTGCGGTGAGTTCAACGTTTAGAGATAAACGAAATAACAAGTTACTATAAAATTAGAAAAAAATGATATCTCAATTCAACTTGGGGTGTTACAATATTGCAGGAACATAGAGAATTGGCAAGAGAAGCAGTGAGAAGATCACTTGTTTTGTTAAAGAATGGTGCAAATGCAGACGAACCAGTTTTACCTCTTCCAAAGAAGACATCAAGTATATTAGTTGCAGGAATCCATGCTAATAATATGGGCTACCAATGTGGTGGCTGGACCATTACATGGCAAGGACTTAGTGGAAACACAACAATTGGTACATTTCTTTATCCCTCAACTTATTTCCTTGTCTGCTCAAACACCCAACATCTCCCAAACCATTTCTCCTTTTTTTAACGTTTTAGGGTCATGAAACAAAAATTCACCATAAGTTTTTATTTGTCTGTGCTAATATCCACGCAATCTTCATGAATTAGGGCGACTGGCCCAGAATTATCTAAAATTTTATAGGTTCATCAGAAACAACCTAATGAACTATATATTGTTTCGCTATGACCGTTCCTTGTTTTTAAATGTTTTACTGTTTAACCAAAAAAATGTAATTTGGTCAAAACTTGAATTTTAGAGAAGAAATCAGGTTATTGATAATCAAAGAGACCGAAATATAATTGGCTTTCAAAGAATAAGAATAAAGCAATAAAAATTTTGTATTTCAATATGATCTCAAGAGTGTTTTGTGTCTACAATGATAAAACCTCCTCCTTTTATAGTTGACAAAGAGTAACGGATTATTCTAAATAATAAAGAGCATTTAATGAGACGTTACATAATCATTGCTATTAAATACTGAATAACTAACGTATCAGGTATTTAATAATGAATGTAGACTACTTTTTGTCATCATATTTGTGTCTTCAATGCCTTTTTTATCCGTTGATATTGAATGTCTTGGATAGACACGAGAATCGTATCTAAGATTCCTTCTCATGCCTGTTTTCTTTTCTTCTACCATATCTGTTGTCTTCCGTGCCTTTTAATCATTTATTGCTCTTTTACTGTTTGACCAATCCACGTGTCATGCCACGTCAACTTAATAAAAACTCTTTTTTTTTCCCAATACATTTACGCTCTTAAAAGAATTTAGTAAGATTTCCAATTTTGGTGTGCTAATGTGCACGGATCTTTATAAATTCGAGTGACCGGCTTCGATTCGCGTAGAGAAGGTCGATGCACAAAGCATTTGCATTTTATGCAGAGTCCAAGAAAAGGACTGCACCCTAATGAGTTAGAACAAGTATCGGTGACTGATGGCTCGAACTCGTAATCTTACACGGTGCCCCTCCCAAAAAAGAAAGAATGAAAAACTTGGAATGTCAATTTTTTTTAACCATAAGCGTTATATGTCCTAATATGAGTTGGCCGAGTCAGACTACAACCTGTTGTTTAACCTTTTATGACTCAACCAAGTTTTCAAAATTAAATCCATAACTCTAGTGTACACTAATCAATTAGTCAATTTTTTTGACTAGGTACTACAATCCTCTCAGCCATTGAGAATACAGTTGATCCAGAAACAAAAGTTGTGTTCAAGGAAAATCCAGATTCTGAATTCATCAAGTCCAACAACTTCTCCTACGCCATTGTCGTCGTGGGCGAGACACCATACGCGGAAGGCTCTGGTGACACCCTAAACTTAACAATCCCCGCACCTGGTCCGGACACTATGACCACAGTTTGTGCCTCGGTGAAATGCGTGGTCGTGCTCCTCACGGGCCGGCCAGTCGTGATTCAACCATACCTAGCTCAAATTGATGCACTTGTTGCTGCTTGGTTACCAGGAACAGAAGGGCACGGTGTAGCTGATGTCTTATTTGGTGACTATGGTTTCACTGGTAAACTTGCTAGGACTTGGTTCAAGACTGTTGATCAACTCCCTATGAATGTTGGTGATTCACATTATGACCCTCTTTTCCCTTTTGGATTTGGACTCACCACAGAACCAACCAGGGCCTACTAAATGAAACACCTGTTTTTTCACACACACAACAAGAAGTCCAAACATACACAGCTATATATTACCTCTTTATGATTTGAGTTAACAAATATTGCATATGTAACAAAGGGACAATTGGAGTTATGAAAATGAAAATTTTTGTTTTGTCTCAACGTGTTCTCTCCGCAGCTGGAGCTTATCGAGGACATGATCCTGGATAGGAGGGTTTGGAGGTCGAGGAATAGGGTAAAAGGCTAGTACGTACTCGAACGTTTTTCTTTTTCTTTCTCAGACCAGTAAAGTTAGTGCTAGTATGGTATCCTTCTTATTCGTATATTGCTATTACTGTATGCCGTTAATTGCTATCTTTCTCTTCGGTTATCTTAATATCTTACCGTTGTTACAACTTGTTGTTATTGTTTCTTTTCATTTTCTTTTTAGTTTAGGGTATATCGGAAACAGTCTCTCTACCCTCCCAAAGTAGAGATATGTGTACATATTACCCTACCCAGATCTCACTTGTAGGAGGTCACTGGGTTTATTATTGTTGTTGGCTCAATGTGTTATCTTACATAATACAATCAAATAGGGGGAGCTACAGTGGTCAAAAGGGGGTTAGTTGAACTGCCTTCACTGGAATGAACATCTTTGAGGCAATTGAGAGAGGTAGCCTAGTGGCAAATGGTATTCAAAGTGACATGAAAGTCGTAGGTTTGACCCTCATATCCCACAGCAGTGTTATTTTTGTTTCATTTAAAACAATATCTTTGTACAAGGTAGACATAAGATTGCGTACACACAACCCTTCAGTGGCGGATTTATATGGAACCAAATGGTATTACGGGACACTGCTTTGTCAAATTATATATATATATATATATATATATATATATATATATATATATATATATATATATATACCATTTGGTTCCATATAAATCCGCCACTAGAGGGTTGTGAATATATATATATATATATATATATATATATATATATATATATATATATATATAAACAGAAATTGAAGGAACACGTTAATCTAAACACATTAGATAGCGCGTAAATCGTAAAACGAGTACTTACTTCTTCTTTGTGAAGCGGAAGCGAAAACGAATTGAACCGCGGCTGGAATCACTGGTCGGCGGAGGGTTGTCACGTTGTGACGGAGCAACCCCCAATTCCATACTCTAAATTAGAGTTTAATTGTGAGAGAAAAAGGGCGTAGAAAAATACTGCAAAGTCCGTGTTTTTAAAGTACACACTAAGCGTATTTATATAGGGAATATTAGGATTAACTAATAACCCTATTGGGCCTTAGAGCACCCCTTATGTGTGGATCCAATATTTCCTACACCTCTCACTCACACATAATGGGAGTGCTCATCTAGCTTGAGAAACATACTCTCAACTCATCTCCTCAATCATTCATACAGGGAAGTAGACCGTGCGACCAGCATACTGTGAGAGTTAAGTGATATACATCTGTTAGGAGTATATAGCCTCTCGTCGAGCGCAAACCTGCAAGTAGATCATAAAGTATGAAGTACCCTAGATCATGCAAAACACATTTGATATAATCTCAAAATCTCATATATCATTATTTGTTGTATTCACAATCATAACTCATAAGTCATAATTGGTGCACCAGTGAATACAAATAAATGAGATTCCATCAATGATCTTCCTCTTCTCACGATTCCCTTAACATTGGTATGACTGCTTTTCTGGTTTTTCTCTGCTAGACCGAATCTGTGTTCATGGTCTTTTGGAAACATACTAAGATAGCTAACACCACACTAAGTCTCAAGTATTTGGTCAGATTCTCTAAAGGTACAAAATCTTGAGCCATCATAAAACTATGGGTCTCACACAACAATAAGTTGAGAATGGACTTATGTTAACCCAATTGGTCGACATTAGCACAGATTGTATGAAACATGTGCTACAATATTTTCTCCCTTTTCCCAAGGAGTGTATGTCTTTATCTCATAAAAAATATTGTACAGATGATATTTAGACACCATAAGTATCTAAATTTGAGTTCTTTGATCTACAATATCATTTTTAACTCGCATCTGGCTCACAAAGTAGACTAGGTGAACATTTTTTCACCCTAATGACCTTATATCATTGTTTAAGCGACATTCTAATTTTAAGCGAACAGCTCTCAAATTATACTTATGATAATTTTGCTTAAAATCATGTCTCATATCCTCACATCACTAAGATAGGAGGCGGTTTCCTGTGTGAGAAGGCCAACCTCATGTCTACTTGACATACTAATTAATAAATGAACAAAGAATGTAGATAACATTCAACAACAAAAATATGTATGTATGTAAATCAACTTTATTGATAAATAAAGAACATCAGTTTGAGAACACGGGAAAATAAATAATAAAATAAAGTATCTCAGAGTCTTCGTAAGCCTTGAGACCTAGTGTGTCTCACAAATGCATCTCTAGACAAAGACTTGGTCAATGGATCTGCTAACATATCTTTTGTAGACACATACTTCACATTCACTACCTTGCGTCTAACCATTTCTCTCGCATAGTTATACTTGATATCTATATGTTTGGTTTTACAATAAAACTTTGGGTCCTTGGTGGAGGATATTGCATCCTCACTTTCACAGTAGACTAATACCGGTTCAGTATTTTCAGCAATATCCAACAAGTGCTCCAAGAACTTTTCAACCAAACAGCTCCTTACGCTGCTGATGCGAGAGCCACGTATTCGGCTTCCATCGTAGATAGTGATACACATGACTGTTTCTTACTACTCCATGATATGGCCCCATCACTGAATAAGAATACATATCCTGAGGTAGACTTCCTCTCGTCTAGATCTCCTCCATAGTCAGCATCACTGTATCCAAATAATCGCAGATCCTTGCCGCCTTGATAACAAAGGGCATATTCAGTAGTTCTCTTCAGATATCCCATTATCCTCTTTACTACTTGCCAATGTGCTAAACTTGGGTCTGTTTGATATCTACTTACAAAGCCAACTGCTTCACAGATATCAGGTCTAGTGCATACCATAGCATACATTAGACTTCCGACTGTGCTCCTATAAGGAACTCAGTTCATTCTTTCTGTCTCTTCAAGAGTCTTAGGACATATCTGACTTCCCAAGGTATGGCCTTTACTGATAGGAGTTTTAATTAGGCTACTAATTTGCATATTAAATCGTTCAAGAACTTTTCTAATGTAATTCTCTTGTGAGAGATACAATAGTTTCTTTGGACGATCTCTTGAAATCTTAACTCCAATAACATATACAGTTTCACCCATATCTTTCATCTCAAATTGGAATGATAGCCACGACTTTATCTCGGTTATAAACTCCTTATCATTTCCACATATTAGTATGGCATCTACATATAATGTTAAAATTACAAGCTTGTTTCTTGATTTCTTGGTATAAACGCAATGGTGTCACGATCCAACCCGGTCATGATGGCGCCCAACACTAAATATAGGCAAGCCTGACCAACAATCGCTTTCCATTTAACACTAAGTCTCAAAAACCGACAATTTAAGAATATTATAGAAGTTTTAGAATAATAAACCAAAAATATTAATAGAGTAATGTGAAAAACTCTGAAAACCGATAAACACACCCATAAGATCTGGGGTCACGAGTCTAGAGCCTCTAAACAAAACTGGATAATAATATCTGAATGAAAAATACAAAAATTTGGAAATGTATATAATAATAATAATAATGAACTGGAATAGGAAGAGCATCCAGGTTCTACGAATGTCAAGCAGCTACCTCAATGACTCTGAAAATATCTGGAGACTACGAGTGCTTAGCTAAGCCTCCGGAGTACCTGAATCTGCACACAAGGTGCATGGACTAGGGGTGAGTACTAACGACTCAGTGAATAATAAGCATAGAAAAATGTCTGAAAGTAAGAAATTCACGAAATTCCATAAAGCAAAGCTAAAACTAACTGCCCTATTCCTTAGCTACGAACTAACAACAAAGCAATACCAAATATAACAGTCAAGTATCAGATAAAGATGCAATGCAATGCGCATGAATACGTTGCGGCGTGCAGCCCGATCTGTTTAACATCGACGGCGCTCACTGGGGTGTGTACAGACTCCGGAGGGGCTCCTTCATCCCAAGCGCAATATTATTATATCAACGTTGCGGCGTGCAGCCCGACGCATGCTCAGTCCACAGTATTCATATGAGTCACATGACATATTTAATCTATTTTTCCCATTTTTCCAATTTTTAAGGTGAATGTAATAAAATTAATTAATTTCAGGAATAAGGTGACTTAGCATTCAATAATAATGATTAAGCACAGGACTGAGATCAATGATTATGTAAATCATATTATCACATGGATATCCATCCTAGACGGGTACTACACATTGGCACAAGTCCCCAAACACGGCATTAAGCCCAATTATCAACAACACAATATGCGTATCAGCCGCCAATAATTTATATTCAGCTCTCGGGATGGACCAAGACACAATCCCCAATCATATACCATCCCGCACCTGCCATGGGGTGCGATTCACGCCCTAACATAGCGTCACAATATGATAAATCGGGGTTTCAAACCCTCAGGCCATCATCTATACAAACTACTCACCTCTAACCGGCCTTAAACTGGTCTGCGATGCCATTTCCCCTTGAATCTCCGTCTACGCGCGTCGAATCTAGTAAAAAACCGCAACGGATATGTTATTATATGCTAAATAAACATAACCAATTGAAATTATTCGAAAAACGCTAAAAATCATGAAGTTGGTAAAACCCGGGCCCCGGGCCCACTTCTCAAAAAATTCCAAAAATCATATCAATGGATTCCTCGTCTCGCCACGAGGCTCTTCATATAAAATTTATCAAAACAGAGTTCGTTTACCCTTCCAAAACTCATATTTAAACTCTCTTGAGTTCTAAGCCTAACTTCCCTTTTTAGCCCTTAAATCCTTGAAATTCCGTGATCAATGTTCTTACACCACAATAACGTATTCCTAGGCTAATAGTTCATACCTGATGATGCTCCTTCGTTTTCTCCAAAAAATCGCCTATTCCCGAAGTCAAAAGTATTTTCTTAACTTCTGAAATTTGCAAACACTGTTTCATTAAACCCTCTGTGATTTTCGCTTCTGCGACACCCAGACCGCTTCTGCGGTTTTCGCTTCTGCGGCCAATAAGCCACATCTACGATTTTCCTTTAAATCCACTAGGGCCGCTTCTGCGGTCTTAGACCACTTTTGCAGTCCCCGCTTCTGCGATCACAATGACCGTTTCTACGGTTGTAGTCCTTTTTGACCCTGGGGAGAATTTCTTCAGTGATCGAGCAGATGTACCTCGATAATTTCTCACACCGACCGATACAGATGGAGGTTTCTCAATCTTGAAATCAGTGGCAATCGAACACCCGCCAGGAATGAACGTGCTCAAAGGAGATTCTGTCGCTGGTTCCTCGCTAGCCGACCGCAATGTTGAAGGAGTTTCTTTTTGGGGGACTGTTTTCGAAATTTTGTTTTCTTTAAAAGATGGAGGGAAAAAGAAGAAGAGGAAGCTAGAGCAGTAGGCTAATGAATTGGGGTGGAGTCAAACAAAATCCTGCACAAAGGATCTCAGGAAATTAGAGTATAAGTGCTAAGAAATAGAGGAATTTCTAAGAAGCAATGGGAAGAAAGTTTGGAAGTAAAGTTTGAATAGATAAGGAAAGAGGCATTTATAGTTTTCAAACACGGTTCAAATCTAGGAGTAGCCGACTAGTAACTAACGAGCATTTAATGCCCTTAAGACATGATTGATGAGACATTTCGTTCATTTTGTCTTTTCTAATACGGAGTATTAAAGTGAACATCGGAAGCTCATATCGTTTCTCGTCATTGACTCTCCGAAAAATGAGGGGACTATCTATGTAAGGGAAAATCGGTTTTCTCTATTACATTACAGATCAGGCTTGGAACCTGAGGAATTGGAGATCAGCCCTGGATCCCAACGGACCAGAACCTGAGATCAGGATGTATGTCCTCAAGAACAATGAGTTCGTGATCCTAGACTCGACCATGACCCCGAACAAACTCGAGGAAACATTGTCATAAAAGACCAGAAGATCGAAATAACAGAAGACCGAAATACCCGTGAACGATCGAATATTACTGCGGGAATTTCTGCACATATCAATAAGGAACCGATAAATCATGAGATTTTTTACCTTTTATAGAGTTGTACCTAATATAGGATTTTCCTATTATATAAAATGGGGTCTAATTACTTGTAAAGGACATTGCGACACGCATCCCAAAGCAATATAATATTGTTTTCTTCCGTAAGCTATTGTTATTCGGTATCTTAATATCGCTCGAATTGCATTTAGTTCAAGTGAGACTTACTTTCCAAGGCTATAACTGTTCAAGTCGTATGGTTTGAATTTACTTTACCATCGCTTATTTTAATTTTATTTTCAACTTATCACTTTGTCTCAATTTAA
Source organism: Nicotiana benthamiana (assembly GCA_034376525.1). NCBI lineage: Eukaryota > Viridiplantae > Streptophyta > Magnoliopsida > Solanales > Solanaceae > Nicotiana > Nicotiana benthamiana. The sequence goes on from CM067336.1 coordinate 76,771,438, forward strand.
TCCACGTATCCGTAAAATCACTAACAAAATTAGTATTAAAAAGGGCATTGAAGACACGAATCTGATGATAAAAAGTAGTCTACATTCATTATTAAATACATGATACATTAATTATTCAGTATTTAATAGCAATGATTATGTAACGTCACATTAAATGCTCTTTATTATTTAGAATAATCCGTTACTCTTTGTCAACTATAAAAGGAGGAAGTTTTATCATTTGTAAACACAAAACACTCTTGAGATCATATTGAAATACAAATTTTTTATTGCTTTATTCTTATTCCTTGAAAGCCAATTATATTTAAGTCTCTTTGATTAATAGTAATCAAAGAGACCGTAATACATTTACGTTCTTAAAATAAGAAATTAGTAAGATTTCCAATTTTGGTGTGCTAATGTCCACGGATCTTTATAAATTCGAGTGACCGGCTTCGATTCGCCTAAAGAAGGTCGATGCACAAAGCATTTGCATTTCATGAAGAGTCCAAGAAAAGGACTGCACCCTAATGAGTTAGAACAAGTATCGGTGGCTGACGGCTCGAACTCGTAATCTTACACGGTGCCCCTCCCAAAAAAGAAAGAATGAAAAACTTGGAATGTCAATCTTTTTTAACCATAAGTGTTATATGTCCTAATATGAGTTGGCCGAGTCAGACTACAACCTGTTGTTTAACCAATTATGACTCAACCAAGTTTTCAAAATTAAATCCATAACTCTAGTGTACACTAATCAATTAGTCAATTTTTTTGACTAGGTACTACAATCCTCTCAGCCATTGAGAATACAGTTGATAAAGTTGTGTTCAAGGAAAATCCAGATTCTGAATTCATCAAGTCCAACAACTTCTCCTACGCCATTGTCGTCGTGGGCGAGACACCATACGCGGAAGGCTCTGGTGACACCCTAAACTTAACAATCCCCGCACCTGGTCCGGACACTATGACCATAGTTTGTGCCTCGGTGAAATGCGTGGTCGTGCTCCTCACGGGCCGGCCAGTCGTGATTCAACCATACCTAGCTCAAATTGATGCACTTGTTGCTGCTTGGTTACCAGGAACAGAAGGGCACGGTGTAGCTGATGTCTTATTTGGTGACTATGGTTTCACTAGTAAACTTGCTAGGACTTGGTTCAAGACTGTTGATCAACTCCCTATGAATGTTGGTGATTCACATTATGACCCTCTTTTCCCTTTTGGATTTGGACTCACCACAGAACCAACCAAGGCCTACTAATGAAACACATGTTTTTTCACACACACACACAAGAAGAAGTCCAAACATACAAAGCTATATTTACCTCTTTATGATTTGAGTTAACAAATAATACATATGTAACAAATGGACAATTGGAGTTATGAAAATGAAAACTTTTTTTGTCTCAACGTTTTCTCTCCGCAGCTGGAGCTTATCGAGGACATGATCCTGGATAGGAGGGTTCGGAGGTCGAGGAATAGGGTAAAAGGCTAGTACGTACTCGAACGTTTTTCTTTTTCTTTCTTAGACCAGTAAAGTTAGTGCTAGTATGGTATCCTTCTTATTCGTATATTGCTATTACTGTATGCCATTGATTGCTATCTTTCTCGTCGGTTATCTTAATATCTTGCCGTTGTTACAACTTGTTGTCATTGTTTCTTTTCATCTTCTTTTTAGTTTAGGGTCTATCGGAAACAGTCTCTCTACCTTCCCAAAGTAGAGACATGTGTACATATTACCCTCCCCATATCTCACTTGTAGGAGGTCACTGGGTTTATTGTTGTTGTTGGCTCAATGTGTTATCTTACATAATACAATCAAATAGGGGGAGCTACGGTGATCAAAAGGCGGTTAATTGAACTGCCTTCACTGGAACATTATATTATGTATGTATGTATATATATATATATATATATATATATATATATATATATATATATATATATATATATATATATATATATATATATATATATATATATATATATATATATATATATTAAATCATGAACATCTTTGAGGCAATTGAGAGAGGTAGCCTAGTGGCAAATGGTATTCAAAGTGACATGAAAGTCGTAGGTTTGATCCTCATATCCTACAGCAGTGTTACTTTTGTTTTCATTTGAAACAATATCTTTGTACAAGGTAGGCATAACATTGTGTACACACAACCCTCTAGTGGCGGATTTATATGGAACCAAATGGTATTACGGAACACTGCTTTGTCAAATCATATATATATATATATATATATATATATATATATATATATGTGTGTGTGTGTGTGTGTGTGTGTGTGTGTGTGTGTGTATGTATATATAAGTAAGTAAAACAGAAATTGAAGGAACACGTTAATCTAAACACATGAGATAGCGCGTAAATCATATAACGAGTACTTACTTGTTCTTCGTGAAGCGGAAGCGAAAACGAAATGAACCGCGGCTGGAAACACTGGTCGGCGGTGGTTGTCACGTTGTGACGGAGCAACCCCCAATTCTATAGTCTAAATTAGAGTTTAATTGTGAGAGAAAAAGATTGTAGAAAAATACTGGAAAGTCTGTATTTTTAAAATACACACTAAGCGTACTTATATAGGGAATATTAGGATTAACTAATAACCCTATTGGGCCTTAGATAACCCCTTATGTGTGGATCCAATATTTTCTATACCTCTCACTCACACATAATGGGAGTGCTCATCTAGCTTGAGAAACATATTCTCAATTCATCTCCTCAATCATTCATACAGGGAAGTAGACCGTGCGACCAGCATACTGTGAGAGCTAAGTGATATACATCTGCTAGGAGTATATAGCCTCTCGTCGAGCGCAAACCTGCAAGTAGATCATAAAGTATGCACTACCCTAGATCATGTAAATCACATTTGATATAATCTCAAAATCTCATATATCATTATTTCTTTTATTCACAATCATAACTCATAAGTCATAATTGGTGCACCAGTGAATACAAATAAATGAGACTCCATCAATGATCTTCCTCTTCTCACGATTCCCTTAACATTGGTATGACTATTTTTCTGGTTATGCTCCACTTGACCAAATCTGTGTTCATGGTCTTTTGAGAACATACTAAGATAGCTAACACCACACTAAGTCTCAAGTATTTGGTCAGAGTCTCTAAAGGTACAAAATCTTGAGCCATCATAAAACTCTGGGTCTCACACAATAATAAGTTGAGAATGGACTTATGTTAACCCAATTGGTCGACATTAGCACACATGGTATGAAACAGGTGCTACAATATTTTCTCCCTTTTCCCAAGGAGCGCCTTTATCTCATAAAAGATGTTGTACAGATGATATTTAGACACCATAAGTATCTAAATTTGAGTTCTTTGATCTACAATATCATTTTTATACTCGCATCTGGCTCACAAAGTAGACTAGGTGAACATTTTTCACCCTAATGACCTTATGTCATCGTTTAAGCGACATTCTAATTTTAAGCAAACAGCTCTCAAATTATCCTTATGATAATTTTGCCTAAAATCATGTCTCATATCCTCACATCACTAAGATAAGGAGGCAGTTTCCTCTGTGAGAAGGCCAACCTCATGTCTACTTGACATACTTATAAAAAAATGAACAAAGAATGTACATAACATTCAACAACAAAAATATGTATCTATGTATATCAACTTTATTGATAATCAAAGAACATCAGTTTGAGAACACGGGAAAATAAATAATAAAATAAGGTATCTCAGAGTCTTCGTAAGCCTTGAGACATAGTGTGTCTCACAAATGCATCTCTAGACAAAGACTTGGTCAATGGATCTGCTAACATATCTTTTGTAGACACATACTTCACATTCACTACCTTGTGTCTAACCATGTCTCTCGCATAGTTATACTTGATATCTATATGTTTGGCTTTACAATAAAACTTTGGGTCCTTGGTGGAGGATATTGCAGCCTCACTTTCACAGTAGACTAATACTGGTTCAGTATTTTCAGCAATATCCAACAAGTGCTCCAAGAACTTTTTCAACCAAACAGCTTCTTGCGTTGCTAATGCGAGAGCCACGTATTCGGCTTCCACCGTAGATAGTGATACACATGACTGTTTCTTACTACTCCATGATATGGCCCCATCACTGAATAAGAATACATATCCTGAGGTAGACTTCCTCCGTCTAGATCTCCTCCATAGTCAGCATCACTGTATCCAACTAATCGCAGATCCTTGCTGCCTTGATAACAAAGGGCATAATCAGCAGTTCCATTAAGATATCTCATGATACTCTTTGCTGCTTGCCAATGTGCAAAACTTGGGTCTGTTTGATATCTATTTACAAAGCCAGCTGCTTGATAGATATCAGGTCTAGTGCATACCATAGCATACATTAGACTTCCGACTGTGCTCCTATAAGTAACTCGGCTCATTCTTTCTGTCTCTTCAAGAGTCTTAGGACATCTCTGACTTCCCAAGGTATGGCCTTTACTGATAGGAGTTTTAATTAGGATACTATTTTGCATATTAAGTCGTTCAATAACTTTTCTAATGTAATTCTCTTGTGAGATATACAATTGTTTCTTTGGACGATCTCTTGAAATCTTAACTCCAATAACATATGCAGCTTCACCCATATCTTTCATCTTAAATTGGGATGATAGCCATGACTTTATCTCGGTTATAAACTCTTTATCATTTCTACCTATTAGTATGGCATCTACATATAATGTTAAAATTACAAGCTTGTTTCTTGATTTCTTGGTATAAACGCAATGGTTTCATGACCCAACACGGTCATGATAGCGCCCAACACTAAATATAGGTAAGCCTGACCAACAATCGCTTTCCATTTAACACTAAGTCTCAAAAACCGACAATTTAAGAATATTATAGAAGTTTTTGAATAATAAACCAAAAATATTAATAGAGTAATATGAAAAACTACAAAAACTGATAAACACACCCATATGATCTGGAGTCACGAGTCTAGAGCCTCTAAACAAAACTGGATAATAATATCTGAATGAAAAATACAAAAATATGGAAATGTATATAATAATAATAATGAACTGGAATAGGTAGAGCATCCAGGTCCTACGAACGTCAAGCAACTACCTCAACGACTCTGAAAATATCTGGAGACTACGAGTGCTCAGCTAAGCCTCCGGGGTACCTGAATCTGCACACAAGGTGCAGGGACTAGGGGTGAGTACTACCGACTCAGTGAATAATAAGCATAGAAAAATGTCTGAAAGTAAGAAATTCACGAAATTCCATAAAGCAAAGCAAAAACTAACTGTCCTATACCTTAGCTACGAACTAACAACAAAGCAATACCAAATATAACAGTCAAATATCAGATAAAGATGCAATGCAATGCACATGAATATGTTGCGGCGTGCAGCCCGATCTGTTTAACGTCGACGACGCTCACTGAGGGTGTGTACAGACTCCGGAGGGGCTACTTCAGCCCAAGCGCAATATTATCATATCAATGTTGCGACGTGCAGCCCGACCCATGCTCAGTCCACAGTATGCATATGAGTCACATAACAGATTTAATCTATTTTTCCCATTTTTCCAATTTTTAAGACTAATGTAATATAATTAATCAATTTCAGGAATAAGGTGACTTAGCATTCAATAATAGTGAGTAAGCACAGGACGGAGATCAATGATTATGCAAATCATATTATCACATTGATATCAATCCTAGACGGGTACTACAGATTGGCACAAGGCCCCAAACACAGCATTAAGCCCAATTATCAACAACACAATATGTGTAAGCCGCCAATAATTTATATTCAGCTCTCGGGATGGACCAAGACACAATCCCCAATCATATACCATCCGGCACCTTCAATGGGATGCGAGTCACACCCTAACATAGCGTCACAATATGATAAATCGGGGTTTCAATCCCTCAGGCCATCATCTATACAAACTACTCACCTCTAACCGGCCGTAGACTGGTCCGCGATGCCTTTTCCCCTTGAGTCTCCGTCTACGCGCGTCGAATCTAGTCAAAACCGCAATGAATATGTTATAATAGGCTAAATAAACATAACCAATTGAAATTATTCAAAAACTCTAAAAATCACGAAGTTGATAAAACCCGGGCCCCGGGCCCACATCTCAAAAAATTCCAAAAATTATATCAATGGATTCATCGTCTCGCCACGATTCTGTTCATATAAAACTTATCAAAACCGAGTTCGTTTACCCTTCCAAAACTCATAAGCCCTAACCTCCATCTTTAGCCCTTAAATCCTTGAAATTCCGTGATGAATGTTCTTAAACCACAATAACGTATTCCTAGGCTAATAGTTCATACCTGATGATGCTCCTTCGTTTTCTCCTAAAAATCGCCTATTCCCGAAGTCAAAAGTATTTTCTTAACTTCTGAAATTTGCAAACACTGTTCTGTGATTTTCGCTTCTGCGACACCTAGACCGCTTCTGCGGTTTTTGCTTCTGCGGCCAATAAGCCACTTCTGCGAATTTCCTTTAAATCCACTGGGGCCGCTTCTGCGGTCTTAGACCACTTTTGCAGTCCCCGCTTATGCGATCACAATGACTGCTTCTACAGTTGTAGTCCTTTTTTACCCTGGGGAGAATTTCTTCAGTGATCGAGCAGATATACGTCGATACTTTCTAACACCGACCTGTACAGATGGAGGTTTCTCAATCTTGAAATCAATGGCAATCGAACACCCGCCAGGAATGAACGTGCTCAAAGGAGATTCTATCGCTGGTTCCTCGCTAGCCGACCGCGATGTAGAAGGAGTTTCTTTTTGGGGGACTGTTTTCGAAATCTTTGTTTTCTATTAAAGATGGAGGGAAAAAGAAGAAAAGGAAGCTAGAGCAGGAGGCTAATGAATTGGGGTGGAGTCAAACAAAATCCTGCACAAAGGATCTCAAGAAATCAGAGTATAAGTGCTAAGAAATAGAGGAATTTCTAGAAGCAATGGGAAGAAAGTTTGGAAGTAAAGTTTGAATAGATAAGGAAAGAGGTATTTATAGTTTTCAAACACGGTTCAAATCCAGGAGTAGCCGACCAGTAACTGACAAGCATTTAATGCCCTTAAGACATGATTGATGAGACGTTTCGTTCATTTTGTCTTTTTTGAAACAGAGTATTAAAGTGAAAATCGGAAGCTCATACCATTTCTCGTCATTGACTCTCCAAAAAATGAGGGGACTATCTATGTAAGGCAAAAATCGGTTTTCTCTATTACATTACAGATCGGGCTTGGAACCTGAGGAATTGGAGATCAACCCTAGATCCCACCGGGCCAGAACCTGAGATCAGGATGTCTGTCCTCAAGAACAATGAGTTCGTGATCCTAGACTCGACCCTGACCCCGAACAAACTCGAGGATACATTGTCAATAAAAGACCAGAAGATCGAAATAACAGAAGGCCGAAATACCCGTGAACGATTGAATATTACGGCGGGAATTTCGGCACATATCAATAAGGAACCGATAAATTAGGAGATTTTTTACCTTTTATGAAGTTGTACCTAATATATGATTTTCCTACTATATAGAAGGGGGTCTAATTACTTGTAAAGGACATTGCGACACGCATCAAAGCAATATAATAGTATTTTCTTCTGTAAGCTACTGTTATTCGGTATCTTAATATCGCTCGAATTGCATTTAGTTCAAGTAAGACTTACTTTCCAAGGCTATAACTGTTCAAGTCGTATGGTTTGAATTTACTTTACCATCGCTTATTTTAATTGTATTTTCAACTTATCACTTTGTCTCAATTTAATCCACGTATCCTTAAAACCACTAACAAATTTAATTGTTATTCGATTTTGAGGGTAAACATCTGAATTTCTCTTTAAAACTCTCAAAAAACATATCTTATAAATATAATTATCGTTAAATTTTTATTAATTAATATTTTCGCCATTAACCACACTCCTCCAACCCCATAGTCCTCTTCAACCGCCCCCCCACCCCCAAAAAAAAATAAAACCCCACCCCAAACCAAAAAAAGAAGAAGAGAAAAGTAGCATTTGCCAGGGAGTTTAGGACAGACAACGTTGAACTTTTCACAAACATTCCACCGTTGTCTCTCCGACTGTATCCACAGAGATCTTCAAAAGAAACCCCATTTCCAGTGATTTATAAAAAAAATTAACAATTTATCAATTTGATTTTTGCCTCTTTTAATTTTTTCTCTCCTTATTTTGGGCATAAAAAAGGTTTAATCACAATTAAATGGGAACGCCGGCATTCCCAAATCTGGGAAAGCATTGCTCTGTTGAGGATTGCCGGCTCATCGATTTCTTGCCTTTCACCTGCGATTGCTGTCACAAGGTAACCCCCCTCTCCTTTCTTCTCTCTATAAATTTGTGCCATTTTTTAAAGGATCCTTACACAAATAGCCAGGCGGTATACATAGATTATACTTTAATTACATATGATTATATACATATTATACATCTGTCAGCTATTTTTAGTTTGAGCTGTTAGGTGTGGTCATTGGAGTTACTTTTCTTTTTTTGGTACAGTTGTGCCATTTGTTCCATTTTTCTTTTGTAGCATATGATTTGACTGTCTTTTTGTCAATTTTGAGCTGAAATACTTTTGCTTTTTATGTTTTCTCGATCTGGGTTTTTATTGAAGTTACAATCTTTCTCTGTATACTATTTGTGTCATTTTCGTTTTATACATGATTTACTGCCTTTTGTCAATTTTGTGTTGAAATTTTTGTCTTTTTGGGTTTTTTTATTTGGGTTTTTATCAAAGTTACAATCTTTTTGTAGGTGTAGTTGTTGTTGTATAGTTGCTTGGTTGTGGTAGGGGTGGGAGGAGGATTGCTGAAGATTTGTATTGTGGGAGAAATTGGGTTGAAGGAAATGTGAAGGAATTTCTGTTCAATGTTGAGCATTTTATGCTTTTCCTCCTCAATGTGGTAGGGGTGGGAGGAGGATTGCTGAAGATTTGTATTGTGGGAGAAATTGGGTTGAAGGAAATGTGAAGGAATTTCTGTTCAATGTTGAGCATTTTATGCTTTTCCTCCTCAATGTTGTTAAAGGCGCGCTTAAGCACTAAAGCGAGGCTCAAAACATATTGAGCTTTTCGCCTCGCTTAGCGGACGCTTTACTGTTGTCATCAATGCTCTAATGTCATCAATGCTCTAAAACATACTTTTCAATGCCAATGAGCGTAAATGCGTAATCATGAAGAGGCAGGCCTAAACAATAAATATTTTACTTTATTGTAAAAAAATCAATTATTCATGCTTATAATTATTTATCTTGGATCATACATAGCTATTTATATTTTTTCTTTATTTGTGCCTTTCTTCATTAAAACTCACGCTTATTTGCGATTTGCGCTTAAAGCCCTGATAAAACTTAGAGCCTTTTTGCATTTTTCGCCTTTGATAACACTGTTCCTCCTCCCATTGAAAGCCTAGGAGCCAACTTGTGGCACAATCTGCTATATTGATGTGGATTTTTATAGCAATTAATTAGGCAGCTATTGAAACAGTTAAAGATAAAACATGAGGTAATCAGATATTGAAATTTTAACAGCAGTTAGCACCCTCCACCTCCAACTATAAGGTTGAGAATCGAGTTGCGAAGCGGAAAATGACCATATTTGAGACTCCTGAATAGGAGAGTTTGCGGGTTGGGCTTTACCATATCAAAATATAAGAAGGAAAGAAAAAAATTAAATCAGTTATTCTATATAAGCTTATGCTCAATTGTTCTTATGATACAACAATAGAGGACGAGGTTTAGAATATCAGACAGTTGATCTTAGTATTTCCAAGATTACTCTCGTGTAATGTGCATCTTGGAGTACCAGTAGTTGACGTGCTTCAATGGTTGATTAAACTTTTACCTTCTGTGTCTGTATTTATTCTGAGTTTTAACGTGAAGTGTTCCCAAACTTCTAATGTGGCTTTCACAATGAAGATTTCAGGAGTAATGCTCTCTACTTTTAGGTGAAAATTGGTTCAGTTGAGTATAACTTCGTTTTAGGTGGAAATTGGTTCAGTTGCTTTATGATCGTGAAGAGAAAACATTTCTTTGATTTCTTCTGTAAACACTATCTTTATTCTCTTGCCTGATCTGGTTTGATTTCAAGTCTGTATTTAAAAATCTAAACTTGAGTAGCCCGTAGTGGCTGTAGATAGGCAAGACAGATGAAGCAGAATCTACATTTTCTTTCATTTTTAAAGTTCCCTCTTGTATGTACCAGTTTTAAGCTCTATATACTGCTTGTGTTGTAGCAACTCTCTCTTTGGAAGTTATTGCTTTAAATGGCAAAGTATGATTCAATTATACATGTGCATATGTCGTAAAATTTAGTCAACCTTTATCTTCGTTTTCTCATTCAAACCTCCAATTCCTCTATCCTTATTGGAAGATACTGCTTCGTATACTTGAATTTAGTGGCGGGATAGATTTAGCAATATAGTATGTAACAGTAAATGAAAACATGAAGTTTACAATTTTTTTTTTTATTTTACGGTGGATATATCTTGTATTGATGTATGTGGTTGTGCTCGTGTCAATGCAATTGATGTTTCATTCACTTTTAGCTTTCCGAAGTGAGAAAATAAGCCTCACTTCTTCCTGATGTGTAAATATACTGAACATGTGCATATGTCGTAAAATTTAGTCAACCTTTATCTTCGTTTTCTCATTCAAACCTCCAATTCCTCTATCCTTATTGGAAGATACTGCTTCGTATACTTGAATTTAGTGGCGGGATAGATTTAGCAATATAGTATGTAACAGTAAATGAAAACATGAAGTTTACAATTTTTTTTTTTATTTTACGGTGGATATATCTTGTATTGATGTATGTGGTTGTGCTCGTGTCAATGCAATTGATGTTTCATTCACTTTTAGCTTTCCGAAGTGAGAAAATAAGCCTCACTTCTTCCTGATGTGTAAATATACTGAAGCCTGCTAGTATCATCTAAGAGTTGGTGTTTTTCCCTCTCTGACACCCTATGTTGTACTGGCTTTGAATAAAAGTTGCCTATAGAGTTTGTTTTGGTTGATTTTGGGTGAGTAAATTTGGGTGAGTATCATAAGTTTTAAATCTTTTAGGGGCAAAATGCAAGTAGATGATATTCAGTATGATGGACTCAGCTTTGTCTATATGAGGGCCGTTTCCGCATCGCAAAAGTACGTGTTGTCCTGCTTCCTCGTCCTATTTTTTCATTTATATCTTTCTTTGGCTTTTATTTATAATCTTTTATGTTTCGGAACAAAAATATGGATACCATATTGAGTACAAGTTTGGAAAGAGAACCAGCACTGATGGGATCAAAAAGAATTTCTCCCTATTTTGGCTTGTAGATTTTGCCTTCGCATTTCGTTTGACTTATTTCTCGTCTTGCCTTGCATAGTTTTCTTCAGGGGCTCAATTGCTGTTGTATTTTTCTCTTCTTTGTTTTGATGGTTCATTTGGAGATCTATGACTTTAATATTACCATAATTTGATCATTGATTGTAATCTTCGATCTCGGATGCTGAAGATGTGTTAACATACAAATTACTCCTTGCAGGTGTTTTGTCTAGAACATCGGAGTTATAATAGACACGAATGTCCAACAGCCAATAAGAATAATGTCACAGTGGTCATTTGCCCACTCTGTGCGAAAGGCGTACGCCTTATTCCTGACGAAGACCCCAACATAACTTGGGGATCACATGTGAACACCGAGTGTGATCCATCAAACTACGAAAAAGCCACAAAGAAAAAGAAGTGTCCTGTACCACGCTGCAGAGAGCTCTTGACTTTCTCCAACACAATCAAATGTCGGGATTGTACTGTCGATCATTGTTTGAAGCACCGGTTTGGACCTGCTCACAACTGCCCCGGACCTAAGAAACCAGAACCTGCTTTCCCGTTCATGAACTTTCTGAATGGAAGTAAAGAAGAGCCCAAGAAAGCTCAATCCACGTCGTCCTCAAGATGGACCACGAGCCTATTCAAGGTAGTATCATCTGTAAAGGAAAAGTTGAACAATGAATTTAGTCAAACACAGCAGACGGGCCAAAGCAGCTGTGTCACCAGCCACAGCGCGAATGCCAGCAGTCAAGTAGAGCAATGCCCACAATGTCATCTAAGGTTTTCTACCGTCAAAGCTCTCATCGATCACGTGCAGAAAATCCACGAGAAGAACGGTGTCTTGAACTTGACAGTCGATGTCTGCCCGAGGTGTAGTAAAGGTTTTCGAGATCCTGTGGCCCTTGTTGAACATGTTGAAAGGGAACATAAAGGAACTTCTAAGGCTTAGAGATGGAGGCAAAAGTACATAATACTTTTTTCTTGTTAATTCTTTCTCATAAACAACAAGTCCATTTATTCTCACTAAATTTTCTTGTGAACATGAGACTGATTCTTTTATAAAGTGGATTTTCCTTTGGTTTTCCTATTGTATTTCACTATCTTCTGTTTCATTACACTTATCCAATTGGTATATAAAGGAAGCAAAATTTTTTTTAAACATGGAATGCAAATGGAATCCATTCAAAATCTATTGGAGTTCACAGATAAAGTACTTCATAAGTTAATATATGCTTAATAAGGATTAAACAAATTGACGAACTTTTTTTTTTAGAAGAAATTGTTATTTCAACTATATGGCAAAATTACATCATCTATTTTTTTGGACTCTAGAACAGATCTCATATGTACAATCATTTTGAAAACTCTACAACTGTTGTTGTTAAACTACTGTCTTATTACATAAATTGCTACAATTGTGGAAGCTCTCATAAAGGATAGCTATTTATGTTCTGTAACATGGGTGACCATTTAGGTATCTTTCCGCCAGTGAAGTGCACTTGAATTGCGATCTCCTTTGCTCGGTCCTTGGCGTCTCTGGTTGTCTGTTGAAACCTTCTGGTGTTCCTTTCCATTCATATGTTGTATACTACCGCTGCAAACACCACGCCTAGAATGGATTTTCTGAGATTTCTGCTGTTTACATTTGCTATTAGTCATTGGATTTCTATTTCCCACGAGCCTGTCACTCCTTGATATTTCATCCATTGTAACATAGCTTGCCACAATGTTTTGGAGTATACAAACTTTTAATCTACTGAAATACTCATTTGACAAATTGTCTTCATGATGTATGGTAATTGTTCCTTTTTATTAACCTAGTAACAATTTCACACTCATATAAACTTTCAAGTCTAACCAAACTAAGAGCCCGTTTGGACATTAAAAAAAATCTCTTTTTTTCAAAAAATGTTCACTTTTTTTTCGAAATCAATGTTTGATCATAAAATTTTCAATATTCACTTGAAGATGATTGAAATTTAAAAAACTTCAAAAGGCTATTTTTCAAAATTTTCACTCAGATCACTCACAAAACTTCAAAAACAACCCAAAATTATATTCGTGTCCAAACACAACTCTAATATTTAAATACCATTTTTACTTGGAATTTTTTTTTCACTTTTTCTTGGAATATTATAATTCTTATGTCCAAATGCCCACTAAATGCATGTAGAATTTTTAGTCGATTCGTTTTTTTTTTTTTGGAGCCAAGGATTTATCGGAAAGAACCTCTCTACTTTCTTATGATATGTGTAAGGTCTACGTACACACTATCTTCTTCAGACCCCATTTGTAATATTACATTGAATTTATTATTGTTGTTATTATTACTTTGTATTTTCTTGAAATCCCTAAGCAAAACTATTTGATCTCTCAGAACCTTAACGCGACGATTAATTTGAATTTGTGCTGCGTAAGATTTTTAAAAAAAACTACAAAAGTTCTTATTTATTTATGTTACAAAAGTCAAAAGTGATTTACCTTTTGGAGACAACATAATAATGTTTTTGCTAGTCCAACTCCTTCTTACAAGGCAAGTTATCCATTTAGATTCATGATTAGTAATTATCATTCATGTGTAATACTATCATTACATTTATAGCTAGGGCTTATACTAAGGCTCCCTTTTTCTTTTCCTTCTCCTTACAAATAATAGCGAATGACAGATTTTTCAAAATTTATTTTTAAATATCTGTTTATTTGTAGATTTTAATCATTTTTTGGCAGATTTTTAAAAAAAATGTCTTCAAATCCCAAAAACAGCTCTAGAATAGTTTTTGAAGTTTTCTACTTATAACACTTCAAATTCTTTTTAGGTAAAATGCATGTGTCAAACACAGTTTCAATTTTCAAAAATTATTTTTCATCTGATCTTCAAAAACTTAATTTCTTTTTAAGTTTCAATTAAATTTATGTCCAAACGCTAGCTAAAATTAAATGCACTTAGTTGAAGGGTAGAATATTCCAAGATTTCTAAGAAATTTGGCCAACCACCAAAACCTTGAGAATATCAAATTAGAAGAAAGGAACGTTAAGAAGACAAATTGAAAAATTAAAAACAAAAACACAATCAATAATATAAGGCATGTGCCAATAATATGTTCCAAATGGAAGAGGACAATATTTTCTTGAAATTTCATTTAAAAAACACATTCACTATTTCACTTGATATTTTTTTATAGCTATGACAACTGCTTAAGTTATAGAAGAGTTGTAAAGTAATGTGAAAGAGCCAATAAGCTAACAATGAGCATAAATAAGTACGATTTTTTTTAAATAATTTCATTTTTAAAGCTTAAACAGATTTAGTAATTAGACCAGAGAAAGAAATGAATGGCTGTAAATACACATATTTCCCCTTTTTTTTATTAAATATAAGATAATTTAAATATTGATCTCTTACTGACCAATGTTGAGACACATATCATGACTTGGTTAGGAGGAGGAAGTCAACAAAATAAGAAAAAGCATGTCACGATTAGAACATTTATTGTGATAGTTAATGGTCACATTTGGTGGCTCAATTTGCAATTTGGCTTAATTTGTAATAAACATCAATATTGTAGTTCAAATGTAATAGAAACCCCACATAATTTAAGTCTGCAAGTTGCAAATTTAACCAAAATTTAAAGAGTTTTTAGTGTAAAGCCTTTCAAAGTTCCATGCATATATATTTCCAAAAATAGTATATTTCCCTTGTCATATTAAATACTCCTAGCTAAATATTATAAAAATACTTTACCAAAAAAGTCTAAAGGTAACACTTCATAAAAAGTGAAGTTAGATAAATACCTTTACAGTAGTCGAAAGGGAACCTAAGAGGAAAGATAAAATTATGTTTGTGTAATTTATAGGTCATGGGTTCAAACAGTAGCAAAGCCAAAAATTTACTCAAGGATGTTCAAACTTAAAAAAGTGAAAAAATTTCTGAGAAAGAGTTCAATTTATGTTATATATCGCTAAAAACTAATATTTTATCTATATACGTCGTGTAATTTTCCGATAAAGGGTGGTCAGTTGACTACCCTTTATAACATATGGCTTCGTCCACGGGTTCAAGCTATGTAATCAGCCACGGATGCTTGCATCAGGGTAGCTACCTACATTACACCCTCATAGGGTGCGACCTTCCTCAAACTCTATGTAAACGCGTGATATTTTATGTACTGAATTGCCCTTTACCTTTATAATAGTTTGTAAGTAAAAATAGACCTGAAAGTCAAAAATTTTCAACGACTAAAATTGGCCTAATAATTTAAATATATTCGATAATGGATGGAAGTGACCTAAACTTTTTTTATATTATCACTCGATATTCTAAGGGGTCATTTGATATGCGGATTAAATTAGCCCGGGATTATTAATTTATACCATATATGAGAGTTGTGATAGAATAACCCTACGTTTGATGAGATAAGGTGGAATATCCTAAATTTAGTTGGAATTAAATTTATATCATATTTAATTGACAGTATAAATTTATCCTGACATCTTATCTCACTTTGACGAGATCCCGGTAGAGTTTTGGAAATGCATGGGTAGGTCAGGAGTGGAGTGGATCTCCAGGTTGTTCAATGCGATCTTCAAGACCAAGAAGATGCCGGAGGAGTGGAGGTGGAGTACAGTGGTGCCCTTGTACAAGAACAAATGTGACATCCAGTACTGCAACAACTATAGGGGTATCAAATTAATAAGTCATACCATGAAGGTCTGGGAGCGGGTGATCGAGGCAAGGGTGAGGGAGATGACATCTATATCTGTGAACCAGTTCGGTTTCATGCCGGGTCACTCCACTACAGAAGCTATCCACCTTGTCAGGAGGCTGGTGGAGCAGTTCAGGGATAAGAAGAAGGACCTGCACATGGTGCTTATCGACTTGGAGAAGGCTTATGACAAGGTCCCAAGGGAGGTGCTTGGAGGCGAAGAGCGTGCCTGAAGCCTACATCAGAGTAATTAAGGACATGTATGATGGAGCTAAGACCAGGGTTAGGACGGTGGGTGGCGACTCAGACCATTTTCCAGTGCTTATGGGGCTCCATCAAGGATTGACGCTTAGCCCTCTCTTGTTTGCCTTGGTGATGGATGCTCTTACCCGACATATTCAAGGGAATGTGCCTTGGTGTATGCTATTTGCTGATGACATAGTCTTGATAGACGAGACGAAGGTCGGTGTTAATGAGAGGTTAGAGGTATGGAGGCTCTCGAGTCTAAGGGTTTCAAAATAAGCAGATCTAAGACATAATACCTGGAGTGCAAGTTTAGTGCCGAGCCGAGCAAAGTAGGGAGGGACGTGATGATTGGATCTCATGTCATCGCCAAGAGGGACACTGTCAGATATCTTGGGTCGGTGATTCAGGGGGACGGAGAGATTGATGGGGACGTCACTCATCGTATATGAGCGGGGTGGTCAAAGTGGAGGCTTGCATCAGGAATCCTGTGTGACAAGAAAGTTCCACAGAAACTCAAGGGGAAATTTTATAGAGCTGTGGTTAGACCGGTCATGTTGTATGGGGCGGAGTGCTGGCCAGTGAAGAACTCTCATGTTCAGAGGATGAAGGTTGCGGAGATGAGGATGCTCAGGTAGATGTGCGGGCTCACCAGGTTAGATAAGATTAAGAATGAAGTTATTCGAGAGAAGGTGGGGGTGGCCCCGGTGGATGAGAAGATGCGAGAAGCGAGGCTGAGGTGGTTCGGGCATGTGCGGAGGAGAAGTCCTGATGCCCCGGTGAGGAGTTGTGAGCGGCTGGCGATGGCCGGCGCACGGCGAGGCAGAGGGAGGCCTAAGAGGTATTGGGGAGAAGTGATTAGACATGACATGACTAGAATGCGGGTTTCTGAGGACATGGCCCTTGATAGGAAAAGCTGGAGGTCTAGTATCAGGGTTGTAGGATAGGGGCCCCTAGAGTTTTTCGTACTCCTCACCCGGGGTTTGGGTGAGGCTTGGCAGGGCTACCTATAGATGATTTGTGTATTGGATTGTGTCTCCCTTATTGTAGTTATTTTTGGTAGTTACTGTCTGATATTGTTGCATGCTATTTTATTTTATTTTATTTTTTTATTTATTTATGCTTCTTATGTTTAAGTAATTATTTATGCTATTTCTGTTGAATCTACTAATGTTCTTTTGTTGTTGTTTTTGTTTTTGTTGTTCCTTTCCTTCACTGAGCCGATGGTCGATTGGAAACAGCCTCTCTGCCCTTTCGGGTAGGGGTAAGGCTCGTCTACATATTACCCTCCCCAAACCCCATTTTATGGGACTATACTGGATAATTGTTGTTGTTGTTGTATCTTATCTTACTTTGTCCCTCGTACCAAATGATCCCTTAGTAGTATATAAAAAAGATGCAGGGGCTAAAAAAAAATACGTCCATTTACGGAAAAAAAAGCCGTTTAACAGTCAACTGTTTTTTCTGAATTCTTCTACAAATAATAATAAAAAATAAAAAATAAAATAAATAAACTATTCATCCTTAACTTTCTCAAAAATTGCAAATGGTGAAGCTGTAAAAATTGCCAAATTGGAAGCATAAGGAAATCTCCATGTCAGTAAGTCAAATTTTCCATCATTTCGCGTTTCCATTGCTATATATATTTATACATTTACTGCGTGTGTGTGTGTTATAATATTTCCAATTATTAATTAGTGTCCGGCCAGCCCAATTTAGATTTAGAATCATTTTTTTCAAATTTTTTTTAAAGAAATTTTTGTAAATTGTGTGTATAGAGGAGAGAGAAGAGAGAAGAGAGAAGAGAGAGAGTCAAATTATTTGGAGAAAGGGTTGTCGAAGAATGGGAAGAAATGCAGGAGATCCAGTGCATTGTTGTAAAGCTTTAATTTTTCATCAGAATTGTACTTTACAGGCATTCGTTTGAAGGTATATATATATAAAATAAATATATAAATGTACATACATATATATATTACTTATGTATGTATTAGGGTATTTGGTGTTATACAAATCTTTGATAAGCAGATCATCATATTCATCTGAAAACTTTGATCTTTTTTGAATTTTTATATGCCCTTTTGCTTAATTTGTCCAGTTCTGTAGTTTCTTGAACCCCATTTTGGTTTTAAAAAATTTGATCTTTTTAAAATTTTCATATACCCTTTTTGCTTAATTTTTCTAGTTTTTTTTAAACCCATTTTGGTTTTTAAAAAATTGATCTTTTTAAATTTTTCATATACTCTTTTGCTTAATTTGTCTAGTTTTCTAGTTTTCTTGAACCTCAATTTGTTCTAAAAAGTTTATCTTCTTCAAATTGCCAAGGCACTCTTTTGCTTAATTTGTTTAGTTTTCTAGTTTTCTTGAACCTCAATTTGGTTGAAAAGTTGATCTTTTTTTCAAATTCCCAGACACCCTTTGTCTTGATTTATCTAGTTTTCAGTTTTCTTGAACCTCAATTTGGTCTAAAGAGTTGTTCTTTTTCAAATTCCTATATACCATTTTGCTTAATTTGTCTAGTTTTCTAGAACCCCACAATTGAAAAGGTTGGTTTATGATCTTGATTAGTTGAGAGAATTAAGATACACTTCTGATAAAATTGCCATTATAGATTGTTGATATGTGATGGTTTAATGAGATATTGATGTAAAGTGGTTTTTGAATTCTACATTTGTAGGCTGTAAACCAGGACTAAAGGAGGAGTACCCAGAAGCTCCCGAGTTGTTTTCTTTCCCTTTCTGATTTTTGAAAGTATAGGAATATTGGAGTTATTAGAGAGATTAGGGAGGGAAAGAAAGCATTTACCTTTGTGAGCTAACTCAATTGAGTGGGAAAAAAAGAAGCAAATTTGTGATTCACACTTTAGTAAGAATGAACGGCGTTTCTGGTGTGATTTCAAGGCAAGTCTTGCCAGCATGTGGCAATCTTTGTTTCTTCTGCCCTGCGATGCGGACGAGATCAAGGCAGCCTGTTAAGAGGTATAAGAAGTTGATCTCAGACATTTTCCCTCGTTCTCAGGTTAGTCAAGGACTGTATAGTGAATATAAGCAACTGCCATCTTCTGCTTGGTTCCTCTTTATGTGTTAAATTCCCTAAATCAGTGTTTGGAATCTATATATAAGTTTCTCTCTGTAGCAATAGAGCATTTGAACTTTTGTGCACTCTTCATGCGGTGTTCATTAGTAACCTGAGCTCTGCTTATGAGTCTGTGAAAGTTTAGTTAAAGATGTCATGGGATTAACTCCCCCACCTATACATTGTCTATGCAGAGAACTGTAAGTAAAAATTCTAGGTTTTCTTAGAGTGGCCATATCCGATTTTGGTCTTGCTGATTTTTAGAGAAGCCTCACAATATATAAATTTGGTGGAAGTTGCTTAGTCTTATGACTCCGACACCGCACATGAGCATATATGCAGAATATGTATGATTGTTCATGATGATCCAAGAAAGCTGAATCGGAATTTTATTATTTGAACTTCTGCATGATATAAGAAATTTCTGTATTAGTTGGTTGTGAAGCATCAGCTATATCTGCCATAAGGAATGATAGATTAGATGCAGCTCAAGTTTAACCATACTAACATGTAAACAACCTGTTACTGAAATTGTTATACCCTGCTACTACAATACAGATGCTTAGCCCGTCAATAACATTAAAGTGCATTCGATTGGAAGAATTGCTGTACTTGAAATTGATAGTCATTCAAAATTGTCGAGCTTATTTTTACCTTTAGTTTACACTGTTGACATAAGTTTTTTGAGTAAAAATGATTTTAAGCTACATTTAGCAGTGCATTTGTATGAGGTACGGAGTAATATCCAGAAAGAGTGGTATTTGACCATTTGACAACCGATAAACTTGCTGTCTTTCTGTGCTACAAACACACGTATATGACATTTGTGCATTTACTTTGCAGGAGGAAGAACCGAATGATAGGAAGATTGGAAAACTTTGTGAATATGCTGCAAAAAATCCTTTTCGCATTCCAAAGGTATTTTCATTTGCGGTGTTCATGAAAATTATGAGCCCTCTAAAACAATCAATGAGAAACCTCCTGAAAGTTTGTAAAATATTATTTTGCTTTCTCATCTGCAGGATAACTTTATTCAACTCTGCAGTTTCTTTGTCTGTTAATGAAATTCGTATTTTGGTAAACTGAAAAAATCTAGGAAACCACCCCATTCATAGTTCCCTGTTTAGAAGAAATCTTCTCTTTTGCTTCATGCTTAAAGTCAGTATTTTCTATTACATTTTGTCATTAACCTTTCTTGGACAGATAACAAAGTCACTTGAGGAGAGGTGTTATAAGGAATTGAGAAATGAGAATTTTCGGTCAGCAAAGGTTGTTATGTGTATATACAAAAAGTTGGTTATTTCATGCAAGGAACACATGTAAGTTTCTGTTGCTTTAAAAAGTATAAATTGGTCTTCTTCAGTTTTTATATGTATATATATATATATATATATATATATATATATATATATATATATATATATATGTATATATATACATATTTATTTATTTATTTGGTGTTGGCAAGAAACAGATGCATTTCTAATTTTCATCTCATCATTTTCTGTCAGGCCACTTTTTGCAAATAGTCTGCTCAGCATCATACAAACTCTCCTAGATCAGTCGCGAGAGAATGACATGCTGATAGTCGGATGTGAAGCACTATTTGATTTTGTAAATAATCAGGTTGGTGCTTTGGGGTTGTCCTCAACTTTAGACAGGGTCATTCAGACTAGAGTGGGTTATTTATTGTTCATCTTTATGCATCAATGATGCCTTATAAATTTGCAATGTCTTATACCTTCTTGACTTTATTGTTTTATGCAGAAAGATGGTACTTACATGTTTCATTTAGATGGTTTTATTCCAAAACTGTGTCAACTGGCACAGCAAATAGGAGAGGAGGAAAGTGCAAAACATCTCCGCACAGTTGGAGTGAAAGCACTTTCTGCAATGGTACAGAGTTCATGTAGATTTTACCAACTATTTAGTCTATTCACTGTGTGCTTTTGATACAAATTGTGGAAGCAATTGGATTCCATTAAATACAAATGATATAAAAATTTGTTTTTCATCAGTTCCAAAAAAAATTAAGTCAAAATCATGTCATCAACAAATACAGAAGTCGAAATGTAGACTAAGACATTACAGAGTATTCTTAAGACTCTAAGGGACTTCTCTTCTTGTTTGCTTCTTAGCATTTTCTGCTGAAGACATCGTTGTACTGGTTAATGGTTATTACCATGAATAGGCTACACAGTTTTGTTTGAAAATTATTGCTGAACAACAACAACAACAACCACAACAACAACAACCCAGTAATAATCCCACTAGTGGGGTCTGGAGAGGGTAGAGTGTACGCCTACCTTACCCCTACCCATGAGGATAGAGAGACCCTTGGCTCAAAACAAAAGGTCTGTAACAACAACATAAAACATACAAATAAGATCAGCACCGTAAGTGACAACAAATAAGTGGGAAGGACAATAATTATGGCAATAATAAAAATTGTAAATAAAATATAAAATAAAAGTAAAAAATAATAAACAAGAAATAGAAAGTGTGATAGACAATAACCGCTAGCAGTCCTATATAAAACAGTATCATACCAGCCATAACAACGAAGAAAAACGCTCAACTAAACCTTAACCTACAACCCTAATGCTCGATCTCCACATCTCCCTATCCAGGGCCATGCCCTCGGAAATCTGAAGTTGCGCCATGTCTTGCCTTATCACCTCGCCCCAATATTTCTTAGGCCGCCCTCTACCTCTAACCGGGGCATCTAGACTCCTCCTCCGTACGTGCCTGAACCATCTAAGCCTCGCTTCCCGCATCGTGTCGTCCATGGGCTATGTTGCGCGAACTCTCCAAAATATAGCCGCACCCGTGTCAGATCCTTAAAAATGCACTACTTTTGGAGGATCCGACAC
The DNA here is from genome assembly GCA_034376525.1 of Nicotiana benthamiana. Lineage (NCBI taxonomy): Eukaryota > Viridiplantae > Streptophyta > Magnoliopsida > Solanales > Solanaceae > Nicotiana > Nicotiana benthamiana. Next base: position 76,793,628 of record CM067336.1, read on the forward strand.
GTATCCTGCCTACATTTTCGGAGAGTCCGAGCAACATAGTCAATGGGAGCCACGCCCATCTTCTTCCCGAATATCTTCATTCCTAATCTTATCCAGCTTAGTGTGCGTGCACATCCATCTCAACATGCTCATTTCTACTACTTTCATCTTCTTGATATGAGAATTCTTGACTGGCCAACACTCAGCCCATACAGCATGGCTGGTCTAATCACCGCTCTATAGAACTTATCTTTAAGTTTCAGTGGCACCTTCTTGTCACACAGAACTCCAGACAGTAACCTCTATTTCATCCATCCCACCCCGATACGGTGAATGACATCCCCGTCGATCTCCCCATCTCCTTGAAAATTATTGATGAAGTGAACAAAATTAACTATAACGTGGAACTCTTAAATAATTAAATCGAAGAATAGGTAGAATCCTACATCGGTCAAGTGTATGGCTTGTATTCTTAAAGACCTGATTCTGTTTTCAATAGAATTCTATACCAGTAACTACAATGATTACTGTTATAACACCATGACTAATTGATACCTGCAGTCAAATGTAGATCCCAGAGTTAGTTGTTACATTGTTATTCTTACAAGAACTTAACTTTGTCGCAGGTTTGGTTCATGGGTGAATATTCCCATGTTTCAGCCGAGTTTGACAATGTAAGCAGATTCTTTCCACCTTATTTTCTTATTGTCAAATTTAAAAATTGCTAGCTTAAATCTTTTGATCTCTGGAATATGTGATGAAGTGGTTACATGTCAGAACTTGTATCGCTTGCGAGATATTACCCTGAAATATATCTTTTGTATTTCTCAGTAGTGTATTTTGGCACTACTTTATTGCAGTAGCTTAAACTCTGTGTTCATCTTACTTTCCTGGACGTTTCTATTGCTTCTATTAATATATTTATCCTATCTATTAGATTGTTTCAGTAGTGTTGGAAAATTATCCAAGGCCAAGAAAGGAAACTCAAGACTCAAATCAGAACAGGTGGGTGGAAGAAGTGCGCAAACATGAGGGCCACGTTTCTCCTTCCCCAGATGTCATTGCGAAGGTTCCCTCGTGGAGAATCATTGTGAATGAGAAAGGGGAACTTAATATTTCAAAGTTAATATTTTACATTGAATTTCAGGTGGACTTTTTTCTTTTTCTGCATGCAGTGTCCTAAGTGCATATTAATTTTCCGTGACAGGGAGGACGCAGAAAACCCATCATTTTGGTCCAAGGTTTGCCTGCACAACATTGCCAAACTAGGTAAGGAGGCTACAACCACACGGCGAGTTTTGGAATCTTTATTCCGCTACTTTGATGACGACAATTTATGGCCTACTGAAAATGGAATTGCTTTACCTATTCTAAAGGATATGCAGTACACGATGGATGCTTCAGGTTTGTAGTTACTTCTTAGCTTTACCTATCAAATGTGAAAAAAAGAGAGGGAGAAGTTGTCCTTCAGTTTATCTTCTTTTTATTCTTTGGCACTCTCATTTTCTCTTTATTGTCTTTCGTTTCAGATATTTATTACCTTTGGTTCTTCAAAATTTCCTACTTTTACTAGTATTGTATTTTCCTCGTAGAGAAAAAGATCCATATAGGTGACACTTACTAGTAAGGAATATGCTTTAAATTTGTTGGAGTAACTTTTAATGTTATTGCTATTTTCTTAATATTATTATTGCTATCATTTATATATATTGAACTTATTTTCACTACTACTATTATTTTATTTTGGCATGATGATAATATGAGTTGAGCTTAAAGAAAGATGTGCTGATTCATATTGCTAACCCCAACTTTGTTTGGGACTGAGGCATAGTTGTTGTATATTTTCCTTGTTGATAACATTCATAATGGCTTTTTCTCTCACTTTTTTAATTTCTTGTTCACCTATTCACTTATGCAGGAGAGAACGCACATCTTCTGCTGTCAATATTAGTCAAGCACCTAGATCACAAGAATGTTCTTAAACAACCTGAAATGCAGCTTGACATTGTTCAGGTGGTGACTTCGCTTGCTCAAACCACGAAAATTCATCATTCCATGGCTCTAGTCAGTGCAGTGACTGATATCATGAGGCACTTACGGAGAAGTATACATTATACTCTTGATGACGCAAAGCTGGGAGCCGAGTTAATAAAGTGGAACCGAAGTTTCCAGGAAGCAGTGGACGAGTGCCTTGTGGAGTTATCAAATAAGGTGCAGTTAAGTTAATCTGTCATTGGATTTGAATATCAAATAAGTTGCATTCTATGTAAATTGGTTGGAAGCTGTGTTAACCAAACTTGTTGTTATTGATGGGTATTTGGAAGTCGTGATTCTTTATTTCCTTGACTATCAGGTTGGAGATGCAGGCCCTATTCTTGATGTGATGGCAGTAATGCTAGAGAACATCTCGAGTATCAAAGTGATAGCAAGAACCACTATTGCTGCTGTTTACCGTGCTTCTCAAATCATAGCTTCTCTGCCAAATTTGTCATATCAAAACAAAGTAAGGCTGATTGACATTTGAAGTTACTAGACTGTTATTTTATTTCGTAGCTTTTCCGGACGGATATTGAGTTAAGAAACTGACTTTTCTTTATATATCTAGGCATTCCCAGAGGCTTTATTTCATCAGTTGCTCCCTGCAATGGTCCACCCTGATCATGAAACACGAGTTGGAGCTCATCGAATCTTTTCTGTTGTCCTTGTTCCATCTTCTGTTTCTCCTCAGAAAGTACCGGAGGAAACCCAACTAAGGAAGGCAACAGATTTTTCAAGAGCACTCTCCAGAACTGTTTCTGTCTTCTCTTCTTCAGCTGCTCTTTTTGGAAAGCTGAGGGACCAGAGCTCTTCTTCGACGGAGAATATTACTCTTGAGACGGAACAGAAAGATAACAACAGTGGGATGCTCAACCGAATAAAATCAACATATAGCGGGGTATATAACACGATAGGCTCTCCTGCACCTATTGAAGAGAGTACAAACAAACCAAGTAAGGAAGCGGTAGGTTCTATAACCATCTTCACCATCTTAGTATTGCTTGTTACTCCTGGATTCCTTAAGTCTACGAAAAAATTAAGAAGACTCCTGGCGAAACATTGACCTGGTATGTGTACCAACATGGCGAACCCTTAATCCTAATTAGTTGGTATATTTTTATGTGAATCTTTTGCTTCTATCATATTATATACTTTGCTTAGTCTGCATGATTTTCGAGAAATCCTAGGTCTTTTGAGACAATTTCTATATACTTCTCTCCCGTTTCAATATATCTGAACTATTTGACCATGCACGAAGTTTAAGAAAGAAAGGAAGATTTTTGAAACTTGTGGTCCTAACCATGCCACTAGTGGTATTTCACTGGGTCGTTGTTGTTTGTTGTTGTTGCGGTCTATGCCATAACATTTGTGTGGCTATTAGAGTTCTGAAATTTATGATCTTAAACATGCCTTAACATTTGTGTCGCTATAGAAACTTGTCATTAAGGGTAAAATGGAAAGTAAAATTATTCCCAAGTGTAGAAAGTGGTCATTCTTTTCGAAACTGACGAGGAAGGAAACAGGTTCACATAAATTGGGATGGAGGAAGTATATGATTTTAGGTCTACCTCCTCACCTTTTAACACTTTTTATCGTTTAGTCTCTCACCAACATATCTTTGTATTTGGAGGTCTCCGTAGTGCTACTTGTACCTTCTATCAAATGTAATCATTTGTAATCTTTTCTAATTGTGCATTCATCATAATAGCTGTATATTACGACACTCATATAGTGGATATGTTGGGCATTAGAATTCAAACATTCATTCACATTTCACGATTTTCTAATCTTTTCTAATCGATCCATCTTAACATCCGTATATCTAGAACATGCATATACTGGATATGTTGGACATTGCACTCAGCCATTCATTCTGACATAGCATTGCTGATATAACTGTTATATAGAACATGTCTTTAAATTTGGGATTGGAAGCTATACAATGTAGTAATGATATTTGATTCTGCTTCATTTGACTTTACCAAGTAGTGACAATTATTTTCCTCATGATCCGCAGGGTCCTATTTCTCTAAGACTCAGCAGCCACCAAATCGTACTCCTGCTCTCCTCACTATGGGTACAATCCATTTCTCCTGCAAATATGCCTGAGAATTATGAAGCCATTGCTCACACATTTAGCCTGGTCTTGCTATTTTCTAGAGCAAAGGTAATTGGATGAGGCAATTTTCTTTGTTATGTCAAATCGGTAAGACGGTAAACGAACTTAAGCGTGAACAAACATGTGTTAATATGTATCGGCATATCCTTTCCTACAGTCTCTTAATTGAAATTATCTTCATGCACTTGTGCAGCACTCATACCGTGAAGCTCTAGTGCAAAGTTTTCAGCTTGCATTTTCATTAAGAAATGTCGCACTCATTGAAGGAGGTAAAACTGCCACATCATATATACTCTCTGTCGTGTGCCTGCTTAAGATTTTTCTTTCCCTTTAGTTCATTCCTCCATTATACTGAGAGGAGGTGGTAACTAATTGTCTCATTGGAGCTCTAGGAACGCTATGATCCTTCCTTATTGGGAAAATGGTTCAGCTTATCTGTGTTGAGTTTTTGTTTCCCTCCTGCATGCTTCCTTCTACATTTTTTTATTTCAAGGATCTTTAGGTCAAAGTTCATATGATTTTTTTTTTCAGGGTCACTACCACCATCACGTAAAAGATCTCTGTTTGTGTTGGCGACATCAATGATTCTTTTCTCATCGAAGGCATATAATATACCTTCTCTCATTCCCTGTGTCAAGGCTACACTTTCAAATAACACGGTTGGTCTTTGTTCTTTCTATTGAATGTCAGCCTGGTTCCTACTAGCAGCTGATGAAAACTACTTTTTAATGTAATTTATTGTTCCTTTTGAGTATTATTATAGTACTAGGAATCTTTCCTTTCATTTTTCAGGTTGATCCATTTTTACATTTGGTTGAAGATAGCAAACTACAAGCTGCTGATTCATGTTCTGGTTATGGAAAAGTTATATATGGATCCAAAGAAGATGATAGTTCTGCTCAGAAATGTCTCTCGCAAATAAATATCACCCAAGAACAGTCAACGGAATCCTTGGTTTCTTTAATCCTGAAGAGCTTATCTAATCTACCAGATGTAAATATTTCAGTGCCAATTTTTACAACCATATAATTGTTCCCTGCTTAAACATTGATCCCTAATATTACTTATTTTGGCACGTAGTTTGAAGTGTCAGCTACAAGGGAAGAGTTGCTTAAGGAATTTTCACCGGATGATTCAGATTCCTTGGGGTCTCAGTTTTGTGCTGATGCTCAACATAGAGTTCAGCAGTCTAATTCAGTTGATGTAAGTATCTGGAGGGCGAAATTTATTTCGGCCTCGGGATACTCTTATATCCTCATTTTCTTTATTTGATCATTCTTTCTACTGTTGTGCAGCTGTCCTCAATATTAGACGATGATGGTCCCTATTTGTCTCAAAGCAGTTCCAAACAGAATGAACAATCCGCCATGGAAATTCCCAATCTGTTGAGTGTCAATCAACTTTTAGAATCTGTAAGTGGCTTTTGAATATAATGTTTATTTTAACCTATTATTTATACAAAAACAACTATGTCTCAGTCCCAAGCAACCAGGGGATATCTGCTTTCTGTATGGCGCTCCATTTAATCTCATCTTAGACCCATATTATACAATAATAACACTCGCTGCATTTTAATTTATGTGACGTAGTTTGTCTCAGCATGGAGTTTAAGAAAAAAAGAAAAAAAAAATTGAAACTTGTGGTCTTAAAAGTTTAAGGGTAAAAGCTTTTTGTGGTTATAAAAGCTTCTCATTAAGGGTAAACCGGGTAAAATGAAAAGTTTAAAGCTAAAGTGTTTCCAAATATATAAATATATTATTCTTTTTTAGATGGGTTAATAAGAAAAGTGTATCACATAAATTGAAACGGAGGGAGTAATAACAATTTGTCTAACCTATTGCTTCTGCACTATGATCTCCGTCAAAAAGCTATACATCTAGCTGTACTCGTGAAATGGCTTTCTTTTCTTTGTGTGCATGCGGCTATTCTGCATTTCTCACCTCTAGCGAACTTGTATATTATCATGCCTCCTTTCTGTGCTTATGAGAAAAACCAACCTCATCTGATGGCTCTTTAATTCGTCTTGTCTTGACAAATATTTCTGGAGTACCACTTAATCCTTTGGCCGATATTTTTTTGTTTTCTATTTTGATCTGATCATCTAAAATTAATTTTGTCTGCACCAAATGAAGGTTTTGGAGACGGCACATCAAGTAGGGAGAATATCTTTGAGCAATGAACCTGATTTTTCTTACAAAGAAATGACTCATCATTGTGAGGCACTTTTAACGGGAAAACAACAAAGGATGTACAATTTGATGAATAGCCAACATCGACAAGATAGTGCACTGATCAGAATATCACAGAATTCTAGTGGACAGGACAAAGAAAGCTCTTCCGATAACCAGGTTGAGAATCAGGTCTCAGCAGTAGTTTTCTTGTTTTTGGTTTTCTTTGGTTTCTATAAACTAACCATTTCATTTCTCCTTTTTCCATTCCCTTTTCATTTGTTTTTTCCATCTCTGTCCTACTTTGGCAAAACGGACAGCTGGGTTATATCTTTTATGTAAAACGAACTTGCAGTAGATGTAGCACTACAATTTTCCTGCTTTGCATGATAAACTCCAGCAGTTCAACTCTTGATGACCATTCTGAGATGAGTTTCATTTATTATTGATATTTAGGACTAATTTTACAAGTTAACTTGATACTCTTTAACAGTTTAGAACTCCTCTTACCTTGCATTTCTTGACTTGTTTACATGCTGTAATCTCCTTTATAAGGTTCAAGTTATACTCCGATAACTTGTACAGTATCACATTTCAGTCCACTTTGATCTTAAACTTACTCTTCACTAAACTGTATGGGGGCAGGTTTTTAACCAACTCGTAGATCAGAAAGTGGACAATGTTTCTCAAAAACCATCACCTGGAACTGTCGATTGGCATTGTGGTGTGCAATGTCAAAGTAATCCGGAGACGTTTAGACTACCAGCATCGAGTCCATATGACAATTTTTTGAAAGCTGCAGGATGGTAGATAGCGTGGAGTCATACCGAACAGAAAAGGTTGAGATAACTCCCCTCCTGAATCCTGATGGCAGGGTGACTTTGTACGGCTAAAGCCTAATACAGAGTGCTTTCTGCTCCTGAGAATCAGAAGATCCTCATGAAACACCCGGCACAGAAAGGAAATCGGCGCCAGAGCTGTAGATAACATAGTTTGTAACTCATACACATCAAAGTTGTTCATTCATTTGTTCTTTATTCTATTATGAGGCGATATATTACTATACTGGAGGCGGAGAGGAGGCGCGTATTGCAGATATTCCTCTCTAAGGATTTGAAGAGTTATGGCTCAGGTATTAGGTTTTGCTGTCCTAACCAATGCCATATACTGTGTATTAGATCAAATGTAGCTTTTCCTGTTCTCTTTTTAGTGATTTCAGATGGAGCTATGCTCCCCTCTCTGGTATGTAGATACTGCTATTTGAAATGGAAAAAACACTTTGGTTGATTCAGATTTTCTTTTATTTATGTTATCTACACTTATTTTATTGTGGCTATACGAGTTGAGCTTAAAGAAAGAAGTGAGAATTCATATCGCCAACCCAACTTTGTTTGGGGCTGAGGCATAGTAATTGTTGTTGTTTTATATATGTTATGACATATGAATTGTTATAGTGTACTTAAGGGCATCCGGTGTTTATATAAATACATGACATGTGTCTTTACACTTTATTGCATAAAATAAACACCAGTGGGAGTAAAATCCACAACCATGTATACTCATCAATGAGCTGCACTCATGAATAGCACTACAACCCATAATTGGAAATTCTTTTCATGCTTTAATTCGTCACTCTGCTATTTATGTGTCTTAATTTAATTAGGCGTGAATTTTAAGAATCTTTGTGCTTTCGAAAGACTTAAACTAAAAGGTGTATAACATATTAACAATACCATTAAATTTTGTGATCTTAAACATATTATATCATTTGTACAAAACAAGTGCCATTGTAGGTAAAATAGGAGAAAATGCAATGAATTGTTACCAGACCGACTCGAATTGCTTTTTTTCTTTTATTGAATTGATCCCATCAGAATGAAATTCACTTAATTAATACATGTACATACCGCAAAGTCACTCGAGTGGCTGCAGGCATGCAGCGGAGCCGGGACCGCATTAGCGTCCTGGAAGACAGGAAACGGGCCCTCCTCCAAGAACAGGAAGACCTAATTGTTGGTGCTGTTATCCGTGGTAGCCAGGGAGACTAGAATAGATTCAACATCTTTCTTAACACCCGGAAAATTATATGCCTATATAGTAGCCTGCAATGGAATGGAGCTATTTGTGACGGATAACTATGTTAGCTAGGCCACCTTCCTGATCAGGGTTTCCATATTGGAATTAAAAGCCACTAAATATAGAAAGGAGGCTTTTTAAAATGGGATTTTTACCTATCTATATCATATAACAAACCTTATTACCAAAAATGTTCACCAATTGGTATTTACCCGTGTTGTCCACATTATCCCTACAAAATATATACCAAGACCATAAATAGCGAGATTCTACCAAAAAAAACGCGCGAGATTGTATGGGGAGGATCTGCGTGTGATCCTATCAGCATTTAATTCGAAATTTGAAACGGAAGTAAATCTGTAGCTGCGTAAATCTCTCCTTCTCCATATATTTTCCACCATTGATAGCCATTAAAAAGCTTGAAAGCTTTAAATTCAAATTTGGGTTTTCAAAAATTATTATTTGTTTGGATTGGGTGTTGTTGTAAATAATTCGGAATATCTTTAGGAGTTTATATCTCAATTTTGAGGGGTTTTGGTGAAGATTATACTTGGTTTTGACTGAATTTCAGATTGAAACTCGTCGTCGAAGAAGAAGAAGAAGAAGACATATTTCCAGAAATTGTAGTTAAGTTGTAGTTAAATTGTAGAATTGTAGATAAATTGTAGATACAATGTAGATAAATTATATCTAATTTGTAGATAAATTGTAGATTGGGAAGACTAATCCTTCTACGAGTCTTCTACAATTATGTTGAAAATGCCAATTATGCTACAATTGAAATGGGGATTAAGATTCAATGTATTCAGTTGTAGATATCTTGTAGATAAAATTTCTGTAAATAAAATACAAATCAATTTAAGTATTTTATAAAGTTGTATTGTTTTTAAGAGTATCTACAAAATTACTACATTTATACTACAATTAAACTACAATCTTGTGTCATAAAAATGTTGACAACAAAATTTGATCTTCATCTACAAAATTTGTACATACAAACTACAAGAACTACAGTACGTATCTTTAATAAAATTAATAATAAGAAATGTTTAATCTTGTGTTTAGAGAATTGATCACATTTATTTTCTTGGTTTTTCATAAAATTAAATTGTCATGAAATTAACTTAAGGTAAATTGGATTGGCAACAGAATAGTACTGAATTGAGGTCCGAAAGGATAGCTAGTTTAACAAGATAGAAAATTTGGTTTTGACCATTACACATTTATTAAGGAAGGGATAAACTGACTTCTCTATAGCATTAATTTACATGAATGCGTATTCATGAAATCGACCAATCAGCTATGTTTCAACCCCAAACTCATCGGATTTGGATAATCGGAGGAGAGAGAGGTAGATAAACTAAAATTGGAGAATATATGCTCCTAAAATCATGCATAGAATAAATGAAGCAGTAATTATACCCTTAATTTGAATTATGGTATATAAATTGAAATTTAGTATGCTTAAATATAATAAACACAAACCTTAAACATGAGAGGTAATAAAGTTTTCTATGTGGTATACATAGGTAAAAATCCCTTTTATAGACACATAAATTGAAAAAACACAAAATAAGCAAGAAAAAAAATCTGGGCCTAGGCCCAAAACCTGATCTCGAAATCCATTTCGTACATGGTTGATCCATCTTAAAGCCGCCACAATCAAAACGACGCGATATTACAAAATAAACATCAAAACGCTGTCGTTCCTCGCCTCAAAAAACCCTTCTCAAAAGTACAACTCCAAAACATTTCAGCGTAGAAGAAAATTCTCATACCTGTCCAGTCTCCTCGATTCCCCAATCTCTCTGCTCTTCATCACTTGACGGTAAGCACCCACCCGCCCCCTACTCCCCCCACCCCCACCTCATTCCTTTTTCTCTCTCTAATACGTGTAGATTTATTGAAAATCTTGTGCCACCATGTTTGTTACTACTTGAGATGTATTTTACATTTAGGGTATTTGATTTAATGCTTATTAGAGACAAAATAACATTTTTACGTGCGGTTTTACGGTTTTTATTAATGGGTTATTTCTTGTTTCATTGATATTGAAGCCACGGTCGAATGATTGAATTGATTAATTTTTAACCACTATCTGTGTAATTTGATTGGTTAGGATTAATGGGTCATGATCTGTTTGGTTTATATCGAAGCCAAGCTTGATTCTTATCATGAATATTTTATGCAGGGGCTGATCTAATGAATAAGATATGAGTTCATATGAATCCAGTAGCTTTGGTTTAGACTTGTATATGTGTTAACAAATTCATAAATAAGTACAAACAGTAGATTTTGAACCCAGTAAATTAGATGGGATGTGTTAGAATTCCGATCGTGGATCCGCCTATGATTTTATGGTATAGGTTAATGTATCCTGAAAGGCTCGGTTTGATTGATTTCATTAGCTTTAACGTTATCCGTGGGATTTGAATAGTTAGGATTAGTGGGTCATTGTTCGTTTTGTTCCGTATCAACTGATTGATGCACACGTGGATAAAATAGAAATGTATCAAATGATGTGTATAGGGAAGATTGGATTAACTGATAATTGCACTTTTTCATACCAAAACAAATTTATGGACGAACTATTATGGAAGTGATTGTTTCCTTAAACTGAGGAAATGGAATAGTGCAATAGAAGCTAGTTGCTTCTTTTTCTGATTTCTTCACGATTTGGTGTGTAGATATTTGTGTTATTCAAAAAGAAGCTTCACCATTACATGTTTGAATTAACCAAAATTCGTAGCACCCTTTAATCCTATCATATCTTGAATAGTATATTTTGTTTGTAGAACATATACAGTCAAACCTCTCTATAATAACATCTCTATGTAACAGTCATCCACTATTAAGAGCCAAGTTTTTTCTGAACCGTTTTTTATGTTATAATATATGTCCTCCCTCTATAATAGCACTTCACTATAGCAACCAAAAAATATCGTAACAAGTGAAGCTATTATAGAGAGGTTTATGGGAGCATTTGCAGAATTTTAAAATAGATTTTAAATATTGATTTGGAAGGAACTGTTGATCTAGTTGTGCCGCGTGTATAGGTGTAGACACTCAGATTTGATATTGAAAATGAACCTTATGACAAAAACAAAAAGACGTAGAACCTCCCAAAGAATGGTCGAATTCTGTTAATGGTGGTATATCTTGAAATACTATATGAAGAGCTATGAACTCCTGAAAGTTCTTGCAGCATTTCATTGGTACATTTGGGGAAAAATGTGAAGACACTTTGGTCTCTGCATATGTTTCTTGTTATCTTCTTTATCCTTTTTTCTTTTTCCCCTCTTTCATGTGGTACTCCATTTGATTGCTAATGGCTTGCAGACGTGAACTAATTTAGTGTTGGTGATGAGTTCCGTTCTTTATTCTAGAATTGTTTTATGATATATTTTAGTGGAAAGAAGAGGGTTAATAGGCGGTACACAATGTCCCTCTACCTTTCATGAACTAAAATGGGAAAGATACACAACATACTCATGTTAATATTTTCAGCCCATCCCAAGGTCTGGTAGAAAGAGGAAATAGATGTCTTCTTTCCTTTCACTTGTACCAAGTATCTTGAACCGAAGGATATATGCTTTTTCTAAGGCTTGTAATTTAAACAGCTTATTTTCCTTCACACTACCCTTGGCCTTGCATTTCTGAACAAATGTTTTGTCAGAGTAATACCAACTAAAATAGTTTCAGTTTGAAGGTTTGAAGTTTGTAGTTGTATGTACGTATCTTTAGAGATTCAAATGGTATGTCATACGGTAGGTTTAGAAGTGCTCAATATTATTCATATGTACCTTGAGGAAATCTGTACGTGTACTTCATTGCCTCGGAAATCACATGATTGTGGCAGAAAGATTAAACAATCACTGTATCTTGAGATACTAATTTGTATAACTTGAGATAACCTCTAAATTATACATCATTGCTTCCAAAGAAAGATCATATACGAGCTGTCTTGAGATGCTATTTATATAACTGAATGCTTTTATGTTTTTATAGATAAAAATTTGTTCTCTTACTTGGTGGTTTTCGGTTATCTTCTAGTTTTAGGAGCTCGAAGATGGCTACCAAGCACATCGTTGGTTCTATTGTTGCATCCTTTGCAGTTGCATATGCTTGTGATACTGTTATTTCTGACGGGAAATTGTTTGGAGGCAAGTTCTGGTTCCTTTTGTTAGTTCTTTGATCATGAAATTCCCTGTGCTCCGCTGACGGTTACTTGTATCTCGAAACAGGTACTACTCCAAGCACCATTGCCAACAATGATTGGTGGAAAGAAACAGACAAGAAATTCCAGGCATGGCCTCGCACCGCTGGTCCCCCAATCGTGATGAATCCCATCAGCCGACAGAATTATATTGTTAAGTCTTGATTGAGGAAGTTCAGTTATGTTGTTTTGGATTTTGCCAGAAAAGAATTCGTTTGAAATTGAACAATTTTGTGTTCGAGCAAAGGATTTGCTCTGATACTGTATTCAGACGATTCAGTCATTTATCTCACTTTCCCCATAAGAAGGGTTGACATGTTATAATAAATTCTTTTTGTTCAGTTTGAACTGCCATGTGTATTCCCTTTTCATATATGAATTACTCTGCTCAATTGAGCTGTTATTCTTTTTAATTCCGCTCCCATTTGATCCCCTTTGTTGGAGCTATTGCTCCTTTGGTGACTCGAACCCACGACCATGGGGTTGCTGGTGGGCGGTGCTGGCTATTTGGGCAACCCGCTCTTGTCCAATTGAGCCGCTTTCTGCAATGGCAATTGTATGTCAATTCTTGGCTTTCTTCTCTAATTTGATCATATATTTTTCATATGTAAGTGTTTACTTTCTTGATTAGCTGAAGTACCTCACAGCTGCAAACCTCTGTTTTATGTTATAGCTGCTGCACTTAACATAAAACAGAGTGAAAGTATTTATTTTGTAGTTGATCTATATAAAATATATAACTATATATTTACAAATTATATGTGAAGTATCATATTTCAGCATCTTTATTAAAATTTTCTGAAATTAATGAAAGTCGTGGAAACGCCCTTTTCCAGAAATGCAGGGTAAGACTGCGTCCAATAGATTCTTGTGGTCCTGACCTTTTCCTGGACCTTTCATATAGCGGAAGCTTAATGCACTGTGTTTTTTATAAAAAAAATTAATGAAAATTTTAATCAAACGGAAGGAAATATTATTGGAGTTTGAAATGGTAATAGAGACTTGAAAAAAAGACTAAATTTCTTAGTTATTCATTGAATAGTTATACCGTCTAACAAGTGAAATGAATAATTATTTGTCGTATAAATTAAATAATGTATCTTGTATGTTTCTATGACCCCTTGCTCTAATCAGAGTTTGAAATACATGAAAAGACCAAATGCAGAGAGTCCATGCTATAGATGTGGAGGAAAAAGGCAATGGTCACGTACCTGTCGTACGCCAGAGCACCTGGTTGAGCTTTATCAAGCCTACCTGAAGAAGACAGAGAAAAATACTAAAGCAAATTTTATTTCTGAAGATAATTTAGACTTCATGCATTTAGATGTAGCTGATTACTTTGCACTCCCAGAAGGAGAAACCAGTCATATAATTGGTAGTGAATCTGTAGAAATATAAATATTTTAATTTTTGTTGTTTGTAATAGATAGTATGATTGTGTATTGTTGTACATAAATAAAAGTTATGTTTTGATAATGATATTTTCTATAATATATTTTATTTATGTCATTTTGAAGAATATGGATAATCCTCAAATTATATTTGGATCAAAGACAAATCATGAAGATATTTGTGTTATTGATAGTGGAACAACTCATGCCGTATTTAGGGATCAGAAATGCTTTTCTTATTTGCATAAGAAAAAAACAAATATTTTAATAATTTCTGGTAATATAAGTTTGATTGAAGGCTCCGGAAGAGCCCTTGTCTTTTTGTCTAAAGGAACAAAACTTATTATAGACAATGCATTACTATCCTCCAACTCCCGAAGAAACTTGTTGAGTTTTATAGATATCCGCCGAAATGGGTATCACGTTGAGACAATAGATGAAATTAATGTGGAATATTTTTGTATTACAAAAAATATTTCTGGTCAGAAATTCATTGTAGAAAAGTTACCAACTTTATCTTCTGGCTTATACTATTCAAAAATTAGTACAGTTGAAACACACTCTATCGTAAACCAGAAGTTTACGGATTCAAATACTTTTGTGCTTTAGCATGGACGTTTGGGCCATCCTGGATCAATAATGATGAGACAAATTACTGAAAATTTGAGTGGGCATCCGTTAAAGAACCTGAAGATTCTTACAAATGGCGAATTTTCTTGTGATGCTTGTTATCAAGGTAAAATGATCACTAGACAATCACCAATGAAGGTTGGCATTGAATCCCCTATCTTTTTAGAGCGTATATATGGGGATATATGTGGGCCTATTCAGCCATCAAGTGGGTTATTTAGATATTTTATGGTCCTAATATATGCATCTTCAAGATGGTCTCATGTGTGCCTACTATCATCTTGCAACTTGCGTAAGCTATTAGCCCAAACAATTCGATTAAGGGCACAATTCCCAGATTATCCTATAAAGGTTATTCGCCTCGATAATGCTGGAGAATTCTCATCTCAAGCTTTTGATGATTATTGTCTATCAGTTGAGATAAAAGTTGAACATCCTGTAGCTTATGTTCATACTCAATGGCCTTGCAGAGTCATTTATTAAACGCCTGCAATTGATAGCAAGACCACTACTTATGAAAATAAAATTGTCTGCTACTGTTTGGGGCCATGCTATCTTGCATGCAACATCACTTATCCGTCTCAGACCGACACATTATAATATATACTCTCCATCACAATTAATTTTTGGTCATGAACCAAATATTGCCCCTCTACGAATTTTCGGATGTGCTGTATATGTTCTAGTAGCACCACCACAGCGCAGTAAGATGGGACCACTGAGAAGGATAGGAATATATGTTGGGTTTGAATCATCCTCTATTATTCACTATCTTGAACCATTGACAGGAGATTTATTTACTGCTCGATTTGCAGATTGTCGGTTTGATGAAATAAATTTCCCACAATTAGATGGAGAGAAAAAGGAAATAAAAAGAGAAACCGTGTGGAAAGTTTCATCAGTATCTCACTTTGATCCCCGTAATCCTATACTTAATCAGGAGGTCCAGAAGATCATCCATTTACAGAATATAGCAAATTAAATGCCAAACGCATTCACTGATTTGAAAAGGATAACTAAGTCACATATTCCAGAAGAGAATGTGCCTATCCAAATTGATGTTCCATTAGGACCATCTACTAGCATGAGAGCTTGTGAACCTAAAGCATGCCTGAAGCGTGGTAGGCCTTTGGATTCTAAGAATCGAAATCCTCAAAAAAAACGATACTATGAAGGGATCTCCTGAAGAGACCCAAGATCTGATTAGTTCTGAGATTCCTGAAAAAATCAATGGACCCGAAGCTCATGTGATTGAAGAACTTTTAATAAGTTCGAACGGTGATGGGATTAATTTAAATCGATATGAACTAGTGGTGGATAATATTTTTGCATATAATGTTGCACTTAATATTCTGCAAGATAGTAAGGATCTCGAACCTCGATTTGTCGAAGAATGTCGACAAAGATCTGATTGGCCAAAATAGAAAGAGGCAATTCAATCGGAATTGAAATCACTTGCTAAAAGAGAGGTCTTTGGACCAGTAGTCCAAACACCTGCTGGTATAAAACCAATTGGTCATAAATGGGTTTATGTGGTAAAAAATAAATGATAAAAATGAAGTTGAAATATACAAAGCTTGCCTTGTTGCACAAGGATTCTCACAACGACCTAGAGTCAATTTTGATAAAACATATTCACATGTTATCGATGCCATAACATTTCAATATCTCATCAGTTTATCACTGCATGAAAAGCTTGAAATACATGTAATATATGTAGTTACAGCTTATCTGTACGGTTTACTTGATAATGAAATTTATATGAAAATCCCTGAAAAATTTAAAATGCCTGAAGCGAAATTAAAATCTCAGAAAATTTATCCAATTAAATTACAAAGATCTTTGTATGGTTTGAACCAATCCAGGCGCATGTGGTATAATCGCCTTAGTGAATATTTATTGAACTAAGGTTGGATAAATGATATTATTTGTCCATGTATTTTTATAAAGAAAATGGCATCAGAATTTGTTATACTTGCTATTTGTGTTGATGACATAAATCTTATTGGAACTCCGGAAGAACTCTAAAGGGAAATTGAATATCATAAGAAAGAATTTGAAATGAAAGATCTTGGGAAGATAAAACTTTGTCTTGGTCTACAAATTGAACATTTAGCAGACATGATCTTTATCCATCAATCTGCCTATACAGAAAGGGTCTTGAAACGCTTTTACATGGACAAAGCGCGCCCATTGAATACACCAATAATTGTTCGATCACTTGAAGTGAATAAGGATTTTTTCTGACTTCCATAAGAGGAAGAGGAACTCCTTGGTCCCGAAGTACCCTATCTCAGTGCAATTGGTGCACTGATATATCTTGCTAATACTACAAGGCTTGACATAGCATTTTCTGTTGATTTACTAGCAAGATATAGTTCTTCTCCTACACGGAGATATTGGAACGGGATTAAGCATATATTGTGATATTTAAAGGGAACTCTTGATATGTATTTGTTTTATGCTAACAAAGATAGTTTATATCTTGTTGGTTATGCAGACGCAAGTTATTTATCTGATCCCCACAAAGGTCGATCTCGAACCGGGTACGTGTTTATATATGGAGGTACTTTCATATCATGGCGCTCCACAAAGAAATCTATTGTTACTACTTCTTCAAATCACGCTGAGATAATAGCTATTCATGAAGCAAGTAGGGAATACGTATGGTTGAGATCAATAATTCATTTTATTCGAGAAAAATGTGGTTTGAAATGTGAGAAAAGACCCACAACTTTATACGAAGACAATGCTGCATGCATATCCCAATTGAAAAGAGGATTTATAAAAGGAGATAGAACGAAGCACATTTCACCAAAATTATTCTACACACACGACTTTGAGAAAAATGGTGACATTGATAATCCAACAGATTTTTTCACTAAATCTTTGCCAACTTCAAATTTTGAGAAGATGGTATACAAGATTGGAATGCGGAGACTCAAATATTTGAAACAAGATTTTCATCAGGGGGAGTAAGATATGCAATGCACTCTTTTTTCCGTACTAAGGTTTTTTCCCATGGGGTTTTCCTTATAATATTTTTAATAAGGCACCTAGCAATGCGTATTACTAAATATGTGTTCTTTTTCCTTTACTAGGATTTTTCCCACGTAATTTTTCCTAGTAAGGTTTTAATGTGGCACATTACCTTTTAATGAACATCCAAGGGGGAACGTTATAAATATATTATATTATGGATGCTCATTTAGTACTCTGTTGTAAATAAGCTTCCTGAAAAAGCTTATCCATATGGAACTCTATCGTAAATATGTTTATCTATTTAGTACTCTATTGGAAATAAGCTTCCTGAAGAAGCTTATCACTTCAATAGCCGGTTATAGATAAATATTACTCTCGGTAAAAGATTATCCATACCGGGTATAATAAGCTTATCCTTTATATACTCGGTTATGGATAAACATTACCCCTAGTAGAAGATTATCCATACCGGGTATAATAAGCTTATCCTTTCAATACTCCGTTATGGATAAACATTGCTCTCGGTAAAAGATTATTTATATCTGGTATAATAGCAGCTTACACAGCAGTTTGTAGTAGCAGCTTACACAACAGCTTGCAGTAACAACTTACACATCAACTTCCTTTCTTGTATAAATAGAAAAGATTTTAGTTTATTATATATAAGTTTGAATTCGAATAATATATTAATTTTTCTTTATAGTTATCTTTACTTTATAGTCTTTATTTTATAACACCTCCATCATTTCCGTTCTATTGAATGCATAATTGGGTTATAGTCCAAAATTGCTTATTAGAATCTGTCATATCTATCCATTTGTTATAAAATATTCTATTTTAGGTGAAATGTCCATATTTAGAGAGATTCTAGGGTTTACTTCTTGGTGGCTAAGTCACCACCTCCCTATAAATAAAGGGGTTCTATTCCATTGTAAACCATCCCAAAGTATCAATAAGAATACTCATCTCTACTTTTCTCTCTATTGTTCTTGTTCTTATATTATTTCATAACATGTTATCAGCACGAGACTCTACCGTCTCAAGAATCCTCTTGAGAAAATTAAGGTATTTCCCTTTTTCCGAGTTTGGTTTTAATTATGTCTGATATTATGAAAAGAAAGTTCGTTGCCCTTGAAATTTCGGGCAAGAACTACATGACATGGGTGTTGGATGCTGAAATCCACTTAGATGCTATGGGTCTTGGAGACGCCATTAAAGATAGAGATAAAGCATCCACCCAAGACTGTACTAAGGCCTTGATTTTCTTGCGCCATCACCTTGATGAAGGTTTGAAAATTGAATATCTCACAGTCAAAGATCCACTCATCTTGTGGAAAGGCTTAAAGGAGAGATATGACAACCTGAAGTTGGTCACTCTGCCACAAGCACGATATGATTGGGCTCATCTGAGGCTCCAAGACTTTAAATCTGTTTCTGAATATAATTCTGCAATGTTCAGAATTACTTCTAAATTGAAACTCTGTGGAGATAATATCTCTGATTATGATATGCTTGAAAAAACGTTTACAACGTTTCATGCCTCCAAATGGTACTGCAACAACAGTACAGAGAGAAAGGTTTCAAGAAGTACTCTGAACTGATTTCTCTTCTCCTTGTGGCTGAGCGAAACAATGACCTGCTTATGAGAAATCACGAAAATCGACCCACTGGGTCTACACCATTGCCTGAAGCAGATAAGGTGTATTCTCATTATGCCAAGCATGGAAAAGGCTATGGCTTTAATCATGGTCGTGGTCGTAATCTGGGTCATGGCCGTGGACGTAGACAAGGAATATATTTCCCTGATGTCCGTCACCCCCCAAAAGAGATATAACCACCAAAAGCAGAAACAGGATTATGAGGATCCAAAGGCAAATAGTTCAGAAACTATATGTTATCGTTGCGGTGGAAAAGGGCACTGGTCAAAAGCTTGCCGTGTACCAAGACATTTGGTTGATCTTTATCAAGCATCTCTAAAGAATAAAGGCCCTGAAACAAATTTTGTCTCTGACGACAATTTTGACATCACCCACTTGGATGTGGAAGACTTCTTTGAGCAACCCGAGGGGAAAATAGACTACTTAATCGGTGATGGATCTGTGATGAAGGAAGATGGAATTGTTTGATTTTATTTTACTTATTTGTATTAGTTAGTGAATAAACTAATAGTCATTAGTATCAGCTCGTATTAGTTAGTTTATGATATAATGTTAGTATTAGTTCTTTAGAATGTTTCAATATGCTTAAATTTCAAAGATATTTTTATTTTCCAGTAGAGTTAATCGATTAACCTAATAGTTAGTCGATTATCTAATATTTCTCATTAAAACTGGACTTTTCCGCAACCTAAGTTAGTCGACTATCTGATTTAGTTAGTCGACTAACCTGATGACTGTTTACTAAGTTAGTCGACTATCAACTTAGTTAGTCGACTAACTAATATTTCGCATTAAAACTGGACTTTTCCGCAAGGCAAGATGGTCGACTATCTGATTTAGTTAGTCGACTAACCTAATGACTGCTTCCCAAGATAGTCGACTATCAACTAAGTTAATCGACTAACCTCAGCAGATTTTGAAAATATTGTTAAAATGTGAAACAAACGGATTGAATTTGTTTATTCTCATGTTCGTGTATTTCTTTTGTATGTCAAACCATTGGAAAGCAAATATGGATATCTCACAAAGCAAGCTTGGATCAACGTCCAACTGTAAAAATATTTGTTTAGTTGATTCATGTACTACACATACGATACTCAAAGAAAAGAAATATTTCTCTCAACTAAGTATGTGTAAGGCAGATGTTACTACAATCTCTGGTAGTAGTAAATTGATTGAAGGCTCCGGAAGAGCAACTATAACTCTGCCTAGGGGAACAATGTTTATCATAGAGAATGCAATGTTCTCCTCCTAGTCTAAGAGAAACTTGTTGAGTTTTAAAGATATACGCCGGAATGGCTATCATATTGAGACAATAGATGAGAATAATCTTGAATATCTCATCATTACAAAGAATGTCTCTGGCCAAAAGAGGGTTATTGAGAAATTCCCGTCTTTATCTTGTGGCCTGTATTGGACAAAAATTAGTACAATTGAGGCACATTCAACAGTAAACCAAAAGGTTACTGATTCCAATACTTTTGTACTTTGGCATGATCGATTGGGACACCCTGGATCAATCATGATGAGACGGATTATAGAAAGCTCATATGGGCATCCGTTAAAGAATTTCAAGATTCTTTTAAATAATAAATTTTCTTGCACTTCTTGTTATCAAGGCAAGTTAATTATTAGACAATCACCAACAAAGGTTGGGACTGAGTCACCTACGTTTTTGGAACGTATACAAGGGGACATTTGTGGACCTATTCACCCACCTAGTGGGTCCTTTAGATATTTTATGGTCTTAATAGACGCATCCTGTAGATGGTCTCATGTGTGCCCGTTGTCATCACGCAACCTTGCGTTTGCAAAACTAATGGCACAAATAATTCGACTACGAGCACAATTTCCTGATAATCCAATCAAGTCTATTAGACTGGATAATGCTGTTGAGTTTTCATCCCAAGCATTTAATGATTATTGCTTATCAATTGGGATAAAAGTGGAGCATTCTGTAGCTCATGTTCACACTCAAAACGGTCTTGCAGAATCTTTAATTAAACGCCTGCAGTTGATTGCAAGACCATTACTCATGAAAACGAGGCTGCCCACTTCGGTATGGGGTCACGCCATTTTGCATGCAGCAATGCTAATTCGTCTCAGACCGACGAATTATCACAAATATTCCCCGTTGCAATTGGTTTTGGGTCATGAACCCAATATATCCCATTTAAGAATCTTTGGATGCGCAGTATATGTGCCTATAGCACCGCCATACCGCACCAAAATGGGTCCGCAAAGAAGGTTAGGAATATATGTTGGGTTTGAATCGCCCTCCATTATTCGCTACCTCGAAATATTGACAGGGGATTTATTCACTGCACGATTTGCAGACTGTCAATTTGATGAGACACTTTTCCCAAAATTAGGGGGAGAAGTTGGTGAAACCAAATGGGAAATTTTGTGGAAAAATGCATCATTATCTCATCTTGATCCACATACCTCTATTTGTGAAAAAGAGGTGCAAAAGATTATCCATTTGCAAAGAATAGCAAATAAAATGCCTGAGGCATTTACGGACTTGAAAAGGATAACAAAATCCCACATCCCCGCAGAGAATGTTCCAATCCGTATTGATGTCCCTGTTGGACAATCATCTAGTGTCATATCCAATGAGTCGAATGCACGCCTGAAGCGTGGCATGCCATTAGGTTCCAAAGATCGAAATCCTAGAAAGAGGAAGGCAAACGATCAAAATGACACTACGAAAGAATCTCATGAGGAAATTCATGATTTAATAAATTTTGAGATTCATGAAGAATCCATTGAGCCCGAGACTCAAGAAAATAAGGAACTATCAATAAATCCAATCGATATTGAGGCAAATTTTAATCGAGTGGATATAGTGGTGGATTATGTCTTTGCTTTTAATGTCGCATCTAGCATTATGCAAGAAAGTGAGGATCTTGAACCTCAATCTGTTGGAGAATGTCGAAAAAGACATGATTGGCCAAAATGGCAAGAAGCAATCCAATCAGAATTGAATTCACTGGCAAAACGTGACGTTTTGCCCTATAGTTGAAACACCTAATGGTGTTAAGCCTGTTGGCTATAAATGGGTCTTTGTTTGCAAGAGAAATGAGAAAAACGAGGTACAAAGATATAAGGCACGCCTTGTTGCACAAGGATTTTCTCAAAGGCCTGGTGTCGATTATGAAGAGATATATTCGCCTGTAATGGATGCCATAACTTTTCGTTATCTCATTAGTTTTGCTGTCCTTGAAAAGCTTGACATGCATTTAATGGATGTGGTTACTGCCTATCTTTATGGCTCACTGGATAATGAGATATACATGAAAATTCCCGATGGACTCAAAATGCCAAACGCTCATAATTCAAAGTCCCGGGAAATGTTTTCAATCAAATTGCAAAGATCCTTGTATGGTCTAAAGCAATCAGGACGATGTGGTATAATCGTCTTAGTGAGTATTTATTAAAAGAAGGCTATATAAATGATGCCATTTGCCCGTGTGTTTTTATAAAGAAAACAACATCGGAATTTGTTGTACTTGCCGTATATGTCGATGACATAAACCTTATTGGAACCCCCATAGAACTCCAAAAGGCAATTGATTATTTAAAGAATGAATTCGAGATGAAAGATCTCGGAAAGACAAAATTATGTCTTGGTTTGCAAATTGAATATTTGGCAAACGGAATTTTTGTTCATCAATCCACCTATATAGAAAATGTACTGAAACGGTTTTACATGGATGGAGCATATCCTTTAAGTACTCCGATGATTGTTCGATCACTTGATATGAATAAAGATCCATTCCGACCGCAAGAAAGGAATGAAGAGCTACTTGGTCCTGAAGTACCATATCTTAGTGCAATTGGCGCACTAATGTATCTTGCAAATACTACAAGGCCTGACATAACCTTTTCAGTTAATGTCTTAGCAAGGTATAGCTCGGCTCCCACAAGGAGACATTGGAATGGGATCAAACATATATTGCGGTACCTAAAAGGGACTACCGATATGGGCTTATTTTATAGCAATAATTGCAGTCCTGATCTTGTTGGTTATGCTGATGCTGGATATTTATCCGACCCACACAAGGCTCGATCTCAAACGGGTTATCTGTTTACCTGTGGAGGCACCGCCATATCTTGGCGATCGACTAAGCAATCAATTGTGGCTACTTCATCTAATCATGCCGAGATAATCGCTATTCATGAAGCAAGTCGGAGTGTGTGTGGTTGAGGTCTATAATACATCATATTCAAGACAAATATAGTTTGAAGTGTAACAAACTACCCACGACTTTGTATGAAGACAATGCAGCATGTATAGCTCAATTGAAGGGAGGATTCATAAAAGGAGATAGAACAAAGCATATTTCACCAAAGTTATTTTTCACACATGGTCTTCAAAAGAATGGTGATATCAATGTGCAACAGATTCGTTCAAGGGATAATATGGCTGATTTGTTCACAAAATCTCTACCAACGTCAACCTTCAAGAAGCTGGTTCACAATATCGGAATGCGAAGACTCAAGGATATGAATTGATGCTCTTTTCAGGGGGAGTTAATGCGCGTTGCACTCTTTTTCCCTTACAAGGTTTTGTCCCAATGGGTTTTCCTTGCAAGGTTTTTAACGAGGCAACCAATAGGCGCATATTCAAACATGTGTACTCTTTTTCCTTTTCTTTAATTTTTCCCCATTGGGTTTTGTTTTAGTTAAGGTTTTAACGAGGCACATTATTGAATAGACATTCAAGGGGGAGTGTTATAAAATATTCTATTTTAGGTGAATGTCCATATTTAAAGAGATTCTAGGGTTTACTTCTTGGTGGCTAAGTCACCAACTCCCTATAAATAAAGGGGTTCTATTCCATTATAAACCATCCCAAAGTATCAATAAAAATACTTCTCTCTCTACTTTTCTCTCTATTGTTCTTGTTCTTATATTATTTCATAACACCATTTTTTTTTCCAGAATTTAGTGAAAGCCCAAAGGAGAGTCCCACCTAAAAAAAAGGTCCAAAATTGGGTAATAGTCCAAAATTGCCTATTAAAATCTGTCGTATCTGTCCCTATTTTTTTAAATCCAGAATTTAGCAAAAAGCCTAAAGGTGAGTGCCACCTAAAAGGTCCAAAATGAAAATTTTTATTTTTTTTCCTCACACAACTGATAATAATTGTGTGAGGCCTCTTTTTGGTCTTACAAATGTGCGGGTCCCAGAATTTATGAACCCTGATGATATAGGTCCATACATATGTAAGATAAAAAAATGTCTCACACAACTAGTATAAATTGTGTGAGATACAAAATAAAATCACTCATCCAAAATACCTTTATGGATTATTACTAGGGGTGTCAAAACCGATCCGAAACCGAAAATCGAATCGAGCCAAAGCTTAATGACTTACTGGTGACGGGTTAATGGCTTAATGGACGGGAAACCGATTGAAATTTTTTATTAACGACTTATGATTTTGGGGCGAATTATTTAATTTTCTTAACAGAAATCCGTTAATCCGTTATATACATATATATATATATACATATATATATATATAAATATAAAAAATTTATTTTGATTTATACATATTAAATATAAAAAAGACAAAACCCCTTGACTTTAGTTTCCAATTTCTAGTACTATGTCTGTCTAGTGTTTAGGACTAACGTTACTTGCAGTGACCTGGAGCTAAAGCCAGTTGGTATATACAAGTCATTGGAAAGTCTGATCCTTTTGTTGAGTTGTTTATACGTCCACTACACGACAGGACAAAGACCAACACAGTTATTGTAAGAGAACTTCCATCTATTATTGTCCTTCTTAATTTATTTATCTCGTGATAAGGAATGTATAACTTGGATTTTTTTTCCTTTGTTAAGGATAACTGTTTAAATCCGATCTGGAAGGAGCACTTTGAGTTCATAGTTAAAGACATATCCACTCAACATTTGACTATTAGAATTTATGATAATGAAAGGATTCAGGCTGCTGAATTCATCGGTTGTGCTCGAATAGATTTGAAAGACCTTGAGCCAAGTAAAGTGAAGAATATGTTGATATGTATGTTTGGTGTAATTTCGATTTGTGAATATGTATACTAGGCTGATAAACCGCCCGATAAGAGCTAAAGCGATACCATTTCGCCCGATATCTTATCGGGTGATTAATGGATTAATATATTTAAAAGCCAATAACCGTTAGACCAAACCGCTAAGAGTAATTAACCGCTCAATCCGCCCGATAACCTTTACTTTATTACACACAAGTCTTTAAAATCTTTTCTAAAATGAAAAAGTCACTTTTGACTATCGCAGAAAGCCCATGGAGCCTTTAAGAACGGTAAAAATATTCCAGGGGAAGAACATTTAAAAAATAGTCTTAACACTTTGTTTGACTATCGCAGAAAGCCACTAAATAATTTTATTAACAAATAAGTTACTCAACTTTACTTAAATGTCACAAAAAATCAAGAAACTATTACCTTCATTATTTTTTTCCAAACGACTCTATGATATTCAGGTAACATTGAGGGCTTTTTGGTTGCAAAAGATAGTTTAGAACTCCATACGTTTTAGTTTATATGAATTTTTCTTTAGTCTGTTTCAAAAGAGATGACCCTTTTCTAAATTTAAAAATCATAGCCATACAAATGTTAATATTTATTTAGGACCATAAATTTTAAAAAAATTTATTTTTTAAGCGTTATGTCTAATAAAACAGATTCATATAAATTGGAACAAACAAAATAACTTTAAGATATCTAAAGTTGAGTTAATATATTTGTTGCAAAAATAATTTAGCTATTTTGATATAAATAATGTGAAAGTTGAATGACAAAAATGAAAAAGAAGAAACATAAAAAGTTTGGGTCATTGCCAAGAAAACGACAACTGTACTTCTCCCAGAAAAAAAGCTTTTTCTAAAATGAGATTCCCACCCTTTTTTTCAAGGAGTCGACAAAAAGAAAAATACAAAAATAGAAAAACAACAAAAGTTGGACCATTTTATCAAAAGTATCCTTATACAAATAAAGAAAACCACAACATTTATTTGTCCAACAAATGCTTCTTCTAAAATGAATGAATTTAACTCATTCACGTTATTTTATATATCAAGTTATTTAAAAAATAATTACAGGTAATCATTCATAGAACAAATCATATATTATAATATATTTACAATGTAACTTATTGTTTACACCATTTAGTACAATTCAATTTATCATATGAAGTTACTATCATTTATTTTAGGTTATTAATCAATGATATTAATGCGAATTACCCGAAGTCATCTTTTAATTTTTTTAATTTCGTGATTTTTTTAAAACCCTCATCTCGGAAACAACCTTTTATCCCTTCGCAATAGGGATAAGGTTTACGTACCTCTACCCTCCCCATACCCAATTGGTAGAATTCTAATGGAATGTTATTCTTTGTTTTTTACACCGTCAATGCATAGAACTTGAAATTTTCATAAAAGTGGGATCACCAACCTGAAAATAATGAATATTACGTTCTACGACATATTAAAATATAATAAACAACAACAACAACGACCCAGTGGGGAGGCTAATGTGTACGTAGATCTTGTCCCTACCCTGGAGGGCAAAGAGGTAATTTCTGAAAGACTCTCAGCTCGAGAGGAAATATAATAAACAACAACAACAATCCAGTGAAATCCCACGTGTTAAAATATAATGATAATACAAAAAATTGTTATACTGTCATTAAACGCAACATAAAAAAGACCAAGCAAAAGCCATTTGGCTTCAAGTAGTACAAAGTGTTAAACCATGCAATGAAACCAAACATGTGGCTTTAAATGTGGTCTTACCAAAATAAGAAAGATGGAAAGCAGAATAAGAATCTAGAAATGGAGGAGAACAACAATAAAAGTTCAAAGCTGGTTTGTGTTACAGGTGGTGCAGGATATATTGCTTCTTTTCTGGTGAAGAAACTTTTGGCAAAAGGGTACACAGTTCATGCCACCCTCAGAAACTTAGGTATGTAATCTTTATTTTGCTCTTTTATCCATGAATTATACTCTTGGTGGAATCAGTGGTGGAGCTAAGAGTGGCGGGAGCGGATTCAGCCTAACCCGGTAGCCTAGATTCGGATCCTGCATTTGTCTTGAAAAATCTATTGAATATGTATATATTATTAATTTAGAACCCAGTAATTTAAAACAGTTAGAATCTCGAACCCATAAGCTTAAAATTCTGGCTCAGCCTCTAGAACCGAATGGACAAGATCCCTGGAATTTTAATCAGAAGACTCGAGTTCGATCTCTACCTCAGATAAAGTAGGGTAAAGTCTAGGTACACCCAGAAGTGGAGCCAGGACAACCTTACGAGTATTGAATTTTAGTACATGATCTTCAAGTGTTAGTCACTGGGTTCCAAGTTTAACATTAATATATATTTTATGAATTTTAAATACCAAATATATTGTTTGAGCAAAAACTACTGGGTTCAGCCGAACCCGGAGTTCAACTTGTGCCTCCACCCTTACGTACATCCTATCCTTCCCAGACCCCACATATGGTATCACACTGGGTATCTTATTGTTATTGTTGTATTGAGTTCGATTCTTGCGAATGGAAAAATTTCTAGTAAGGAACGCATCGTCCTTTTATGAGCCTTATGAGGCACGAATCCACGTTAAACAGGGTTAATCTCGAAATTGAACAAAAGAATAATTTTCTTTTGATAACTTTGCAGAGGATAAATCAAAAGTAGGTTTGTTGAAGAGATTCCCCAATGCAGAGGAAAAATTGAAGCTATTTCAAGCTGATATCTATAGACCAGAAGAGTTTGAGCAAGCAATTCAAGGCTGTGAATTTGTTTTCCATGTTGCCACTCCCTTGTTACACTCTGAGGGATTTCAGGTACCCATTTCATTTTCCTTTTGATAATGGTGTTGTTCGAGTCAACTTGTACGATCCTCGATAACATTACCAAGTTCTTATCACTTTCCATCAGTGTATGTATGTATTTTTATTTTTTATTCTAACAGTGGTGTTCAAATCAATTTACGTGCACCTCAACTATTTCCCCTTATACTTGTTACCGTTCTCTAGCACATAAACTATTTGTATTTTTTTTTAAACGGTGGAGTTAGGCAGTGACAAAGTTAGAAATTTCCAGGTGTTCAAGATTTAATAAATATTTATAAGAAGTGATTTTTTATTTATATATGCAATATAGATTTTTACATACATAGCACTCCCTCCTTCAATTTCAAAAAGACTGGCACCATTACTATTTGGGAAGTCAGCGAGGTTGTTCTTTGACCACATTTTCTTTAATACTTTATAAATATTTTAAAACTATGAATTATTTTGACTTATAATACTTTTTATGTAGTTTCCGAAAATATAAATTTTATTTTCAAAAACTTGAATATGTCCCACTTCACAGTCAAAGTTAAGTACTTTAGCCCTCATACCCAAACTGTGCCAATCTTTTTGAAATAGAGGGAGTATAATTTTTCGATGAAGGGTTATGTGCCACTGGAATTAGGTTAATTTGCACACCTCTGCTATGTCACCGAGTACCTGATCTCCCATGGTTCTCACCTATTATATTGATTGTTAGGCTCCACCCTTAGTGCTTGT
This sequence comes from Nicotiana benthamiana, assembly GCA_034376525.1. Classification (NCBI taxonomy): domain Eukaryota; kingdom Viridiplantae; phylum Streptophyta; class Magnoliopsida; order Solanales; family Solanaceae; genus Nicotiana; species Nicotiana benthamiana. The sequence goes on from CM067336.1 coordinate 76,822,473, forward strand.
CGGAGCTATGTTCGACGAAGGGTGATCAATTGAACACCCCTAGCCGAAAATTTATACTGTATGTACATGTCAAATATTATTTTTATACATATAGAGATGAAAATCTTCAATTTGACTGAGTTATTTATTTTTGTGGAATTGAATGTAACAGTACAAGAATAAGGTAGAAGCAACAGTTGCTTCAGTGAAGAATATTGGAATGGCTTGTATAAAGAGTGGGACAGTGAGGAGGCTTATTTATACGGGAACTGTGCTTTCTGCTTCACCATTGAAGGATGATGGCAATGGTTTCAAGGAATTGATGGATGAAACATGTTGGACACCTCTCAATATTCACTTTGCTTTTAGTGATGATTTTGTTAGGGTAAATATTTCTTTCTCATTATCTTTCCTTTCTTATTGCAATTTGCAATCAAAGATAACACTAAAACACATGTTTAAAAATTGAACAAGTTTTGTGTACTATATAAAATTGTCGAAATGAAGGAAGTTTTGGAGCAACAGTCTGTGTGACCCATAGGACATGGGTTCGAGCTGTGAAGGCAGCCACTAATGCTTGCATTAGACTAGGCTGTCTACATCACACCCTTTAGGGTATGGTCCTTTTAGGGAGCTTGCGTGAATGCGGGATATTTTGTGCACCGAACTGTTCATAAATTATAAAAATGCAAGCAAGATGGGTGGGGCAGGTGAAGCTTACTCTTCGAAGTTTTAACCTGCACTGTCTGTCTCGGAATTGAACCCTGGTTTTCAAGGTGTGCACCACTAACCTATACCTTTGTGCTCCTAATTGTTGAGATATAATATAATTAGGTAACTAAAAGTATGATCTCTTTAACAGTTAAACTTTTAGATGAAATTGTCCTACACTTCAACATAATATCATAGTAGGTATAAAGCCGTGAATTTAAATCTCACCGGCACTCAAAAAGTAAAAGAAGTACGTGTTTAGCCTATGAAAAAGAATAAGACTCGCACATGAAAAATAACATTTTATTTTTGAATTGTATAGGAATATGTGGAAGCAAAGACAATGGCTGAGAAAGAAATCTTGAACTTAGGCAAAAATGGTTTTGAGGTTGTGAGCTTATGTTGTGGTCTTGTGGGTGGAGATACACTCTTGTCAAATATTTCAACAAGTATGGCTGCTATATTATCAGTTGTAACTGGTGATGAAATTTCTTACCAACAACTCAAGTTCATAGAAGAAGTTGATGGAAAAGTTCCAATTATACACATTGAAGATGTTTGTGAAGCTCACATTTTTGGTATGGAAACTGCTTCTATAAATGGTCGTTTTTTGTGCGCGAGCGCCTTTGTTTCTTCTGCAGAAATTGCCAGTTATTACAAAGAAAAATTCCCAGAGTTTCATGTCAATCAAAGGTAATGAGAACTCTATCTTTCATTTGAACTTTCTTTCATTTGATGTAGTAGTTTTGTTGTTGCTACTGTTTGTTTATTGTTTCATTTTCACTTCTCTTGAGCTGAGCGTCTTTCGGAAATAACTTCACCGTTATAAGGTAGGGGTAAGGTCAGGGTATACTTTACCGTCCCCAGACCCTACGTCTGGGATTTCACTAGGTTTTTAGTTGTTTGTTGTTGTTGTTGTTGTTGTAGTAGTAGTTCTTTAATTTTCTTTGTGCAACAACAACAAAAAATCCAGTCTAATCCCACAATGTGAAGCCTAGGGGTAGAGTATACACAGATCTTACCCCTATCTTGAGAAGGTAGAGAGGTTGTTTCTGATAGACACAATGAGTAGTAACAACGAGATAATGTGAGAAGGTGACAAGGTGATAGAATAATCGAGGCGAAAGAATCGACATATAGTAGAAGAAATCAATGGATAATAAGGTATGAAAATTCGAAACTAGAACTAATGCTACCGACATGTAAAGGAGACTTGAATTTTCTTTGTGCATGCTTGGTATTTGAAGGCAACAAGTGGATCAACAAGAGTTCAACTAATATGCATTTATAATGTAAAAAGTTTTTACACTGCCAAGTCAGTTAAAAGTCAGTTATAGTTAACTTTTATAGCGAGCATGGAATGGTAACCTACTTTAACATAGCAAGCTTTATAGCTCCAACTTAGTCAAAGGACTTTGACGCCCTTTGTATAGGTTGGGTTGCTAGATACGAGATCCTCGTAGTAGGCTGGACTAAAATCCTGCACCTCTTCTTATCGGCTAACTTCTTCATCTTGTATGGTGCCTTCTCTAAGTATGAGTGAGCGGTGTTGGTATTATTCTTCCCAAGCTTTTGCCAAGCACTAAGACGATTCCTCTTTCAATACTCAATTACGTAAGAGTCCAGCTAGCTGTCTCTGGCAGTTTAAGCCCTGTTGTTATAGTCGAAAACTACAAACTTTTTTGACACTATTGGTGTGTATATAAGTTTGTAAAAGCAGACTAAAAGTGCTCACTTTTATATATTTGAAGGGTCATTTCTGCTAATGGTGATTATTTGATAATTGTTTTTCATTTCTTCACATTAAACAGATACTTGGATGATCCAAAGAGAGAAGTGAAGTGGGGATCAAAGACGCTTATGGATGAGGGTTTTGTGTATAAAAACGATATGAAGAATATATTGGATGATAATATTAGCCGTGCTAAGGAAATTGTTCCCAACCTGCCATCATCTGCTTAATGGGAACTTTTAACTTCCTTTTATGGCAAATACCGACTCGCAATCAGTGTTTGTACCAAATCATATTAACTTATCATGGTTTATACACTCTGTTGTATTTCGTGTACATTGGTGGTGGATGATAGGTGTGTACATTGGTGGTGGATGATAGGTTCGCTCCTCTACCCTTCTCTATTTAAATAACAAGCTTTTGTGTGGGGCAAAGTTCGAACCTGTGACATGCGCCTAACGCACGCTTCATGCGTTGGGCTCTTACCTGCTAGATTACTTATGCAAACTCTTTGCCACGAAGGCCAAACCCAGCTTCTTGGGTTGGGAAAAAGCAGTATTTTGGCCTTCCCCTGGAACTTGAACCAACAGATACGACAAACAACAACTACGTCTTGGTCCTAAATAAAGTTGGGATCGGCAATATGAATCCTCACTTATTTCTTTAAGCTCAATCCATATCATCTTCGTGCCAAAATAAAATAGTAGATAGTGAAAATAAGTTAAACTCACTAAACATATGTTTTGCTAAAATAAAGAACAAACTAGTGTTCTTTCTTTTATAATGTGGTGTAGGGCCAGTTTGCCTGCATCACGACTATTCCACCCTGAGTATCTGCTACCTCCACTAGTACTAGCACAGGTACCGGATAATTCTGTCAGATTAGGCAGATAAGAAGGAATCAGCTAATGTTTTTTGTCTCTGGTAGGCTTTGAAGAACAAACCAGTATTATCATAACATATCAGCTAGAAACAAAAGCAGTTACAACAACAACAAACTCAGCGAAATCCCACAAGTGGGGTCTGGGGAGGGTAGTGTGTACGAGACCTTACCCCTATCTTATGAAGGTAGAGATGTTGTTTCCGAAAGACCCTCGGCTCAAGAACTAGAAACAAGAACTAGAAACAGAAAGTTTAACTATGATTGAATCTGTACTTAATTTGGAAGCGAGTCGCATGTTGAATAGGTTCTTTAACTATGATTGAATCTATATTAATTTGGAAGCAATGTACCAGAAAAGAGGACAGAAAAAGGAAAGCTAAATGTTATTTGCAAACATATCATCCTAGTGAGATATTGATCTGTTTAACCAACATTTACATGTTTTGGAGAGAGAGAACTCTTGATCAAATGATTGAAGCCCCAGTAGAAAACTGTAAGACCATCAGTAAACCAGCTATCAGCAACCAGTATATAGAGTTCGACCATTCTGTCCTCTCGACTAAGTATGTCATACACTTGCATTTTCACGGGAAGCATTCATATGAAGGAACAAAATCAAGACATACATTGATGTTGCGAACTTCATTTAGCTTTCTGTGATTTCTTGCAGCATTTCTACCACCTTCTTCATCTTTGGTCGTTTTGCTGGTGTCACGTCAGTGCACAGCAACGCAACCTTTAATGCTGCTAACATTTCCTTTCTCCAAGAAAAGGAAATGGTGCTGAGCCTTGCATCAAGTATCTGTTCCGGTGTTTCCCCCCTTGTAGGTGCACCATGTACCCATTTAACCAAATCTATTCCTTCACCAAAATCTTCATCAACAGGTGACCGGGTGGTAAGGATCTCGAGCAAAACAACCCCATAACTATAGACGTTTCCAGGAGCTGTTACTTGCATTGTATATGCATACTCTGTTCAGAGAGAGAAAACTAGTCAATACCAAATATACAATCTCTATAAACGAAAAAAAGAGAACGATAAGTATGTGTTTGAATAATAGAATACCTGGGGGAATATATCCAAATGAGCCGGCAACAGCACTGATACTTGCAGTCCCTCTAGATGGATCCAGAAGCCTAGATATTTCAACTTCACTAACCAAAGGCCTGAAATTAGAATCGAGAAGCACGTTCCCTGAAGAAATGTCGAGATGGATGATGGCCACATGATGGAGGAATGCCAATCCTTCTGCAACTCCAACGGCAATGGCAAGTCTTGTTGGCCAGTCCGGTTTATATTCAGGCTCCTGGCTAGAGTTATGAAGATATTGAGCCAAAGTCCCGTTTGCATAATACTGATGCAACAGAAGAACGGCGTCTTCATAGATCCCAAACCCGATAGGCCTGGCCAGGTTATCATGAACGAGCTTACTAAGCTTTTCGAGCTCTCTGATCATCTTACTCTGGTGATGAATTATAGTTCTGTCCATAGACTTTATCTTCTTCACCGACAATATCATCCCGGAAGGCATGTCTGCTCTATAGATAGTGCTGAAAGTACCAACACTAATCTTATTTGAGTCTTTCATGACTGCTTTTACAACAGCATCAAAATCAATTGCTTGCTTTAGATTGTCAACGAAGACATTTCCCGCTAGTATCACTGGTTTGCTAGAAGTTTCCTCAATGCTAATTCCAGCTTCTTTGGCAGCTGCTTTCTCTTGATTTTCCCTCATCATGAACAGCAAAGCAACCACTGTAACAGATACAAAAACTGCCAAACCAGAACCAATGACAGCCAAGACGATTCGGTAAGAAACCTTGTGACCGTAAATGCTGTGGTTATAACCATTTAGATCTCCACAACCACCACTCAAGGGATCACCACAGAGCCCTTTGTTTCCCAGAAAGCTTGAATTATGACTTTTCTGAAATGGTGCAAAAGTAGGTATTGGTCCAGTGAATCGATTGCTTGAAAAATTAACCTCTATCAAACTCTGCATGCCCTTTAATGCCGCCGGAATATTCCCAGATAGCTGATTATCAGAGACATCCAAAGAAACCAACTTGTCAAGTTTTCCTAAATCCTGAGGCAATTGACCATGGAGATGATTATGACTCAAATTCAGTGAAATCTGCAAGTTCTTCATACGACCAATCTCAGAAGGGATACTTCCAATAAGTTCATTATTCCCCATTTGCAACTCAAGCAATTTTACACAGTTCCCGATCTCATGAGGTATCTCCCCTCTAATTAAGTTCTCCCCCAACAGCAAATATTGCAATTTTGAGGTATTGCATATATCCGCCGGTATTGTGCCATTGAACTTGTTGTTGCTCAAGTCAAGCTTATTGAGATTCTTGCACTTAAGAACTGAAGTTGGAATCTCACCATAGAGGTTATTACAAGAAACAATCAATTCTTGAAGATTGTTGAGCGCACCAAACTCAGGAGGAATAGTTCCATAAAACTCATTCGACGCTAAATTAAGCAGTGTAAGATTAGAGCATTTGGCAAACTCTGAGACAATTTCACCAGACAAACTGTTACTATCTGCTTCAAAATAAGTAAGACTACTGATATTCCCAATTGCTTTAGGGACGCCACCGATCAACTTGTTATTCCCAATTCTAATACTTGAAAGGCCTTTACAATTCCCAATAGACTCAGGAATGGTTCCATTCAACTTATTCTGAGTCAAAACCAGAAATTGAAGATACCCATTAGCACAAATGCTCTCGGGAATAGTACCTTGAAGCTGATTTGAATGCAAGTTCAACAAAGAAAGCTCAGAGTTTAAGCCTAAGTTAAATGGAATATCACCAGTAAACTCATTCTCATAAGCTGCAAGAACCTTAAGATTGGTCAAATTACCAACCCAAAATGGAATGGAACCATTTAAACTGTTGGTAGAAATTTGAAAATCTTGCAAATTTTCCAACCCCTTAAGCTCATTAGGTACAACTCCAGTAAGCCAATTGTTTGAAATGTTCAATGCCTTAAGGTTTCTAAGCTTACCTAATTCACTAGGAATTGAGTTTTCAAACTTATTAAAAGACAAATCAAGATACTGAAGCATAGACAAATTCCCAAATGATAGTGGAATTGAACCTTGGAAATTATTATGAGAAAGGTCTAGCCATTTCAGTTCTTTGAGCTCAGATATTAGAGTCACATTACCTTGTAATCTAAAACCAGAAAGATCTAGTCTTTCTACCATAGAATTGTTTGAGCTGCAACTAATGCCAGCCCAAGAGCAAAAATCAGTTGTGTTCACACCCCACCCTGGTATTAATAGCTCTTTCCCAATTGCTTCCACTACATTCTGATCATTAAAAACTAACTGGAAATTCCCAAGTTGAAATCTTGAGAATAACAACACTACAAATACAATTGTTAACAAGCTCAAAAGTGCCATTTTTTTTGTGGGGCGCGGGGGGGGGGGGGGGGGGGTCCCTTCAAGAAACCACCTTTTCTTCAGCTTCTTCTCTTTTTCCCTCTAAAACAACCAAATGGAACAATCAAGAAGCCATTAATGAAGAAAATGGGGCTTTAGAGACGGAAAAAATTGAGTCTTGAAATGCACAATAAAGCTCAAAATTGCTTTTTTGGTTTTTTTTTTTTTAAATTTAAGAAAACAGTCTTTCTTCAATTTCTCTTTTCTTTTCTTTTTTTTATTCCTTTGCCCTCTAAAACAACAATCAAGAATCCATTAATGAAGACAAAGGGGTTTAAGAGACAAAAAATTGAGTCTTGAAATGCACAAGAAAGCTCAAAATTGGCTCAAAATTGACATTTTTGGGTTTTTTTTTACATATAAGAAAACACTCTTTCTTAAATTTCTCTTCTTTTTTTCCTTGGCCCTCTAAAGCAACAATCAAGAAGCCATTAATGAAGAAAAAAGGAGCTTTAGAGACAAAAAGATTGAGTCTTGAATTGTTCGAGAAATGTGACTATTTATAATTGGAGTTAGTTTTACCATTTGAGGAATCTTGAAATAGAACATAACCAAAAATTCTGGAAAGCCCTTAAATTTAGGAAATAAAATGTACCAACTAAGAAAAACCCATGTCAGAAATGAAGAAAACAGTGTGTGTGCGTGTGTTTGGAAGAAAACAAACACTAAAAGGGACAATGAAAACCTGGGACTAAGCTAGAGTAGCTGAGCTGAAAACAATATTTAAGAGTATAAAAGAAACAAGTGACTAATTGTTAGTGTAGTACTAAGTTGTTCAGAAAAACAAAAGTAGATTAAGGGGTCGTTTGGTATGTGTATAAGTAAAATTAACACTGGTGTAAAAATTTAATATCAGTTTATACTTTGTTTGGTTACTAAATCTGGTATAAGTTATCCCGGTGTTAATTTTAACACTAGGATAACTTATACCTTATAAAAGATGGTGTAATTAACACTGGTATAACTTATACTTTTTTCTTGGAAATTATGCAATTGTTATTCTTAATACAACATACCAAATAATGAATAAATAACAGTTCCAACATAACTAATCTCAGCATAATTTATCTCAATATAATTTATATCGGTATAAGTTATATTCCAACCAAACGACCCCTGAGATTGCAGAGAAAAAAAATGGATTTTCAAACGACAAACATGGAGCTAGGCTGTGAGGGGGTGGGGTGGGGAATGGGTACAACGTTGATTATGTAACTGATTTTCAAGGGGTCAGGTGTTTTTGTGTGTGTGTGTTTTTTTATGTCTGTTGTGTTTTTTGCTTTGTATAGAGAAAAAGAATATAGTATTTTTTACAATCATCCCATATTGAAAGCCCAATAAAAAGCAGTTTGATGTATAAAATATACTATGTTACATAGGATTTAAGATTCAAAGAAGAATCGCACTTCAAGAGAATGTAATGTAATTATTTTATTTTAATACAAATATTAGTAACTGATTTTACTTATCGTATCCTTGGCCTATATGCAGGTGCGAAGCTACACACTAATAAGGGTGGTCAATTGACTACTGTTCGTTGAAAAATAACATTGCATATATAGGTAAAATATAAAATTATTTTAAAAGTATATGACATATATTAAACACTATTTTGTCTGATATTTTTTTCACTTCTTTCAAGTTTGGACACCTTTTGGGAAAATTACTCACTTCGTCACTGCCTTATTAGGGCAGTTGACGAATCGGATCGGATGGAATCGGATTTAGCACATTCCGATTTTGAATTTCGGATTCTAAAAAATGCAATCCGAATCCGAACCAAATTATATCGGATTGAATCGTATTTTAAGGTTCGGATCGGATTGAATTTCACATCATATTATTATGTCTCAAAGTTGCAAACTAATATGTATATTTTCTTTATAAAAGAGGCAATACATTAAGAAAAATTCATGTTTATGCAATTATTACTATGGTGTCAATATAGTTAAATCCAGCAATTGTAAAGTAAATAGTAACTTGGAGGAAGATGTAAAGGAAGTACTGACTATCCGGAATTGAAGTTCCAGTCCATAATAAATGTTTGTTTTGCTTTTAACACGCCCATTAAAAAAATACTAAATCTTATACAAAATTACCTAGTATGACTAAACTACCATTATTTAGTAAGTTAATGTGATGAGAGAGAAATTTTTTTGGGGATATGTCCGTAAGGGTAAAAGAGTAAAAACAAATTGAATTTTTTCTTGATTACCTGACTAGATATTTATTTTGGACCAAAATCAAAAAGTAAAACACACACTTATTATGGACCGGAGGTAGTAGCATTTATACATTGACTAATAATGTCGGATTTTGGTTCAAATCAGATCAAAATATATTGATCTGAATCCGATTCGAAATTCAAAATTTTAATAGACACAATCCGACACAAAAATAATTTTACTATTATTTTAATTGAAGCGTCACAGGAAATGAGGAGTCATGAGTCAATGAAACTGCATAAGTCTACTGTAACTGTTAGTCTGCCTCCTTAGCTGGTTACACATTTTTCTTCTTTTTCCAGTTAGGACAACACTGTGCTGAGTTGTTCTTGTTTGAAATTGAGGACCAAGATGTTCAATCCTTATAACGGAATTGTAATGGTTCTGTATTATAGACGACCAAATTCATAGACAGCCCTCAACATGTCCTCTGCCCTGAAAACGCTTTTTTTTTAGCGAAGGGTCTTTGAAAAACAACATTTTTACTTTCACAAAGCAGCGATAAGGTCGGCGTAAATTTTTCCTAACCAGATGTCACAATATGGGATTACACCAAGTATGATGTGTCGTGTTGTAAATACATAGACAACCCTTAAACATAATATGAAATTTCATTTTGGCACTTTAACTTCGCTAAGTTCAATTTGAACACTTTATGTACACTTAAAACGTGCCTTTTAAACCGTTCTATAGTATTCCGTAAAAGGATTAGTACGTGAGAACTTTAAATGCATAAAGGGTTGTCTGTATATTTGGCTTAGATTTCATTAATGCGGACGAATTTCATTATTTGTATTTCATTCTGTAGTTGGGTGGGGCCCACTAAAGTGTCTATGTGATGACTTTATGTATTGCATAAGGATAGGTTGCCTAGATCACAATCATATGGAATGCAATTTTCTAGGGGAGATTTTTAACGAGGAGGCAAAGGATACGCTTGGAGATATTTGCGGCACAAGTTTACCATATCAGCCTCTCCTTAGACCTCCAGGCCGACATGCTGAAGGGACTGGACTAGCTTGATCTCCAATGTGTGAAAGGCTACGGCCATCTCCAATGTATGAAAGGCTACGACCATCGGCTACGGCCATCTCCAATGTATGAAAGACTACGACCATCTCCAACGTACGAAAAGCTACGTCTATCTCCAATGTATGAAAGGCTACGGCCATCTACAAATATAAATGGCTAAGGCCATCGATCATATCATGGCTAAGGCCATTGATTCTATTATGGCTAAGGCCATTGCCGCCAAAGGTCGACCTAGATTCGACTACCGTAAGTAAACAACTCGACGACAGTCGAAATCGCTTACATGGCTAAGGCAATCGATCCTACCATGGCTAATGCCATCGATTCTATTATGGATAAGGCCATGGATTCAATTATGGTCAAGGCCGTCGGCGCCAAAGGTCGACCTAGATTCGACTACGGTAAGTAAATGACTTGACGATAGTCAAAATTACCTACATGGATAAGGCCATCAATCCTATCATGGCTAAGGCCGATTCTATTATGGCTAAGGCCATCGATTCTATTATGGCTAAGGCCATTGCCGCCAAAGGTCAACCTAGATTCGACTACGGTAAGTAAACGACTCGACGACAGTCAAAATCTCCTACATGGCTAAGGCCGTCGATTCTGTCATGGCTAGGGCCATCGATATTATTTTGGCTAAGGCCATCAATTTTATTATGTCTAAGGCCATCGCTGCCAACGGTCGACCCAGATTCGACTACGGTAAGTAAACGCCTCGACGACAGTCAAAGTCACCTACATGGCTAAGGAGGCCATCGATCCTATCATGGCTAAGGCTATCAATTCTATTATTGCCAAGGCCATTGCCGCTAACGGTCAACCTAGATTCGACTACGGTAAGCAAATGACTCGACGATAGTCGAAGAAACCTTTATGGCTAGGGACATTGACTCCATCATGACTAAAGTCGTCAATCTAAATCCAACTAGGGCCATCAATGTCGATGCTCAACCGAAAATGCAATAAAAGCTCTAAGGAACAAAAGAAAAAACAGCAACAGAAAAAAGTCATATTTCATTATCTCCAAAGGTATACATACATATGGCCTTAGAAAAGAACCCATATACACAAAAAAATATATACATAAAAGCCTTATGAGCCTTCACCGCTCCTCCCATCACGACCCGCCTGGCCGCCGTCCGGTTCGTTGCCATTTCCAGGCTGATAAGCCTTAGAAATCCATGAACTGGAGTCCAAACAGTTGACGTCCTCAGAGTCACAACCGTTACTACCAGGCGAGTCGGAGCTATAACCGGCCGCTTCAAGGGCAACAGGGGTTAAGTATCTTTGCATTTCAACTTCAGCATTGGAAGCTCAGCCTGCCGCCAAAAACTCCTCAAAAATGACCAACCTGGCATCAGTTACACCCATATCTCATGTGGATTACGATGCACAACATCTTGTGGGACGGTTTACTTGAGAACTTTAACTTCGGCCGTACTAGCATCAAGCTCAGCTGTAAGGGCCGTGATCTGGGCCCGCAATCCCGTAGCCCCCGACGCCACCCCACAGCTTATCTCCCATTCCTCCTATTTTGACTGGAAAAGGGTCTCCAACTCGATGTTTCGAGCCAAAGCAACCATCAGCTGCTCATCAATATCCTTCATCTCACCCGCTCTCTTCTTCAAAATAGCCTCTGATTCCTCAAGGCCCTCACAGAACGTCCGGAACTGGGGGTCCTGCATAAGTACTTGTGCCATCGCCTAATACTTGGCACGCCATTCTTTATATTTCTTTGCCATTTTATTGAAGGTGGCCGCCTTCTTTTGATCACACCACCTCATCTGCACCTCCAAGATGAAGGTCTAAAAAGAAGAGAAGAAACATGTCAGTACGTACCAAAGTTAATTTTGGTGGGGCTCACTAGACCGCGTGCCCTCAGTTGCAATTCCTTGTCAGTAATCAGTCACCGCCTCTTTCTCTCCGGTGGCTATTCTTCTTCAGAAGCCACCTCCACTGGAGCAACTTCTGGTACCGATACAGGAATGGTTTCAGGCGCCGTTATTAGTACGACCTCATGTATCTCTACAGAAGCAGCCTCAGGCACCGCCTCAGATTCAGCCACCGGTGTAGCCCCCTGTTGAGAGGTCGAAAGGGGGATATATCTAGATGATCCTCCCACAAATATATCTCTCTCATCGCAGTCGGACTCTACCCTAGACAGGCCAGCAACGGTTTTTTTCTTCTTCGCCTTTGTAGAAACGCCCCGACCTTCCAAAAGAAAGCACATTGAATAAGAAAGGTCTCTAAGCCAAAATAGAGCGAAAGAGAAGAACATGAAAAGTTGTTACTATTTTGGCCGTACAATCTACGAAACTCGGCCCAACTGCAGCATTTTTTCGTATACAGTATTAGCCCCTCTACCCATGACCTAATGTTGTTAACTGGATGAGGCGAGCGAGCCACCACTACAAGAAAAAAGAAAGTCAGAATGATCGATCGGTCAAAACAAGGCATCATGAAATTGTATACAAAGATACTTACACCAGCATTCCACGTCTCTGGGAACCCTTCGGGATTGGATACCAGATGGCTCGTCTTGACATAAAAGTACGTTTAGCTTTCTCGTCACCCCTCACCACAAAGCTCTTCTAACCACGGATCCTCAATTGGAGCATGGTACTTCTCATATAACTAGGGCTCAACATCTGCAATAGGTGATGAACGGAAACGACGGTCCCGACCTCGCCCGCAAGCGTGGTAAGAATTTGACACACCTTGAGGGCATAGGGTGTGAGCTGTGCCAGGAACACATGATAGAAGAGGCAAAGCTCTTATGCTTGGGGGGTTAAGCGGAAATCTATATCCGATGCTAAGTGTGTATTTATAGAACGTACAAAAGATGCTTCATAGGTGCTTGCACATAGTCCTTAGTCCCTTAATTTCTCGACCGACAATAACTGCAATGAAATGAAACAATACTTAGCACACTTCAAGATATGGCCATGAGTTACTAAAATTCACTATACCTTGATTATTAAAGTAACTAGCAGCTCAGCAACTGACTCTTTGTTGCTCTTCCATAGTTCACAAACTTATTCAACGACTTTGCCACTGCATCAGGATCAGAGCCATCTACAACATTCCCAAGCCAAGAAATATTACCAAGCTATTCAAAACCAAAAATCTTATGAAAAAAGAAAATTAAGTGCATTTAGAAGCATAATCCCGAGTCTATGCACATTGGCATAGTCCGTCCAGGCCGGATCCATTTCAACATGGCCGGGGATGTTGTACGTAGTTCTGATGGCGTCCAGGTTAGACTGAAGTAACTCACTATGCTCCCAGAGATAAGAGGGGCATGTCGAGTTGAAGTCTTTTCGAACACTCAGGTCCTTCGGAAGAACATTATCCAGTGTTAAAGGAATGAGGGTTTTCTCCACTTCTTCCCCCCTTCACCATCGGAAGAAGGCGGAGCCCTAGAAGGAGCATTGTCCTTGGTCCTTTTGCTGTCTTAACGACACTTCACCATGATATGATTTATTTGAAATGGTGTTAATAACAAGAGATACGATCCTTAGGAATGGTAGTTCTCTAACGATGCAACGATTACCAGAAAGAAAGATGAAGAAAGAGATAAAGGGAAACTCTCTAAAGGTTCGAAAGATGAATCTCATTGAACCACTCCTCTATTTATAGGAACAAGGTACACGGACAAAGAGGCACAATTCTGAAACTGACGTAGGAAACCCAAAACGTCATGTCATGCTCTGAACAGTCTCGGAAACAAGTATAATGATGATGTATGTGACCAGTGACGTTACCTTAAAAAAGGGGGTCACATGTCAACGGCTCAACAAATGTTATCTACGCTCATGCTCTTTGAAAGAGGCGCCTACGGGTGCGGCCAAATTCGTAATAGTGAATTATGCATGTCTGTCCATTGAAGACAGTCATCGAGTACGTCTCCAATGAACAGAGGGACTAACTGTATAGGGTTAAATTTGGCTCGTAATGCGCCCACGCCGAGTGGGCACGTCCCTTATGATAAGGTCGACCCAAGTAAGGGCGTGGCCCAAGTTGAAAAAAAAAAGTGACGTCGCTTAGTGCCTGACCTTTTTACTGAGTGGAAGCCACCAACTTTTGTACTTTTTGATTATTTCGAGGAAGGTCTCTTACTATATAAAGGAGACCTTCATATTGTAATAGGGATCATTATTATTCTCGGATAATACAACTTCTCTCTCTATCTCTATCTCTTTCTTGGTTTTCCAACTATTGCTTCTCTCTTAAGCTAAGTCCCATTTCTCTTCATATTTTTAGATTTACAACAATCTTATAACAATAATCGTCTCTAGGGCTCATTATATTTGATTACGATTTACCCTTATATATTTTTGATTGTTTTTAAGCTTATAAAGCATGAGTATAATTTTTGTGCTAAACAATTTGGCGCCGTCGGTGGGAATTTCGAGAATCAAAACCACAGTTTGCACCTAGAGAACCATCGAAAACCCTTCTCTACAATACACAAGTGAAAAATGACTGACAATAATGCAAGAATGAAAGTGATAGCAGATGTTGCAACCAATCTTATCGGTCCTCTTAACGAAGCCGGCGAAGAGGGGGTTTCGATTGCAACTCCTAACGCCACCACAAGCGGAGAAATCCCATCTCCACCGCCCGAAGATCTAATGATCTTGTGGGAAAAAGGCGCTTCTACATCTGCAACTGAAAAGCACCCCCAGAGGTCAGGAAACTACTGGAAGAGAGGTTAACAAGTACTCTAAGTGGCTTGGTTAAAAAAGTCACCCCAAAACAACGTCAGATGCATGCCGATAGTAGACCTTGCTGCAGTCGAAGCTGAACCCGAGATCGTACTAGCAGACAATGCACTCATCGATACTCGGGCCAACGGTGGCACGCTCACAGCCATCCTCAAGAAGATGGAGGAAATGGAAAACGAAAACAAGTCACTCCATAACCAAATGAAGGAACACCAGGAGAGGGTGGACAAGATCCCTGGTGCTCCCAAGCTGCTGCCAAAGCGTGATGTGGGGAGGTTTGTTGAATAAGCCTACACGGAAGAGGCTACACCATACTCTATCCCAAAAATCTTCAAAATGCCTCCTTATTTGAGAGTATACGACAGAACTACAGATCCCGAGGATCACCTGATCCACCGCGTCACTGCTGTAAAAGGTAACGACCTATCAAAAGAACTGGTACCGTATGTGCTACTGAAGAAGTTTGGTAAAACACTGAAAGGAGGGGCACTGACCTGGTATTCCCAACTACCGGCCAAAATCATTTCTACATTTGAGGAGATGGCAGGCAAGTTTGTCACCGCCATGCAGGAGCAAAGAAAGTAAAAGTGAGGGTCAACGACATCTTCGTTGTTCGGCAAACCGTGGGAGAAGGACTCAGGTACTTCCTAGCTAGGTTCAACAGAGTAAGGATGAGCCTTCCAAACGTGTCGGAAGGCATGGTGGTCGTTGCTTTTCAGAACGGGTTAAGCAAGGATGGCTCGAGGGCAACCAAAAAACTACTAAGTCGTCTCATAAAGTACCCACCACCACGTGGGAAGAGATTCACAACGCCTATTGCGCTGAGGTACGTGCAGATGAGGACGACCTCAACGGGATGACCCAATGTCTAGCAACAATACACCCAAAAATTAGGAGAGACCAACGCAAAGAAGGATGACGAGAATATGTCCCACGTCGAAATAGGGAGAGACACCAACCCTACATCAGATCTTCTCACCCACCGCCACCTAGGCACGCGGATGCACTACAACGACATGTCTCCCCACTATGAAACGACAGAGGTATGCCCCATTTATCATCTACCTATGACTTTCCTGTGTCCCATTCAGAGATAGTGTACACACTTGAGAAGCTGGACAACAAGGTGCAATGGCCGGCAAAGATGTTGTCGGGCCCCGTCACCAGAAAATCAAATGCCCTATGTGAATTCCACCAGGAGTGAGGGCACAAAACCGAAGATTGCATAGGCCTATAGAAAGAGGTGGTTAGGATGTTGAACCAAGGGTTCCTGAGAGAGCTGCTTAGTGACAAAGGAAAAATCAACTTTGCACGTGTACTGGAGCAACCCCACGGGCCACCAAAGCTGCCTTCACCAATACGCATGATCAATATGATCATCGGAAATGGCAATGACTCGGCGATTAATCACGTCAATTTCACCACTACGCACAAGCTAAAGTGAACTATCGCCTATGAACGGTATTACGACTTCGAAGACAGTATCACCTTCGATAAGTCCGATGCCGATAGTTTGTCTTTCCCTCATCACGATGCTTTAGTTATCACTTTACATATCGCAGATACAGATGTTAAAAGAATTATGGTTGATGTTGATAGCGGCATCTGTATTATCCACCCGAGGGTCCTCATACTAATGGGACTCGAGAATAAGATATTACCGCACTGCATAACACTAACTGGTTTCAATAATGCAGTAGAACGAACCTCCAGGGAGATATCTCTACCCGTGCTAGCAGGAGGGGTCACGCTGGAAACAACTTTCCACGTGATGAAATAGGAATTGACATACAATGCCATCATCGGGCGCTCGTGGATACACGCCATATGAGAGCGGTCCAGTCAAACTTCTATCAAATGATCAAATTTCCCACCCCGTGGGGAGTATTCAGCATTCGAGGCGAGCCTCGCACCGCTCAAGAATGCTATAAAATAGTTAAGATTGCACCCTCACCAAATAGCTTGAAGGAGAGAGCGTAGATGCATAGCAATCAGCTATGTCGGGGACTAAGGTCTACCCGATAGAGAACGCCATTAAAGACCCTGATGTCATAGAAGCCTGCAAGGCTACGGTCGAAGACCTCGACCCAATCCATCTAAACAACGACAATCCTTCAAGGAATGCTAACATCGGGCACGACCTCTCAAATCCAAGTAAGTATCATGAATTTTGATCTAACCATGCAGACCTGTTTGCTTTTTCCCATTTAGATATGCCAGGGATCCTGTGAGAAATCGCCACTCACAAGTTGGATGTCGACCCATTACACTTGCCCGTGCGGCAAATTAGAAGAAAATTCAATGTCGTTATCAACGAAGCGGTAGTAAGGAAGTGGACAAACTTCTGGCTAACGACTCCATTAAGGAATCAAAGTAACCTCAATGGGTCGCTAATGTCGTCATGGTTAAAAAGAAAAATAGGAAGTGGAGAATGTGTGTAAACTCCACCAATTTGAACAAGGCACGCCCGAAAGATTCCTTCGCACTGCCCCACATCGATCAGCTGATAGATGGGACAGCAGGGCATGAGCTACGATGTTTCCTAAACGCATACTCTGGTTATAACCAAATCATGATAGACGAGGAGGACCAGGAAAAAAAACTTTCATCACCCACCAGGGGACATATTGCCAACATACCAGAGGCTAGTCACCAGAATGTTTAAAGAGCAACTCAGTAAGACTACGTATGTCTATATCGATGATAAGTTGATAAAATCGGCAAAGAAGGAAGACCATATCGACCACCTAAAAGAGGCCTTCGAGATACTGAGGAGGTAGAGGATGAAGTTGAACTCCGAGAAATGCGCTTTCGGTGTGGCTTCAAGGAAATTATTAGGGTTTCTCGTATCTCTAAGAGGCATCTAGGTCAACCCAAACCAGATCAAGGCGATAGACACAATACTCGAGGTGATGAGTAGCAAGAAACAGGTACAGAAGCTGACGAGGCGTATAGCCGCCTATCCAGATTCATCTCATGGTCATCTGATAGGTGCCATAAATTTTTCAACGTGCTGAAAAAAGACCAAGGGCTACAGTGGAACGAGGAATGCATCGAAGCCTTGAGAAAGCTGAAAGCGTACTTATCTTCGCCGCCCTTGCTGGTCAAAGCAAGCCCAGGCGAACCCCTCATAGTGTATATGGCCGTGTCTGAGGTCGCTGTTAGCGTCGTCCTGGTTTTCGAAAGCAAAGGTACACAATGCCCCATCTATTACATTAGCAAAACCCTAGTGGGCGTTGAAACTCGGTACCCACACCTAGAGAGATTGGCACCGACACTAGTAGTAGCTTCATGAAAGCTACGACCCTATTTTCAGTGCCACCCCATAAAAGTGGTAACGACCTTCCCATTAAGGAGTGTCTTACACAAGCCCAAGTTATTGGTCCGGCTCACAAGATGGTCTATTGAGCTCAGCGAGCACGACATCTCGTATCTTCCAAGAACCGCCATCAAGTCTCAAGCCCTAGCCGATTTTATAGTCGACTTTAGAACAGAAATCCTGTCAAAAGTAAAACTTGAGGCACAACATGCCTCCACCAATAACGACCTATGGGTACTCTACACTGATGGCGCCACCAATGCATCGAGGTCAGGACTGAGACTCGTCCTCGAGGTCCCCATGGGCGAAACAATTTGCGAGTCCATACAATGCCCTGAAATGACTAACAACGAGGCCGAGTATGAGGACCTTATTGCAGGCATGAAACTGGCCATCAAATATGGGGCTCGCCGACTCATCCTTCACTGCGATTCCCAACTCATAGTAAACCAAGTCACTAGGACTTACCATATCAAAAAACAAAGATTGCAACAATACCAATCAGAAATCTGCATGTTAGTGTCTTAGTTCGACGAATGCCGCTTCGAACAGATCCCAAGGGCACGAAATATCGAGGCAAAACTAAAAACTTCAACAAAGAAAGCGTGGTCACCCTCCTCCACTCCGCCATTGATCCCACGGAGATATTCTCTTTAAATTTGACTTGGGACTGGCGCAACCAGATTGTATCCTATCTGCAGGACGAAACGCCGCCACCCGACAAAAAAGAGGCAAAGAAACTCCGCACGCAAGTTGGTTGGTATTGCTTAATAAACAATGACCTCTACAAAAGAACGTTTGGTGGACCCTTGGCCAAGTGCCTAGGGCCATACCAAACAAGGCTGGTACTCGAAGAAGTGAACGGGGCCACTGCGGTGCCCATACAGGTAACCACACCCTCGTGCGATGCATTATACGGGCCGGCTACTACTGACCCACCATGAAGAAGGAGGCAGCAGAATATGTTTGCCAATGCGAACGATGCCAAAAATATGCCCCCATAATACACCAACCAGGAGAGCCCCTCCATTCAGTCACCTACCCATGGCCTTTCATCAAATGGGGAATGCACATAGTCGGCCCCCTACTCTCAGGACGGGGAAAGGTACGATTTTTATTAGTTTTAACTAACTATTTCTATACGTGGGTAGAAGCAGGTGCGTAAGCACAAATACGCAAACAGGAGGTAATTCCCTTGATATGGAAAAACATTATATGCCGCTTCGGCATCCTCGAAGAAATCAGTTGTGACAACGGTGGACATTTCATCAGTCAAAAAACTATCGAATTCTTCGAGAAATGGTGCATCAAGAGGATACTTTCCATGCCATATCACCCCGCCGCTAGCGGTCAAGCAGAATCCTCTAACAAAACAATATTAAACACATTGAAGACGAAGCTCGAGGACGCCAAAGGGCTATGGCCCTGAGGTGCTGCCCGAAGTGCTGTGGGCGCACATGACCACACCTAAATCCAGCATGGGGGAAACACCGTACTCGCTGGTCTATGGAACCAATGCGGCCATACCCGCCGAGGTTGGTGAACCAGGCCTAAGATATTTACATACCAGTGGAACACAAAATGACACAAGCAGGCTCCAAGACCTCAACGAAACTGAGGAAAGGAGAGAAATGGCTCATATCAGAATGGTGGCCCAAAAACAACAAGTCGTTAGATACTACAACAAGAGGGCCAAGATAAGACCACTCAAAGTGGGAGACTATGTCCTCAAAGCCAAGACATTGGCGTCCAAAGACCCAAGCGAAGGAAAATTGGGCACCAACTGGGAAGGAACCTACAAAATCACAACAGTAACCAGCAAAAAGGCATTCCATTTGGAAATAATGGAAGGAAAAATGCTCCAAAACAACTGGAACGTTGCCCACCTCAAGTATTTCCACTTCTGAAAGGCGTCTCCTGAGTCGTACTCTTTTATCCCTTAACCAAGTTTTGTCCCAATTGGATTTTCTCGGGGAGGTTTTTAACGAGGAGGCAAAGGATACGCTTGGAGATATTTGCGGCACAAGTTTACCATATCAGCCTCTCCTTAGACCTCCAGGCCGACATGATGAAGGGACTGGACTAGCTTGATCTCCAATGTATGAAAGGCTACGACCATCTCCAATGTATGAAAGGCTACGACCATCTCCAATGTAGGAAAGGCTACGGCCATCTCCAATGTATGAAAGGCTACGACCATCTCTAACGTACGAAAAGCTACGTCTATCTCCAATGTAGGAAAGGCTACGACCATCAACAAATATAAATGGCCAAGGCCATCGATCATACCATGGCTAAGGCCATTGATTCTATTATGGCTAAGGCCATTGCCGCCAAAGGTCGACCTAGATTCGACTACTGTAAGTAAACAACTCGACGACAGTCAAAATCGCCATCATGGCTAAGGCAATCGATCCTGCCATGGCTAATGCCATCGATTCTATTATGGATAAGGCCATGGATTTAATTATGGTTAAGGCCGTCGCCGCCAAAGGTCGACCTAGATTCGACTACGGTAAGTAAATGACTTGACGATAGTCAAAATTACCTACATGGATAAGGCCATCAATCCTATCATGGCTAAGGTCGATTCTATTATGGCTAAGGCCATAGATTCTATTATGGCTAAGGCCATTGCCGCCAAAGGTCAACCTAGATTCGACTACGGTAAGTAAACGACTCGACGACAGTCAAAATCGCCTACATGGGTAAGGCCGTCGATCCTATCATGGCTAGGGCCATCGATTTTATTTTGGTTAAGGCCATCAATTTTATTATGGCTAAGGCCATCGTTGCCAACGGTCGACCCAGATTTGACTACGGTATGTAAACGACTCGACGACAGTCAAAGTCACCTACATGGCTAAGGCCATCGATCCTATCATGGCTAAGGCTATCTAGATTCGACTACGGTAAGCAAATGACTCGACGACAGTCGAAGACACCTTTATGGCTAGGTCCATTGACTCCATCATGACTAAAGTCGTCAATCTAAGTCCGACTAGGGCCATCAATGTCGATGCTCAACCGAAAATGCAATAAAAGCTCTAAGGAAAAAAAGAAAAAACAGCAACAGAAAAAGTCATATTTCATTATCTCCAAAGGTATACATACATATGGCCTTAGAAAAGAACCCATATACACAAAAAAATATATACATAAAAGCCTTATGAGCCTTCACCGCTTCTTCCATCACGACTCGCCTGGCCGCTGTCCGGTCCGTTGCCATTTCCAGGCTGATAAGCCTTAAAAATCCATGAATTGGAGTCCAAACAGTTGACGTCCTCAGAGTCACAACCGTTCCTACCAGGCGAGTCGGAGCTATAACCGGCTGCTTCAAGGGCAACATGGGATAAGTGTCTTTGCAATTCAACTTCAGCATTGGAAGCGCAGCCTGCAGCCAAAAACTCCTCAACAATGACCAACCTGGCATCAGTTACACCCATATCTCATGTGGATTACGATGCATAACATCATGTGGGACGGTTCACTTGAGAACCTTAACTTCGGCCGTACTAGCATCAAGTTCAGCTGTAAGGGCCATAATCTGGGCTCGCAGTCCCGTAGACCCCGACGCCACCCTACAACTTATCTCCAATTTCTCCTATTTTGACTGGAAAAGGGTCTCCAGCTCGATGTTTCGAGCCAAAGCAGCCATCAGCTGCTCATCAATATCCTTCAGCTCACCCGCTCTCTTCTTCAAAATAGCCTCTGATTCCTCAACGCCCTCACAAAACGTCCGGAACTGGGGGTCCTGCTTTAGTACTTCTGCTATCGCCTATTACTTGGCACGCCATTCTTTATATTTCTTTGCCATTTTATTGAAGGTGGCCGCCTTCTTTTGATCACGCCACCTTCTCTGCACCTCCAAGATGAAGGTCTGAAAAGAAGAGAAGAAACATGTCAGTACGTACCAAAGTTGATTTTGGTGGGGCTCACTAGACCGCGCGGCCTCAGTTGCAATTCCTTTCCAGTAATCAGTCACCGCCTCTTTCTCTCCGGTGGCTATTCTTCTTCAGAAGCCACCTCCACTGGAGCGACTTCAGGTATCGATACAGGAATGGTTTCAGGCGCCGTTATTAGTACGTATGTATCTCTACAGAAGCAGCCTCAGGCACCGCCTCAGATTCAGCCACCGGTGTAGCCCCCTGTTGAGAGGTCAAAAGGGGGATATATCTAGATGATCCTCCCATAAATATATCTCTCCCGTCGCAGTCGGACTCTACCCTAGACGGGCCAGCAACGGTCTTTTTCTTCTTCGCCTTTGTAGAAACGCCTCGACCTTCCAAAAGAAAGCACATTGAATAAGAAAGGTCTCTAAGCCATAACAGAGCGAAAGAGAAGAACATGAAAAGTTGTTACTAGTTTGGCCGTACAATCTACGAAACTCAACACAACTGCGGCATTTTTTTGCATACGGTATCAGCCCCGCTACCCATGACCTAATGTTGTTAACTGGATGAGGCGAGCTAGCCACCACTACAAGAAAAAACAAAGTCAGAATGATCGATCGGTCAAAACAAAGGCATCATGAAATTGTATACAAAGATACTTACACCCGCATTCCACGTCTCTGGGAACCCTTCGGGATTGGATACCAGATGGCTCGTCTTGACATAAAAGTACGGTTAGCTTTCTCGTCACCCCTCACCACAAAGCTCTTCTTACCACGGATCCTCAATTGGAGCATGGTATTTCTCATATAACTAGGGCTCAACATCTGCAATAGGTGATGAACGGAAACGACGGTCCCGACCTCGCCCGCAAGCGTGGTGAGAATTTGACACACCTTGAGGGCATAGGGTGTGAGCTGTGCCAGGCACACATGATAGAAGAGGCAAAGCTCTTATGCTTGGGGGTTAAGCGAAAATCTATATCCGATCCTAAGTGCATATTTATATAACGTACAAAACCCGAGCCTATGCACATTGGCATAGTCTGTCCCGGCCGGATCCATTTCAACATGGCCGGGGATGTTGTACATAGTTCTGATGGCGTCATGGTTAGACTGAAGTAACTCACTATGCTCCCAGGGATAAGAGGGCCATGTCGAGTTGAAGTCTTTTCGAACACTCAGGTCCTTCGAAAGAACATTATCCAGTGTTAAAGGAATGAGGGTTTTCTCCACTTCTTCCCCCTTCACCATCGGAAGAAGGCGGAGCCCTAGAAGGAGCATTGTCCTTGGTCCTTTTACTGTCTTAGCGACGCTTCACCATGATATGATTTATAAGAAAAGGTGTTAATAACAAGAGATACGATCCTTCGGAATGGTAGTTCTCTAACGATGCAACGATTACCAGAAAGAAAGATGAAGAAAGAGATAAAGGGAAACTCTCTAAAGGTTCGAAAGATGAATCTCATTGAACCACTCCTCTTTTTATAGGAACAAGGTACACGGAAATCAAAGAGGCACAATTCTGAAACTGACGTAGGAAACCCAAAACGTCATGTCATGCTCTGAACAGTCTCGGAAATAAGTATAATGATGATGTATGTGACCAGTGACGTTACCTTAAAAAGGGGGGTCACATGTCAACGGCTCAACAAATGTTATCTACGCTCATGCTCTTTGAAAGAGGCGCCTATGGGTGCGGCCAAATTTTCGTAAAAGCGAATTATGCATGTCTGTCCATTGAAGACAGTCTTCGAGTACGTCTCCAATGAACGGAGGGACTAACTGTATAGGGTTAAATTTGGCTCGTAATGCCCCCACGCCGAGTGGGCACGCCCCTTATGATAAGGGCGACCCAAGTAAGGCCACGACCCAAGTTGGAAAAGAAGAAGTGACGTCGTTTAGTGTCTGACCTTTTTACTGAGTGAAAGCCACCAACTTTTGTACTTTTCGATTATTTCGAGGAAGGTCTCCTAATATATAAAGGAGACTTTCACATTGTAAAAGGGATCATTATTATTCTCGGATAATATAACTTCTCTCTCTATCTCTATCTCTTTTTTGGTTTTCCTACTATTGTTTCTCTCTTACGCTAAGTCTCATTTCTCTTCACATTTTGAGATCAACAACAATTTTATAACAATAATCATCTCCAGGGCTCATTATATTTGATTACGATTAATCTTATATATTTTTGATTGTTTTTAAGCTTATAAAATACGAGTATTATTTTTGGGATAAACAAATAGCATATGCTAGTATTACTATAGATTATCGTATTTGTATTAGATTCAATATTTCCAAGGGGTAAAGGGCTGGGTTGGATTGGGGAATTCTAATTGACACATTTCCAGTGGGTCAGAATAGAGCACAGACATTACAATAATTCTTGAAGTTGATACACGTAAAACTGATGTGGTAATTGATAGTCCAATGCTTGTCTTCTTTTTTGTTTATTTATTTTACATGTGTTTTCCATCAACGTATTTTTTTTTTTTTTTGGGAAATCAAAGTTCGTTATTCACTTTTGATGTCCGACTACTCAAATTTACGTCGAAGAATTCCATTTTGGAGGTAAAATATTTTTTATCAAAGATAATTGTATGAGGCAAAAATATTGTTCCCCCGCTGTCGTCCAAGTGAGTACGCCCCACACATCGAGGTCGCCTTTGGAGCCTTTCCAACCAGGTGAGGACGGCCCGACTGAGGGCTTCCCGATCAATTGAACAGAGGAACGACATCGTTTTGAGCTATATTTCTATCGTATAAAAATCCACCAACCCTTATACTTTACTTTTAGGATATTTCGAGAAAGGGTCTCCTAATATATAAATGGGACCTTAACCTTGTAATAGATCACATCTTTTTACTCCGAGTATACTAATCTCTCTCTCTCTCTCTCTCTCTCTCTCCCTCTCTCTCTATGTTCATCAAGTAAACATCTCTATATTCTTTTATCTCTTTCTAATAGCAAGAACTCTCGATTATCTTGTTTATTTCAAGGATCTACCACGGTCCTAATATTGTAACCATTTTCTAGGGCTTTTTATCCTTGATTACGATTTACCCCTACATCTTTTTGATTGTTTTTTAGCTCGTAAAGTGTATAGATCTTTTGGGTAAAATAATTTGGCGCCATCTGTGGGGAAATAGAGAATCAAAGGTATAGTTTGTGCCTAGAAAACTACCGTCAACCATCCTTTACATCACAGAAACAACTATGGCTGACAACTGTGCGAAACTGAAAGCGATAGAGGGAGTTGGAATTAACCTCATGGATACGCTCAACGAGGTAGACGAAAACAATATCTTGATCGCAACCCCCAGCACCATGATGAGTGGAGGAACTCCACCTCCTCTTCCTGCAAATCTGACGGAACCGCGAGAAAGGGGAGCTTCTACATCTACCTCAAAGGAAGCACCCCTGGAAGTCAAAGAGCTAGTGAAAGAATGGCTCGCAAGCACTCTGAACGATTTGGTCGAAAAGCCGCCACAACATGGCGTAAGACGCATGCCAGCAATGGATCTCACCGCGACGGAAGATGAGTCTAAGGTCGTGCGAGAAAATAGTGCGCTCGACGATAGTCTAACCAGAAACGATGCGCTCACAACCATACTCAGAAAAATGGAAGATATGGAGCATGAAAACAAGTCGCTCCGTGATTAGATGAAAGAACATCAAGAAAGAGTGGACAAGATCCTGGGCGCTCCTAAGTTACTACCAAAGCACGACGTAGGGAGGTTTGTAGAACAACCTTACACAGTGGAGGCCGCACCATACCCCATCCGAAGACCTTCAAAATTCCCCCTATCTGAGGGTGTACGAGGGGACCACCGATCCTGAGGACCATTTGATCCACTACATCACGGCTATGAAAGGAAACAATTTGGTGAAGGAATAGGTACCGTAAGTAATTATAAAGAAGTTTGGCGAGACGCTGACTGGTGGGGCAATGGTACGGTACTAGCAACTACCGGCCAAAGGTATCTCCATGTTCGAGGAAATGGCGGACAAGTTCGTAACAGTACATGCGGGAGCAAAGAAGGCGGAGGCAAGGGTCAATGACATCTTCTCCATTCGGCAATCTGTGGGAGAAGGGCTCACAGACTTCCTGGCCAGATTAAACAGAGTTTGGATGAGCCTGCCGAATGTATCGGAAGGCATGGCAGTGGCCGCTTTCCAGAACGGGCTAAACAGGGATGGCTCGAGGGCAACCAAGAAGTTGCTAAGTCGCCTCATGTAATATCCCCTACCACATGGGAAGAAATTCACAATGCATACTGCGTTGAGGTACGAGCAGATGAGGACGATCTCAACAGCCCTACCAGGCGGCTAACAACAATACTTTCAGAGACCAGGAGGGACCGTCGCAATGAGGGACAACAAGAGCAAATCTCACGTCCCAACTGGGAAAGGCAACAACCATATATCAGATCATCCCATCCACCGCCACCCAGGCATGTAGATGCACTACAGCGACACGTCGCCCCTCTACGAAACGAATGAGATATGCCTCCTTTATTATCTGCACATAACTTTTGTGTTTCCCCTTCAGAGGTAGTGTACGCAATGGAAATGCTGGACGACAAGGTACAATGGCTGGCAATGATGAAGTCGGACCCTACCACCCGGAAATCAAACTCCCTGTGCGAGTTCCACCAAGAGCGAGGGCACAAGACCGAGGATTGCATATGCCTCCGACAAGAGGTGGTCAGGATGCTGAACCAGGGATTCCTGAGGGAACTACTCAGTGACAAGGCGAAGCTCAATTTCGCACAAGGACGGGATAAACCCAACTGGCCACCAAGGCCGCCCTTACCAACACACACCATCAATATGATTATCGGCGGTGGCAACGACTCGGTGATCAATCATGTCAAATTTACCACCACTCACAAGTTGAAGCGAACTATCACCCACGAACGGTATGATAACTTCGAAGATAGTATCACCTTCGATAAGTCTGATACCGACGGTTTGTCTTTTCCTCACTACAATGCCCTAGTTATTACTTTACGCATTGTAGATACAGATGTTAGGAGAATTATGATTGATGATGGAAGCAGCGCTTGCATTATCCACCCGAGGATCCTCACACTCATGGGACTTGAGTATAAGATAATACCGCGATGTATAACGTTGAACGGTTTTAACAATGCAATAGAAAGAACCTCCAGGGAGATAACGCTGCCTGTCTTGGCGTGAGGAGTCACGCTGGAAACCACCTTCCACGTGATGAACCAGGAAACATCGTACAACGCCATCATTGGAGGGCCATGGATACATGCCATGAGAGCAGTCCCCATAAGCTTCTATCAGATGATCAAATTCCCTACCCCATGGGGGATATTAGGCATACGGGGTGAACCCCACACCACCCAAGAATGTTACAAAACAACTCAAGAATATACCCACACCAAACAACTCTAAGGAGCAAGCGCGGAAGCATAACAATCAGCTATGTCGGGGACTAATGTTCTTCCGACAGAGGACGCCATCAAAGATCCGGATATCACAGAAGCCAACAAGGCTACGGTCAAAGATCTCGATCCCGCATAGCTAGCCGACCATGACCCCACAAAGAAGGACTACATCGGGCACAACCTTTCGGACCCAAGTAAGTATCGTGAATTTTTATCTAACCATGTGGACTTGTTCGCTTTTTCCCATTCAGATATGCCAGGAATACCACGAGACTTTGCCACTCACAAACTGAACGTCGACCCGCTATACCTGCCCGTGAGGAAGACGAGGAGAAAGTTCAATGCAGCCATCAACAAAGTAGTAAGTGAAGAAGTAGACAAGCTATTGGTGAATGGTTCCATCAGAGAGGCCAAGTACCTCGAGTGGGTTTCCAACATTGTCATGGTTAAGAAGAAAAATGGGAAGTGGTGGATGTGCATGGATTTTACGGACTTAAACAAAGCATGCCCAAAAGATTCATTCCCACTCCCCCACATCGATCAGGTGATAGACGCAATTGCGGGCACAAACTCTTAATCTTCCGAGATGCATATTCCGGCTACAGTCAGATTATGATGGCCGAAGAAGACCAAGAGAAGACGACTTTCATCACTCACCGTGGAACGTACTGCTATAAAGTGATGCCCGTCGGACTCAAGAACGATGGGCAACATGCCAGAGATTGGTGACAGAGATGTTCAAGGAATAACTTGGAAAAACAATGGAAGTCTATATCGACGACATGTTAGTAAAGTTGTCCAGAAAGGAGGATCACCTCGACCATCTGAAGGAGGCCTTCGAAATATTAAGAAGATACGGGATGAAACTGAACCCGGAAAAATGCGCCTTCGGCGTAGCCTCGAGAAAATTCTTGGGATTCCTCATATCTTAGAGGGGTATCAAAGTCAACCCAAATCAGATCAAAGCAATAGACGCGATCCCGGAAATACTGAGCAGCAAAAAACAGGTACAAAAGTTCACATGTCGGATAGCAGCCCTCTCCAGGTTCATCTCGCGATCCTCCGACATGTGCCATAAATTCTTCAGCGTGTTGAGGAAAGGTTAGGAACTCCATTAGAACGAGGAATGCGTCAAAGCCCTAAAATTTATGAAGGCATACCTATCTTCGCCGCCCCTACTATCCCAAGCAAGCCAGGGGAACCACTCATGGTGTATCTGGCCGTATTTGAGGTCATCGTTAGCGATGTCCTAGTGCGCGAGAATAAAGGTACGCAATCTCCTATCTACTATGTTAGCAAAACACTGGTGGGGCCGAAACTCGGTACACTGGTCGTAGCTTCACGAAAGCTGCGACCTTATTTTCAATGCCTCCCCATAATAGTAGTGACGACCTTCCCACTAAGGAGCGTCCTACATAAGCCTGAGCTATCAGGCCGACTCATAAAATGGGCCATAGAGCTCAGCGAGCACGAAATCTGGTACCTTCCAAGAAATTCCATCAAGTCACAAGTCCTAGGTGACTTCATAGCCGACTTCAGTGCAAAAATCCTGCCAAAAGCAGAACTAGAGGCCCGACATGACCTCCCCTCCAAAGACTTATGGGTTCTCCACACTGATGGTTCCGCCAATGTTTCGGGGTCGGGACTGGGACTCGTCTTCGAGGTCCCCACGGGTGAAACAATTTGCCAGTCCATACGATGCCCCGAGATAACTAACAACGAGGCTGATTATGAGGCCGTTATTGTTGGTATGAAGCTAGCCATCAAATATGGATGCCGGCGAGTCCTTCTCCACAGCGACTCAGAACTCATGTTTAACTAGATCGCCCGGGCTTACCAGATCAATGAGCAGAGGTTGCAAAAGTACCAGGCAAAAATCCACAAACTAATAGCGGAGTTTGACAAGTGCCGCTTCGAACCAATTCCAAGAGCACGGAACATCGAAGCGGACGGCCTGGCAAAACTAGCCGCAGCCACCAAAAACATCAACAAGGAAAGTGTGGTCACCCTAATCCACTCAACCATCGATCACACCGAGGTATTCTCATTAAATCTAACCTGGGAGTGGTGCAACCAGTTCGTATCCTATCTATGGGACAGAATGTTGCCGAGCGACAAAAAAGAAGCAAAGAAACTTTGCATGAAAGTCGCCCAACAACGACCTTTACAAGAGAACGTTCGGAGGGCCGTTGGCCAAGTGCCTAGGTTCGCACCAGACAAGGCCAGTACTCGAGGAGGTACATGAGCATCACTACGGTGCCCATACGGGTAACCGCGCCCTCGTACGATGCATCATCCGGGCTGGCTACTACTGGCCCACCATGAAGAAAAAAGCAGCAGAATACGTCCGCCGATGCGAATAATGCTAGAAGTACGCCCCCATGATCCACCAGCCAGGGGATCCCCTACACTCAGTCACCTCTCCATGGCCCTTCATTAAAAGGGGAATGGACATAGTCGGCCTCCTACCCGCAAGACCAGGAAAGGTACGATGTTTACTTGTTTTGACTAACTATTTTTCCAACTGGGTGGAAGTAGGTGCATAAGCATAGATACGTGAACAGGAAGTCATCGCCTTCATATGGAAGAATATTATACGCCACTTTAGCATCCCCAAATAAATCAGCTGCGACAATGGACGACAGTTCGTCGGTCAAAAAGCAATTGAGTTCTTCGAGAAATGGTGCATCAAGCGAATCCTCTCCACGCCATATCACCCCGCCGCCAATGGACAAGCAGAATCCTCCAACAAAACCATGCTAAACATATTCAAGAAAAAGCTCGAAGACGCCAAAGGTCTATGGTCTAAATTGTTGCCAGAAGTGTTGCGGGCGCACAGGACCACACCCAAATCCAGTACAGGAGAAACCCCGTACACATTGGTCTAGGAAAATGACGGGGTCATACCCATAAAAGTAGACGAACCAAGCATGAGATATTCACACACCAGCGGAACGGAAAATGATGCAAACTGGCTCCAGGACCTTGATGAAGTCGAGGAAAGAAGAGAAATGGCCCACATAAGAATGGTGGACCAAAAGCAGCAAGTCGAAAGGTACTACAACAAAAATTCAAATAAGGCTGCTCAAAGTAGGAGATTACGTCCTCAAAGCCAAGACATTGGCCTCCAAAGACCCAAGTGAAGGAAAGTTGGGCACAAACTGGGATGGACCCCACAAAATCACATCAATGGCAAACAAAGGGGCATTTCAGCTGGAAATAGTGGAAGGAAAAACACTTCAGAACAACTGGAATATCGCTCACCTTAAATATTTCCATTTCTAAAAGGCGTCCCCCAAGTTGCACTCTTTGTCCCTCGCCCGAGTTTTGTCCCAATTGGGTTTTCTCGGTGAGGTTTTTAATGAGGCAACGAAGAGGACACTTGGAGATATTTGTAGGATAAGCGTATCACACCTGCCTCTCCAAGCGCTCTCCAGCCAGACCTAATACAGGGACTGCACCAGAGACATCTCCAATATGTAAAAGGCTACAGCCACCTCCAACTTGTAAAAGGCTACGACCATCTTTAATGAATGAAAACTAAGGCCACCTCCAACTTGTAAAAGGCTACGACCATCTCTAATAAAGAAAAAGGCTATGGCCGTCTCCAGTGAAAGAAAAGGCCATGACCATCTCCAAGAAGGAAAAGGCAATGGCCATCTCCAGTGAAGGAAAATGCTACGGCCATCTCCAATGAAGGAAAAGGCTATGGGCGTCTCCAGTGAAGGAAAAGGCTACGGCCGACTCCAGTGAAGGAAAAGGCTACGGCCGTATCCAATGAATGGAAAGACTACGACCATCCCCAATATTACTAAAGCCATTCAATTGTACATGGTTAAGGCCATCGATTTAAAATGGCTAAGGCCATCGCTGCTAACAGTTGACCCAACATCGACTACGGCAGAATGAAGAACTCGACGACAGTTGAAGTTAACCACCCGGCTAAGGCCGTTCAATTCTACATGGCTAAGGCCATCGAATTAAAATGGGTAAGGCCATCGCTGCTAACGGTCGGCCCAACATTGACTACGGCAGAACGAAGGACTCGACGACAACCGAAGTAACCCACCCGGCTAAGGCCGTTCAATTGTATATGGCTAAGGTCATCGATTTTAAAATGGCTATGGCCATCGCTGCAAACAATCGACCCAATGTCGACTACGGCAGAACAAAGGACTCGACGACAGTCGAAGTCAACCACCCGGCTAAGGCCATTCAATTCTACATGGCTAAGGCCATCGATTTAAAATGGCTAAGGCCATCGCTGCTAATAGTCGACCCAACGTCAACTACAGCAGAACGAAGGACTCGACGACAGTCGAAGTCAACCACACAGACAAGGCCATCGATTCGAAATAGCTAAAGCCATCGCCGCAAAAAATTGACCTAACGTCGACTATTGCAAAACAAAGGATTACACGAAGGGTGATTCAAGCTAAAAACTATGATTTACAAACACAACAGAAGTTCCAAGGAACAAAGAATGAATAAAAACGAAAAAAGGTATGTATTGTTATATTCAAAAAGTATATACATGATTGGCCAAAAAAAAGGGGCCATTTACAACAAAAGGGTACAAAAAGCAAAGCCTATACACCCCCATCACCCTGGCCGACACCATAAACACCTGGACCTTCACCGCCCCTTGGCGGGTAATCCCTAGAGATCCAAGAAGCAGACGCCAGGCAGTTAAGATCTTCCGAGGTATACCCTTCCCTAGCCGGCGAATCGGAAAGGTAACCTGTTGCCTCGTGAGCAACCCGAGTCAGGCTCCGCTGCTTATCCACGTCCTCCTCAGACACCAGGCCGGCTGTTAAGAATTCTTCAAGCATGACCAGCCGGGCATCATGGTATACCCAGATGTCGTAAGCTTCCTGGTGCTCGATTTCCTGAGAGGTGGCCCGAGCAAGTTCTTCGACCTCGTCCTCCTTGGCTTTAAGCTCAGCGGTCAAGGCTGCAACTCTGGCTCAAAGCTCAGCAGCCTCCACCGCTACGGTACGACCCAGCTCCAACTCGTCATCCTTCGCTCGAAGGAGAGCCTCCAACTCAGTGTTATGGGCGACCAGAGCCACAAGCTGCTCGTCCGCCCTATCCAATTCAACCAAACGCTTATTCAGCTACTCCTCCAACTGGGTAAAACCCTCGCGGAACAGCCTAAACTCGGGGTCCTACTTATATATGTTGGCTAACGTTTGGTTCGCGTCGCGGACTCGCTTGTACTTCTGCCATAATTTCTTGTGGGCATCCGCCCTCTTCTCCAGGTGTCACCCCTTCTCCACCTCCAAAATGAGAACATGAAAAACATCAAAGGGAGAGTTAGCACACAGAAAAACCACCCCAAATACTTCAAAGGAAAGAAAGTCAAAGTCACCTGCAAGGCGGCACCCGCTACCCTTCTTGACAAGCCCCTATCACTGATTTCTGCCAACGCTTCACCCTCAACGCCTGGAGAGAAAAGGGTCATGTCCGCGGCCGCCTCCTCACAATTCTCCAAAAGGTTGTAGCCGCTAGGGATCACGATACGGCGTGTGGACCTACCAGCTATCATCTCGACACGAGCCATAGAATCCCTTCCTTTGGCCACTCTCTCCAAACGTACACTCGCCCCTGTCGCTGCAGCCGACGAACCATCTTCCCTAGCAGGGGACGGGCCAGCCTCAACATCAGCCCTCCTCCGAGGTGCGGCCCTCCATGAGTGAATCGCGTCAGGCATAAACGATTGGCCCGGCTAGCCAGTGATCAAACTCCTCCTCCTGCTTGTGAGGGACTCCTCGTTTCAGGAGCCGCCTCCATTGGCTGAGAAGACGACTCCAAAGGAAGAGCTCCATTGCCGGACACAGCTTTGGCCCCCGTCTCAGGCATGGCTTCGGGAACCATCAGAACTTCCCCCTCCGTTGTTGTCTCGGCCATCGCATGAGATGCAGCCGCTGGCACAATTTCCTGGTGAGGAGCCGAGAGCGTACTACCTTCAGGCAAGCCCTCCTCATGCACGTACTCCTCCTCGGAGTCTGGATCTGCCCTAGACGGGCCAGCCTTAGTTCTCCGTCTTTTGACCCTATTAGAGACGCCCCTGCCTGCCAAAGAAAAGGTACGTCAAACAAGAAAGCTCCCGAGTTAAGGTAAGGGAATGGGAAAAAAGCAGGGAAAGGAACATTACCAGTCGGGTCATATGTGCTGCAAAACTGAGCCCACGTACGACATTCCTCAACATGCGGAATCATCCTCTCCACCCACGACCTAATGTTGTCCGCACAGGAAAGAGAAGAGGAGTCCCTAGGCATACAGGCCGCCACTGCAAATGACAGACAAAAGAACCGTGAGAAGATAAACCGCAGCAGCAAAAAGCACCGAACAAGATACGAGGGAATACTTACAATCTGGGTTCCACACCTCTGGGAACCCTTCGGAGTTGGCCACTAGGTGCTTCGTCTGGACATAGAAAAACTTCTTCCAGTAGCCACGGTTGGCCTTATCATCAGACTTCACGATGAAGCTTTTCTTGCCACGGCGCGTCAAATGCAACATCGAACCAGCTCACGTTGAACATCTGCAGAAAGTGGTATATTATAACCGCACATCCGTCTCTCTCCGCGTGAGTAGTGAGTATTCTGCATACTTTCAGTGTATATGGAATAGTTGAGTCGGACACACCATGAAGAAGCGAAAAAGTTCCTCCGCCAAAGGGTTGAGCGGGAAATTGTAGCCAATCCGAAATGCGTACTCATAGAAGGTGCAGAATCTGGTCCTGTGTACGTTGGCGTAATCTACCCCAGCAGGCGCTATGTCAACATGGGCTGGAAACCCATACGTCATCCTAAGAGTCTCCATGCGGGAAGGCGTCAATTCGCTACATTCCCTGGGTGGAGATGAACCCTTGTTTTTAAAATCGCCCCCTTGCTCATGTTCTTTGAAAGAACATTCGCCTTCGATAGAGGAACTAGAACCTCTTCTGCCACCTCTGCCTCACTGTCGGAAGTAGGTGAAACCCTAGTAGGAGCATAATTTTTGGGCCTATTTCTACCTTGAGATCGTTTTACCATGGTTAAAGCTTACTAAAAATAATGTTTCAAGTAGATGCAAAGCTTGATGCGTGGAAGCGACGGTTCTCGAAGAGAGCAGAAATCCCCAGGAAATAGAACGAGAAAAAGAGAGAAATGCCCTTCAATGCTTCAAAACGATGAACCATTTTTAAATCGTTCCGCTGTTTATAGGAGTAGGATGCACGAAAATCGAAGCGGCATCATTCAAAAGCCGGCGCGGGAAACCCAAAAGCCATGTCAGGATTTGAACCGCCACGGGAGTAAAAGTAATGATGATGCACGTGATTGGTGACGTCACCCCAAAGAGGAAGTCAAGCGTCAACGACCCTGTACCGTCACACAAGATAACATATCCGTCCATTGAAGACGCCCCTCGAGGATGCCTCCAACAGACGGAGGGATTAACTGTATGAGGCAAAAATGATGTTTGTCCCGCTGTCGTCCAAGTGAGTACGCCCCATACATCGAGGCCGCCTTTGGAGCCTTTCCAACCAGGTGAGGACGTCCTGACTGAGGGCGTCCTGATCAATTGAATAGAGGAACGACATCGTTTTGAGCTAATCCTCTATCGTACAAAATCCACCAACCTTTATGCTTTACTTTTGGTGTATTTCGAGAAAGGGTCTCCTAGTATATAAAGGGGACCTTAACCTTGTAATAGGGCAGATCTTATTACTCTGAATATACTAACTCTCTCTCTCTCCCTCTCTCTATTGTCATCAAGTAAACATCTCTATATTCTTTTGTCTCTTTCTAACAATAAGAACTCTTGATTATCTTGTTTATTTCAAGGATCTACCACGATCCTAATATTGTAACCATTTTCTAGGGCTTATTATTCTTTATTAATATCTACCCTTATATCTTTTTGATTATTTTTTAGCTCGTAAAGTGCATAGATCTTTTCGGTAAAACAATAATTTTATACCCAAGATTCGAACCTGAAATAACTAGTTAAGGATAAAAGTGTATTAATCACTCCACCACAATTTTTGGTGGTAAAAAACCTTTGATAATCACATAATTTTCTTTTTGTTGTTATTGTTTCTTGGCTTCTTCACTACTCCCTCCCGTTCACTTTAAATGAACTTTTGGTTGTTTTCATACATGTTAAGAAATTCACTTTTTGCATTAATTAATAATATAATTAATCGTATATAAACCTTAATTTGTTCATTGAAAATATAAAAATTACTTTGGGTTCTTTACTTCAACGACAACTTTAAAAAAAAAAGAAATTAATTCTCTCGTAATATTTGAAAAAATCAAATATTGTGAAAAAAAAGCCCAAAAATCAATTAAAGCTGGCCGAAAAGAGTATCGTTTTTCGTTTTCATAACTTTGTACATGTATTATGATTGAAGGACTGAATTTCCATTCACACATAGGGGTGTTCATTGGGCGGATTGGGCGGCTTTTTACTCTAACGGTTTGGCTTAACGGTTATCGGCTTCTTAATGTATTCATCCGTTAGCCACCCGATAAGATATCGGGCGGATTGGTATCGGGTTAGCTCTTATTGGGCGGTTACTGGGCGGTTTATCGGTTTAATACCTAAGGGCTCAAATATATTCTGTTCGCACACTAGGACATAACTAAAATTTCCTGTGCATGACATTCAAAGGCATCTGACCTTGCCATGGATTTTACAATTGACAATGAAACAAAGAAAAAGAGAAGATAAGATCCATTGTCAGGTTTACAGCAATTGGTCACAAATTTTTCAAGATACAGTGCGCCCATAGCATAGGCAAGAAAGATAAGAGGTTCTTTCCCCACTTCTCCTGCGACGAAAACCAAAGTTGACACAAGTTAACTCTCTCATAATAAAATGAAGATGATAAAGTCTCATAATATATTAGTCTGAGAACTACAACCTTGCTAATAACAGAACCTAGTCAAAGCAAAAGATTCATAGAGGCAATACGAACTGGTCGCAAGTAAGACTGGGTGCTGGTGTTACACTTGCATCAGGTCAGGTAGGGATAACAAAGTGACTGAAAGAACCTCTACCTTTAGAGAACCTACTGTATAGTAATTTGGTATTTGGTATTTTTATTATACACTTATACTTATTCATTTTTAAGGTTTTTAGTTTTTTATATTTAATATATATAATTATATAAATAAAAATAAATTTTATATATATATATATATATATATATATATATATATATATATATATATATATATATATATATATATATATATATATATATATATATATATATATATATATATATATATTCTTAACGGGTTAACGGATTACCCGTTAAGAAAATTGAATAATCCGCCCCCAATCCGATAAGCCGTTAATAAAAAATTTTAATCCGTTCCCCGTCCCTTAAGCCGTTAAGTCGTTACCACTAAGCCATTAAGCTTCGGTTTCGGATCGATTTTCGGTTTCGGATCGGTTTTGAACACCCCTATTCACACATTTTAATTTGAGGTGAATTGAATTATTTGACAATATGTATGGACCTACAAATTAGGAAAATTGTGGGACACATAAATAATATTCTCACTGACAAGTAGGGTCTTAATATGTCTCTATGATAGTAGGGGTACCCATTTCTCTCACAAAAAAATAAAAATAAAATAAAATAAAATAAAATAGAAATAAAATAAAATAAAATAAACACTGCATATTCCTCTACACTTACATGAAATGTTTCTATGATAGTAGGGGTACCCCCTCTCTCACCAAAAAAAATAAAAAAATAGAAATGAAATAAAATAAAATAAACACTGTATATTCCTCTACACTTACTTAAAATGTTTCTATGATAGTAGGGATACCCACTCTCTCACAAAAACAAAAAAATGAAATAAAATAAAATAAACACTGTATAATCCTGTACACTTAAAATGTTTCGGATTTTAGTTTTAAATTTAAAATGTATAATATGAAATAATTTTTCCTTTAATAAGTCTTACACGATACAAATTTGAATTAATCAGTCTGTCTAGCGAGTACTAATTTGGAATGGTTACACAAAAAAAAAAAAATACATTACATTTGTTTTGCAACTTTTTATAATCATGAGGTTTGGAAAGAAAAAAAAAGTTGAAAAAAAGGAATTTCACATCCATTCAGCAGAAAATTTGCAGAAATCATGGAATTGGCACTTTGCATATGTCAATGATAATATCACTTTTATCATTATCAACAGACTTTAATCATTTCATCACAGCTTTTGTAGCATACCCTTTGGAAATTAATTAATTAATTAAATACTATATACATTTTCCATATGCTAATCCAATTTTACATGTTTCCTAAGATATTAAGTATTAGATTAGTGTGTGGATTAATTTTTTATAATTAAATTTTATTGTACTTTAATCAGAAGAGCACCAAATTCGAAGGTATGTCAATTCAATGCGTATATCAATTCATCTTTTCATTTTTAAGAGAGAAAAAGGTAAAATTTATTCATGTACTATCCGAAATTACTTATTTTACCTGTCGTTAAATTATTGGTCTAATATTACTATCACAAATAGATTTAAAAAAATTAATTCTTCCCCTGGCCCCTTATAAAACTCCTAACATAATGGTAATTTTAAATTATAATTGTTATAAAACAATAAAAGAACAAGAGCAATATTGCAGAGAAAGAGAGAGAGAAAATTCTTATTGAATTTTGGGGTTGTTTACAATGGGGTAAGACCCCTCTATTTATAGGAAGAAAAATAAGTTAGCCTCAAAGTAAAACTCTCTACAAGATAGACATTCACTCTAATTAGAATTCTATTCTTAACACTCCCCCTTGAATGTCTACTCAATAAGTAATGTGCCTCATTAAAACCTTAACTAAAACAAAACCCAATGGGAAAAAATTCTAGAAAAGGAAAAAGAGTACACATATTTAGTAATGCGCCTATTGGTTGCCTCGTTAAAAACCTTGCAAGGAAAACCCAGTTGGACAAAACCTTGTAAGGGAAAAAAGAGTGCAACACGCATTAACTCCCCCTGATGGGAGCATCAATTCACATCCTTGAGCCTTCACATTCCAATCTTGTGCGCCATCTTCAAGAGATCGTTGGTATAGATTTGATAAATAAATCAACCATATTGACTTGAATGAATATTCCGCACCTTGAAATTATCATTCGTGATAGATATATAATGTCTTCACAAATATCGTGGAATGGCTCTTCAATATCTCCATAGAGTATCCTCGTTGTCACATTATCTGCTTAAAGTTACAGCAAGATACATATGTGCACAAATTGCACTAAGAAAGTGGTACTTCAAGATCAAGAATTGTATATGCTTCAAGAAACTTAAATCCTTCATAGATTGACATATAAGTTAAGTCATATAAGCCATATAATAGACTTTAGATGCATATCAAGTTTTCATGTCATGTTAGAGAAATAAGATATCGAAAAATGATTGCACATACCATTGACTTTATACTTTTAAGTATTTGAACTACATGTCTTTCATATGGAATCAATTCTACTTGAATTGTATCTCTTCCATTTGGCCAATACTTTTGTGTCTATATTCGATAGACTTAAAATCTTCATCTATACTTAGCGCTATGATAGATGTCGTCGATGAACATGTTATATCAGTTTCAATAAATTTTCATAAAGACATAACATAGAGATCTCTTCATTCATATATTGAGGTACCTAAATCTCTCATGAGATTTTATGAAGTGTTATGTCATGTGATATTCTAGATCACTTGCCATCTTTATTATGATCACTTTGATCATTTGCTCATCTTCTTTATCAAGAAGTTTATTTGAAATCATTTGTCTATACGCTTTAAGCGTACCATCGATTTTGTCCTTCTAAGACTTAATATGAGCATTTGCAATGAGAATATAGTTACTTTCTTGGGGTCAGCAAATGCTTATGGCATGCTTTGCAAGATATTGCAAACGAATTATCTTTTTATGAACTTCAAGTTCATAGTATCTTATTCGAGGATCTAGATATACAAATAATAATTCATTCTACGTAACTTTTTCTCAACTGTTTATAATGTCTCCCCCTCATGTTAGAAAACTAACTTATTTTCTCAACTTTGAGAACCCATCTTTGTGTTTTGTGGTGTTAATCAAAATATACACCGCACATCAATAATATTGAGATGGAATTATTTGGTTCCTGACCCTGAACCACTTGTGAGGGGAGAATATAATATACTCTCGTATACAACGTATATCAAACTGATATATATAACTTTGTTCTCATAAGAAACAGTTTAGCTATTAAGTGGAGGCACTTAATAATTATCTTGCTAAACCCGTTGTACCCGTTGTGATGTAAACTAACTTATCAAGATAAACTATCTTGAATAGAAAATCTAGAAATTATGCTCTAAATTGAATTATTGAGCAAGTTACCTCGCAAAACACCATGTTGCGGGTTAATAATAATCGCACATGTAACCATCTCATAGATGCATCTTATGTGGTATACATGGCAGGTGAATGGGCCCATATTCACCTTTGATATTTCCAGAATTTATGGGATTCAATCCCAACATTAGTTGATTTATTAATTAATGAGAACAAGTAATACAAGAGAATTCGTAAAGATCTTTCTAGTTCTTTAATATTTACTCATGTGAATTCTCTACTATTTTTGCACATAATACTTAAATTGATAAGGCTAAACTGATTATGCCAACTGAATAAATTATCAATATTGATAAGTTCATGTTTTCACCATGACATGTGCATTTCTCAATAAACTCCATGTTTATTATGATATGGGTTTTTATATCAATAAACATCCACTTTATTGTGGTATTCTTTTGTTTGTGTAGTACAAACTGGAAAATAAAGCGGGTAGCTTTTCACATACAGATTATCCCGCTACAAGTTGTAGTAATAGAAGATATCAAATCTTTCCTTTATTTATAGTCTCAATATAATCAATCGCTTTCGCATATACTTTGGAAACTGAACAAGTTTCTTTGAGACTTACTACAACACAATACCTTATTGGTAATCAATTTTGTTTCTCCAACATAGTAATAATTGGCTCTTCTAGAGCTCTCAATTAATTTTGTACTACCACAAATTCATCAACATCCATGTGGTGAATATCTCTTTTAAAGAGAAAGTCATACCATTATGGTCATGGTCAAAATTATATGCAAGATATGTTTCTTGTATTATCGTTGTCCTTTAATAATCATATTTCCAAAATATTTTGGCGTACAATAGGTACGTGACCAATGATCATTCATGCCATAATAATGACATTATTTTCATATATCATCTCAAACCTCCTTCTGGAGGTGATGTGGTATATTTACTACCACTAGCACGTTCATATTCTTCCAAGAATGAATATGTATTCATAAATTAGATGTTATCACACTCACATCTTGAATGGACCATAATCATCTATATGTGCTTTATAAAATCTCATATTGTCAAATTTATGACAAATATTACCTTCACAGAGTGAAGGATTATTTTGAGAATCCTTATTATCTTCATTATCACAATGATGACGATTATAATTTCGTCTATTGCCACGTCCACATCCATTGATACCTTCACGGTAATAATTTTGTCTTCTTCAGACTTATCACATACTGCGATCACATTCTCTTAAGGGAATGAGAATGGAGCAAATTTAATTGGACGGGTTTTCAATTCTTTGCCCACAATCATACATGAATTTAATCATGGCAAGGCATAGAAATTTTACCATTTCACGTGGTTATAATTTCATACAAACTCCATTAGAGTTATAATCAAACTTTGTTGTCTTTGTTTGTATATGAAATCAAATCGTAGAATTTCAAGAATCTGAAAGAGAAAAGTAAATTACTTACCTTAAATCTATAATTTAATCATGAAGGAAATTCATGGAATAATTGACAATCTTTATGCTCAATCCTAAAGCTTCTACTCCATTGGTTAGAGTCTCGTGCTGTTTGTATCAATCCGTAATTTATGCGATTTGAAGCACTAACGAAACTTACGGATACCTGAGAAATAAGACTGTTTTGGGCTCGCCAAATTTTCAAGAGAGTGCATATTAGAATTAGAAAATAAAACGTGAGGAGAA
The DNA here is from genome assembly GCA_034376525.1 of Nicotiana benthamiana. NCBI lineage: Eukaryota > Viridiplantae > Streptophyta > Magnoliopsida > Solanales > Solanaceae > Nicotiana > Nicotiana benthamiana. Next base: position 76,863,954 of record CM067336.1, read on the forward strand.
AAGAAGAAGAAAAAGAGCTAATACTGCAAACTCTGTGCAGTGATGATCTACTCTATTGTATTTTTCCAAGGAATAGTAGACTAAGAAAAATCTGAAAAAAGGAATACTTTACTATCGCCAAAATAAGGTAATTATTAGAAAAAAGTAATTATTCCATTACCATTTACCAAGTATTAGATTTGAACTAGATGGTAAAGAAATATCAACATGTAAAGTTTGTGATGAAAATCAACCAGCTGGTGTTTTCCTGTTGACTTGGGAAAGTGGATTAAATATATACTCACGGAAGGAAAGAAAATTGGTACTTTTATGCATCTTAACTGATGGTGATACTTGAAAGTGGCGAGCTACTCTTCCTGATTAAAAAAAAAGTTGGACAGCCTACTATTTGTATATGCGGCCAGCTAGGCTGATCTTTTGCTTGTACTTTTTCATTCTAAGTATGACTAAATGAAAAAAAATTCTATGCCTTTTGCAAGATACTCAGTTACATTGCGAAAAATTGTACAATGTGTTTCTTCAAGTTCATCAGCTAGGGGTTAATTAGACTTGTAATGCAGATTTTATGTGTTATAGGAGTTATGGACATCCACCATAATCTAATATTTCATAAGATTTATCGTGAATTATTAAATATACATTGTAATAATATGCATACAAAAGGAGAAAGACTGTGTTCATATAATTATAATCCTTATTAACAAAGTAGATAATAATAGCACCATCATTACTGGTTTTTGACTCTTTGTTTATAAAGCCCATGTTAGCCATCAATCTATAATTCCACATAACCAAATAATGACTTTGCTGCCACGATAATTCATCATTAATCATCATTGATTCTTGGCTAAACCATCTAACAAGGCACGTATGCCTAAAATAGAGCAATAATATAAACAAAACAATGCAGTCATTCTTACACATTTTAGTGATTAAACCTACTTGTTCCAACCACTACCTGTCTATGTGCAAATAATTTGAAAGACAAAATATTATCTTTTCTTACCACAAAGACACGACAGTTGCCTTCTACCTTTCATTTAATAATAAGTATTTAACTACTATCAATAGATCTAGTCGCCATTGTTATAATCTTTGTAAAATATTAAATCCACTTTCATGCCATTGCCGACAAAAATAACAACCAGAGACCCTCCTTTTGTTTTCTTTTAGTTCTTTCTAATTAACCACATGGAAAAAGAAAAAAAAAAAGAATTGCCACAGACACAATCCTTTTAAAAAGAACCCTAGTGGCAATATTGTATTCTTTTCCTCCTCAATCAACAAAAGGAGAGGTAACTAAAATTCACATTGAAGACCAACATAAACGCTGTTACTTTTGAGAACGAGAACAAACAGCAATTTCGTTCCCGTCTTTTAAAATCACAAAAGCTCATATTTGCAAAACCAGTACGTCCTCAACGTAACTCAACACCGAGATATATAATCGCACATATATTATCTACGTTATCTACTTAGATGCAAGCAGGATCTAATACCAATTGATGGGAAGCAAATATGAACGGCGGAAGCAAATATGAACAGTGGAAGCAAATAGTCAGGATCACTTTCATGTAATATAGACAACACATAATCATAGATTTTAATCGAACATAAAATCGATACTTATCTCTTGAAGCGTAACCGCAATCGCGTAAAGCCTCCAAGCAAGAAGAATCCGTCCATAATATCATTCTCCAGTTCCACAGTGTTTTCACGGCGTTACCGGTTGGAAGATGTGATTATGGATGTGATCGCCATTTTTTAGAGTTGCTGGCCGATTTCTTTATTTGGAATTGGGGTCTGTTTGCCTTGCACGACGAGCAAAAGAGACGATAGAACCGTCCAAAATTTGTTTGTGACTGCCGTCTCTATTTTTTTGTAGGTTCGTTCCTTAGAAATTTTTTATGGAAATTGCAATTGAAAACTTTATTTGTGTCTTTAAGAAGATGAAGGACAGGGCTCTTTTTTGTGTACTGAAACGGAGATCTCTCTATTAGAACCTAGGGGTTTTCACTTCTTCATGCAGAAGATAGATACCTGGGGGATGAATTCCTCTTTCCGCTGTTGCTTAATCTTCTCAAAGAGCTTCTTGAGACGGTAGAGTCTCGTGCTGATAACGTGTTATAAAATAATAAAAGAACAAGAGCAATATTGCAGAGAAAGAGAGAGAGAGAGAGAGAAAATTCTTATTGAATTTTGGGGTTGTTTACAATGGGGTAAGACCCCTCTATTTATAGGAGGAAAAATAAGTTAGTCTCAAAGTAAAACTCTCTACAAGATAGACATTCACTCTAATTAGAATTCTATTCTTAACAATAATCAAATATTGAAGAATAAATCTGAACTTTTTTGCTTAAAGACTTAATTTGGACTTCATTGGATACATGGAGTCCAATGATGTCACGATAAGGTTGACTAATAACAAGGACAAATATAAGACTATTAGTAAACCAATACTTTTATAAATATGGTGTAGTCTTAACTTATAATCTATTACTTGAGATAAGTGTTAATTCAATTTCATATAATCATATTCATAGTCCCATAACAGACTAAGGAGAAACAACAAGTACCAAAAGATTGCTATGTTTGTACTATACAAGAACAATAAATAGACTAGAACAACCAAATCCCATGTTCTAAACTTTGAACTCACTCTTTTTACTATACTTTTTATAAGACAAAAAGGACTAACGACATGACTCCATTTCAATTCTTCCCACCAATAACATGTGCACTAGTTATGGTATATGTGGCTACTTTTGTCCCTTTTTAATATAGGTAATATTCGAATTAACTTGTGCGCACTTTAACTTTTTTACGAGATATTTACTATTTTCCATCCGCACAAATATCTGATAACGTGGACAAATCAAAAGAAATTACTTACTATCGGTTATTTTTTCTCTGATTTGGAATCTGACCTTTTATTACATTAACCGACTTTATTGACAGATAGGTCATGCCCTTAAATATTATTTTACCTATTTCTCTTCAAGAAAATTCCTACCAGATCTCCCCCTCCGTACAATAATAATAATAACAATTCAGTATATTTTACAACATAAGATCTAAAAAAATAATATATATGCAAATCTTACCATTAAATTATAGGATAGAGAAATTATTTTCTATAGAACCTCAGCTTAAAATCCCACCTTCACCTCACTAAAATAGAAAAGGAGAAAATCACAAACAAAAAATTAAAAATCTTTCTCATAAAGCAAATGTGATTTGACCGGGGGATCTAATATTGATTGAGATTGGGCTCTCTTTATTTAGACATGAATCATGACTCTTGTCTCATGAACTGTCTACTATCTAGCAAACCTAGCTAGGGTCCCCACCCCTAAAAAACCCAAAAGGTGAAGAACAAAAAATCCATGTTATAAATAATTTGTAAATTGGATAATATATTAAATATTATATTAGATGCTAGATTGGATGCTCATATTGTAAATATCTTAAAGATGAAATCTCATATTTTATGTTCATTATCTTTACATTTTATGTCTATAAAAGGCTATGTAATTGCAATGAAAATGTATATCAATGTGAAAGAAGAAAACTCTTCTTCCCTCTTTCTATTTACATTTTACTGCATTGCTTTTATGTTATTACACGGTATCAGCACATCACAAAGCTCTAATTTTATTCTTAACTACAGCTAAGGTGAGCCATATTTTATTAAGTGTATATATTATCTAGTCACTACAACTAATAAAACATTCAATTCTATTAACACATATATATCAATAATATAAAGTGAACTGAAACAATATGTAGTTTCTACTTTATGGCATGAATAAAATGAAATAGTAGATTGCTAAAATGATATAACTTTATTTTCATTTCTTTTACCTTAATCGTTTTGTTTCATTAATTGTTTATTCTTATAATTATTTTTTAACTTATTCATCTTTTATGTTAGTTTTTACTATGTCAAATTTATCAAAACTTGAATTTGTGGCACTTGACATCACCGGGAAGAACTATTTATCATGAGTCCTTGATGCTGAAATTCACCTTGACGCTAAAGGTCTTGGAAATACGATTATACAAGGAAATGAAGCATCAAATCAGGATAAAGCGACCATGATTTTTCTTCGCCATCATCTACATGAAGGGTTAAAAGCTGAATATTTAACCGTAAGATCCACTTGAATTATGGATCAATTTGAAGGATCAGTATGACCACCTAAAACTCACGGTATTACCGAAAGATCGGTATGAGTGGATACATTTAAGGTTGCAAGACTTTAAAATCGTAAGTGAGTATAATTCTGCTATTTTTAAAGTAAGTTCTCTATTAGAATTATGTGGAGATACTATAACAGATGATAACTTATTGGAACAAACATTTTCTACTTTTCACGATTCAAATGTGGTGCTACAATAACAATGCTGTAAAAAAGGTTTTAAGAAATATTCTGAGTTAATCACATGTCTACTTGTGGCAGAGCAGAATAATATTTTATTAATAAAAAATCATGAAGCCCGTCTCACTGGGTCAGCTCCATTTCCGGAAGTGAATGCTGTAGCAACACATAATAAGCTTGAAAGAAAATAAAATAATTACCGTGGTCGTGGACATGGTCGTAAACGTGGACGTGCAGGGGCTAAACAATTATCGTCATTATGGTGGAAATAAATGGAGAACAATAAGAGTTCTCAAATTAATAATTCAAAAGGTAAAACTAGTATGTGTCACCGATGTGGTATGAGAGGTCATTGGGCACGTATTTGTCGTACGCCAGAACATTTTATCAAACTTTATCAAGCCTCCCTCAATAAAAGGGAAAATAATGTGGAGGCACACTTAACCTTTCAAAATAATGATGATGAAGCAGGTCCCTCAAACAAATATGATTCTAAGGCAGATCCTGCATATAAAGATGATAATTTTGAAGGCTTAACAAATATTACTCATTTAGAAGCTGGAGACTTCTTTGAGGATATTGATTGAAGAACTAATCATCTTACTGGGGAATGAAGCTGTAAAAGTTGTTATTTTTATGTTTACAACTAGTTATTTTTCTTGAGTGTATTTTTATAATGCATCATGTGTTACTAGTTTTTGATTACTAATGTATTTCTTAATATGTTGTTTTTCTGCTTGTCTTTCATATTTCTTATGATGTATTATTTGTTTTTTATGAAGAATATGAAAATTTCCTGGTCTTCAATTGGATTCAAGATTAATATAGATGATATATGTCTTCTGGATAGTGCTACAACACATACTATTTTAAAAGATAAGAGATATTTATCTTATTTGATAATGAAAAAAGCAAATGTTAATACAATATCCGGTAGTACAAGATTAATTGAAGGTTCCAAAAGAGCCAATTTATTACTACCAGGAGGAACAAATTTAGCTATTGATGAAGCACTATATTGTTGTAAATCTCAAAGAAACTTATTAAGTTTCAAAGATATTCGCAATAATGGCTATCATATTGAGACTACAAATGATGAAAAGATTGAATATCTTTATTTTATTACAATAATGTCCGGTAAGAAATATGTGCTTGAAATGTTACCCTTTCTTTCCTCCGGCTTATACTACACAAGTATTAGCAGGATTGAAACGCATGCCGTAGTAAAGAAGAAGTTTACCAATCAAGATAATTTTAGTATTTGGCATGACCGGTTGGGCCATCCTGGTTCTAATATGATGCGTAAAATAATTGAGAATTCACGTAGACATGCAATGAAGAATTAGAAGATTCTTCAATTTAAGGAATTCTCTTGTGCTGCATGTTCTCAAGGAAAATTAATTATTAGACCATCAACTATTAAAGTTATGATGGAATCTCCTGCATTTCTGGAACGTATACATGGTGATATATGTGGGCACATTCACCCTTCATGTCGACCATTCAAATATTATATGATTTTGATAGATGCATCTACAAGATGGTCACATGTGTGCTTACTATCAACTTGCAATATGGCATTTGCGAGATTGTTGGCTCAAATAATAAAGCTAAGAGCATAATTTCTAGATTATGCAATTAAGACTATTCGTCATGATAATGCTGGTGATTTTACATCCCAAGCCTTTACTGATTATTGTATTTCAACTGGGATAACAATTGAGCATCCGGTTGCTCATGTTCATACACAAAATGGTCTAGCAGAATCATTGATCAAACGCCTCCAATTAATTTCTAGACCAATGCTTATGAGACCAAAACTTCCCATTTCAGTATGGGGTGATGCTATTTTGCACGCAACATCACTTGTGCGGATAAGGCCCACAATTTATCATAAAGTCTCCCCTTGAGCCGATGACTGGAGATTTATCTACGGCAAGATTTTCTGATTGCCATTTTGATGAATCAGTATATCCAACATTAGGGGGATAAAATAAGCAGCTGAAAAAGAATATAGATTGGAATGCATTATCACTGTCTCATTTAGATCCTCGAACAAATCAATGTGAACAAGAGGTTCAAAAGATTATTCATTTGCAAATTATTGCAAATCAATTGCCAGATGCATTTACTGACCTACCAAGGGTGACCAAGTCACATATTCCAGCTGTTAATGCTCCAATTCGAGTTGATACCCCGCAGGACAATTAATTAAAGCAAATGAGTCTAAGCCACGCTTGAAACGTGGTAGACCAATCGGTTCTAAAGATAAAAATTCCCGAAGAAGAAAAGGAGCAAATGATCAAAGTGATCATAACACAGAGGCAGTGGATCAAGAAGATCCCCAAGACGTAACAAATGATAAGACCTTAGGGGAGGTCCAGGTACTTGAAAATAATGAGAATGAAAATATAACAATAAGTTACGTCTCAACCAAAAAAATATGGAATCGAAATAATATTGTTATCGATAACATTTTTGCTTATAATGTTGTTGTTGAAATAATGTAACAAGATGAAAGCTTGAACCAAAATCTATTGATGAATGTAGACAGAGAAATGATTGGCTAAAATGGAAAGACATTATCCAGGCAGAGTTAACTTCACTTGGAAAACGTGAAGTCTTTGGACCCATAGTTTGAACACCTGAAGGCATAAAGCCAATAAGGTATAATGGGTTTTTGTGCGAAAACGAAATGATAAAAATGAAGTCGTTAGATATAAAGCGCGACTTGTGGCGCAAGGGTTTTCGCAAAGGCCTGTCATTGATTATATGGAGACATATTCTCCTGTAGTGGATGCTATCACCTTCAGGTATCTCATAAATATGGCAGTACAAGAAAAACTTGATATGCGTCTAATGGATATTGTTACAGCCTATTTGTATGGGTCATTAGACAACGAAATTTTGATGAAAGTACCTCATAGATTTAAAGTACCAGAAGCATATAAAAGTTTTCGAGAAACTTGTTCAATAAAGCTTTAGAAATCTTTATACGGATTGAAACAATCAGGTCGTATGTGGTACAATCGCCTGAGTGAATACCTATTTAAAGAAGGGTACAAGAATGATCCACTTTGTCCTTGTGTCTTTATAAAAAGGTCTGGATCTAAATTTGTTATAATCACTATGTACGTTGATGATTTAACTATCATTGGAACTCCTGGGGAGCTTCCAAAAACAGTAGACTATTTGAAGAAAGAATTTGAAATGAAAAATCTTGGAGAGACAAAATTTTGTCTTGGTCTACAAATTGAGTATATGAAAGATGGAATATTTGTCCATCAATCAACAGACAGCAAAAGGATTTTAAAGCAATTCTATATGGATAAAACACATCCGTTGAGTACCCCGATGGTTGTGAGATCACTTGATATAAAGAAAGATCCATTCCGACCTCATGAAAATGATGAAGAGCTTCTTGGTGCCGAAGTACTATATCTAAGTGAAATTGGGGCATTAATGTATCTTGCCAATAATTCCCGACCAGATATAGCTTTCTCGGTATGCTTATTGGCAAGATTTAGTTCTTCGCCAACACAAAGACACTGGAATGGTATTAAACATATATTTAGATACCTCCATGGGACCATTGATATGGGTTTATTTTATTCAAATGAATCCAAGCCATCATTGATTGGTTGTGCAGATGCAGGATATTTGTCTGATACACACAAAGGTCGATCTCAGATAGGCTATTTATTTACAAGTGGAGGTACAACAATATCATGGCGTTCAACAAAAAAAACTATGGTTGCTACTTCTTCAAATCATGCAGAGATAATAGTCATTCACGAAACAAGTCGAGAATGCGTTTGGTTGAGATCAATAACTCAACACATTCAACAAATATGTGGTCTTTCTTCGAAAGAGAATATTCCAACGATATTATATGAAGACAATGCTGCATGCATAGCTCAATTAAAAGGAGGATATATCAAAGGAGATAGAACAAACACATTTCACCAAAATTCTTTTTCACTTATGATCTTCAGAAGAATGGTGAAATAGATGTACAACAAGTTCGTTCAAGTGATAATTTAGCTTATCTGTTCACTAAGGCATTACCATCCTCAACATTTGAAAAACTGATATATAAAATTGGAATGCGTCGTCTCTAAGACATTAAGTGATTTTTCATCAGGGGGAGTAACTACACGCTGCACTCTTTTCCTTAACCAAGCTTTTGTCCCACTAGGTTTTTCTGGTAAGGTTTTTAATGAGGCATCAAGCAATGCATATTATAAATAACTATGTACATGCCAATTTCTTTGTAGGTTCTCAACGAGGCACATTATCTTACATGGACATCCAAGGGGGAGTGTTATGAATAATTTGTACATTGGATACTACATTGGATGCTACATTGGATGCCTATATTGTGAATATCCTAAAGATTAAATCTTCTATTTTATGTTCATCATCTTTACTTTTTGTGCCTATAAAAGTCCATGTAATTGCAATGAAAATGTACACCAAAGTGAAAGAAGAAAACTCTTCTCCCTCTCTTTATCTCTTCTTATTTATATTTTATTGCATTGCTTTTATTTTATTACAATCCCCTCTTTTTTCTCTATGTTCTATTTTGTTTTCTACTTTTTTCCATTAAAACTTTTTTTTTTGGGAGGGAGGGGTCAATTTTTCTAACTATCATAGAATGACATAGTTGAAAACTTGAAATTTCCCACAAATTAAATGCTTTTTCCTTTTTATAAGTGAATTGGTAAAGTTTACATTTGAATGCATAGCTAAGTTTTTGATTTGCTAAGCTTATTCTCTAATATAAGCCATTAAATTTTTGTGTGGGTTGTGAGGTTGTTTACTCAAGGAACTTTAGAGTCTAGCATCATTTATTTCCAAATAGAGAAGAATATCCTAGATTTTTTTTGTTTTGTTTTTATTGCTATATATGTACTAGTAAATGGATTCACCAAATTAACAAAAAAGGAAAAAAGAAAAACGAAAGGGTTGTCACACAAATAGCCGGTCAAATTTATTATTAATTTTTTCAGTCGCTATACATATATTATATGATTATATATATATTATACATGAATTATATATATTTTACGCATTTACCGGCTATTTTTAATTTAAGAAATTAGGTGGACGGATTTTTGGGTTAACTCTTCAAAAATGAAAAGCATCAATTTTAAATAGGGATTTTTATATTCCTGTGCCACATAGGAAACCGTTTTACCCTCAATGTTTAAGGTTTGACTTAATTATATTTAGTATACCAAATCACCAATTCTATACCATAATTAATTAAGGGTATACTTAATGAGATGTTGTTTACTCCTTAATTAAATGATTTCCGTTGAATTCTATTATCTCCACTCATCTCATGTTTATCTCTCCTAATCCCTCAGCGTACCCACGTTTTACCATACCCACATTCTTTTTACAGGTTTTCATCATTGACAGCCATTCAAAAGTTTGAAAGCTTTGAATTCGAATTTTGGTTTTAAAAATTTATTATTTGTTTTGATTGGGCATTGTTGTAAATAATTGAGAATATTTTGGAGTTTATATCTCAATTTTGAGGGGTTCTGGTGAAGATTTAGACTTGGTTTCGGCTGAATTTCAGATTGAAACTCGAAGAAGGAGAAAAAGGAGAAGACATATTTGCAGAAATTGTAGATTATTTTCTACAGAAGTTTTAGTCGTTTTTTATTTGTGAAAACAGAAAACAAAGCATCTACAATTAGAATACAAATAATCTACAAAATATCTACAAAGTGAGTATATTAAATTTTAATATCCCAATTCCCATTCGATTGTAGTATAATTGTAATTTTTGACATAATTGCATTTTTTCAGAAGTTTTGTAGAAGTTTTAGCTATTTTTTATTTGTGAAAATAGAAAATAAGCTACAACTTCTTCTTCTTCTTCTTCTTCTTCTTCTAGTCTAATCTTTACCAAAACCCCTCAAAATTGAGATATAAACTCCAAACCATATTCCTGATTATTTTCAACAACACCCAATCCAAACAAATATTGATTTTTGGAAACCCAAATTTGAATTCAAAGTTTTCAAGCTTTTTAATGGATGTAAATGGTGGAATTGCTACTTTCTTTTCATTTGCTTTGTATTACTTAAATTTGCGATTGAGAAGTAGAGAGAGATGTAGACAAAATATTGACGAACAGAGCTTCTACAATTTGAATTCAGTTTGTTGAAGTTGTTCGTATTTTTAAATTTTTTTTGAATTGTAGTATAAGAGTAAATTACGCAGATGCGAAATCTCCTTTCCGTTTCAAAACTTGAATTCAATGTATATTCAATCAATCCCAAGATTCTTTCCAGATTTTCCGCGCGTTATTAAGGGAAGATTCTACCCTATTAATTCCTAATAAACGAATGGTACAGAAATTGTAAGAAAATGTGGAATAGGTGAGTAATTTAGATACGATACTCATATTTGGTAATAAAGTTTTATATATGGTATAACAAGGAAAAAATTCCTTTTAAATTTGTGAACATTATTGAAGTATATTGCATCAAAAAAATATTTGGCCTTGTGGCCCATTTAAATACAAGATTAGACTAAAGTTTTGAGCCCAAAACAATGTCTTGGGACGAGAAAGGCCCATCAACAAAAAATTGTTAGCCCATCAACTTTCTATTATACAAAAGATGACACAAATGTACAACTCTTTACACCCAATTGCACTTCTCTATCCATGAAGTGGCTGGTGCTACTGGAAGCAATCCTCCTCCGGCCACACTTTCCATGAAGCCTGCTATGCGGACAAGAGCATCCTGAAGGTCCGAAGAAAACATCACCCCTCCTAGGACATGAGCTGGGCCCAATGGGGTTGGGGGAGCTGGAACCTCCTCATCGAAGTCAATATGAGGCTCCACCTCTGGAAATGCTGCCTAGGGCTAAGCTCTGCCCCTGCCACGGCCTCTGGCACGGCCTCGGCCCCTGCCCCTTGCGAGAGCTGCTGCTGGGGGCTCGCGCTGCTGCACGGAAGAAGAATACGCACGTGTTCTCGCCATCTGCGAAAGAACAGAATAGAACAACAATCAATACTTGAGAAACAGAATCGCATGACAAGAATGAACAAAGTGAAACTTTCCTAACTCAGTATCCTATGGGGATAAATACAGATGTCTCTATACCGATCCCTCAGACTCTACCGGGCTTGTCCGTGAGTTGTGAGACCCAAGTAACCTAGTGTTCTGATACCAACTTGTCATGAACCGGATATACCCACCATCGGGAGTCGTGATGGCGCCTACTGTCAAAGCTAGGCAAGCCAACCTTTATAATAATTTTTACAATTTATATCTAAACATTTAAATACTAGAATAATTAATTGAAGCATGCAGAAGTCTTTCAATAATAATAATAATAAAACAAGATGCGGAAACTGACAACCTGTCTCTACCCAATATCTGGTGTCACTGCTCACGAACAACTAAAGAATACTAAAAATAATAGTCTGAAAGAAAACACAACTGGAGTCTGTTTGATACAAATATAACAAACTAGAAAAGATAGAGGATACTCGGGGCCCGCGAATGCCAGCGAACTACCTCGGAGCCTCTGGACTGAAGGATCACTCCCGGTCTAAAGCTTCGGTTCATAAACTGGGTCCTGACCTGTGCACAAAAGGCACAAAATCGTAGTATCAGCACAACCGACCACATGTGCTGGTAAGTGTCCGGCCTAATTCGGCGAAGTTGTGAGGAGGCTAACCGGACCTACCATAAACAACCTGTATAGATATATACGATAACAAAAAAGGAAAACAAGAATTTAAACAATAAAAATGGAGGGGGACATGTTAGGGAAAATAACAGTTCAATTATAACTTCTACAATTAAGAAACAGAACTGAATATATAACATTTAAATAAGAGAAAACAATTGAATCAACAACTAAGAAAGGGACACGGGATAAGGAACACCGAAAAGATAAGCCAATCAAACAACGTTAGACGGCACCACCCATCGTGCTTTTACTCTCGTCCTCACCCAATCAATAGCACCACTCCGTCTCTTGGAGGAAATCAATAAATACCACTCCATCTTGTGGAGGAAATCAATATGTACCACTCAATCTTGAGGAGGAAATCACCACTCCATCATGTGGAGGAAATCAATAAATACCACTCCATCTTGTGGAGGAAATCAAATGTACCACTCCATCTTGTGCAAGAAATCATCACTCCATCTTGTGGAGGAAATCAATAAATACCACTTCATCTTGTGGAGGAATTCAATATATACCACTCATTCTTGTGGAGAAAATCACCACTCTATCTTGTGGAGGAAATCAATAAATACCACTCCATCTTGTGGAGGAATTCAATATATACCACTCCACCTTGTGGAGGAAATCACCACTCCATCTTGTGGAGGAAATCAATATATACCACTCCATCTTGTGGAGGAAATCACCACTCTATCTTGTGGAGGAAATCAATAATTACCACTCCAACTTGTGGAGGAAATCACCACTGACATCTTGTGGAGGAAATCAATAATTACCACTCCAACTTGTGGAGGAAATCACCGCTCCATCTTGTGGAGGAAATCAATATGTTTCACGGTATCACCCATCGTGCTTTACGCTCATCCTTCCCTAAACAATGATAAAAAATTGGGGAAAACGAGTAAACAACAAGATTAACCATCCCGACAAGGGAGAATAATGCAACAACAAATCCCGGCAAGGGAAAAATTAAACAACAACTCATCTTTAGTTCATTTACTTCTCATCTTTCACTTCATAGCTCTCATAACAAGAATTTATCTCAATTATTCACTTCTTTCGCATTTTTTATAACAAAAAGGACAACACGGTCATGCTTGACTCGGGAGCATAGGTAATCGTCACCATACTTATACAACGACTCCACGTAGCACATAGCAATTAACAACCTAATCATATTCCCTCAAGCCAAAGTTAGATCAAACGCTTACCTTGAAGGCTTCCAACTCAACTCACGCCTCTAGAAAAGCTTTACCCCTCGAATTCACTTCAAAACCGGTCGAATCTAACCACAATTTACTCAAATGTATCAACAAATGCTAGTTAAATCAATTTGGATGCATAAGAATGAAATTCCCAAAGTTTTACTCTTAAATTTCCAAAATGCCCCTGGGCCCACGTGGTCAAAACTCGAGGTTCGTACCAAAACCGGGTTACCCATTTCCCCATGAGCTCGTATCTATAACTAGAATGGAAATCGGACCTCATATGGAGGTCCAAAAGCTCAAATTATAGAAAACTTAAGTTCTACCCAAAACCCCAAATCCCCATTTCTTGAAAATCTTTGATTGAATTAGAAATTATGTTAAGTAGGAAAATTAGGTTAGAAATCACTTACCAATGTTTTGGAGAAGAAAAGTTGTTTAGAAAATCGCCTCTTAAATTTTGGATTTGTGAACAGTGGAAAAATGGCTGAAATTTCGGATTTATAGGCCTTTCTGGGGCTTTGGCGCTGACCGCACAAAAATAGGTTGCGTCCGTGCTGGTTACCTTGGAATCCCTGGCCTCAGACACAGCCACGAGAACCGTGCAGAAATGGTCGCGGTCGCGCACCTCCACGTGGACCGCATAGAAATGACCGCGGCCGCGCGGCACCTCGCGGACCGTATAGGAAAGGATCGCGGCCGCGCAGCTCCATGCGGACCGCACAGAAATGAGGGCGGCCGCGCTGGTGTCTGCAACACCTGACTTGCTTTTCTCTAAGTGTAAACCACCCCGGACCACCTCCAAAACACACCTGAGCACTAGGGGCTCCAAACCAAACATGTACTGACTCGAAAACATTATACGAACTAACTCGTGCGATCAAATCGCCAAAATAGCACCATTTACATAGAATTAAGACTCAAAATCATAATTTCGCTCTTTAAAACTTGAAACTCAAAGTTTCCATTTTCAAGTACGAAACACGTTAAACAACGTATGATTCAGATGAAACTTCACAGATAATGCTTGACAATTATTTATGACTTGTACCGGGCGTCGGAACCAAAATACGATCCCGATACCATTACCTTTTGCCCATTTTTTTTTCTAATTCATTTTACTTAAACATTAACAAGAATCAATTAAACTGAAAAATTGTTTTTCTAGCCTAGGACCTAGGATTCCGATTTCGGGAATACGCCCGGGTCCCAAATTTAATTACAGACCCTCCGGGACCGTCACATAACGGGCCCGGGTCCGTTTACCCAAAATATTGGCCAAAGTCAACCATAGCAAATTAGTATAAAAATCATAGTTTTTAACACGTAATTCAAGTATTTTCACATAAAAAATTTTCGGCTTCGCGCCCGAACTACGCATGAAAATCGAGGCAACCCAATAAAAGGTTTTCAAGGCCTCAGAAACATATGAAAAGGGAGAATTACGGTAATGACTCTCTGGGTCGTCACATCCTCCACCTGTAAAACAATTGTTCATCCTCGAACGGACAAAAGAAGAAAGTACCTGAGTCGGGGAATAGATGGGGATAACGGCTCCGCATATCAGACTCGGACTCCCAGGTCGATGCCTCGGGAGGCTGACCTCTTCTCTGAACACGCACCGAAGGAAAACTTCGCGACCTTAACCGTCGAACCTGCCAGTCTAATATAGCCACCGGCTCCTCCTCATATGAAATATCCTTGTCCAATTGGACAATACTGAAATCTAAGGCGTGGGTGGGATCGCCGTAATACTTCCGAAGCATGGATACATGAAAAATCGGATGCACAGCTGACAAGCTAGGCAGCAACGCAAGCCTATAAGCCACCTTCCCCACACGGTCAAGAATCTCAAATGGGCCAATATACCTAGGGCTAAGCTTGCCCTTCTTCCCAAACCTCATCACGCCCTTCATAGGCGACACACGGAGCAATACTCGCTCACCAACCATGAAAGCAACATCCCTGACCTTACGGTATGCAACACTCTTTTGCCTAGACTGAGTTGACTGAAGTCTATCCTGAATGGTCTTGACCTTATCCAAGGCCTCCTGTACCAAATCTGTACCCAATAATCGAGCCTCTCCCGGCTTAAACCATCCGACTGGGGACTGACACCGCCTACCATACAACGCCTCATATGGAGCCATCTGAATACTGGACTGGTAGCTGTTGTCGTAGGCAAACTCCGCTAATGGCAAGAACTGGTCCCACGAGCCTTCAAAATCAATAACGCAGGCTTGGAGCATATCCTCAAGAATATGAATGGTCCTCTCGGGCTGACCGTCCGTCCGGGGGTGAAATGCTATACTCAAATGGACCTGGGTACCAAACGCATGTTGCACCGCTCTCTAGAAATGCGAAGTAAACTATTGATCCCAATCCGAAATAATAGATATGGGCACCCCATGAAGGCGAACGATCTCCCTAATATAAATCTGTGCATACCTCTCGGATGAATAATTGGTGGCAACTGGGACGAAATGCGCTGGCTTAGTCAGCCTATAAACAATAACCCATATAGTATCAAACTTCTTCCGAGTCATCGGAAGGCCAGTAACAAAATCCATAGTGATCTTCTCCCACTTCCACTCGGGAAGTTCAATCCTCTTAAATAACCCACCAGGCCTCTGATGCTCGCACTTAACCTTCTGACAATTTAGACAACGAGCCACATACGCAACATGTCTTTCTTTATTCTACGCCACCAATAATGTTGTCTCAAATCCTGATACATCTTCGCATCGCCCGGATGAAAAGAATACCGAGAGCTGTGGGCCTCCGCTAAGATCGACTCTCGAATACCATCAACATTGGGCACACAAACTTGCCCCTGCAACCTCAATATGCCATCATCTCCCAAAGTCATCTCCTTGGCACCTCCCCTCTGCACCATGTCTCTCACGACACATAAATGGGGATCATCAAAGTGCCGCTCCCGTATTTGCTTCATCAATGACGAACGAGAAACCGTGCAAGCTAACACTCTGCTGGGCTCAGAAATATCCAATCTCACAAATCTATTGGCCAAGGCCTCAACATCCAAGGAAAGCTGTCTCTGGCTGAACGAAATGTATGCAAGACTACCCATATTGGCATACTTTCTACTCAATGCATCGGCCACCACATTGGCCTTCCCTGGGTGGTATAAAATAGAGACATCATAATTTTTCAAAAACTCCAACCACCTCCGCTTTCTCAAATTCAACTCTTTCTGCTTGAACAAGTGCTGAAGGCTCTTATGATCTGTGTACACCTCACACGTCACACCCTACAAATAATGCCTCCAGATCTTCAAGACATGAACAATAGCTGCCAACTATAAGTCATGAACTGGATAATTCTTCTCGTGGATCTTCAATTGCCTCGAAGCATATGCTATGACCTTGTCGTTCTGCATCAACACTGCACCAAGTCCGATGCGGGAAGCATTACAATATACAGTATAAGGCCCATATCCCGAGGGTAAAACCAATATTCAATGCCGTAGTCAGGGCTGTCTTGAGCTTCTGAAAGCTTGCCTCGTACTCATCTAACCACCTGAATTGGTCACCCTTCTGAGTCAATCCAGTCATCGGGGCTGCGATAGATGAAAATCCCTCCACAAAACGTCTGTAGTAACAAGCTAAACCAAGAAGCTCCGAATATCTGTATCTAAAGCTGGTCGAGGCCAATTCTTGACTGCCTCTATCTTCTTTGGGTCCACCTGAATACCCTCTGCTGATATGACATGACCCAAAAATCTCAACGAAAACTCGCACTTTGAGAACTTGGCGTACAACTGACTATCCTTCAGAGTCTGAAGAACCACTCTAAAGTGTTGCTCATGCTCCTCTTGACTGCGGGAGTATACCAAGATATCATCAATGAATACAATCACAAATAGATCCAAGTAAGGCCTAAACACTCGGTTCATCAACTCCATGAATGCTGCCGGGGTATTGGTCAATCCAAACGACATGACCAGTAACTCATAATGCCCATACCGAGTACGAAAAGCCGTCTTAGGGACATCAAACGCCCTAATCCTCAACTGATGATAACCAGATCTCAACGCTATCTTCGAGAACACCTTAGCACCTTGAAGCTGGTCAAACAAATCGTCAATCCTCGGTTGTGGATACATGTTCTTTATTGTCACCTTTTTCAACTGCCGGCAATCACTGATCCGTCCTTTTTCTTCACAAACAACACTGGCGCACCCCAAGGTGATACATTAGGTCTAGTGAAACCCTTATCAAGAAGTCCTGAAGTTGTTCTTTCAACTCTGACGGGGCCATGCGATATGGCAGAATAGAAATAGGTTGAGTGCCCGGGGCCAAACCAATACAAAAATCAATATACCTATTGGGCGGCATACCCGGCAGGTCTGAAGGAAAAACCTCGGGGAACTCCCGAAAAATAGGAACAGAGTCGATAGATGGAACATCTGCGCTGGAGTCGCGAACATACACCAAATATGCTAAACACCCCTTCTCGACCATACGTCGAGCTTTGATATACGAAATAACACTACGGGTGGCATGACCTGGGGTCTCTCTCTACTCAAGTCGTGGCAAGTCTGGCAAGGCCAAAGTCACGGTCTTGGTGTGACAATCCAAGATAACATGATACAGGGAACACCAGTCCATCCCCAATATAACATCAAATTCCACCATTTTTAAAAGCAATAGGTCGACACGGGTCTCAAGACCCTAAAATACCACTACACAAGAGCGATGCACTCATTGGACCACTATAGAATCACCAATCGGTGTGGATACATATACAGGAATACCCAAAGCCTCACTAGGCATGATCAAATAGGGTGCAAAATATGATGACATCAGATCAAATAATAGTGAGGCACCCCTATCACAGAGCAGAATAGTACATGTAATCACAACATCAGATGTCTCGGCCTCCAGCCTGGCTGGCAATGCATAACAACGGGGCTGGCTCCCATATTCCTGAACTGTTTCTTTGGGATGATCTACTACGGGCTGACCCCTACCCCTAGCTGTCTCTCCCTCCACCTCTATGGTCTCTCCCTCCACCTCTATGATCCCTACCCCCACCTCTAGCTGGCTCGGCGGACTGTCGATTACTTGCTCCCTGAATCGCACGACGAGGACCCTGCTGCTTAGAACTACTCGAGGCTCGAGGGCAATACCTGACAATATGATCTAGGTTACCACAACTATAACATGCCCTCGGCTGCTAAGACTGCTGGCCCTGTTGACCTGTATGTCCTTTCCTGACACTCTGAAGTGGCGGCGCACTTATGGGGGCTGGTGGTGAGCTGAAGAGCTACTGGCTAGAATACTGCTGATGACTACCACTACTTGGGGTACCATGAGAAACCTGAAGTGCCGACTGAAAAGGTCTTGGGGGATGGCCTCTGTCATAGGAACCTCTACCTCCAGATGAGGTACCACTAAACCTGCCAGAATGTCTAGGCCTCTTGTCAGAACCCTGACTACCTACTCGAGCTAGTGCCAACTCCACTCGACGGGCCGCATTGGCCGCTTCCTGAAAATTAATATCACTGCCAACCCCCACTGCCATCTTTAGGCGAGTGGGCTGAATCAATCCGCCAATGAACCTCCGAAACCTCTCCCGATCAGTAGGGAGTATCACTACTGCATGGCGTGCCAAGTCAACAAACCTGGTCTCATACTGTGTAACTGTCATAGAACCCTGATGAAGATGCTCAAACTGTCTGCGAAGTGCCACCCGCTGAGTGACAAGGAGAAACTTCTCTAAAAATAACTCTGCAAACTGATCCCATGTCAAAGGTGGGGACCCTGCTGGTCTAGACAGACAATAACCTTTCCACCAAGTCTTGGCGGAAACGACAAGTCTGAAAGTGCAAAAATCGACCACATTGGTCTCCACTATCCCCATACTCCCGAGGATCTCATGAAAACTGAACAGAAAATCCTGGGGATCCTCCGATGAAGTACCGCTGAAAGTGGTAGTGAAAATCTTGGAGAACCGATCAAGTCTCCACAAAGCATCCGAAGACAAGGCCGACCCATCTCCGGCCCGAGCTGCAATACCTGTCTGAGCTGCCACTGCGGGCTGGACCAAGGGAACCTGAGTCTGGGAGCTACCTGCTCCAGAGTACGTGTAGCAGGAGTCTGGAGACCTCCTACAGCCTGAGAAGTGGGCTGGTGCTACTGGAAGCAATCCTCCTTTGGCCACACTAAGCCTGCTATGCGGACAAGAGCATCCTGAAGGTCCGAAGAAAACATCACCCCTCCTGGGACCTGAGCTGGGCCTACTGGGGCTGGGGGAGCTTGAACCTCCTCATCGAAGTCAATATGAGGCTCCACCTCTAGAACTGCTGCCTGGGGCTGAGCTCTGCCCCTGCCACAACCTCTGGCACGACCTCGGCCCCTGCCCCTCGCTGGAGCCGTTGTTGGGGGCTCGGGCTGCTGCGCGGAAGAAGAATACGCACGTGTTCTCGCCATCTGTGAAAGAACAGAGTAGAACAACAATCAATACTTGAGAAACAGAATAGCACGACAAGAATGAACAAAGTGAAACTTTCCTAACTCAGTATCCTCTGGGGGATAAATACAGATGTCTCTGTACTGATCCCTCAGACTCTACCGGGCTTGTCCATGAGTTGTGAGACCCAAGTAACCTAGTGCTCTGATACCAACTTTTCATGACCCAGATTTACCCACCATCGGGAGTCGTGATGGCACCTAATGTCAAAGCTAGGCAAGCCAACCATTATAATCATTTTAACAATTTATATCTAAAACATTTAAATACTAGAATAATTAATTAAATCATGCATAAGTCTTTTAATAACAATAGTAATAAAACAAGATGCGGAAACTGACAATCTGTCTCTACCCAGTATCTGGTGTCACTGCTCACGAACAATTAAAGAATACTAAAAATAATAGTCTGAAAGAAAATACAACTGGAGTCTGTTTGATACAAATATAACAAACTAGAAACGATAGAGGAGACTCGAGGCCCGCGAACTACCTCGGAGCCTCTAGACTGAAGGATAACTCCCGGTCTAAAGCTGTGGTCCGTAAAATGAGTCCTGACATGTGCACAAAAGGCATAGAAGCGTAGTATCAGCACAACCGACCCCATGTGCCAGTAAGTGTCCGGCCTAACCTCGGCGAGGTAGTGACGAGGCTAACCGGACCTACCATAAACAACCTGTACAGATATATATGATAACAGAAAAGGAAAACAAGAATTTAAACAACAAAAAAGGAGGGGACATACTGGGGGAAATAGCAGTTAAATATTAACTTCTACAATTAAGAGATGAAACTGAATAGATAACATATAAATAAGAGAAAACCAATGAATCAACAACTAAGAAAGGGAAACGGGATAAGGAACACCAAAAAGATAACCCAATCAAACAACGTTGCACGGCACTAGCCATCATGCTTTTACTCTCTTCCTCACCCAATCAATAGCACCACTCCGTCTCGTGGAGGAAATCAATGAATACCACTCCATCTTGTGGAGGAAATCAATATGTACCACTCAATCTTGTGGAGGAAATCACCACTCCATCTTGTGAAGGAAATCAAAAAGTACCACTCCATCTTGTGGAGGAATTCAATATATACCACTCCATCTTGTGGAGGAAATCACCACTTCATCTTGTGGAGGAAATCAATAAATACCACTCCATCTTGTGGAGGAATTCAATATATACCACTCCGTCTTGTGGAGGAAATCACCACTCCATCTTGTGGATGAAATCAATAAATACCAGTCCATCTTGTGGAGGAATTCAATATATACCACTCCATCTTGTGGAGGAAATCACCACTCCATCTTGTGGAGGAAATCAATATATACCACTCCATCTTGTTGAGGAAATCACCACTCCATCTTGTGGAGCAAATCAATAATTACCACTCCAACTTGTGGAGGATATCACCACTCTATCTTGTGGAGGAAATCAATAATTACCATTCCAACATATGGAGGAAATCACCACTCCATCTTGTGGAGGAAATCAATATGTTTCAAGGTATCACCCATCGTGCTTTACGCTCATCCTTCCCCAAATAATGATCAAAAATTGGGGAAAAGGAGTAAACAACAAGATTAACCATCCCGGCAAGGGAGAACAATGCAACAACAAATCTCGGCAAGGGAAAAATTGAACAAGAACTCATCTTTAGTTCATTTACTTCTCATCTTTCACTTCATAGCTCTCATAACAAGAATTTATCTCAATTATTCACTTCTTTCGCATTTTTTTATAACAAAAAGGACGACACGGTCACGCTTGACTCGGGCGCATAGGTAACCGTCACCATACCTATACACCGACTCCACGTAGCACATAGCAATTAACAATCTAATCCTATTCCCTCAAGCCAAAGTTAGATCAAACGCTTACCTCGAAGGCTTCCAACTCAACTCACGCCTCTAGAATAACTTTACCCCTCGAATTCGCTTCAAAATCGGTCAAATCTAACCACAATTTACTCAAATGTATCAACAAATGCTAGTTAAATCCCTTTGGATGCATAAGAATAAAATTTTAAAGTTTTACTCAAAAATTCCAAAAATGCCCCCGAGCCCACGTGGTCAAAACTCGAGGTTCGAACCAAAACCGGGTTACCCATTTCCCCACGAGCCCATATTTATGACTAGAATGGAAATCGGACCTCAAATCGAAGTCCAAAAGCTCAAATTATAGAAAACCTAAGTTCTACCCAAAACCCCAAATTCCCATTATTTGAAAATCTTTGATTGAAGTAAAAATTATGTTAAAAGATGTTGAAGAGTAGGAAAATTAGGTTAGAAATCACTTACCAATCGTTTTGGAGAAGAAAAGTTGTTTAGAAAATCGCCTATCAGGTTTTGGGTTAGTGAACAGTGGAAAAATCGCTGAAATTTCGGATTTATGGGCCTTTTTGGGGCCCTGGCGTGGACCTCACAAAAATGGGTTGCGGCCACGCTGGTTACCCTGGAATCCCTAGCCTCAGACACATCCACGCGGACCGCGCAGAAAAGGTCGCGGCCGCGCAGCTCCACGCGGACCGCATAGAAATGACCGCGGCCTTGCGGCACCACGTGGACCGCATAGGAAAGGATCGCGGCCGCGCAGATTCACGCGGACCGCGCAGCCCAATGCGGACCGCACCGAAATGAGGGCGGCCGTGCTGGTGTCTGCAACACCTGACTTGCTTTTCTCTAAGTGTAAAGCACCCCGGACCACCTCCAAACCGCACCCGAGCCCTCGGGGCTCCAAACCAAACATGTACACTAACTCGAAAACATTATACGAACTTACTCGTGCGTTGCTCCCAAAAGAACACGCAAGTATACGCGGTCGTAAAGTAATAAAGTGACTAAAAGTCTGATGTCGATCCCACGAGGACGTGTGATTAACTATTAACTAAATTAGACTATCCTAATTATCTAAACAAGAATTAAACCTAGAAATATTTGATTCTAAACTAATTAAAATAAAAAGAAAATAAATAATAAATTCTGAACAAAGAAAGAACATATTTTTTATGTTATCAATGTAATGAAACCGATCTAGGGTTATGAGCTATCTAACATTCCTATTGTATTCTTCTATTGAATTGACTAACTAATTTATCTAGTTTATTGGTTGACAGGGTTAATGTTGCTCATAAGAATCTGTCGAGTTCTTACCCGCCTGTTCAAGCTAACCTAACATCTATATGTCTATGGAGTTAGAATCAACAAGAACGCATTTACAATTCCTGTAAATCAACCAAGCAAGGCAATTAGGTATATGTCTATCCTAACCGCGAATTCGTTCCCTGAGGCCCAGGTTCAAGGACTTTCTCTACTCAATCCTATATGCAATCTACAATTCCCACTTTTGAGTTCAAATCTAGATTCGTAGATAGTATTCAATTGGTGATCAAGCAATCAAATAATTAAGCGCAAGATTGAATAAATAAACAAATATGATAAACTAAGAAATCAAAATCAATATCCGAATAACCATCGTCATGAAAGAACCACAACCCTAGAACGTGAAGTTTAGCTCCACATAGACAAAGTAGCAAAACAACAAATCATGCAAAGAAACATAAAATTACTGAGTTTGATGGAAGAAAAGATGAAACTCGGCCTCCACGGCGGCTCTGTGCTCTCCCTAGGTCCAAAATTACTCTCAAAAACATTCTACTATGTATATATACCAAGTAGGGTTGGGCCCAAACAATTATACCTTCTCCAATGTGAAAAAGGACACTTTTTTTGGGTCAAACTAGCGCGGTCGTGCACCTGGGCGCATCTAGGCAACTTTTTATCCCGGGCGCGCTAAAACTAGCGCGGCCGCGCTTGTGTGAATGTTTCGCCCTGCTACGTTCCAAAACTGGAAAAACGTAAAACAGAACAGTTGTATCCCTTTGAGTCAGATTTCCAATCATATATTATGGAGCCAAATTGGAGTTCTGAGCGAAAAGTTATGTCTATTTTACTAGACAGTGCACAATCGGCCCACTTGATGCTTCGTTCGCTCTAACTATCATCCTTGACCCCCAAACACGATTCCGACTTAATTCCTTGAGCTTTTACTTGGATTTAAAAGCTCCAAATCACTTGAATTCATTCCATAGCATCTATATAGCTCAGAATTACTCCTACAAGGCATAAAACACCCAGTTAGTGCATGACACTAGCGATTAAAGCGCAAACTCAATCAAAGTGCAGTAAATTTGAGTGTAATAACCGATTAAAATACAAAATTATAGCCTATCATCAACACCCCACACTTAATCCATTGCTCGTCCTCGAGAAATCAAACTACACTTTATATAGACACAACCTTTTTAAACAATTCTCCTAGCTCATCACACCAAGAATATTTAAAATAGAGTAAGCACAAAAGCGTAACATCTTCACCTCAAGATTTGACTCACATGTACTACGCATTATTCGCAACTCACCCACTTATTCTAACATAGAGGTCACTGAAATTACCTTTCCTTTATGAATCAAGTGTCCTTACACAACAAAAGAGAGTAGTTCCACACAATAAAATTTAAGAACACTTAAGAACTCAAGATAGAAAGAATTCACTTACTCTCAGAAATAACATTCATATGCCACAAAAGATGCACTATAAGCTTGCCCATAGTGTAATACTCCACTAATCGATCTCATTCAGTCTAGGATCAATTAGGACTTTATTTGGCTGTAATGTAGGCTGCGGGACGGGTATGATACATTTAGATATAAGATTAACTACACCTCCCTAAGCACTTTAATACATACACTTTAACATTGAAAACCACACACTTTTGTCAAATCATAACTCCACCCTCACATCAATATATATCAACTCCCCAAATTATTTAAGCACAATTACATCAAGAGTCACCACTGTCGAAGAATATTTTTCAAAGCAATACAACTATTTATTTTCTTTTTCAATTCAAGTGGCTCTTCCTCCTTCAAATTAGTGCACCTTTCTCCTTATTTAATTAGTTCCACTCAAAAGCCAAACCAACCACCCCACGCTTTAACTTTTACAAAGTTCATAGAAATTTAAGCACTCATAAGAGGTGAAAAGGTTCAAATATATGGTTAATTCAAACAAATGGGTAAGGTTTGTACTGTGGTTGTCAAAGAAAAACACGATTACAGGCTCAAAGGGGTTAACTATGATACATAACAATTAGTCGGGTCAAATATTTATATGGATCGATAAAGAAACACCTATATCACTTCCAAGACTGAACAAAACTACTATTTCACTTTGCAAACACACGGGGCAAGTTCTAGACATCAAATGCAATGCACAGAATAATACAAAACCCTACACACACGACATATAACTTACTCAGGATTGGACTCATCAAGATACTCTAGTCAAAGAAGTTAAGCAAAGTTAAGATCATACAATTTAAGATACTTATACAAGAGTCAAAACCTGATCCTAAGCGTCACAACCAAAGTATTCACTATTCTCAAGTCATAACAATTCAAGAGATATTGCTTCAATTCAAAGCACAATACCATGGCTTCTCTCCTAAAAAAAATAAAACTACCTACACGCGGTTCAAATAAAACCCTTGAAAAAGAACCGTGGCACAAAGAAAAATCAAGGGGGAATACCACATTACCTGAGAAAAAAATAAAAAATCTTATTTGATGTTTTCTCTAGACTAACCTCCCTTAAGAAAATTGTCTAAAGGATCCATCATCAGGAAGAGTCTACATATTTTTTGATTTTTTTTTTGTTTTTCCTAAATAAAAAAAATTAGTCAATTAAAATAACACAACTAAAATAGCATAGAAAGTCACTTAGACAATCTCCTCACCTCACACTTAAAATTGTGCAATGTCATCAATGCACACCATAAATAATAAGAGGGTAAAAGAGACTCTCTCGTAGGCCAAAGGCCAAATAATTAGCAGCTCATGGGATACTCAGAGTTCTCCCAGGTATGATTTTTTGTGCGGGTATATCACACTTAGTTTCAACCATCTGCTGGCTTTTTGCACACTTTCAGTGGCTTTTATTCTATGTTCATACTCGTACAACAACAAAAAATGCTAAAAAGATAGAAAAATAAAATAAATAAATAAATAAAAGTAAGTAGTAAAGTTGGGTTGCCTCCCAACAAGCGCCTAATTTAAAGTCGCGGCACGACTTGAACCAATTTTTATCTCCACCTTGAACTTATGAATTATACCCCTAACATGGCATCCAGTCTGTGGCTATGCACCTTTGGTGGGGCTACAAAGATAACCAGGCCAAATAATAAATGTTTAACTCTGCACCTCTCGGCCTTTAGACGAGGAATGTAATTTTTACTTTTTGGCACAACAAATTCAAAAATATAGGCGCTCTCTTCCTCACTCTTTGACCCCTTCATTGGTTCAGATGGCTTGATTACTATCTTACTATCTAAACACAATGTGGAAAAATGATTGGAATGAGGTCTAATGCGCTCTAACTCATGAATTTTACTACTATTTTCATTCTCATACTTACACGAACTCAATTCTCTCAAAGTAATGTTATCTACTCCCTCACATGACTCTAGAACACTCTTCTCAATATTGGCATCCTCAAGAAAAACAGGGTCTAGTGATTGATATTCTCGTTTTAGCTCCTCAATTTGGTCTAGAAGATTTTTTTTAGCTTCACACAACTCATTATTATATTGTTGGGCGTTATACGCATCAACCTTTGCACTCAAATCCGTATCTAAGTTACGTATAGCCAAGCCAAAATTATCAATTTTATGTGCAAGCTCATCTCTCTTCTTAGATCAATCATTTACCACCGTTGTTAGAAGACAACGTCATTCCTCTTATATGCCTAAGTTAGAATATCTTTCCTAATATCAACCCTTACTCCCATATTCAAATTCAGATCTCCAAGAGGTCAGGCCATGACAAGCCCAAAAAGACAGGCTATAAAAGACTTCTGTTAACCAAGTGTCTTCATCAATAACCTTATCTCAGAATATTTCATCCCCAGATGTCATGTTGAGAGAACTAGAAATACAATAAGAGAAAAAGTCAAATCGTTATAAATTACAAATATTTAGAAAAATTAAAAATAAAAAGAAACCTTGTATAGATAAAAGTAAAAGTCTAATTTCTAAAAATAGTTGATTTCTAAGTCCCCGGCAACAACGCCAAAAACTTGTTGCTCCCAAACGCACACGCAAGTATACGCGATCGCCAAGTAATAAAGTGACTAAAAGTCGGATGTCGATCCCACGAGGATTTGTGATTAACTATTACCTAAATTAGACTATCCTAATTATCTAAACAAGAATTAAATATATAAATATTTGATTCTAAACTAATTAAAAAAAAAAGAAAACAAATAATAAATTCTGAACAAAGAAAGAGCAGATTTTTATGTTATCAATGTAATGAAAACGATCTAGGGTAATGGACTATCTAACATTCCTATTGTATTCTTCTATTGAATTGACTAACTAATTTATCTAGTTTATTGGTTGACAGGGTTAATGTTGCTCATAAGAATCTGTCAAGTTCTTACTCGCCTGTTCAAGCTAACCTAATGCCTATATGTCTATGGAGTTAGAATCAACAAGAACGCATTTATAATTCCTGTAAATCAACCAAGCAAGGCAATTAGGTATATATCTATCCTAACCGCGAATTCGTTCCTCGATGCCCAAGTTCAAGAACTTGCTCTACTCAATCCTATATGCAATCTAGAATTCCCACTTTCGATTTCAATTCGAGATTCTTAGATGGTATTCAATTGGTGATCAAGCAATCAAATAATTAAGCGCAAGATTGAATAAATAAACCAATATGATAAACTAAGAAATCAAAATCAATATCCAAATAACCATAGTCATGAAAGAACCACAACCCTAGAACGTGAAGTTTAGCTCCACATAGACATAGTAGAAAAATAACAAATCATACAAAGAAACATAAAATTACTGAGTTTGATGGAAGAAAAGATGAAACCCGGCCTCCACGGCGGCTCTGTGCTCTTCCTAGGTCCAAAATTACTCTAAAAACGTTCTACTATATATATATACACACCAAGTAGGCTTGGGCCCAAACAATTATACCTTCTACAATGTGAAAAGGATACTTTTTCCGGGTCAAACTTGCGCAGTCGCGAACCTGGGCGCGCATCTGGGCAACTTTCTGTCCCGGACGTGCTAAAACTAGCGCCGCCGCGCTAGTGCGCATATTTCACCCTATTCCGTTCCGAATTTGGAAAAATGTAAAACAGAAAAGTTGTAGCCCTTTGAGTCAGATTCCCAACCATATATTATGGAGCCAAATTGGTATTCTGAGCGAAAAGTTATGTCTATTTTACTAGACAGTGCACAATCTGCCCACTGGATGCTTCGATCGCTCTAACTATCATCCGTTGACCCCCAAGCGCGATTCCGACTTAATTTCTTGAGCTTTTACTCAGATTTCAAAGCTCCAAATCATTTGAGTTCATTCTATAACATCTATATAGCTCGAAATCACTCCTACAAGGCATAAAACACCCAGTTAGTGCATGACACTAGCGATTAAAGCACAAACTCAATCAAAATGCAGTAAATTTAAGTGTAATGAGCGACTAAAATACATAATTATAGCCTATCATCATCGTGCGTTCAAATCGCCAACATTGCACTATTTACATAGAATTAAGCCTCAAAATCATAATTTGCTCTTTAACACTTGAAACTCAAAGATTTCATTTTCAAGTACGAAATACGTCAAACGACATCCGATTCAAATAAAACTTCACAGATAGTGCTTAACATTTATTTATGACTTGTACCGGGCTTCGGAACCAAAATACGAGCCCGATACCATTACCTTTTGCTCATTTTTTTCTAATTCATTTTCCTTAAACATTAACAGGAATCAATTAAACTGAAATATTGTTTTTCTCGGGCCTGGGACCTCGGATTCCGATTCCGGGAATACGCCCGGGTCCCAAATTTAATTACGGATCCTCCGAAACTGTCACATCACGAGTCCGGATCCGTTTACCCAAAACGTTGGCCAAAGTCAACCATAACATTATTGGTATCAAAATTCAAAGTTTTTAACACGGTATTCAAATATTTTTACATAAAAAATATCCAACTTCGCGCCCGTATTATGCACGTAAATCGAGGCGACCCAATAAGAGATTTTTAAGATCTCAGAAACACAAAAAAGAAAAAATTATGGTAATAGCCCTCTGGATCTTCACAACAACTGCTAGCCAAAAGTCATAGTAGTTCTGAGTCTGAAGTTCACTTTTCATAAATGAGATTTCAGACCTGAGATCTGATTGCAAAACATTAACAGTAGTAGTTTAAGCTTTCAGATCTGTGGGTCTGAAATTCACCTAGCTTTTTGAGAATGAGAATTTCAAACCCAAAATCATATGGTAAAAAATTAATAGTAATAGGCAAACTTCACACATAGGAGTATATAGTTCACTTTCAAATAAAACGAGAGCAGTCTGGTGCACTAAGTTACTATTATATTCATAGTTCGGAAAAGGATTGGATCACAAAAATTCTACGCAGACTTTTAAAACAAAAACAAAACAAAACAAAACAAAAGAAAGAAGAGAAAATAGTATATATACCCCACTCTTGCCCTTATTTTGGCTAAAGTTCTAGTACTTTTTTAAACGGCAACAGTAAACCCATTATAATCCCACAAGTAGGGGGATTGTAGGTACGTAGACTCAGAGGCGGATGTAGCATATTATTTATGGGTTCAACAGTTCAACTGAAACCATAAATTGTGATGCAGAGTAAAAGTTTGTATGTAAAAATTTATTAAAATTAGAAAAATTGTAGATATGAACCCATAACATTAAAAATATAATAGATTTGAACCCATAAAATTTAAATCCTGTGCGTAGACTTTACCTTTAACCTGTGAAGATAGAGAGGCTGCATCCGACAGACAATTCAAAAAAAGATGAAAAAGAGAACTGTAACAGCAAACAGTGACAATAAATAAGATGATAAGGAAACCGAAGCAAAAGAAATACTAATACTAATGTTTTATCACTATTAATTTAATAACATGTGCTAAGAAAAGCATGTTAAATCCAGAAAAAAAGTAACACTATATGCTCTTTTCATTTTTTATCTGTGGAAACAAATGTTTTATCACTGCACCAAGCTCATCAAAACTCTGGAAGCCCTGAAAATTTCCATCGCCAAAATTTGATATTTGATCATAATTACTGGGACAGTCTGGTGCACAGAGCATCTTGCATTTACGCAGGATTAGGGGTTGATCATAATTACTTGATGCCAGGAAATTAGGAGTAATTTCTTGGATAAATTGATTGCCAAACTCTGCGTTATTCTTGAAACTTGAAAATTTGTCATGCTCCATGTTTGCTTCATAAGGATACATGTTGATATTGGACAAGATTGAACCGTAGCTACTGAGTTCCGTGGAATCAGTATCTTGAATAATATTGTAATTGTTGGGAGAATTCATAGACTCATCATCATCAGTTGGCAAATCTTCACTATCGTTTTCTCTCTTCCTTCGTTTATTGACATTCTTAGCTTTATAAGTGTTTATATAGATCTCGCATAACACATATTTGTCCAACTACACACAGTTCAAGGAAAAAAAACAAATGTAAGACTATCATTCTTCTTTATTTTTGCATGAGAAATACTTCAAAACTAGAATATGCAATTCAACACACGCATACATAATACACACACAAAAAAACTAGAATATGTGTGTGCGTGTTGTGTGCAGACATACTCCTATATTTCAGATATGATATTTAAGAAATATAGTCCCACAAAGTGGGATCTGGGGAGGATAATATGTAGACAAGCCTTACCCTTACCCGAAAGGGCAGAGAGGCTATTCCCAATTGATCCTCGGCTCAGTAAAGTAAAAGCAAAACAAAAACAAATTAGCATTAATTAATCCAGCAGAAATCACATAAATAATTATTTAAACATAAATATATATATATATATATATATATATATATATATATATATATATATATATATATATATATATATATATATATATATTTAAAATGGCATGCAATAATATTAAACAGTAACTACCATCAGTGGGCACAATCCAATACACAGAAATCATCTATGGAGAGCCCTGCCAAACCCCACCCAGCCCCGGTAACGGAGTGCGAAAAATTCTAAATGCTCATATCCTAAAACCCTGATACTAGCCTCCAGACTTTCATATCAAGGGCAACATACTAAAAATATGTATATTTGAGAAAGAAAGAAAGTTTTTTAAATTTATGGCAACATACTAAGAGTATGTTTTTTGGTAGTTATAATAAAATGTCACTACATGCAAAATAGGAAGTTCAAAATTATAGTGTTTTCAAATACAAAAATGTGACTTTTCTGTTTAAACAGAGAAAAAAATAATAGTATCACATAAAATGAAACCGAATCATCATAGCAAATTCATCTTTCTATCACTAAGTGAACTTCATGATCGTTTTAACCCAACTAATATAAATGAGTTTAAGTTATATACCTTGTTTGATAAAAAGAAATTACAATATCAGATCATCCAAATGATATCTGTAGGTAAGAAGACATCAGAAAAGAAATAGTAATCTTAAAAATAAAGCAATATAATGAGACACGCGATATTATATTAGGTGACATGATAATATAAAAATTCTTTACGCAGTATATATTATGCAAATGAATAAATATATTACTAACCTCTTGGTTTTCAGTTGAAGTATTTGCATCAGGTAGGGGACTTTTACGATCAAGACGATATTCATGCATTTTCCATTGAGATTTTACTCCATTTTGTTCATAAAAATCAAGTGTCATTTTATAGCCAACAATTTGGCCATTGTATGTAACCTCTGAATCAACACCTGTAGCTTTCCAATAGCCTTTTTTGTCTATCACTTGCCTATTTGGTTTTCTTCCATTTGTATACCTTCTTTTCCTTGCAGTGAAGAAATACCAACTCTTCCCTTCTTGTTCCCTATCTGTACAAAAGATATGCAAATATAAAAAAATTATTTATAAATGGTTACTATTGCAATAAGAACAATAATATATCCAATATAATCTCACAAATGATTTTTATGGAGAAAACCTTATCTGCCTTAAAAAATAGAGTGATTATTTCCGATAGACACTCGGCAAAAGATTAGGATTAAGTTATATTCGCTAAGTTAGAAATTAAATTTGATATATGTGTGGCAATTCGGTTCACTAAGCTCTCATCAGGGTCTGCGAAAGCAGTGGTAAAGCCAGAATTTTCTCTATGGGGTGTCAAAATATAAATAAATAAGCATATAAAAAATTAAGGAGAGTCAACACATAATATATACATAAAAATAAAATGTTTAACCTATCTAAGTTGTATAATTTTTGAACGAGATGGCGTCAATTGACTCCCCTTGCTAATGGGTGGCTCCGCCACCGCGTAGAAAGGCCGGACCACAAGGGTATGATGTATGAAATCTTACCCTGTATTTCTGTAAGCTGTTTTTACAGCTCTAACCAATGACCTCGTGATCACATGACAGCAACTTTACCAGTTACGCCAAGCCTCCCCTTCTGAAATTTGATATATATAGTACGATTTTTTATTAAGAGTGTTAACTAAATTGATCACCGTTGAAGCTATGTAGCTTACAATAAATATATCATGACTATAAGAAAACATAATATTTTGAGGAATATTATTTTTCGAAATACGCAACACTATATTAATGAACTCTGTCATAAAATCATCACAAGTATTTTAATAAAGTATTATTCAGTAAAAACATTTTACTAGTCCACCTATTTTAATTACCACTAAATTACTTATCCACTATATGTGAAAATTGGACTTGAGCATATCTATCTCTCCTAATTTTATTTCGAGTATTTCTAGCAAAATATCTTTCTTTCCTTATTGGTAATTAACAACCTTTTGAAACTGTGCAACTGTTTAAATTAGTTACTCCTATTCTTTATCATTAAACCCATTAACTACAATAATATTTTAGAAAGTGTTTTTACACGTTTCGATAGTAATCTTGTTTATTATCTCTAACATCTCCATGTAAGGTAAAAGAATATTGCACCAGATAATATAGTTAGGGTTTCGATAGTAATATTTTTTCACATTTTTTATCCTTATAAAAGAAAAGACATTAATTTTTCTAACACCCGAGGGTATGACCAAGCGATCAATGAAGGTGGGAAAAACCCATAATTTTCCGGGTTCAAATTTCAACAGATATTGCACCAGATAGTATAATTAGGGTTTCGATAGTAATGTTTTTCCACATCGTTTTTTACGGTTCTAAAGAAAAGACATTAATTTTTCTAACACCCGAGGGTGTGGTCTGATGATCAATAAAGGTGGAGGATCGAAGAACCATGAGTTCTCGAGGTTCAAATTTCAACATAAGCAAAAACTACCAAGTGATTTCTTCCCATCCGTCCAAGTCGTGGTGGGAAAAGTACGTTATCTAGTACCTTTTCTGGTAGGAGGTAATAGGTACCCAATAAAATAGTCGAGGCTCAGCCCAGAAACCATCGCCACCATAAAGAAAGAATGAAATAATCGAGGTGCCCCACAAACTGATCTAGACACTAAGTACTGAAAGAAAACAAACAAAAGGAAAAACAAGAGAATATGTAAAAATTTCAGAAAAAAGACTTACTGCAAAGTTCTTGAGGATGATGTTGATTGATACATATTTCACGAATTCTATTTCTTGGCAAAGTTTCACAATTGATTTTCTTCTTCAAATAAAACTCAACGAGCTCACCATCTGTTGGTATAAACCTATAACCTTTTGGAATTGTGTCAAGATACTGTTCATCTGATAATATTTGATTATAATTTTCTCTATTAATCTCCATATCAATAATTATGCTCTTAAAACAATGAGAATTATATTAAGGAAGAAGGAAAAAGACTGAGTTGTTATATATACACATGATATATGATTAGCGAATATTTTCCCATGATAAAGGATGTAGTAATATTTGTACATATATATTAATGTAGATTCTACTTGAATTTTTAGTATATGAGTTTTACGTTGTCATAAAGAAAAACAAATAAGAAATAGAAGATAAAAGGATCTTTAGATATTAAAGGCAGAGAAAATAATAATTTTGATGTCACAATATTGGGCGATGTTTTAGGAAAAGAAACCAAGTACAAGATTTAGCCTTTTAGAATTCAAACTGGATTCTTAAAATTTTGGTGGGGTTAGGAAAATGATAAAACATTTAGTATATGTTTTAAAAAATACAGCGAACGTGTTTTTTTTTTTAAAATTTTCATTTTATCTCTTATTTCTTATTCGACTATATACTGTTTATTAAAAAAGAAGATTCCAAGAACCGAAGCTTCAACAATTAGGAAAAGAAAATTTATATATCTTGCATCTACTTAAATTATAGAATATGAGAGGCCTTTTGTTAAGTTGGAAGATTTATTTTATTAATTTATTCAATAAAATTAATATTAATTAACAAGTGAATATAAAAATGATTTTCTCTTTTCTCGCCAATTCCCAATTAATAATCAAAATAATATGAAGAGAAAAATTAAGGACTATAAATAAGATAATGCTAGGTGAAAAATCAAACTATTTGCTAGCTTTCCGTATCTTTAGGCGTGATATACGGTAGAGAATCAGGAATTTGTTTCTCCTAGTCCTATATAAAATTTTAAAAAGTAAAAAGAATTTTTCTGTTAAAATAAATAATTTAAAAATAAAGTATTTTATTTTGGATTAAATCATAAAATGATTCTACATCCCCCACCCCCTCCGAAGTGCTCATCTACTCGATTCAGTGGCTAAAATTATCCCAAAGCTATTTTTTTTCCTATAACGACGAGATTTTATTAAGCAAGAATTTAAAGAAAGTTTTTTTTTTGGTCTGAAATTATATATATATATATATATATATATAAGAGCTATTACAACGTCCTAGAGTAGTACTAGTATATACTTTAGCCATGGTCCTATTGGAATTATCATTATGGCAAGCAATTACATACAAACCACTATTAACACTAATATTGTCACTTACTTGTAGCCAACTAGGTGCTAGACTCGGGTGAGTTTCTTGCAACCCAGTCTTATCAGTCTCAACGTAAGCTTAACAAAATTAGAAACATTATCAAAAGTTGTTGGCCAGCATGCTTTCACAAAATTGTGACCTTCCCTAGCTAGTTGATCTGCCACCATATTTTGATCTCTGTATGCATGTTTGATCACCGGTTTACCTAGCTGATCCAGATAGTACCACAATCCATAATCAAGTTAGAGAAGGCAATATTGTCAAACACAAGTAGTAATAGTAGATTCTTTGCATCCACTTCTACTTCGAGAGGTGTAATATTAAGCTCATAAGCAAGTTTCAATCCTTGTGTTAAAGCGTATAATTCTAATAAAATAGAGGACACATGTGGAGCTGGTCCAGCAAATCCTATGATCCATTCTGCCGTAGAGTTCCTAATGACCCCTCCTATTCCAGCGGAATTAGTAGAAAAAGCACCATCTGTATTGAGCTTATAGACCTAGTTAGCGGGGATACCATTTTGTGTCTTTGTGCCCTTTTTTCTGTACATGTCGTTGGATGGAGAGAGGCAATATATGTGAACTCTGTAACGATGCAGTTCCTAACAAGTTTTTGCAATAATTAAGGGGCATTTGTATCTATACCTGCTTTTTGTACCATATATTAACCTATGTCCGCTTTGCAAAAACAATTGAAAGTGTACCCGTTTTTCGCATAACTGCAGCACATGCGGCTGAAGTAGCAATGACAAGCACACAAAACTTCAGTATTTTAGTAGCCGGGCCTGAAGTTCAGCTCTAGAGCTGAAGTTTTTGTTTTGTAACTCGCGAACTTCAGCTCTAGAATTGAAGTTTTATTTTATAAATTTTTGTTTAGTAATCGGGAAACTTCAGCTCTAGAGCTGAAGTTTGACAGTTATAAAATAAAAACTTCAGCTCTAAAGTTGAAGTTTTATTTTATATATTTTTGTTTAATAATCGAAAATTTTCAACTTTTAAGTTGAAGTTCTGCAGTTATAAAGTAAAAACTTCAGCTCTAGACTTTTCCTATGCTTAATAAGAGAGTTTGCAATGTATAATTGTACACCAGGTGCAAATGCTTGTACAAGCATCACTCTTCCTGATTTCTTGTCATATACTACTGCCACTGGTTTCATAGATAGAATATTGAGTTTTTCGAGGACGATACATGGGAAAACTGAATCATATATTAAATCTTAAATCAAAGGAGCACCTTTGTAGGTGATGGAAACGTTGAAATTGCTTGTTCTAGACACAGAAAAAGGAAAAGGGCGTGGATTCGGGTGGGGTTGGAGCTATGTTATTACATGATTAGAGGTAGATTAGCATGCTATCTTCTCATGGCATCTGGTGGAAATTTGTATACCTTTATTTGACACAGAGATACATTCTTGACAGGAGTGATTTCGCTTGTAGGAATGATAGCAGAAGAGAGAAGGAAAGCAAAAGAACCCGAAGCTAAAATGGAGGTGTAAGGAAGAAAGGAAGCTGAACTATTTTAAAAAGTAGATACAAGTTAAATTTTTTTTAAAAATAGGTACATATTAAATAGGGGCGATCAGATTGAACGCCCCGTGCAATTTCTACGCCAACTTTCTACCTCACACGCAAAGGCCAGATATTTTTGTTTGTTATGTACATCATTTGTAAATTCTCAAGTTAATTAATACTATACGTATAGATAATATACTTAAGTTGATCTCCGGTTTCTGTTGCTGTATTGTGGTTCGGGCCCGGCTTCACGGTCGCAATGTGTGTAACTGACCAACGGTGGTCTTAAGACCACATGGTTCCGGGCTAAATGGGTCGGGCCCACATGCCTAAACATGCTTTTTTCGTTCCGAGCTATTTTTTAACTTTTTTTTTATCTAAGGCACTTTCTTGTAAACTATATATGTATATACTAATATAAATTGCTTATATATAGCTATATAAATATATATAGTATATATAGTATGTATATATCCAAAACATTAACATTGGTCCTCAGGCAGATATCGTAAAGGGGGCGAAAAGAGTCTATTTACCTTTACAATATTTCGGAATGTATCATGGCTCTATCTATTCATTAAAAAAAGGGTGTACTAAATATATATATATATATATATATATATATATATATATATATATATATATATATATATACTATATTAAATTTAAACACAATATAAATTACAAAGAAATAGACAAGGGAATGTCTTATATATTTTATTATTTTGACATTAACAAAAAATGACAATATCTTTCTTAGTCTTCACCCCAAATAAAATG
Organism: Nicotiana benthamiana; assembly: GCA_034376525.1. NCBI lineage: Eukaryota > Viridiplantae > Streptophyta > Magnoliopsida > Solanales > Solanaceae > Nicotiana > Nicotiana benthamiana. The sequence goes on from CM067336.1 coordinate 76,901,075, forward strand.
AACACACACTACAAGAAAAAGCCTTATTAGGGACCAACATTTAGTGAGAAATTTTAAATATGGTCCCTAAAATTTCCACCAAGCTTTCAATACCCAAAATATCCTTTCATTTGTTAATAACACATACTTTTGTTTAATTCCAAAAATTTCTATTGCAAACAATTTGGAAAAATTTCGTCCTATTAGCTTGTGTAACATTGTTTATACAATTATTACCAAAATTATTGCTAATAGAATTAAGCTATACCTTGATAAGAACATTAGTCTATACGAGGCCAGTTTTATTAAAAATAGGAGGGCTAGTGTGTATTTTAGGTTAGCCATACATACCTGGAGTCGAATTCCCCTTTTTAAGTTCCTAATTTCGGTCACCAAGCTATCTAGACACGTCAATATAATTCACAAATTAACACATGCACCTTAGAATCAAAGTTCACAATTATTACCCGGCTTATTTTAGGCTATCAAGCACAGCTCTCTACTTCTACCCAATTTCCTATTAGGAAATATTGTAAATATCTTTTGTGTATCTTTTTATTATTGGTAGAATATTCTCTCATTAATTGTACAATCCTATAGTTGGTAGGTTTTGATTTTCCTTCATTATTGTACAATCCTATAGTTAGTAGGTTTTGATTTCTCTGTACTCTATATATACTTTGGTGAGCAATACAAGAAACTCACTTCTCCAAAACTCTCTACATGGTATCAGAGCGCCAGTGGCTTATCGCCAAACAAACCATAAATACATACTACCCGCCGCCGCCGTAGCTCATCTCATCGGAGCCCGTCGCCGCCGCCGCCGCTGCACTAACCGGAAACCCTCTTTTTCTCGACGTCGTTCAGCGCCTCCTCTCCTTGCCTCGCGCTCATGGCTGCCACGACGTCAACCGCGCCTCTCCAGCCGATTGCCATAAATGCATCGGCTCAAATCCCACTCAAATTGGATTCCACTAATTACCTGGCGTGGAAATTTCAATTTCGAACCCTCCTTATGGGTTACGATCTCCTCGGCTTCTTGGACGGATCGAAGCCATGCCCACCGGCCACTATCGTCGACAACGACGTGACTTCCCCAAATCCAGCATATCCTTACTGGATTCGCCAGGACAACCTTATTCTCAGTGCCATCATCTCGTCGATCACACCGACGATCATCTCCTTCATTGCCGCTGCGGAAACCTCTAAAGAGGCCTGGGACATCCTCGCGCGCACATACGGCACCGCTTCTCGTGGTCGTATCATGGCTCTCAAACAGCAGCTCCACAATCCGGTAAAAGGTTCTAAATCTATTACTGACTTTATGCACGGTATTCGCGTGATTGTGGATGAATTATCTCTCCTGGGTGTTACCGTTGATTCTAAGGATCTTGTCATAAAGGTTCTAAATGGTCTTGATGACCCGTATATGGAACTCTCTCATGCCATCCAAGCCCGTGAGTCTCCCATCTCTTTTGCTGAATTACATGACAAGCTGTTAAGCATGGAGGCTCAGATCACTGCTCGTGTGCCGGCCACCTCCGCCAAATCCGACTCGGCTCCGTCGGCTGCCTTCGTCGCCGGACAGCAGCCAGTCAGTCACCGATTCGGTAGCCGCGGGCGCGGCCGCATCAGCCGCGGGTCAGTCTCTAGTCGCGGTGGTTACTCCAGCAATGGTCAATCTCGCGGGTACAATGGGAGGTGCCAACTCTGCAGTGAATTTGGCCACTCCGCGCACCGCTGCCCATCCTATCCCGTCTCCGGCGCCAACCAGCCCCCTTCCGGTGGACCATTGCCGCGGCCAGCTTATGCTTCACCGCCCTATCCAGCTGCTCACACAGCCCATCACTCTCCGACGATTCCCTCTGCATCCGATTGGATCCTGGACTCTGGTTCCTCTCATCACATAACCTCTGATCTTGCCAACATGTCTCTTCACAGTCCTTACACTAGCTTCGACAATGTGGTTATTGGTAATGGTGAAGGATTGCCAATTACTCATACTGGACAATTTAACAGTCATTCCTCTCTTTTATTACCTGGGGCTCTCTGTGTTCCACATATGCGTAAAAATTTGATCTCTGTTGCCCAATTATGTCGTCACAATAATGCTAACGTTGTTCTTTCTGATACTAATTTTCAGGTGAAGGATCGTCGCACGTGGGCAACGCTCGTTCGCGGTCCACTTAGGGGCAACACCTACTACTGGCCGGCGGCTCCCAGTCTCCCATCTGCCCTCACGACACAAAATCTCTCTGCGTCATTGTGGCATTCTCGGTTTGGTCACCCGTCAGCTAATACCCTGCGTCATTTAGTATCGTCTAGCAGTATAGCGTCCAGTAATGTGTCTGATCTTGCCTGTGTATCTTGCAAACTTCATAAGTGTCATAAGTTACCTTTTTCTGAGTCAAGTCTGTCTTCTACTGCTCCCCTGGAGCTTATTTTCTCTGATGTATGGACCTCTCCGATTTTTTTTAATGAAGGGCTTAAATATTATGTCATCTTTGTTGATCATTTCTCTAAGTATGTTTGGTTTTTCCTTTACGCCGTAAATCTGATGTCTCACAAACCTTCCCCATTTTTAAATCCATTGTAGAGAAATATTTCTCTACTAAAATCATTACTCTGTATACTGACAATGGGGGTGAATTTCTCGCTTTACGCTCTTTTCTTGCCTCTCATGGCATCTCTCATCTTACGTCACCTCCTCATACTCCTCAGCACATTGGCTATGCTGAACGCCGTCACCGTCATATTGTCGATACTGGTCTCACTCTCCTTCATCATGCCTCTATTCCTCTCATTTACTGGCCTTATACCTTTGCTACAGCAGTCTACCTCATTAATCGTCTTCCCAAGACAAATCTCTCGATGCGCTCCTCCTTTGAGTCTCTCTTCCAGAAAAGCCCCAACCTTGCCAAATTACGTATCTTCGGCTGTCAATGCTTCCCTTGGCTTCGGCCCTACACCTCACACAAAATGGAACCCAGATCTCGTGCATGTGTCCTCTTCGGCTACTCTACTACTCAAATCGCCTATCTCTACTTTGATCCCTCAACGTCTAAAATCATTGTCTCGCGTCATGTCACCTTCCATGAAGATGTCTTCCCGTTCTCCAAAATGTCTAACCCCGAGTCTCCCCCTGTACCCATTCTGGTCTCCCTAGAAGTCCTTCCGCTGCCGCCACCAAAACCTGCCATTGCTCCCACCAGCGATCCTTCACCGGACGCACTCCCGGCGCCACCGCCCGCGCCACCAGCGCCCCTTCCGGCACCGCCAGCGGCCCCTGCCGCCGCTACACCCATTATGCCGCCACCTGCATCCTCTTAGGGTGGTCATCATATGCAGACACACAGCAAAAATAACATCTTTATGCCCAACAAGAAGTTTGGTATGTCTGCTGTCACCTCTCCTGCTGTTACTGAACCTAAGACCTTGTCCAGTGCTATGTCTGATGAGCGCTGGCGCGCTGCTATGTCATCAGATTTGATGCTCTGCTACGGAATGGCACTTGGGATCTTGTCCAGCCTAATTCCTCACAGAATGTTGTGGGTTGCAAGTGGGTTTATCGCATCAAACGCACCTGACGGCACTGTGGATAAGTTCAAAGCCCGGCTTGTTGCAAAGGGCTTTCATCAGCGTCCAGGTGTGGATTTCCAGGAGACTTTCAGTCCGGTTATTAAGCCGGTAACTGTGCATTTGGTTCTCAGTATAGTTGTATCCAAGGGCTGGCCTCTTCGTCAAATGGATGTGAACAATGCCTTTCTCCACGGGAGGCTTACAGAGGATGTTTATATGGCACAACCACCGGGTTTTGTTGACAAAGCCTATCCATCTTATGTCTGTAAGTTACAGAAAGCTATTTATGGTCTCAAACAGGCACCTCGGGCATGGTACAGTGCGCTCCGCCAAAGCCTTCTGACCATTGGTTTCGTCAACACTACCTCTGACACTTCGCTCTTCGTCTTTCAGCACTCTAGTATTACGGCCTATTTTTTGGTGTATGTTGATGATCTCATATTGACTGGTAATGATTCTGCTTTCTTGAACCGTGTGATTGACTCTCTTGGGTCTCAGTTTTCTCTTAAAGACATGGGTGATCTAAGCTACTTTCTTGGTGTTGAAGTTCTGCGCAGCTCCAAAGGGTGTTTTCTTTCTCAGCGTAAATATGTTGTTGATCTTTTGACTCGTCATAATATGCTGGAGTCAAATCCTTTTCAGACGCCAACAGCGGTGTCAACTCGCCTTCATCTGGCCGACGGCTCGGCCCCTGCCGACGCATCCGCCTATCGACAGGCCCTTGGGGGCCTCCAGTATCTCTCCTTCACTCGTCCTGATATCTCCTTTGCTGTGAATAAACTCTCACAGTTCATGCATGCTCCTACTGTCACTCATTGGGGTGCAGTTAAGCGCCTATTCCGGTATCTGAATGGGACGCGTGACTTTGGCGTCCGGCTGCGTCCTTCATCTGTTATACCTCTGCATTGTTTCTCTGATGCTGATTAGGGTGGAAACTATGATGACCGCTCCTCAACTGGTGCCTATGTTGTTTTTCTAGGGCCGAATACTATTTCATAGAGCTCCAAAAAGCAGCATTCTGTTGCACGATCATCTACTGAGGCTGAGTATCGTGCCATTGCTTCTGCTGCCGCTGAAGTACGTTGGCTTCATTCCCTGCTGCGCGAGCTTCATGTCCCTCTTCCGGCTGCTCCTGTCACTTACAGTGACAACATTGGCGCCACTTATCTCTGTGCCAACCCTGTGTTTCATTCTCGCATGAAACACATCTCCATTGACTATCACTTTGTTCGTCAATTGGTCCATAATGGGTCTCTTCGTGTTGCTCATGTATCCTCTGCTGATCAGCTTGCTGACGCTCTCACCAAGCACTTATCTCGTCCTCGGCTTCTTCTGCTGATGTCCAAGATTGGTGTGTCCTCCGGCCCTCCATCATGAGAGGGCGTATTAGGAAATATTGTAAATATCTTTTGTGTATCTTTTTATTATTGGTAGAATATTCTCTCATTAATTGTACAATCCTATAGTTGGTAGGTTTTGATTTTCCTTCATTATTGTACAATCCTATAGTTGGTAGGTTTTGATTTCTCTGTACTCTATATATACTTTGGTGAGCAATACAAGAAACTCACTTCTCCAAAACTCTCTACATTCTAAATTATGACAAGTCAAAAATCATCACTTGTTTTAAAAGTCAATTTTTGTGTTTCTAATCCTTGAAAATCTCCTTTAGTCTCATCTTGATTTGCGTGCATAATTCGGGTGTAAATTTGGAACGCTTTTATGTGAAAATTTAAGGAAAATGCTAATTTTCCTGTAAAATTGAATTTAAGTTGACTTCGATCAATATTTTGGGTAAACAGATACGGACCCGTGATTTAACGATTTCGAAGGTTCCGTGAAAAAATATGGGACTTGCGCGTATGCATTGAATTTTGAAGAAAATTATTTAACTAAAATTATAAGAGTTTTTGAAAATTTAAAAAAAACTTGTATTTGATGGTATCGGGCACGTATTCTGGTTTTGGAGCCCGGTACAGGTCTTATATTGTTTTTAAGTTGTGCCTGTAAAATTTGGTAAGAAGCAGAATTCATATAACGTGAATCAGACCCTCGGTTGTGAAATTTGAAACTTAAGAGTTCCTGAGATTTTTCTTTGATTTTGATGCTAAACTCATAGTTCAAGGTATTATTTTGGCAATTTGATCTCACGAATAAGTTCGTATGATATTTTTGGGGTTGTCTTCGTGTTTAATTTGCTACATTTTTATCCTTTGTATGGAGATGTTATTTAGATATATAAGCCACCAAGTAGATATTAAGAACTAGGATCCTATTAAGGTCAATTATAGAGGCCCCTCATTTTCGTATCTTTTCTTCGCAAATGATCTTACTCTCATGGCCAAGGTTAAAAGAAAATCTAATGAATCAATCCTCAAAAGCCTTAACCTATTATGTGACCTTTCAGGACATAAGATAAATTATGACAAGTCAAAAATTATCTTTTCCAAAAATTATCACAAGGACAACAAGAAGGATATTTCTACTTACTTAGGTATCAAGATTAGTGACAACTTTAAGAAATACTTAGATTTTCCAATCCTAAAAACTATTCCAAAGCCTTCTGATTTTTATTTTATCCTTGATAGCATGCGTTCAAGACATTCCAATTGGAAAACATGTTGCATGAATATAGCTGGTAGGGCTACATCAACATCCTCTACTCTAGCCTTTATCCCTAATCAATGTGATGCAATTTACTTTATTACCACAAAAGAGTAATGAAAGAAATTGATAAAATTCAAAGAAATTTTATTTGGGGTACAACAAACCAAAAGAAAAAGCTCCATTTTCTAAACTAGAATACTATTACTACTAATTAAGCCAACGGTAGATTAAGAATAACGAAGGCTAAATCAAAAAATTTAGCACTTTTGACTAGGCTTTCGTGGAGACTACTACTTAATTCTCCCAATCTCTTGTGGTCTCAACTTCTTATTAGTTCTATGCATCTGGTAAAACTAAGTTCAGTCCTTCATTATATGGCGATGCATAATCAAATAGTGGAACTACTGCAATTTGGGAATGTTTTGGATCACTCATGAAAATTCTACACTCAATGTGTGAAATGCCAGATGGATATCAAATATTCATAGCCTTAGAAACACTATAGAGGGGCCTCTAAATTTCTCAGACCTCAATTTGACTATTAAAGACTTGTATACGAACAACAACTAGGACTTCTTGAAGATTTCATTTGTTTACTACCCCCCCCCCCCCAATATTATTGATAACATCAACCTAGTTATTCATCCACTCTCTCCCAAAGGCCTATAACACTCCAGTTTGGGATATTACCAGTAGTGGTGTGTTTACTATAAACTCCTGCTACAAACTCATCAATGGCTTTAGTAATACATAGAAAGATTTTATATGGATTTGGAAACTTCATTCCCCAAACAAAATTAAGTTCCTTTTATCGCTATGTTATCACGATAGGCTCCCTTGTATCTAAACTACCTCGGAATGAACATAGACGTAGTATGTCCAGTATGTAGAGGAGCCAAAGAAACCATTACTCATATATTTTTATATTGTTATACGACACGTAATCTTTGGAACAAGTTAGGTATTGCAGTAGATCATCAAATATCTAATAATAAGAACTGGCTTATTACACTGAGCCGAGGGTCGATTGGAAACAGTCTCTCTGCCCTTTCGGGTAGGGGTAAGGCTCGTCTACATATTTTACCCTTCCCAAACCTTTACTTTGTGGGACTATACTGGATAGTTGTTGTTGTTGTTTAAGAACTGGGTTATTGCAGTTAGAGACATGAGCCCCACGACTACTGTGAAGAAATTATTGAGCTCTATGACTGCTATTAATGATGCAGTGGAATATAAGCTCATGAATGACAGAGAGTAATCCCACTAAGAAAAATTCCATACATATTCAATGGTATAAACCACCTGCTGGATGGTACAAGTTAAATACCGACACTGCCTTCAACGTCAACAAATCATGTTGTGGAATAGGAGGTATAGTAAGGAATTATAAACACTTAAAGCTGGGTGGACTCGACTTGACCAAAATCTTTGAGAAAAAGTGTCCTATATTTATTTTTCAAATTTAAAGGGGGACTTTAGATCAATAGTCAAGTTGTTTTTGTATGACTTATATGTTCTTGCATCAGCGTAGACTAGCTACATCACATTCCCTTGGCAGGGCCGGTCAAAGGGGGAGGCCACTAAGGCCGTTGCTTTAGCCCCCAACTTTTGAGGGTCCCCATTTCATAATAATGGTATATGTGTATATTAATATTTTCTTAAAAAATATTATTTCATCCGCTTTAATTTATGTGAATTTATTTTATTTTCAGTTCGTGCTAAAAAGAAAGACCTTTTTTATAATTTGGAAATAATTTAACTTTATATAATGATTTATAGCCACATAAAATATATGTGCCTTATTTTACACCATAAGTTCAAAAATCTTTTTTTTTCTTAAACTTCGTGCCTAGTCAAATGAGTTCACATAAATTAAAATGGAGGGGGTAAATATTATGGTATAAAAACTCCTAAAAATTATAAAAAGGGAAAAAAACTTTTGGAATAGTGCTTAATTTTTATGTATATTAAAACTAAGGCCTATTATATTATTAAAATTTAACTTTAGGCCATCAAATTTGTTGAGCCGCTCCTGCCCCTTAGGCGGCCTTTTCCCAGACCATCCGTGAATGGGATATTTTGTGCGCTAAACCTTTTTTGTTTTTAAGTTTTCGTTCAAATTTAAAATTACTCTCAGATAGGAATTTCGTCATGAGTCAATGGGACAAAAATGAGATTTTTTTCAAACGGCAGGTACAAGATTCAATAGAAAAAAGATTTAACAAACAATAAGTGTGAAAAAGAATTTTAAAATAAAAATAAAAATTCAGTGCTTAGAGACCAAATTATAATTAGACCTGTCAACCGGTCCGGATTGATCCGGGACCGGACCGGACCGGCCCGGTATAAATCGGGACCGGACCGGCCCGGTTCTTAAGGGGTAGGCTGGGCTGGGTTGGGGGGGGGGGGGGGGGGGACGGGGTTAGAACGGTAAGGATTTTTTGGGTAGGAACCGGACCGGACCGGCCCGATTAAGGTGAGTAGTACCTTGAACCGGTAGGCCCGGACCGGACCAGCCCGGTTCAATCTTAAATTCACCATAATATACAATGAATATACCATAATATACCATAAATATACTATAAATATACCGTGAATATACAGAATATACCGTGAAAAATGAGGATGCAGAATCAAATATTGTGACATTTAGTACCTTCCCCAAGACCCAAAGAGGAACGGGGAGGAACCTTTTCTTTTCTTTAACTACTCCTGCTGCATGGATGAACGAATACACATTCTATCTACGGTTAAATATTCTGCTATGGAGATAAACCATGAGGATGCTGATAATCTTTACCAATCAATATGGTGAGCATTTTTTTCCCTTAGAAATTCGATCCATGCATTAATTTCAAATGCAAAAACATTTATGGTTAACACATCCCCATATCAGCATGCTGCATAAACGTGGGAAGCAATTTCGAGACCTGTGTTTAATAAGGTCTTGATTTTCTCGGGAGCTGGCAGCTTGGAAGTAACAATTTTCTCAAGTCTCAAGTCTCAACAGCATCATCTCTTTTAAGTTTTAAACTTTTCATAAACAATGCAAAATGTAAATTCTGTGTTTCTACTTTCGATGAGGCTAGAGTTCCAAATTAATATTTATACTATACATAATTTCAAAAAAAATTAAACCCGGCCCGCCCCGCCCCGCTACAACCCGTAACCCGTACGGATCAATCCTAACCCGGAACAACCCAGCCCGGTAGCGAACCAGTACTGTTCAGACCGGACTGGCCCGGCCCGAAAACCGGACGGGTCAATTTTTTTGACACGGAACTGGCCCGGTAGGCCCGTTTGACAGGTCTAATTATAATCAAGGGAGCTTATGATCGCACATGCAAGTGAAATGGGCACCGCGCTTGCCGTACCGACCGGCGTACCAAAGGGGACAAGATGGATTTTAGAATTTATTTCTTTTTTCTTTATTCAGTTTTTTTTTTTTGGTAATTAACGCTTTCATTAATCACCAATGAAGTAACATTACAAAACATAGTCTAGCTTTAACTCCGCTGACTATCTCCAATATAACAGTTTAAAACTATATCTAATGTCCTAACTACCTAACAATACTATATTTGAAGTTGTTGTAAGTGGTTTCTAATTCGTGGGGTACCTCTAACATTACAAGTGTATACTATGTTTCTCAAAAGGGATTCATTGCAACGAAATGTCTTGTTGAAGATTCTTGAATTCCTTTCCAGCCAGATAGTATATGCAAACTCAGCGACTACCATTTTGAAGATGACTGCTCGGCATGTTCGACCCTTGGCTTTGCTTACAAGCCACTGCATTTTCTGGTTCCAGGCAGTGATGTGAGGATAAGTCTCCTTCAGCCAGTGCATTGTTTTCTCCCATAATTCAACAGTGACCGGGCAGAATAGTAGCAAATGGTCCCTGGTCTCTGGATGGTTTTGGCATAAGTTACATTGTTGATCGACACTCATTCCTAGCTGTGCAATCTATCTTTTGTTGGTAATATATCTTGTAGAAACAGCCATAGGTTGAAAGTTGCCTTTGGCCTTGAATAGTTTTGGATGATCAAATTCTTCCATGGGACTCTCGGCAGGTCTTGAAGCTGTAAGTGGTATAGCTGTCTAACTGAGCAGCCCTGCTCCTTCCAGTATTGATATCTCTGCAAAACTTCTCTCGATTAGATGATCTTTCTGACCATCCAACTTGCCTGTGCAGGAATTGGCATGGTTTCAATAGGTCTGTTTTTGATGTAGTATACAGTGATCCATCTAATCCACAGTTTGTCCTTTTTATGAGCTAGGTCCCAGCATGTCTTTGCAAAGGCAGCCTTATTCCAGAGCTTGAGATTAGTGAGATTCATCCCTCCTGCTGATTTTGGGGTACACATTCTATCCCATGAGATATGCTTTCCTAGTGATAGAGTTCATCCCAGACCAAATGAAGCTCCTACAAATGGCTTCTATCGTCGTCAGGACATTAACAGGAAATATGAACAGTTGTGCCCAGTAAGCTTGGATACCAAAAATGACAGATTGGACCAGTTGGATTCTCCCAGTATAAGACAGTATCTTGGCAGTCCATGAGGTGATCTTGGCAGTGATCCTTTCCGCCAGAGGTTGCCATTGGAGCAATGTGATTTTCTTGGTGGACAGGGGGACACCTAGGTACTTGAATGGTAGCTCACCTTACTCATAGCCAAGGTGGTCGATAATCTGTTCCTGAATATCCAGTGCAACACCACCAAAGTAAACAGAGCTCTTGTTTAGGTTAGCCTGTAACCCAGATGCTTCAGAGAATTGAGAGAAGCATCTGGATAAGGCTATGACAGAAGTAGTGTCACCTTTGGCAAACAGCAACAAACCATCAGCAAAGCACATGTGAGTAATACCTAATTTTTTACATCTGGGGTGGAATTGATATGCTGGATTTCCCTTTAGTGAGTTGCATGATCTGCTCAAGTACTCCATGATCAGAGCAAATAGGAAGGGGGAAATAGAGTCCCCTTGCCAAAGTCCCCTAGCAGCAGCAAAGGGTTCAACTGCCTCTCCATTGACTAACACAAAGAAGCTCACTGTTGAGATGCATTCCATTATACATTTGGTGAATGTGCTGGGGAAGCCAATCTGTTCCATAACCTGCTGTAAGAATGTCCATTCTACTGAGTCATAGGCTTTCTGTAGGTCGATTTTAATCATGCATATGGGTGACACTTGTTGTCTGGTGTAGCTTTTGACTAGTTCATGTGCCAAAATGATATTGTCAGTTATCTTTCTGCCTGGAATGAACCCTGCCTGGGCTTCACTGATAATGTTTGCCATCACCTTCTGCATCCTATTGGCCAGTATTTTTGAGATCATTTTATAGAGGACAGAGCTTTCTTTATTCAGTTGAAATTAAAGAAATATTAACATTCTAGAAAAATAATTCCACATAATGCAAATCCTACACAAAATCTTAAAATTATCACGTAAATTTTATCCACCAAAATTACAAAAATATTTTCTGTCATATTAAAGCAATTGAATTTTATTTCCTATAATAGTAAAATCACCGACTCACTAATAATAATAATAACCAAATATTACCCACCATAATGACATATATAATCTACACATTAAGTGGTTTTACTATTATAACAGGTAAAGTTTTGTAACGTTACTGTTATAATAAAATTCCAGATATTTTATATGATAATAATAGTTTTTTAACTTTATTATTACAGTAAATAAATAAAAATTTATTTTATGACTTTATTATTATAGTGAATAAATTTTAGTCATAGCCACTCTCCTTCGATAGAAAAAGAAAAAATTAGGAGTTGAAGAACTAGAAAGGTTTACACTGAGTAAAAAGCTCCTCTATCTATGCTCCCGAAACAGAAATACATCTTATGGATGACGTTGCATAGACGCTTGGCGACAGTTGAGAGATTAGCTAAATGGGGAATTCACATTAATCAATCATGCATTTTATGTGGAAGAGACACTGAAGAAACTCACGACCATTTATACTTTGACTGCTTATACTTCAAAACACTGTGGCAAGGTATGTTACAATGTTTGAAGTATCAAAGAACGACAGGCACATGGGAAACAGAAGTCCAATGGTTAACTGCTAATGTTAATAGCAGAAATCCCAGAAAAACCATCCTAGGTGTGGTGTTTGCAGCAGTAGTTTACAACATCTGGATGGAAAGGAACAACACAAGGTTTCAACAATCAAGCAGAGACGCCAAAGATCGAGCAAAGGAGATTACACTTCAAGTGCACTTCACTGGCGTAAAGCTATCTAAATGGTTGCCCATGTTACAGAACATTAACGGCTATCCTTTGTGCGAGTATCCACAATTGTAGCAACTTTTTCTCTCTAATTCTGTTCTAGAGTTCAAAAGAACAGATGATGTGAATTTGCCAAATAATTGAAATAAAAACAAAATTTCTTCTAAAAAAAAAGCCCCTCTATTAGCTTAATTCATATTTCAACTGTTCATTCTTTTTTCGAGGTAATTGTAAATATTAATAAAATAAAACACAGTGCATACCAATGACAAGGAGTTTAAATTTTATGAATTTGTTAGTACACTCTATAGATATTCAATTTTCACCAATTGGTATATAATACTATAAACATTTGCTTCTCTTAATTAACAAGGGAAAAAAGGGAAATGATGCGGTATAGCTACTCTAAAAATAATAATTGAAAAAAATATATTTTTGTGTGTATATATATACAAAAATTATATTAAATTTATACACTTTTCAGCTAATGATATAAATAATTTTTGACGCAGACTAAAGACTAAAAGTAATAATATCCCAAAAAAATATTAGCAGAATGTGAACCATAGTCTATACTATTTGAGATGCTGGTTCACATGCACATCATAAATATCAACCATAACTTAAAAGGGACCCTAACTTATATTTTATACTCCCTTCCTCCATTCTAATTTATGTGACGATATTCGGATTTCGAGAATAAAAGAATTATATTTTGATTGTAATTTTTTGTGGTTTTTAATATTTTAAATTAATAATTATTGTAACTTATAGTACTTTTATGTAAATTTTATTTTAAAAAACTTTAAGATTTTACATTTAAATAAACGATAAAAACTCGAAAAGCAAAAAGTATCATATAAATTTGAGATCGAAATCAATTAATAAAATTCCAAGGGTATTACGCAAACATGATCTATCAATTAATGAAAATAAATGATTAGTGAAAAGTCAGTTTGTACTTGTCTGTACAGATTCATTTCGTTATAAGTCAAAAGGCTTATTAAGATATCATGTGAAGTAGAAGAATAAACAAAAAGGAAGCTTCATTGAAATCTACAATTTTCAACTATTCCAAGTGTCACAGAGGAAATTACGGCAACTAATTAAGACTTTTAGGTAAGCCACGTTCTTGGCTTGTATTTGACTCGTTTGAGAATTTAATAATTTTTTTAATTATTTGGTATCCGAAATCATGGACCACTAATTCAAATTTGCGTTGAGTAAGCTCATTAACAGCTTGTTTGGATAGTTGTTACGTATTGTTCACAATGTATCATATTGTACTGTATTATATTGTACTTTATTATTTGATAAATACAATATTTGGATAGATTGTATTGTTTTTCATCGTTTCATGATATCACACATCATCAATATAAAGAATAAACTTGCAATATTATAAAGAAAAACTATGATACATAGTAAACTTATTATACAAAAAGATAGGGTAGATAATAAAATAAACTATTTAATAATAACGAAGGGTGAGATTGAGAGAAAAATACAAGGTAACGACGCGACCAAACCAAATCGGTCGTTACATTACATAAAGTGACACATTTCGTCGTTATATAACGAAATATTCAACGATACGATACAATAAAATTTAAGTAACAACCAAAACAAACATCATATTTAACGTGACAATACGATACAATACAATGGATAACAACCATCCAAACATGCTATAAGAGGGTAAAATGCTCTTTACTAATAAGTTTTTCATTTCCGAGCGAGAACTAAAAACTTCTAGTTAAGCGAAAGGCCGGAGTAGGGGTATCCATGATTTGGTTTGGATCAATTTTTCCTATAAAAAAACTAAACCAAGTAAGTTGGTTTTTCAAATATTAAAACCAAGCCAAACCAATTAAGTCAATTTTTTATCGATTCGGTTTATGCCGGGTTTTGTTAGTTTTTAAATTTTTTCGGTTATTTGGCGGTTTTTTCTTAAATATGAGACATACACTACCAAACACATATTTCGGCTAGTACATTTTCAATATAACACTATCAAATCAATTGTACTTTGAGAAATCTATTATTTATCAAGATATATTTATGATAATTGAATCAAATAATGAATAACTTAAGGACTTAATTAAAATAAATTATTTTTAACATGAAATGAATTCTTATACCTAGCAAAAGAAAACTACCAATCAAACTAGAATGTAAAGGAAAAGAATTGTAATAAAAGTGCAAACAATTAACATATACCATAAAATTTTAGAAATTTTGTACAAAAATATACCATATATGTATATGGTATATTTTTCGGTTATTTTTTTATTAAAATCAAAATCAAACCAAATTTGTTCGGTTTTTAAATTTCAAAATCAAAACTAAACCAAACCAAAAAGTATCGATTTTTTTTTTGTCGTTTTGGTTTGGTTTTCGGTTTGGTTCGATTTTTTAAATTTTTATGAACACCCCTAGGCAGGAGTAGAGCTAGGGTGTCGGAAGATGGTCCATTCGAATCTTCTTCGTCAAGAAATTACACTGTATATATGAGGCTAAAATTATTTTTTATGCATAAACAGTAGATATTTATCTTCTTAACTTGTTCGTGTGTTTACTTATAAACATCATAGCTCCGCCATTGAAAGAAAGATTTCAATTATCTCACATCTAGTGAACAGGAAGAAGTTTCCAGTTATCTCACTATATCCGTTGGTGGTAAGAATTTAAGTTACATGCATCATATAATATGTAAAAAGATTTCACACTATCCATATAATTTAACTGAATATAATATGTTATTTTTACGTTTCTTAAGTTGTCAAATCAAACTACTATGCTATTGGTTATTGCAGGTCAATAGTAAATCTGATATAGTAAAAAATTACAGTCAAATCTCTCTATAATAATCTTGCTTGTTCAAGATATTTTTTAACTACTATATCCAAGTGCTATTATAAAGAATATGTATTACACACAATATGAAAATTGATTCCAAAGAATACTTGACCATAATAAAGAAGTGTTGTTATAAATAATAATAGCCGTCGTATATATGTTTGAATGTAGTATATTGTAAGTACATAAAAGTTAAGCCCTTTTCTTAATAAAATAATATCAAATTTTAATCAAATAAAGAGGAAAATGAGACAACCCGACACATTTCACGGCTAATTTAGTGGCACTATGTAATGGCTATACGCTTTTTCTTTTTCTTTTTCTTTTTCTTTTTAATCTTATCTTTATTAAACTTTTATGTTCTTTCCTTCATTACTTCTTTAAATATGACATGTTCTTGGTTTTTTCTCTTCATTCTATTTGACACTCACTTCTTTTTTCACCAAGTTTTTGTACTAAAATGGCTTCCCTTTTCTCTCTTTCTTTTGTTCTCATTTTCTGTTTGTACATCAGCTTTGCTTCTGCAGCATCTATCCCATATCTTGATGGTAAGTTCTACTCTTATGTAAATTCTTATTTACTCTCTTGAATGTTATTAAAAGTGAGCAATTCTAGCTGCTATAAAGATGAGTAGTACTTAGAAATGTTATTTTACCCGTGCGCATAGAGTGCTCACCCGAAGGGCAGAAGCTGTGGGAGAGGCTGTAGCGGTTGCGAGTTTTCTTGGGGTTCCGAAAAAAAAAGGATATGTAGAAGTCATTTGGTGGTGTGTACGCGGGGTAGTTAGTTGAACACCTTTTGCCCGGTACATTGTATTGTGTATAGGCAGCCTGATGAATAAGGCATCTCGCATTCACCCCAGACCCGCAAAAGGCCACACCCAAGGGGTGTGATGACTGACCAAGACAGTCTATCCTAATGCAAGCATTAATGGCTGCTTCCACAACTCAAACTCGGGACCTTGATATTACTTTTTATGCATATCAGTTAAATTTTGAACACTCTTAACCAATTTCGTAGCTTTGCCACTGCACTGGAAGAGTAGCAAATAGATGAAGTTGTGGTTGTAGCTAACTTTCAGACCTCAGCCAATAAGATTGCATTTCAGCATTTTTGTTCTGTATGCATGGATTTAAGTAGTTTGTAGGTCTATAAGTCACAGCAGCAAAAGAAATTCTTGAACTATTTGTTTCCTGAAATAACTAATCACTAGAATATTTTGGTGAATGTTATCTCCAATATACTGTTAGCTGAGAGATGATTTTAATCTCTTTCTAATATTTCACAGATCTATTGCAAAATGGAAACTTTGAACAAGGGCCAAAGCCATCAAATATGAAGAAAACAGTGATCATTGG
Organism: Nicotiana benthamiana; assembly: GCA_034376525.1. Classification (NCBI taxonomy): domain Eukaryota; kingdom Viridiplantae; phylum Streptophyta; class Magnoliopsida; order Solanales; family Solanaceae; genus Nicotiana; species Nicotiana benthamiana. Next base: position 76,917,714 of record CM067336.1, read on the forward strand.
CAAATACTCCTTGCCCAAATGGGAAAAAAAGGGTATAGTAGAATGGGTATCTGGTGGGCCCCAGCCGGGCGGCTTCTACTTCCCGATCCCTCGTGGGTCCCACGCGGCTCGGTTAGGGAATGAGGCTTCTATCTCTCAATATGTAAAAGTGAAGCCAAACAAAACATATTCCCTCACATTTGGAGCCACCAGGACTTGTGCTCAAGACGAGGTCCTTACCGTCTCAGCTGCAGGAATGTCGAGTGATCTTCCCATTCAGACACTATATAGTGCTGATGGTGGTGACACTTATGCTTGGGCTTTCAAAGCAAATTCTGATCTTGTTAAGGTCACATTTCACAACCCTGGCATCCAAGAAGATCCAACTTGTGGACCACTTATAGACCATGTCGCAATCAAGGAAATGAGCCCGGCAACATATACTAAAGGTAAGTTTCAACCCTACAAAATATTGGATTATTTGCGCCATATGGCCTTTTATAGGCCATTTTTTTAAATCCCTCCCCTCCTTGGCGTAAATGGAATGGTAAAGTTGTTGTCCTCTAATCAGGAGGTCACGGGTTCGAGCCGTAGAAACAGTCTAACCCAGAAATGCTGGGTAAGGGTGTCTATAATAGACCTTTGTGGTCCGACCTTTCCTTGGACCCCGTGCATAGCGGGAGTTGAGTGCACCAGACTGCGCTTTTCTAAAATCCCTCCTCGCTGGCCCGGTGGCTAAATTTCGTCTTTAAAAGTAGCTGGATGATACGTCTCACCACAATGCCCTGTGGCTTCCACCAGAATCTTGCTAGCAACCATAAATCTCAACCAAGGGAGACTGTCTAATCGGCCAAACCAATGGTTACGACCATAGTCCTATAAACTGCGACTGAATTTAAACAGTGACCTCAAAAAAGGCCATTTGTGCAAATGCGCCTACTATATTGTGAAATTCTCAGCTTAGTAGAATGGTGCATATAAAATCAGATTCTGATGCAATACATTTTTCTTGGACAATGTATGCAGGTAACTTGGTGAAAAACGGTGGATTTGAAAATGGTCCTCATGTATTCAAGAACTTCTCGACAGGGGTGCTTGTCCTGCCTCTGAAACAAGACAAGTACTCACCAATTCCCGGATGGATGGTTCAGTTTGCAAAACCAGCAAAATACATCGACTCGAAGCATTTCTTAGTGCCTTCAGGATGTGGAGCTGTTGAATTGATAGGAGGAAGGGAAACAGGCATTGCACAGATAGTAAGGACAATCCCCAAACAATTCTACAACCTGACTTTCACCATTGGCGATGCCAACAATGACTGCCACGGATCAATGACAGTTCAAGCATTTGCGGGCAAGGCCAGTACAGAAGTTTCCTTTGTATCAAGTGGAAAAGGATGGTTCAAGAAAGCAAGCTTCAAGTTCCAGGCGGATACGAGTAGGACAACAATAGCTTTCTATAATCCATACTATCACACGAAGATACATGATTTTGGTCATATGTGTGGACCTGTCATTGATGATGTTAGTCTTGTTCATGTCCGTAAATAAGCAGAAGGAAATGAGCATACTCAGAAAAGGTCAATTTCAAGACAAGTTTTAATAGGAATAGATTTTTCTCTTTTCAAGATCAAATTTGTAATACCAAGCAAGTGAACACGTGTGAAGAAGGGTAGTGAAATCTACCATTGTTTTTATGTTTCTTTAAGTTTTCATTCTGAACAAGAATGACATATCCAATAAAAGTAGTAACATAACTTTCTTGTTTCCTTCTAGAAGTCATAAAGTGCTCAATCATGTATTCTCTTGGTTCCAAATCCGATGGTACCACCAACTTTCCTGATCCTTTGAGCTTTTCCTTGGAAGGAGTATACCTATTTACAAATTAAATCGAAGATGAAACTAGAGTCATGGTACTGATGAACTTGATTGGTTAGATAGCCTACCCCATGCAATCGGTATTAATCGAGCCTAGTGGGCTACGGATACTATAACAGCATTGCCCACTAGTGATATTGTTCGCTTTGGGCCTAGGTTCGCACGGCTTTAAAACACGTCACTAAAGTCTAAGGCGTGTCTACTTATATGCCCAACATCTCTCCCCTGTTTTGTCGATGTGAGATTCACCTACGGTGTCACATACACCCCCCTTAAGTTCACGGTTGCACGCGGGGTGACGTTGATACCATATGTAACAACCCAACCACTAGTGATGTTATCCTTTTTGGGCCTAGGACCACACGGCTTTAAAACGCCTCACTAAAGTCTAAGGCATGTCTACTTATATACCCAATTTCTCTCCCGTCTAAGGTGTCACAGATGCTGGATGGTTAAACCAAGTAAAATAATCCAGAAAGCAGGCAGCCCGGTGGTTGGCTGCATGAGATATTACAAGTTTGTACATAGAGACTACAGGGCTCTATTAGCAACAAGGAACCAATACAAGTTATCTCTTTAAGACATAGCATCATCTTTACCAATACAATCTGAAAGAAACTAGTACTCATCATGCCCAGATGTCTTTTAAGAGTACCTCTAGCTGTGATGACGCCACGTGCTTTACGTGATTATCAGATGCAAAAGGCTAAAAGTATAAACCATAGGCAAAGATACTACTCATGGCATAACATTAATCAGTACATGAATATCCATGAATATTGTTAGCGCTACAGATTTTCAATTTGCTTTAGAACTGCAATTTGAATTTACACCAGAAATGTAGCTTGTTTTCCCATAAATAAAGCAGTTAGAGTACCATAATAAGAACAATTTTTGTACAAACAAGCAGATAGGAAAAAGCACTGAAGAAATTGAAACTTGAAAAAGTGAAACATGATCACCAACCATCGCATGAAGGAAGCAACATAAGGGTCCATACAGATATAGATTGTTGGATCATTGGATCAGTTTCCCGTTGGTACGGACCTCAGAAATATGAGATATCCTGCCTTCGTATTCTGAACTTAAGATCAGACAGTTGTCGATCCTCAGTACCTTCAGGTTCGTGAGGCAACTCATACCCTCGGGCAATGAAGATAACTTACCGCACTTGGAAATTTCAAGTTTTTCAAGTGCAATGAGATTTTCCATCCACTTTGGCAATGCTGCAAAATTGGGACACCTTTCCACCCTCAGGTACTGTAGAGTCACACTTGCACCTTCAAGCCATGGGGGCAAAGCAACTAACTGTGGTAACCCTGCAAGCACCAACATCTGGAGGTTCCCGAGGCATTGAACATTATTTGACTCCAATTCAGGTAAGCCTCCAATAACCAATGACCGGATCATCCTAAGTCCTTCAATATCTTGCCACTCCAACAATGTAAGCTCTTCACAGTCAACAATCAACAGATTCTCCAGAGCAGTAAGGTGTTTCATAGTACTTGGGAAAAAGGCCAGTCTTGGGCAACCAATAATTGCCAACGTGCGAAGGCTAGTCAGATATTGCAGGCCTTCAGACAAAGATACGAGATTCGTGCAGCTATGAATATACAAAGAACGAAGAGATGATAAACAGCCAATTGCTTTATCAGGAAAACATGTTTGCTTGGTGGTTATATGCAAGTGTCTTAGGCTGATCAAATTTCCTATATCTTTAGGTAATCCTTCAAGTTGTGCACAATGAGAAAGTCGAAGTGTCTGTAAGCTCAGTAACTTGTTAATCGAATCAGGTAATTCTTTAATGCTGCCATTGGAACTTATGTCAAGATATCTTAAGTACTTCAATTCGCCAACAGAGCGAGGCAGCTCATCAAAACATGAATGACTTATATCTAGCACCCTAAGTTGCACGAATCTTGCTATGCAGTTCTCGACGAACATTGTACTCATCGGTCCTACTCCATCAACAGAGAAGGATATAGTCCTCAACGCCTGGTTATTGAGAAGGGATGCTGGCAGTTCCGTGCCTGACAAATCATAATCAGAAAATGATACACGTCTAACCTCATCAGAAATATTTTGCGTGTGAGATTTTATGGTACAGAATTCAGCCCCTGCTGCTGATAGTGCAAGATCATGTACAAGGTCATGCAATTTACAGAGTGAGGTAAAAACAGAACGATATTCTTCAACGTCTTGAAAAAAGGATCTTGACAATAACTCTTGGAAATATTGAATCCCAATGTGCTCAAGATCTTCTGACTCATTAGACTTACTAACAAGACCTTCTGCTACCCACAACTGTATCAATTTATCTATTTCAATCACACGGCCTTTGGGAAATACTGAGCAGTAAGTGTTGAGATATTGGCTATGATGATACACTATTCTGAGCCTAATAATTGGTCATTTCCTTAATTGTGGCTACTTCTGTAATTCCTTTATTCTTTTGTATTCTTTTGTAAAATAGGCTATGTGTGCAAATAGGTTGTATTTGTAAATAGGCTATTCTTGTAATGAGTATATCTGATATATACTCTCTCTCTTAACTCGACCCTTCAGAGGGGTCATTTTGGTTCTTTTGGAACTGAGTCTTCTTCGAGACTCTTCTATTCTCTCCTCCTTCTCTCTACTTTCTCTCTCTAAATTTTCTCCGATTCTCTGCATGTTTTCATGGTATCAGAGCCAGGTCCATCCCAATTATTGTTGCCGATGTTGGGCCCCCATTTATGTTGTCCACGCTCCAGAGATCTGGGCGTGATGGGGGGTGTTGAGTTGTCCCACATCGGAGGGATTTGAGGTCCTTGGTCTCCTTATATGGCTTGGGCAATCCTCACCTCATAAGCTAGCTTTTAGGGTTGAGTTAGGCCCAAGGTCCATTCTTATTATTATATACAATGATCCGGTGATGTTTATCGTGTGAATCAATAGTTCATCTGAACTATTTTTTAACAAAATTTGAGATTTTTCTGAGATCGAAAAAATCGATGATGGTTTCAACCATGTTAGGGTTCTTCGGTCCATTTATCTTCACGATCTACGTTTGTTCCTTCTGTATTGAACGGTTCAATCGTTTATTGTGAGTCTTTCGGAGATTTTGCGGTGAGTTTCAACCTCTAGGGTTTTCTGGTGGTCAAATCGAGTGTTTGATTACCATCCGGTGGTTTGATACTTACTTTGCTGAAATTTTGGTCATCATCGGTGGTGCTGTGACATCTTTATCAACGTTTGTGGTAAAATTTTGACGGTTTCACTACCTAGGGTTTTGTCTATTGTTAAAGGCCGATCTTCCGGTTGCGAAGAAGGACGGTAACCTCGTTCCTATTCTCTGGTTGTGATTCCTTGTTTGTATATATGATTGTCCATTTGTGAATAAATCATTTAACTTGAGAATATTGAGTGTGTAGACTGTCAATATTGTTTGGTGATATTGTGTTTTCAAAAGATTTGATTCATTTGTTGAGCATGGCTGCTAACATGAATGCTGGTAGTTCTGGTGCTAACTCCGGTCCTATTGACCCTTCCAATCCATTATTTGTGCATTCTTCTGATGTTCCTGGTGCATCTTTAGTCCCCACTCCTTTTTCAGGAAGTGGTTATGGAGGATGGAAGCGTAAAATGACTATGGCTTTATCTGCTAAAAATAAAATTTGTTTCATTGATGGTTCCTTTTCCAGACCTAGTAATAATGTGAGTTTGCAAAGGTTGTGGGATAGATGTAACATGCTTGTTATGTCATGGTTAACCTCTTCTGTGTCATCTCAAATAGCTGACAGTGTTCAATACTCTGACACTGCACGAAGCATGTGGTCTCAACTTGAGAAGAGATATGGTACTCCTAACAAAACCAAAATTTTTGAATTAAAGCGAGAACTCTCCCAAACTTCCCAGGGTTCCCTTGATGTAGCCTCATACTTTAATAAACTCAAGAGTTTGTGGGATGAATTAGGGACAATGGTCCCAAACCATGGGCAGAAGTGCACCTGTGCTGCTAAGAATGGTATCATTGAGGAAGATGATGAGAACAAGATTTATCAGTTCCTTATGGGACTAAATGAGACATATTTGGGTGTAAGAAGCAATTTGTTAATGATGCAACACTTTCCTTCCCTTGACAGTGTCTATAATATTGTGTTGAATGATGAAAAGCAAAGACAGGTCAAGTCCATTTCCCATATGAGCCCAGACTCAATGTCTTTTAATGCTCACACTGATAGGCCCCCTGCTGGGTCCAACCAAGGGAAATTGTCTGGCTTTAATTTCAGACCTAAAGTCAATTTTGAACAAAACAGAGGAAACTTATTTTGCAGATATTGCAAGAAGTCTGGACACTTAATTGATAAGTGTTTCAAACTCCATGGTTTTCCTCAAAGCAATTCTTACATCAAGGGAAGGAAATCTGCTGCTCATCTTTCCACTAGTACTGATTGTGTATCTGTTGATTCAAGAATTTCAGGTGTGTCTGCTCCTCTAGGGGATCCTGTTGCCAGTCAACCTGTGATACCAGGGTTGAGCAGACAACAATGTGATCAGATTGTGAGCTTGATTCAACAAACACTTTCAACCAGTGATCAAACTTCTTCTTCCATGAGTTCTGCTAATTTTGCTGGTACTTTAATGTCTGAGAGTCTTGTTTCTGATTCCAAGTTATGCATGCTTACACACATAAATTCAGCTACCTGGATCATTGATTCAGGAGCTTCCAATCATATGACTTATGATAAAAATTTATTGTTTGACATTATACCCCTAACTGTGCCTTACCTTGTTTCACTTCCTAATGGATATAAAGTCAAAGTTACTTGTACAGGATCATTTGCATTAACTCCTTACCTCATTCTTCATAATGTACTTCTAGTCCCTTCTTTCAAACATAATTTGATCTCTGTTCATAAGTTGATGAAACAATTGAATTGTTTAGTCTTGTTTACACCAACCTCATGCCTTCTTTACCTGTTACAGGACCTTTCTCTGAAGAGGCTTCTGGATCTTGGTAAAGAGGAGGCTGGCTTGTACAAGTACTCTTGGTCACCCTCTTCCTCTTCTGCCTCTTCCAAGCCTTCTTCTCTTGAGCATAGTGACTCAGATGTTTGTAATGATGACATTGTTTCTGATAACAAACATTCTAGCTCAGTTATTCAATCTTCTAGTTGTAATAATGCTGTTCCTGATGATATGAACTATATTTGGCATTTGAGATTAGCACATACATCTTTTGCTAATATGAAACATGTTTCTAATTTGCCTTTTTCTATTGCTGCTAAACAACCTTTTCCTTGCTCAATTTGCCCTATGTCTAAACAAACCAGATTGCCCTTTCCTGACAGTAGCATTAGCACTACCAAACCATTCCAACTTATTCATGTGGATACTTGGGGTCCTTACCATACCCCTACATCTCTTGGTAGCAAGTATTTCCTCACCATAGTTGATGATTTTTCTAGAGCTACCTGGACACATCTTATGGGTTCTAAAAGTAATGCATTCCCTCTACTACAATCCTTCATTTCCTATGTTCAAACTCAATTCAATTCCCTGGTCAAAGTTGTCAGAAGTGATAATGCCCTGGAACTGGGTTCCAGTGCTGAAGGGATTTCCTATTTTAGTAAACTTGGGATTGTGCATCAAACAACTTGTCCCCATTCCCCTCAACAGAATGGGGTTGTTGAGAGAAAGCACAGGTCTTTACTTGAAACTTGTAGAGCACTTCTCTTTCAGTCTGGTTTGCCTATTTCTTTTTGGGGTGATTGTCTGTTAACTGCAACATATATCATTAATAGACTGCCATCCAGGGTGCTTCATTACAAATCTCCTCATGAATTATTACATGGTTCTCCCCCTTCCTATTCTCATCTGAGAGTTTTTGGCTGTTTGGCTTATGCTGCTGTACCTATCCCTCATAGGGATAAGCTGAAATCCAGAGCTCATTCCTGTGTTTTCCTTGGTTATCCCTTTGGTAAGAAAGGTTATAAACTTTATGACTTAAATTCCAAGAAATGCTTTATTTCTAGAGATGTTGTTTTTCATGAAACTCACTTTCCATTCAAGTCTCCTCCTCCCTCTTCTCCTTCTCCTCCACCTGTTCCATTTTCTGATGACATTCTCCCTCAACCTTTCACCCTACCATCTTCCCATGAATCTTCCCCTTCTTCTTCTCCTCACCCTTCTCCTGATTCTCCAGTGTCTATTCCTTCTCCTATTTTCAGTCATGACATCTCCCCTCCTACATTGCCTGTCTCCCAGCCTGTTTCCTTGCCCAGAAAATCCACCAGATCACATCTCCCTCCTTCTTACCTCAAAGACTATGTTTGTCAAATTCCAGCCTTTTCTGGCTCCTCTTCTTCTCACTTGGAATCTGAACCTATGTTTTACTCTCAAGCTGCCTCTGTACCAGCTTGGCAGGATGCTATGAGGAAGGAATTTGATGCATTGGATGCTAACCACACTTGGGACATTGTGCCTCTTCCTCCAGGTAAGAAACCTATTGGCTGTAAGTGGGTTTACAAGATCAAATATAAATCTGATGGCTCTATTGAAAGATACAAAGCCAGGTTGGTTATTAGGGGTGACACACAGGTTGAAGGTGTGGACTTTACAGACACTTTTTCTCCTGTTGTCAAAATGACTTCAGTCAAGTGTCTCATTGCAGTGGCTGTTAAAAATCACTGGCCATTGTTCCAACTGGATGTTAACAATGCCTTTCTTCATGGTGATTTGGATGAGGAAGTGTATATGAAACTTCCTCCAGGTTTGGTGGTGTCTGATCCTTCTTCTACTTCTTCTTCTACTACTTCTTCTTCTTCCTCTTCTTCTTCTCTTCCTCTGGTCTGTAAACTAAAGAAGTCTTTGTATGGGCTCAGGCAGGCCTCCAGGCAGTGGTATGCTAAGCTGTCCTCTGCCCTTCATTCTCGAGGTTACAGGCATTCTTTAAATGATTATTCACTGTTCTTGAAAGGTAATCCTGATTCCCTTGTTGTGGTGGCTGTGTATGTGGATGATATAATTGTTACTGGGGTTGACTGTGATGAGATTGCAGGCTTAAAAGCCTTCTTGGATGATACTTTCAAGATAAAGGATTTAGGGTCATTGCATTATTTCTTGGGTCTTGAGGTTAAACAAATCCCTGGTGGGATTCATCTGAATCAGCATAAATATGTTCATGATTTGTTGCATCATTTCGACTGTGTATCTGTTTCACCTGTTGTATCCCCTCTGGACATTTCTTTAAAATTACATGCTGATTCTGGTGATCTTTTACCCGCTCCTGATCAGTTCAGGAGTCTTGTTGGCAAATTATTGTTTTTAACCCATACTAGACCTGATATATGCTTTGCCGTGCAACATCTGAGTCAGTATCTCAAATCCCCAAGGGTTCCCCATATGTCTGCTGCTTTGCATGTTTTGAGGTATCTTAAGGGCACTTCCTCTTTGGGTCTATTTTACTCTGATGCTGCTGACTTCTCTTTGTCTGGGTACTCTGATAGTGATTGGGCAGCTTGTCCCGACACTCGTCGCTCTGTTACTGGTTTTTGTGTATTGTTGGGTGGCAGCCTGGTAAGTTGGAAGTCGAAGAAACAACCTGTTGTCTCTCTTTCTTCAGCTGAAGCTGAGTATAGGGCTTTAAGCAAAGTTACTGCTGAACTCACTTGGTTATCTCGTCTGCTTACTGATCTTGGGGTATCTGTTTCCTCTCCTATTTCTGTGTTTTGTGATAGTCAAGCTGCTGTTCACATTGCTAATAATCCAGTTTTCCATGAGCGTACTAAGCATATTGAGGTGGATTGTCATTACGTTCGTACTTTGATACGCAATGGTTTTCTCACACTTTCTCATGTTTCCACTTCTCAACAGTTGGCTGATCCGTTGACGAAACCTTTATCCGGGACTGCTCTTTCTCCTATTTTGTCCAAGTTAAAGGTGGTTTCCCCCCTTCAACTTGAGGGGGGGTGTTGAGATATTGGCTATGATGATACACTATTCTGAGCCTAATAATTGGTCATTTCCTTAATTGTGGCTACTTCTGTAATTCCTTTATTCTTTTGTATTCTTTTGTAAAATAGGCTATGTGTGCAAATAGGTTGTATTTGTAAATAGGCTATTCTTGTAATGAGTATATCTGATATATACTCTCTCTCTTAACTCGACCCTTCAGAGGGGTCATTTTGGTTCTTTTGGAACTGAGTCTTCTTCGAGACTCTTCTATTCTCTCCTCCTTCTCTCTACTTTCTCTCTCTAAATTTTCTCCGATTCTCTGCATGTTTTCAGTAAGCAAGACAAACTTTCAGATTAGATGGTAATCGCTCGTAGCTCACTTTTAATGCTGGTAAAATATTGTCATTCTGCTTTGAGTTCCACATCTCATGATTTTTAACTTCATCCCACTCTCTTTCCTTAGTTTCCATGTGCAATGAAGATCCTAAAATCATTAAGAGTAAGGGATTTCCCTCACCCTTCTGCACTATATCTGATGCAATCCGAACAAGATTTGGATATAGCACTTCTTGACCTTGTTCAAAGGCCTTTCTCAAGAACAAAGTCAGACAATCTTCACTTGATAAACCCTTCAAACAGTATGCAGGAATCGTCCCCATTGTCGAAGCTACTGCCTCACTCCGCGTAGTCACAAGAATCTTGCTTCCACAAGTACCCACCAACAATAATTTCTTCAATTCATCCCACTTCATTGTGTCCTCATTCCACACATCATCTAAAACAAGTAAATATTTCTTTTCATACAAAGTCTCACGAACTAGATTCTGCAGTTCATTCATATCAAGATTCCCGCGTAAATTATTTCTAACTGAATTGACAATTTGTTTTAATAATTTCTCTATATTAAACATGCGACTCGCACAAACCCACAAACACAGTTGAAAATGACTAACTACCCTTGGATCATTATACACCAATTTAGCAAGAGTAGTTTTTCCAATGCCTCCAACTCCAACAACCGGAAATACAAAAAGGGTTGTTTCATTTCCTGATTTAATAAGCATTTCAACAACATTATCTCTATGGTAGTTACTGTCTGATATTATGGCATGCTATTTTATTTATGGTTCTTATGTTTAGATAATTATTTACGCTACTTCTGCTGGAGTTACTAATGCTTTTTTGTTTTTGTTTTTGTCTTTCCTTTCCTTCACTGAGCCGAGGGTCGATTGGAAACAGCTTCTCTGCCCTTTCGGGTAGGGGTAAGGCCCGTCTACATATTACCCTCCCCAGACCCCACTTTGTGGGACTATACTAGGTAGTTGTTGTTGTTGTATCTGTATCAAAGTCCCTTCCCACAACACTAGAGTAATGCACACATGCACGTGTATGCGTAAGCCCTCTTGTTCTATGAGGACTATGATAGCCCCCAAATCCCATCACCATCATTGAAAACTTTCTGTACCTACCTATCTTATGCAGTTTCTTAATCAGCTTTCGAATTTCAACACACATTCGAATTCTACAGGCAAGAGTGTTTGATCTACAGAAGAAAAAACCATGTACCTTTTGAAGACACCAAATCTCATACTCTTCAATCACATGTTCAGCGTCTTAAAAGGCGAGCTTTAGCATCTCAGCTACCTGATGACCAAAACGACCGTTACGTTCTGAATCTCTAACAAAGAGCTCTAGTTTTCTGAGTTGGGAATGCATATTCAAAGCCCTTGCGACGTCAACAACAGAGTACAGTTTCATTAGAAGCATATCTGATAGAACATTTATATCCATGTTGATGGAAGGGAAAGATGCAGATTTTTTAAGCTGATCCATAGAAAAAGATTGTTTCTTGGTTTCTGCAAACTTTATAATAATTTGCAGAAATGGCTGGAAAATCTACTTTCTTAGTTGAGCTCCACTGGTTGCATGTTGACTTGGAGTAATAATTTCTAAAGTTCCATCATTCCAACTTGGATATGTTTTTGAATAAAGCATGAATTTTGATATTTAGAGATCAATATATTTTTCCTAGAGTTAATTTTTTGTACCATGCAACTTAAACATCTTATGAAGTTACAATGGTTGTTGTTACCTATTGTATTGAATATTGTTGCTTTATCTGTTTTGAATGACACTTAAGTTTTATCGTATTGTATTGTTAAATTCATTATTCAAACCGTAAAAGAAAAGTGATCGGAGTGTCTTTGATATTAAAAATTATAATCTACCTTATGTTTTAATGTGTTAAACACCAAAACATTTTGTAGCACCAAACATTTTGAAGGAATATGACGGGAAGGATTCAAAAAAAGGAAAAAAGTGGATCCAGAGAAAAGATTTACTCACACTCAATATTTACCACAAACTAATAAATTATATGGTTTAATATAAACATCATGTGCTGGCAAGTTTTTCACAAAAGTGAAAGCGTGTGCGCGTGAGCACGTGTTCTTTGATGGATTTGTTACTTTCTAACCAATCAAGATAACCACGACAAATTTCACACTATTAAAAATGATAATTAATTAAAATTTATCAACAAAGATAAACTAAAATAAGGCAGCCCAATGCACAAAGCATCCCGTACTTATGCAAGATCCAGGGAAAGGCCGCAGTCTAAGGGGTGTGATGTAGACAGCCTATCCTAATGCAAGCATTAGAAGCTGCTTTCACGGCTCGAACTCGTAACCTAATAGGTCACACGGAGACAACTTTACTGTTGCTCCAAGACTCCCCTTTCAACTATTCACATATTATCAAGCAAAGTTGAGAGAGAAGGTTAAAGAGTGACTAAAATGGTCTTTTATCTTTGATCGCTTTTTGGTGCACTCATATAGCCCCTACTTATATAGAAGATTGGGCGTCTTTTATAAAGAATCATGTTCTGATGTAAATTCTCTATTTTTTGGTATACTTCCTGTATACGAGAGTTCTCTCCCTTTTGATTAATACAATTTACCTTATAAAAGAAAGTGACTAAAATGGTAATTCATGCATATGTTTTACACAAGTAATTAAATTTCTACTATAGTCTTTTTTCATCTAAAAGAGAACATGGTGTTTGAGTAGGTCCTGGAGCTGTCATCTGTAAACTCCCATGTGTTCTGATACATTCACCATAAATTGGATGCATTCTCTCACCTACAACAATTGGTTATTTACTCCTGGAGCTCTGATCTCTTTACTCCCATGTGATGTGGGACATCCATCATAAATTTGACATTCATCTCACCTACATCAAAAGTTGATGAGTTAGGTGTCATTGAAATCTAAGGACTAACATTTATACAGAAATGTATAAATAACCAGTTCGCAATAGGTCCTACGCCTGATACATGATGTGAGAAATCAGCATAATTCAGTCACTAATGCAGACAAGATAGTAACTCATTATTCTTAACAATAGCCGTGGAGACTTATTGGTTCATCATGCTATTGCTCTTGGAGAAGGGGAGTCTTGGCGTAACTGGTAAAGTTGTTGCCATGTGACCAGGAGGTCACGGGTTCAAGCCGTAGAAATAGCCTCTTGCAAAAATGCAGGGTAAGGTTGCGTACAATAGACCCTTGTGGTCCGGCCCTTCCCCGAACCCCGTGCATAGCGGGAGCTTAGTGCACTGGGCTACCCTTTTATCCTATTGCTCTTGGTGTTGCTTCAGTTATTTTATTTTCCTCTCTTTACATGGGTTCTTTTCTTTATATATTTTTCTTAAGCCGAGGGTCTATCGGAAACAGCCTCTCTACCTTCACAAGGTAGGGATAAGGTCTGCGCACACACTACCCTTCCCAGATCACACTTATGGGACCCACACTAGGGTTTTTTTGTTATTGTTGTTGTTACGCCAGAAGAAGAGGAAGAAGAATTCTGGAAGAAAATGAAAATGCAGGACTACTCCATCATAGAATAGTTGAGGAAAACACCGGCCAGCTCTTTTTGTTATCCTTACTAATCAACTCAGACAGCACCGCCGAGTGTTTATTACATACAACTATATTGGTCTCAGTAAAAGTTGCTGTAGATGCACGTGGTTGAGATGTAATTGTGGAAGTGGCAAATGAACTCAAGAGTAAACACTGCATAACAGACAAAGCTCGTTAATAGACATTCAAGAACTTGGTTTCATATGCGAATACGGCTTCAGGTGTACTTTTTTTCATCCATTTTGTGTATGTGTGTGTGCGTGAGAGAGAAAGAGGCACAGATCATTAAGGAAAATGGGCACTTGAGGGATAATCAGAAAGCATTTTGGCTCTATGTAACCACTAACAATAAGAATTTCATATTCAGTCATGTAACCTTCAAACTCAAAACTGTAGTAGTTCATTCAAAACACTACTACAAGAAGCAATTCATCATGTTGTTTGAAGCATCTAGTAACGATCCTCGATATCCTCTAGGAAGCCAGTAAGTTACCAGGCCAACATAACCCGCGGTGCATTTTATCACTTGAGATAGTTCTTAATAAAGAGCAATCAGTATAACATATTGGATTAAACAAACTAAAATTTAACTCACTCTGTGTGAGCTTGCTCACTTTGACCTTCACAAACCAGAGATAAATGTGGAGGGTTGCAGTAGGTTGACAGCCAGTGTAAAACTAATCATTTTATTTTACGAATCCTCATAATTCAGACAAAAATCTTTTGGAAAAAATTGTAGCCCATCGAAGGGACTCTTATGACAGATTCATCGAAGGGAATTGAAAATTCTTTAATTCTGGAACCTATACTAGTCAACAAAGAGATAAAGAGTACTAGACTAAGCAATAAAGTATATACATGAATAAAGTTCAAATTTCAATTTTAAGACCTTTTGCTCGGGTTTTTTGCGCTCTAATAGGGTGGGAGGAGAAAGGAATCAAGGAAGAACAAAATAAAGGTGTACCTCACTGTATATTCTGATATCATTAAGATGAATTTCCTGGATGTGAGCTATCTTTGACCAATCCTCTCCAGTATCCTTTTCACATCTTCTAGTTAATCCAGGACATTTCAGGATTTTCAGCATCCTCATTGTAGTAAGAGAACTCATGCTATCCGGCAGAGATGACAATTTTGGACATCCAGTAATCTCAAGCTTCTCGAGGCTTGTGGCATTCTCCAACCAAGCAGGCAATGCAACAAAGCTTGGACAAGTCGAGATGCGAATGAAATTAGACTATTAGAATTCCCTTTCAACCATGCTGGATCCGCCAAATGTGGAAGTCCTCCGATCACAAGTGACCGTATTCGCTTTAGGCCCTGAATATCTTGCCAGTCGGACAACACAAGCGCTTCACAATTGACAATCATAAAGCTCTCTAAGGCTGACAATAGAACTATGCCCCTTGGCAAAGAAGTCAACCTCGAACAATCACCGATGACTAGAGTCCTAAGTTTTGTGAGCTTCTGTATTCCTTCAAATAGTGATACAAGATTTTCACATCCAAATATTGATAAGATTGAAGAAGAGCCAAGGATCCCAATGCTTTCTCTGGCAAATTCTGCTCTTTGATTGTCAAGTACAGATGTCTTAGACTGACCAAATTTCCCAGCTCCCTTGGCAATTTCTGAAGTTTCGTGCAAAGAACAAGCCGCAAAGTTTGCAGATTCGGCAACTTGCAAATGTTAGTGGGAAGCGTCTGGATGCTGTTGTTGCTACTAAAATCAATGTACCTTAGATGCTTCATGTTTCCAATGGAATCTGGCAATGTCTCAAGACTTGAATGCCGTAAATCTAATACACGCAAGTACTTGAATCTTGAAATGCATTTACCAACCAAAAGAGCAGCATACCTATCAAATCCTTCAGATGGAGCAAAAACAGTTCGAATTCTGTTCTGTTTGCACAAAATTTCTGGAATGATTTTCTCTGCAGGACTATAACTGAAAAGCGTTACATGACGAACCTTCTCAGTTATACTATCTGTGTTGTTTTTTATGACACAACAATCGGTTTGTGCAACTAATACTGCAAGGTCATGAACAAGATCGTGCATTTTAAAAGTTACGAATGAGTCGTATGCTTCGACCTCTTCAAAAAGAGATCTCGAACACAACTCTTTCACGTAGCGTACACCAACATCTTCCAACTCCTGGTTTTCATTAGATTAGTGTATCAGCCCTTGCGCCAACCACAATTGAATCAGCATGATGCTTGCGATTTCTTGACCCTTGGGAAATATGGAACAGTAAGCAAAGCATTGCTTCAAGTAAAATGGCAACTGATTGTAGCTTAACCTTAGTGCAGGTAAGATATCATCATTTTCCTGTTTTAGTTGCCATATCTCGTCATCTCTCACTTTTAACCATTCCCTTTCATCAGTTGTTGCATATAACATACTACCTAGAGTCTTCACTGCCAAAGGCACTCCTTTGCATTTCTTTACAATATCTTCTCCAATTTTAGTTAGGTTCGGAAAATGTCTCTCTTGTCCATTTCTAAACGCCCATTTCAGAAACAAAGAGAAGCAATCCTCATGTGGTAGTTCTTTCAAGCTGTATGTAACAACAGATTCCATCATCTAGGCAATATAATCACTACGAGTGGTTACAACAATCTTGCTTCCACGCGCTCCAACCATCAACAAACTTCTCACTTCTAACCACTTTGAATGATCACGACTCCAAACATCATCAATGATGAGTAAAAATCGCCTCTCCCTCAACGCATCTTGAAGCGAAGCGTGCACTTGTTCAACGTTAAAGATATCACACGGTACACCACTCGCCAAATTAACAATGTTCCTAGCCAACTTTATGACATCAAAATCTTGTGATGCACACAACCAAATTCTCAAAGGAAAGTGCTTTACTTCCCTCTCATCTCTACACACTAATTTAGCAAGTGTAGTTTTCCCCACACCTCCAATTCCAACAATTGAAACCACAGAGAGACACTCATCAAAACCATTTTCTTGCATTAGAACTTCAACAATCTCTTCACTCTCATTCCTCATTCCAACAACATCAGATGGAAGAATAAAGGAATATGTTAAATCCCTTTTCATTTCTAAGGCAATACTTCTCTCAGATAAGTGAAATTTAGCTTTATCAGCTGCAATACTATCTAACCTCTCCCTTATTTCCTTTATCTTATGACTCATTTTGTATCTAAAAAGCAGCATTTTAAAGGGTGAGAGTAGAAAACCAACCTTGGATTTAACCCTTTGCCTTTGTTGACCATAAGTCTGAATTTCATCAAGAAAATCATCAACATCATAAAGAACATCTTTGAGTTCCTCAAGCCAATTTTTCAACTCATGATTCTTGATTTGTTGCTCTTCAGCATCCAAGAGTACATCTCTAATGCTAATTAAGGTTTTCTTTAGTTTGTTAAGCTTATTTTTAACCCAAAGAGTACATCATAAATTAAGGTTCTCTTCAGCATCCAAGAGTACCCCAAATGAGCTCGATGTCACAAGAACAAACAACGTACCCGTCGATGTCCAAGCCATCGATGGAACACTCGCAGCCATCCTCAAAAGATGGAAGAAATGGAAAACAAGAACAGGTCCGCGACCAGATGAAGGAACACCAAGAAAGGGTGGATAAGATCCCAGAGGCGCCTAAGTTGCTGCCAAAGCGAGACATGGGCAGGTTCGTTGAACAACTCTACACGAAAGGAGTCGTGCCATACCCCATCCCAAAAACCTTCAAAATGCCCCTACTTGAAAGTATACGACGGTACCACCGATCCTGCGGATCACCTGATCCACTATGTTACAGCCATCAAAGGCAACGACTTATCGAAAGAACAGGTACCATCCATACTTCTGAAGAATTTCGGTGAGACGCTGACAGGAGGGGCCCTAACGTGGTACTCACAACTACCGGTCAAAAGCATCTCAACCTTTGAGGAGATGGCGGATAAATTTGTTACCGCCCATGCGGGGGCGAGGAAGACGGAAGCACGGGTCAACGACATTTTTCCTGTGCGCCAAACCCCAGGAGAAGGACTTAGGGAGTTCCTAGCCAGATTCAACAAAGTCAGAATGAGCCTACCAAACGTATCCGAAGGCATGGCAGTTGCGGCCTTTCAGAACGGGCTCAGCAGATATGGCTCGAAGGCGACCAAGAAGCTACTCAGTCGTCTCCTGAAATATCCCCCCACCACCTAGGAAGAAATACACAACGCCTATTGCGCCGAGGTACATGAGGATGATGACGACCTTAACGGCCCGACCCGAAGGTTGACAACGGTGCACCCAGAATTTCGAAGGGACCGGCGCAACGAGAGAATGCGGGAACAAATCCCACGCATCAACAGGGAAGGACATTAACCATACATCAGGTCCTCACACCCGCCATAACCGAGGCATGCAGACGCCTTGCAACGACATATCTCTCCACCAAGGAATGACAGAGGTAAGCCCCCTCTATTATCTGCACATAACTTTTGTGTGTCTCCTTCAGAGGTAGTGTACGCACTAGAGAAGTTGGGCAACAAAGTACAATGGCCAGCAAAGATGAAGTCCGACCCCGCCACCAGAAAGTCAAATGCCCTGTGCGAGTTCCACCAAGAACGGGGGCACAGAACGGAGGACTGCATAGGTCTCCCCCAGGAGGTAGTCCGAATGCTGAACCAAGCTGCTCAGTTATAAAGGAAAGCTCATCTTCGCACGAGGACGGGAACCACACCATGGCCCACCAAGGCCGCCCTCACCAACATGCACCATTAGCATGATCATTGGAGGTGGCAATGATTCATCGATCAATCACGTCAATTTCACCACCACCCACAAGCTGAAGTGAACTATCGCCCACGAACGGTATGATAACTTCGAAAATAGTATCACCTTCGATAAGTCTGATGCCGATAGTTTGTGTTTTCCTCATTGTGATGCCTTAGTTATTACTTTACGCATACTAGATACTGATGTTAAAAGGATCATGGTCGGTGATGGAAGCGGCGCATGTATCATTCACCCAAGAGTCCTTGCACTCATGGGACTCGAGAATAAAATAATCATCTGCTGCATAACACTAAGAGGTTTTAATAATGCAGTGGAAAGAACCTCAGGCGAGGTGACACTGCCCGTTCTTGCAAGTGGAGTCACGATGGAAACCACCTTCCACGTGATAAACCAAGAAACAGCATACAATGCCATTATCGGACGCCCGTGGATACATGCCATGAGAGTCGTCCCCTCCAGCTTCTAACAAGTAATCAAACTCCCAACCCATGGGGAGTGCACTGCGTACGGGGAGGGCCCTGCACCGCCCAAGAATGTTATAAGATAGCCCAGGATTACACATACCAAGCAGCTCCAAGGAGCAAGTGCAGAAGCATAGCAATCAGCACTGTCGGGGACTAAGGTCCCTCCGACAGAGAACGCCATTGAAGATCCTGAGGAGGTCGAGGCTAGCAAGGCTACGGTCCAAGACCTCAACCCAATTTAGCTAAATAACAGCGACCCCACAAAGAAATCATACATAGGCCACGGCCTATCAAACCCGGGTCAGTACCGTTAATTTTTATCTAACCATGCGAATCTGTTCGCTTTTTATCATGCAGATATGCCGGGAATTCCACGAGAAATTGCCTCTCACAAACTCAACGTCGACCTATTGCACCCTCATGTGCAGCAGATAAGAAGAAAATTCAACGCTGCCATTAACGAAGCAGTGAGCGAAGAAGTGGACAAACTCCTAGCCAATGGCTCCATCAGGGAATCCAAGTACCCGGAATGGGTCGCCAACATCGTAATGGTCAAAAAGAAGAACGGGAAGTGGCGGATGTGCGTGGATTTCACTGATCTAAATAAATCATGCCCGAAAGACTCTTTCCCGCTACCCCACATCGACCAGCTGATAGACGCAACAGCAGGCCATGAGCTACTAGGATTCCTTGATGCGTATTCCGGCTACAATCAAATCATGATGGCCGAAGAAGATCAGGAGAAGACAACTTTCATCACCCATCAATGGACATATTGATATAAAGTAATGCTCTTCGGGCTCAAGAACGCAGGGGCCACTTACCAGAGGCTAGTGACAACAATGTTCAAAGAACAACTCGGCAAAACAATGGAGGTCTACATCGATGACATGTTGGTAAAATCATCGAAAAAGGAGGACCACCTCACCCACCTGAAAGAAGCCTTTGAAATACTAAAGAAGTACGGCATGAAACTGAACCTCGAGAAGTGCACTTTTAGAGTAGCGTCGGGAAAGTTCCTGGGATTTCTGGTATCACAAAGGGGCATCAAAGTCAACCCTGACCAGATCAAATCCATAAAGGCCATCCCAGAAACGCTAAGCAGCAAGAAGCAGGTGCAGAAATTAACGGGCCGAATAGTCGCTCTCTCCCGGTTCATCTCACGCTCCTCCGACATATGCCATAAGTTCTTTGGTGTACTGAAAAAAGACCAGGGACTGCAATGGAACGGAGAATGCATAGAAGCCCTAAGGAACTTAAAATCATACTTATCATCACCGCCCCTACTGGTAAAGGCCAACCCCGGAGAACCACTGATGCTGTATTTGTCCGTATCAGAGGTCGCAGTCAGCGCCGTCCTAGTGCGCAAAAAAGAAAGGTACGCAATCTCCTATTTATTATATTTGCAAAACTTTAGTGGACGCTGAAACCCGGTATCCCCACCTTGAGAGATTATCCTTAGCACTTGTAGTAGCTTCACGAAAGCTACAACCGTATTTCCAGTGCCATCCCATACGGGTGGTGACGACCTTCCCTCTAAGGAGAGTCCTGCACAAACCCGAACTCTCAGGGCGACTCGCCAGATGAGCCGTCGAGCTCAGTGAGCATGATATTACGTACCTCCCAAGAACCGCCATCCATTCACAAGTATTAGCCAACTTCATCGCCGACTTCAGCGCGGAAGTCCTACCATAGGCGGAACTCGAGGCACAACGCGCATCTTTGGAAAATGACATATGGGTCCTTTATACGGATGGCGCCGCCAATGCATCGGGATCGGGACTGGGGCTCGTTCTTGAAGTCCCCACGGGCGAAACGATTCGCCAGTCCATACAATGCCCAGAAATGACTAATAACGAGGCCAAGTACGAGGCCGTTATTGCAGGCATGAAGCTGGCCAACAAGTATGGAGCTCGCCGAATTCTCCTCCACTGCGACTCCCAGCTTGTGGTAAACCAGATCACTGGGACTTATCAAATCAAGGAACAGAGGTTACAAAAATACCAGTCGGAAATCCATAGGCTGATGAATACATTCGACGAATGCCGCTTCGAACAAATTCCCAGAGCACGGAACATCGAAGCATACAGCCTGGCGAAGTTGGATGCCGCCACCAAGAGCGTCAACGAAGAGAGTGTGGTCACACGCCTCAAGCTAAACCGTTCATTCTCCACAATCTTTCAATTTTTTCCAACAATCTTAAGGATATCTACACTATGTTATTATGGAGAATAACGCTGCTAATGTTGTTGTTGTTACTACTACACCTGATGCGCCTACTGTTTTTGTTGTTGTTCCCTCGCTAATTATATGTGTCAAATATTTTCCCGATGTTTCAAAAATTATGGTTTTTTATGGAGATAATTTTAACGGCAAGCACGTTGTTGTTGACAAAGGAAAAGAAATTGTTACTAGAAGCAGCCTTGTGGATGACAACAACCATAAGTGAAAAATCAATTAACATGTATAATAAAAGAAATGTTTATAACCCCAAAAGGAACTGTCAACCCTTCAAGGAAAAATAAAACTGCTTTGCGTGTGGCAAACCTGGCCACTATGTTGCTCAATACCGAAAAAGGGTTGGGAATGACAAGGCTAAAGTAAAATTGGCTGAAGCCAAAGTGGATGATATAATTATTGCGGGTTTTTCCCAAGTAAACCTTGTGGACAATTTGAAAGATTCGGTGTTAGATTCTTGTGCCACTAGGCACATATATGCTAACAAAAAAGAATTCGTTCTTACATCCACATTGAGGAGGGAGAAACAATTGTCTATCATGGTGATTCAAGAACTACTCAAGTTCTTGGAAAAGGCAAAGTTCTTCTCAAACTCACATCTGGCAAAATATTGGCATTGAATGACGTGTTTCATGTTCCTAGTATTCGAGCCAATTTGGTCTCTGTAGGATTATTAGGAAAAGTGAGGGTGAAGGTTTCTTTTGAATCTGATAAGGTCGTGTTGACCAAAAATAATAATTTTGTTAGCAAGGGTTATTATAACCATGGCTTGTTTGTACTCAATATTATCAATAAAAATACTATTACTTCTTATTACTTGATTGATTCTTTTAATTTATGGCATGCTAGATTAGGACATGCTAGTTTATCCTATATTAAAAAAATGCATTCTGAAAGTCTTATTTCAAATATTAATTTTTGGAATATTGATAAGTGTGAAGTTTGTGCATAAGCTAAACAAACTAAGAAATCATGTGCTTCAATATTTAGAGAATCTGAATTGTTAAGTTTAATACATACTAATTTATGAGACTTGAAACAAACTATGACTAGAGGAGGGTAAAAAATATTATGTGGCTTTTATAGACGATTTCTCTAGATATACAAAAGTTTATTTGTTGAGAAATAAAGATGAAGCTTTTGATAAGTTTTTAATTTCTAATCTGAAGTAGAAAATCAATTGGATAAAAAAATTAAAAGAGTTAGATCTGATAGAGGTGGTGAATTTATTTTGTTGAATTATTATTGTGAGAAAGAAGGCATAGTTCACGAGATAACTCCGCCATATTCTCCAAACCCAAATGTTGTAGGGGAAAGAAAAAATAGGACCTTAAATGAAATGGTGAATATCATGCTTGTTAGTTCTGGTGCCCCGGATAATCTTTGGGGTGAAGCTATTTTATCTGCTTGTCATTTACAAAATAGAATTCCCTATAAGAAAATGGGTATAACTCCTTATGATTTGTGGAAAGGATATTCCCCTAATTTGAAATATTTGAAAGTGTGGGGGTGATTTGCTAAAATTACCAATCCTAATAAAAGAAAAATAGGATTTAACACATCTGATTGTATGTTTATTGGGTATGCTGAAAGCAGTGCAGCATATAAATTTTTAGTAGTCAAAAGTGATGTACTTGAAAACAATACTATTGTTGAAACAAAAAATACTGAATTTTTTGAAAATATTTTTCCTTTAAAATTTGAGAAAAATTATGATGCTCATATTATTCCAAGTGATAATATTTCACATGTTCCAATTACTCAAAATGATTTTGAAAGTGAGGATTTAAGAAGAAGCAAAAGACCAAGAAAAGAAAAATCTTTTGGTAATGATTTTCATACTTATCGTGTGGATAATGATCTTTAACATATTCTGAAGCTATTTCTTCGTCTGATGCCTCATTTTGGAAACAAGTTATTGATGTAGATTAAATTAAATTTTATAAAATAAAACTTAAATTTAGTTGATTTACCTCCGGGAGCTAAATCCATTGGTTGTAAATGAATTTTCAAGAAGATACTCAATCCATATGATTCCATTGATAAATACAAAGCTAGACTTGTTGCAAAAGGTTTTACACAAAAGTAAAATATTGATTATTTTGACACTTATGCTCCTGTAACTAGAATTTCCTCGATTCGTGTTTTACTTGCCTTGGCTTTTATTAATAAACTTTATATTCACCAAATGGATGGTAAAACTGCATTTTTAAATAGTGTTTTGGAAGAGAAAATTTACATGGAGCAACCTGAGGGTTGTGTAGTGTCTCGCCAAGAAAACAAAGTATGTAAATTGCTAAAATCTTTGTATGGTCTAAAGCAAACACCTAAACAGTGGCATGAAAAATTTGATCAAGTATTGATTAATGATAGTTTTTCATTAATTGAAGTAGATAAATGTGTTTATACAAAATGTGTAGATGGTACATGTGTTGTTATTTGCCTTTATGTGGATGACATGCTTATTTTTAGTTCTAGCCTTAATTTGGTACATAAAACTAATTTTTTCTTGTCTTCTAATTTTTAGATGAAAAACATGGGAGAAACTAGTGTCATTGTATGCATGAAAATTATAAGAGATGGAAATAGTTTGATGTTGACTTAAGAACATTATGTTGAAAGAATTCTTTAAAAAAGCTGATAATTTTGATGTGGTACCTGTAATCACTCCTTATGAAGCTAGTAATCAATTAAAAAACAATAAGGGAGATGATGTAGATCAAAATAAATATGCTCAAGTTATTAGTAGTATAATGCATTTGATGAATTTTACTAGACCTGATATTGCATATGTTGAGTGTAGATTGAGTAGATATACTCAAAACCCAAGTTATGATCATTAGAATACATTAGTAAGAGTAATAAAATATTTGATAGGTACCATGAACTATGGTATTAAATATAGTGGATTTCTCACTGTACTAGAAGGATACAGTAATGCTAACTGGATCTTTGATTCAAATGAGACAAAATCCACTAGTGGTTATGTGTTCAACCTCGGTGGGGTGGTTGTGGCATGGAAATCATCTAAACAAACAATAATAGTTAGATCTAGCATGGATCTGAGTTTGTGGATTTGGAATTAGCTGGCAATAAGGTCGAGTGGTTAAAGAACCTTTTGGCAAGTATTCCACTAGGAATTAAATCGAAACCTTGTGTGTTTATGCATTTTGATTTCCAAGCTGCAATAGATATTGCCAAAAATAAATCCTTTAATGGGAAGAGTATACATATCCGATTGAGACATAATGTGATAGAGCAGTTGCTGAGAGATGAAATTATTTCCATAGATTATGTGAATTCAGAAGTGAATTTGGTCGATCCTTCGACTAAACTTTTGGGAAGAAAATTAATATCTGAAACATCAAGGGGAATGAGACTTTTGCCAATTTAAGTTAGGTGAAATTCATAAACAACCCCTTCAAGTTGCCCACAATGGTTCAACTGAGACCTTTTTCACATAAACATATCACGTGTTTAAAAACTGAACTCTATAAATACCCGACCTCGCCGGTCCTAATCGTGTGCCTCCAAAATCGCGCTCGTGTAGGTATTTACAAATGGTAATATAATAGTTTTTGTGAAATTCCTAAAAAAAAAACTCTTAATAAACTCCCTAATTTAAATACCCAAACACAACCCTAAATATCTATCTACCCAGCGGCGTATCATCTTCCTCTTTAGCAAAGCAGCAAATCATTTTTCTCTCTCACTCTCTACCTCTTCTATTTCAATGGAACCTGGTTTTAATTGCAACTTTGGCTAAATTGCTCCTTTAAAACTTTTGTAGTCACCATTTAATCCAGGTAGAAGATTTTATTGCTGTAGATTTGGGAAAGCAAGCGATGGTGGATGCCATTTTTTTCATTGGTATGATGTTGAATTGTCCGAACATTGTACCAAAGTCATGTATGGATTATTAAAGAGGATAAAAATCACGAAGAAGAAAAATTGAAGTTGATGAAGAAATGAAGGATTTTAGTTTGGCTGCTTGTTATTGTAATGTGACTTGGGTTTTGAGGGAATCTACTATTATTTAGGTTTATGGTGTATGTATATGGGAATGTATTTCGCCTTTATTTTACTGCAATGTATTTATGATTTATGGACAATATTGCCTATTCAATATAATAAAAATTTTCAATGTGTATGATGAGCTTTTCAATGATCAAATGTGTTTTAGTTTCTGCAAAAAAATTAGACAGCAAGGTTCATACATTGAAATGTACTTAACTAACAAAAGCAGGTTCAATAATTTGAAATGTACTAAACTAACAAAAGGAGGTTCATATACAACCCATAATAATGGTTCAAAAAGGTTCATACATATGACCAAATGATCAACATTAGTAGGTTCAAAATACTTCACAAAATATGGTCATACACATGAACTACAAAATACAAGAAAATTCTTTCTAAATTTGACTTTGACAAGAGTCAACTGGTGTAGATGAAGTAGAGGTTCCAACTTTCATCTTTTTTTTAGAAACTGCAGCATCCCTTTGTTTTTGAAGTTGATTCCTTGTCACATCTCTTTTCCCTTTCCACTTGAGACCATTTGGTCTAAATCCAAGATATACATTAGTTTGTGCAACATTCATCAAGTTTGCACCAGTTGAAATAACTCCTTCACTTATCCTACCAGGCTAGAAAATACTTATAGTCAGCAATGAATCATCCAGAAGCATACGGATAGAAACTACAGTTAACTAATATTGACTTCTCACAATTACATTAAGGATACTAGTTCCAGTTTGTGTGTCTGTGTACAAACCGAAACCAGAATTTCTGGTTCTTTTCTTTCCAACAGAAGCAGCAAGTGCTCTAGAAGTAGCAGAAATAGCTACACCAGATGTAACAGAACAAGTTGTACTAGCATCTTAACTTCTTCATCTTCCCCTACCAGCTCTTACGCATCTTCCCCTACCAGCTCCACCACTTCTTCCCCTACTAGAACCAGTGTTACTTCTTATTTTTGATATTTCAGCACACAAGGAAGATGAGGCCCTTGGAGTTTGGATTGTGGTAGTTGATGTACCTTCAGCTTGGGTTGTATTATTTTGACTACCAACTGGTGTGCTTGATTGTGTGCTTGTTTGTCCCTAATATATGATTTCTAAGTTATTAATCAATATAACACTAAAAACAATGAGAACGTTGAAAACAAATTGAATTGAAAGTCATCAAACTTACCCTTAAACTGCATACTGACTTGTTGTGACCAACCCAGGACGTCTTGGCACTCTTCTTTGAAAGTTTTCCCCACTTCTTTGGTTCATCTTTTTCCTTTCTTGTGTATTTTTTGGCCTACCAAGAATTGGTTTAACTTTAGGAGGCTCAATTGATGGATCGGTAGATCAGCCCACATTTGTATGCTTGGAATTGGCTGAATATAGTATTGGTAAGCAACCAGGAAAGTATCTTTCCTATACCAGTATTCAACATAGTCTTCTGGTTCCTTCTCAATCTTATAAAAGGCACATATTGCATGTTGACATGGTATACCTCTTAACTTCCATAACCTGCAGGTGCGTTCTTTTTTTTTTGTAGATCAACAGTGTGCTTATACATGCCTTCATTCACTTCAAATCCAATGTCATCATTCCAGTGTACTTTTAACTTCCTTCCTATTTCCTTTTTATCTTCTAAATCTAGTCTTGCCATAGATGATATATCAAAAGCCCATGTTTCAACAAACTTAATCATATCAGCTTGCCTACTCATCATTTTGTACCTAATTTTTTCAAGCATAGTGATGACAAATTTATGCCTAGGACTTAATATCCAGGAATTAAATATTTCACACATGTTATTTTCTACAATATCATATCTAACATTCTCATTGAAATAAGACCTACACCAGTATTTTTTATCATATGACAGTAAACTTTCACAAATGCCATTACCTAATTCATCCAATTTCTTCATTTCTTCTCTTAATTTTACCGGAAATGGAACCTTAGCACATCTCCAAAACTGCTTACTTCTTTCCTCTCCCCTCCAAGTTTTCTACTAGTTTGCATAAATGTGTCTTGCACACATTCTTCTTTCAGCAAGGGGTAGCAAATCAGCAACGGCAGATGACAGTCCCTAATCAATACAACATCAACATAGACTATTAGTGAGATGACAGTTCAGAAATAAGAATAATAATGGTAAGAAACAAACAACATAATAAATGGATTATAGTACCTTTTGCATGTCAGACATTACTGTTAAATCTTCACCATTCCTCAACTCTAAATCAGTTTTGAGATAGTTGATGAATCAACTCCATGAATGTGTAGTCTCTTGATCTACCAAAGCCCAAGCAATAGGATACATCTGATTGTTTCTATTTTTTCCAATAGCCACTAACAATTCACCTTTGCAGGTTCCCTGTAGGAAATAGTCATCAAAACCTATTATTCTTCTACAACATGCCATCCATCCCTTCTTCATAGCCTCAAAGCATACATAAAAGTATTTAAATAGATGTTTCCCATGAACTGTTTTTGTATCAGTTCTCATCCAACATGAACTTTCAGGACTGGTAGACATAATCATGTCAGCATAGTCTAGCAACCAAGAAAATTCAAGGTTCCAGTCACCAATAACCTGACTAATTACCTTTATCTTGGCTCTATATACAAGTGATCTTCGTACATACAAACCTCATTTAACCCTTATAGCCTCTTGCAACTCATGAACGGTGATGTTTGGACTTGAGAAGACTCTGTCTTGGAGCTTTCTTGCATTGCACTTGGTTGTATAAAGTTTGTTCTTGTTCTTTATTGGGAATCTTGTTCTTTATTGGGAATTTATGGACAAGTATATAGGTCTTTACAGTAAAGTTCCCTGAATCTGTGTCCTTACTAGCAAATATTTGCCACTTACACTTTTCATGTCTGCACTTAGCTCTTACTCTATCTTTCTCATTAGATTGAAGCTTTATAGACACTTTATATTGAATAGCATAGTCAGAAATAGCTATCCTAAATTTTGCTGCATTATCAAATATCATGCCCAACTCAAATAGAGGAATTTTAGCATCAAAGTCATACCTAATCTTTTGACTTCTTCTTCTAGGAGGAAGATCAACACCATGTTCAGCAAGTGGATCTAACTCTTCATCACTGTCTACACTCCTAACATCTGAGCTATCCAAATTCTCTTCATCCCCACCTAGCTTTCCAACATATTTATTCTTTTTATTTATCCCTATATCTTCAAACCCCTTATCAATTCCAGTCTCATCAAGTATTACCTCTTCTGTAAAAATAGGTTTTTCCTCTGTTTCCTATTACTTTGTGATCTAGCATCATTCACCTTGATCTTCAACTTGTTTCTTTTTACTTCCCTGGCAGAATCCCTCACAAATCTTAACTCATCATCTCATCTTCTTCTGGAATGTCTTCAAGGTCATCTTTGTTGCAAATCATGTAAATCTATGATATGTGCGCTTTGGTTGTATGAGTATGATTTTCAGGTATAGGTTTTGATGAATGACAAACAATGAAGTCAAGTGTCAAACAACGATATAATATGACAATCAATCAAATGGCGAGAAGCATACTGATGACGGAATTGCATGAACGAGCCAAAGAGTTCAAGACCGAAGACCCAAGACGTAGGTCGTTTGGTAGAACCAATGTAAGGACAACGTTTAAGTTATCTTATCCTTTGGCTCAACATTAGGTCATCATAAACATGCATAAAATATTTTATTAAATCATATTTATCATAAACATGCATCTTTGTGTTAAAACAAAACGATGTTAAAGGTTTTAAACATGTCTTTTAAATCTGGGTCTCAACAATCGATTATTTGAATCCTACAATCGATTGTGTTAAGACAGTGTGATCTGAAGTTTTTCAAAATAGCAAACAATCGATTGTCTACTTTTAACAATCGATTATTTTGAGACAGTGTGCAACCGAAGTTTTTAAACATCTAAACAATCGATTGTTTTTGTCATACAATCGATTATATTCATAAACAATCGATTGTCATTTTCCTACAATCGATTATATTTTGACCGTTCCCACAGAATCCTAATTGATTTTTGAACGTTGAATACAATCGATTATTTAGTCCATACAATCGATTGTTTAGCCTAAAATCAGGAATCTGTTTTTTGAACATTGGTCAAACAATCGATTATCTACTCCAAACAATCGATTGTTTGAGCACAGAATCAGGGATTTTATTTGTCAATTAAGCAACGGTCAGCACCACTTTTTCACCTATAAAAAGAGGTCTTTTGAGCTGATTTTAAATACACAACTCCTCCATACATTGTTATACATATTGATCATTTTCAAGCATCATTTTAGAGCTTTTTGTTGAGCCATTTGATAGACAACTTTGTGTTGTTCATAGAGCTTATTGTGTATCTCTTTATCCACTCTATTGAGAGAGTATTTGTTGTAAAAGAGAGTTGTTTGAGAAGAACATATCTTCTCATTTGTCGGGTTTGCTAAGTACCCAAAGTCCTAGTGGTTGAAGTCTTGGGTGAGGTATCCTCAAGCAAGTGAAGTCTTAAGGTGTGGTATCCTTGAGCAACTGTAACGGTTTGTTAAGCACCCGTAAGCTTGGCGAAGTTAGTGGAAATCTCGAGAGAGTCTCTCGGGGACTGGACTAGCCACGGGTTGTGGTGAACCAGGATACATCTGTGCGTTCGTTCCTTATTATTTACTTATCGCACTTATTTCATTCCTGCAATTTTTAAATTCCGCAAGTTTACGCTATTTTTTATTATAACGCTATTCACCCCCCCCCCTCTAGCGTTAAGCGTATATTCTAACAATTGGTATCAGAGCCTAACTCTCTGAAAGCCTTAACCGGTTGAGAGAAATATATATTTTTCTGTTGAGAATATTGAACGCATGAACGATGGATGAAGGACAGTCCACCACTTGCCCTCCACTATTTGACGGAACAAACTATACATATTGGAAAGAGCGGATGAGCATCTTCCTCAAAGCAAACAGTTTTCGTTTGTGGCAAATCATCAAAAACGGTGAACCAATGCCAACAAAGAAAGTTGGAGAGACCACGGTTCCAAATAAGGAAGATGAATATGATGCCGAGGATATCAAGAAAGTTGAAAATAATGCAAGGGCCATCCATGTATTATATTGTGCGGTGAATCCAGATGATTATCGAAAAATCTCTTGCTGCACAACCGCCAAGGAGATGTGGGATAAGCTCGAGATCATTTATGAAGGTACGCCTAAAGTCCGAGAAGCCAAAATTGATTTTCTAACACATAAATATGAAATCTTTAAAATGGAGAAGGAACCCATTGGTGTTATGTTTGAACGATTTTTAAGAATCGTCAACGATCTCCATGCTCTCGGGAAAGTATACACGAACAAACATCTTGTTCGAAAAGTCCTACGGAGTCTCACTCCCGAATGGCGCTCCAAAGCCAATGCCATCCAAGAGTCGATGGAATTCACGGATATCACAATTGATGGACTAAGAGGTAACCTCGAAACTTATGATAGCACAATTCTTAATCCTTATCTTAGAAGCAATTCGAATTTCGCCTTCAAAGCCTCATCCTCTAAACGAGAAGAGGCAAGTGATTCAGAAAGGGATGATGATAATATTTCAAATGATATAATTGAAAAGTCTTGTAAGTCTATGAAGAAGGACAAGAAAAGAAGAAACACCATAGGCGCGTATCACGGGATTCGGACAGCTCAGGCGATGAAACCGCCGCATTGTGTCTCATGGCAAACAAAGAAGAATAGGTAAGTACATCTAACTCTCACTCGTTTGAAGAATTACAAAATGCCTATGATGAACTATATGGTGAATTTGTTAATGCTTCCAAAATGATAAAAGAATTGAAGAAAACACTTTCTTTGCAGAAAACACTTTCTTTGCAAGAAACAGATTTTCAGAAAACACTTTCTTTACAAGAAAAAGAGTTTGAAAAATCCTCTTTTTTGAAAGAAATAGATTTTGAAAAATTGACTAATGAAAATGATGTTCTTAAAAATAAAATTGAAGTTTTAGAAAAAGAAAATAAATTTTTGAAAAATGACACTGTTGTTTTTAAAAATAAAATCAAGGAATTGAATGAAGCCTCTTCTATTGATAAATGTTCCAATTGTTCTTCTTGTAGTTCTTTAAAACTAGATAACACAGAACTTAGGAAAGCACTAGAAACACGCAGTGTTGATAGTCCTAAAATTGAAGTTATTAAAAAGGATGAAAGCAATGAGGTCGGACCTTCTAGAAAGAATTCTAGGAAACCTCACTAATGAGTCTAAGATGAATGATTTTAGACCACCTAGACACAATTCTAGGAATTTTATAAATGAGTCTAGAATGAATAATTTTAGACCACCTAGACATGACTCTAGGAAATTCAACGCTTCTAGGGGAAACAACTTTAGATCACCTAGAACGCATTTGGCTCAACCTAGACATATGCACAATCCTAATGTTATATGTCACTATTGTAATCGGGTAGGACACATTGCACCCGTTTGTTTGGCTAAACATAGAGATTTATGTGTTGATTATGACTATCATTATCCTAACCACCAAGGACCCAAAAGAAGTTGGGTACCAAAAACCTATTTTTAGGTTCTTTTTGCAGGTGTGCTTGAAGACTACAATATTGTAGTGGATGCACCAAGCACGAAACCTTAATGCATTAAGGGGGAACGTCGGTTAGTTATCGTATTTTGAATAAAAATGCAATGAGTTGATATGTGCAAATAATCTATATCAGTTTTGGTTGATACATGCTTTAACAAGTTTTATTTTTGAATAACAATTAGTATCAATTGGTTTTATAATAAATGATTGATTCATGTTTTGATGAATATTTTTAGTTTAAATAACAATTGGCATAGTTGAGAAAAATGATCGTTATTATTAGTATGCCATTTACTAACTTTTTATATGATCTTGTCTATAACGATTGGTATCGTCAATGGGTTAAATAACTTTTGGTATACTCTTTTTGCTAATGCCAAAAGGGGGAAGAATTTGGGCGATATGCATGCTTTAATTGAGGGGGAATATTCAATTAAGGGGGAATTATATTGAATTGAATTGGTTGCATAAATTGAATGTTGAGATATAGCATCTATTTAGGGGGAATTCAATATGCATATCTTCCATTGTTTGTCATTATCAAAAAGGGGGAAATTGTTGGAAATCATGTATATCTATGATATGTGCGCTTTGGTTGTATGAGCATGATTTTCAGGTATAGGTTTTGATGAATGACATACAATGAAGTCAAGTGTCAAACAACGATATAATATGACAATCAATCAAATGGCGAGAAGCATACTGATGATGGAATTGCATGAACGAGCCAAAGAGTTCAAGACCGAAGACCCAAGACGTAAGTCGTTTGGTAGAACCAATGTAAGGACAACGTTTAAGTTATCTTATCATTTGGCTCAACATTAGGTCATCATAAACATGCATAAAATATTTTATTAAATCATATTTATCATAAACATGCATCTTTGTGTTAAAACAAAATGATGTTAAAGGTTTTAAACATGTCTTTTAAATCTGGGTCTCAACAATCGATTATTTGAATCCTACAATCGATTGAATTAAGACAGTGTGATCTGAAGTTTTTCAAAATAGCAAACAATCGATTGTCTACTTTTAACAATCGATTATTTTTAGACAGTGTGCAACCGAAGTTTTTAAACATCTAAACAATCGATTATTTTTGTCATACAATAGATTATATTCATAAACAATCGATTGTCATTTTCATACAATCGATTATATTTTGACCGTTCCCACAGAGTCCTAAATCGATTTTTGAACGTTGAATACAATCGATTATTTAGTCCATACAATCGATTGTTTAGCCTAAAATCAGGAATCTGTTTTTTGAACATTGGTCAAACAATCGATTATCTACTCCAAACAATCGATTGTTTGAGCACAGAATCAGGGATTTTATTTGTCAATTAAGCAACGGTCAGCACCACTTTTTCACCTATAAAAAGAGGTCTTTTGAGCTGATTTTAAATACACAACTCCTCCATACATTGTTATACATATTGATCATTTTCAAGCATCATTTTAGAGCTTTTTGTTGAGCCATTTGATAGACAACTTTGTGTTGTTCATAGAGCTTATTGTGTATCTCTTTATCCACTCTATTGAGAGAGTATTTGTTGTAAAAGAGAGTTGTTTGAGAAGAACATATCTTCTCATTTGTCGGGTTTGCTAAGTACCCAAAGTCCTAGTGGTTGAAGTCTTGGGTGAGGTATCCTCAAGCAAGTGAAGTCTTAAGGTGTGGTATCCTTGAGCAACTGTAACGGTTTGTTAAGCACCCGTAAGCTTGACGAAGTTAGTGGAAATCTCGAGAGAGTCTCTCGGGGACTGGACTAGCCACGGGTTGTGGTGAACCAGGATACATTGGTGCGTTCGTTCCTTATTATTTACTTATCGCACTTATTTCATTCCTGCAATTTGTAAATTCCGCAAGTTTACGCTATTTTTTATTATAACGCTATTCATCTCCCCCCCCCCCCTCCTAGCGTTAAGCGTATATTCTAACAATCTTCACCAAAATATTCATCTTTATCTTCATGATTTGTCTCCTTAAATTGGTTGCTATGCTCTGCAGTTGCACTCTCTTCAACATTTATATCATGTTCTAAAATAGTAGACCTAGGTTGTTCTGCATTTACATTACTGCCCTCAGCAGTATTTACTTCAATATCCTCATCAGCATTTACTCCAATGCCCTTATCAACATTTACTCCAATACCCTTATCACAATTTACTCCAATGACCTCATCAGTATTTACTCCATTGCCCTCATCAGTTGTTACTCTGATACCCTTATTACAATTTACACCAATACGATCATCAACATTTACACCAATGCCAGTATACTAACCCATGGACCACCCCTAATTTCTGTAGCCTGGTCACTATCACAAATTTGTGAGGAAGGTAAATATCCCACAGGTACATCTTCCCCCACAACCTCTAAATTATCGATTGCATGACTCACATAGACATCACAGCGATCCTCATCCTTTAGGTCTTTAATCAAATTTAGTAGTTGATAGTCATTTTCAATTGGAAAGAACTTCTGAGTTTTAGGACATAGAACAAATAACTCACCAAAAGAGTTGTAGCGCATTTCAGGGGTCTTTTTTATGTAGGACACAAGCTTGAGCAGAGAGAAATAGTCTTTTTCCACCACATGCCCTATTACTTCACCCTACCCCACATACTTTTCATCAATAAAGTATCCCCTATGATGAAAAAAATAACACCAATATATTCGTCCATGTGACTCTGTACTGCAAATGACAAAAGAAAACCAGTTAATATTCCCTGACATTTTCTGATTTTCAAAATAAAAACCCTAATCTAATAGTACCATAACAGAATCATTTGTGATAAAATAGAAAAAATCATGATATAAAAATACCTTTATGCAATAATCGAAGCCATTTTACAGCTGACTCCCATTTTCACAAAAAGTCCACTGCCAAAATCTTAAAATGGCCTTCCTTCAAGTGATAAATCTTGAATCAAGCTAAAATTCGAACAAAGAACAACTAATTATACTTAGTAAGTGAAAGAAATATTTAATTTTGTAACAAAAATGTTGATTAAACCA